>CM064892.1:9534165-10169165 GCA_030347415.2 Decapterus maruadsi
TTGCTCATAATGCCTGCCACATACTTCATCATCAGTGGCCATCAATGTCAAAAGGTTTTGTCACCCTCTCTTTGAGGAGTGTAATTTATTCCATCAAAGTGATGATCCATAAATCTGTTGATGGGGAGGAGGAGGGTGCAGCCTGAGGCAGACAGACGCAGACAGACTGATAGAGACTTTCAAAAGGACATGATGATTTATTCTAAGACAAAAAAAACTCTAGCTGTTCCTTACTTTGAACGAGGATAATGACTGTACAAAGTCAAATAACAAATAGACAAAATAATCTTTGTGAAAACAATGAATTCCTGCAAAAAGAAATAATAATGTCATATTGGAAACAGCTGGAATGTCCTTTTCACACTCTGAATCACATTCAATCATGTCTTTCATTGTTTTCAAGATGTATAGACTTGACTGTTAATGTTACTGTATGAATATGGCAAATAGAAGAGACTGGTTGGATCAATTTATCTTTTCATTCATAATGTTTCTTCTTCTCAGTTTATTATATCGTCTTCCTATCTCGTGTTCAAGCTCAAGTTGTTCTGGAAGGAAGAAAAGAAAAAGAAAGTTTTTGGAACCTAATTTAGCTTTAATTAAAATGCTGCTCCAAACAAGACAAAGATAGGTCACGATGACTGAGCTGCAGTTGGTTAGGATTTGCGAAAAACCCCCATATCTCCTGAATATGATGAATACAAAAAGGATGGTTTCCATTGGGGTCATTATCCAGAGAGGAGAAGCGAGGACTGGATAAAAATGTTAATTCTCATCTGGCATGTTGTCAATTTTTTTGCTCTGTACTCACTCCAATAACATTTGTGAAATGCTTTTGTTTTGGGTTTTTTTGCCCTGAGTTTTGCATACAGGCAGACTGTGGCTGGGGTCGCTTGTTACAGGGACCATCATTACAACTGGGTGGGAGTTTTCATGTTTTCCCTGAGCCTGTGTTGGTTCTCTTTGGATACTCCAGTGTCCCCTCATTAGTCCAAAACCTTGCACTCAAGGTTAATGGGCGACTTCTAAGTGCTAATAGATGTCTATTTTGTTACCCCACATGTTGACGCAGTAGCTATGTAATGGATGGATAGATGGACAAACAAATATTCAGATATGGTGATTTCATTATGACATGTCTTATTCATTCCAAGTTTCTTAAGTTTTTCAACAACACTTGAAGTAAAATTAGGGCAGTAAAGATGGCGCTCTTAGTTGTGAAGATACAAAGGCAACATTATTTGTCATTTAATAAAGTAGCAGCGTCTCATTCACCATTGTGCCGTGACTGCGTAGTGGAAAAAAGCGCCATCTCGATGAGTCAATGAACCTAAATGGGATTTTAAGAGTAATCACAGTAACAATACCCATGTTAATGGTGTTAACTGGTGTTACGATTGTCCCTCTTTGTCAGTATGCACTGGTTGTTTTGTCGGATGCAATCATGATTTTTAACTCTGGTCCTCTTGACCTAATAAATAAATGTTCAGTTTTTTTTCACAGTGTGAGCAGAGTACAGAGCTATGTCATTTGGGAAGTTCAGATAAGCTATCAAGTGCTTTGCCAGGCTGTTTTTTTTTATTTTTATAGCCCACAAAGTGCCGCTAATTGTTCTTATAGGAGGTGAATAGGTTCTCCGTGTGGTTTTTGTTGTTGTTTGTACTTTGTCTTTCCCGTAGTCAATCCTGTTGAGCACATAAAGACAAATCTTCAACCTGTCTCAGCATCTATTGTGAGTCTTTGCGGTTGCTTTAGAACACATTCGACTCATTTTGAGCCTTTGTTCTGGCTCCAAAATACCACTCAGTTGAGATAGCATCACAAAAACCACGCAAGTGTGTGGATTCACATGCCTCATGCCTCGAGACGGTTACGTAAACTTTCCCAGATGAAACATATTTCATCAAATACAACATGACAAATAGGTGCAGTCAGCTAGAATGAATACATTTGGTCTCGTATAAATAGATTTGAGTCTGAGTAGGAAGATCTATGACAAGACACCGCCAGGAGAACACTTCTGGTAAAGCAAGTGATGCATGTGTCTGTTTCTGTGTGTTTCTGTTAGTGACAGACAACAGTTACAGGACGGCGCGGCGCTGACATTTACGGTTGCTTGGGTCATGGCTCTTGTTGTGAAGCCTCATAATTTACACTTCACGATGATAGACCACGAGAGAACAGCAAAAGAAATATGTTTTTCCTTTCTGTCTGTGCGACGGTGCCCTCATCAGTAAGGTAGTTTTTTTGCTGGTTGCGGCCTTGAAATTCACACTGACACACAAGCCTTTGTTCATTCATCACAAATACACCAACAGGTTTTTTGTTTCAACAATTTTGTGCAAGTGCGTGTTTTTTTTTGTGGATAATTTTCAACACTGGCTTCCTCTTCTTTGATCTCCTGCCTCTCTTTTCTTTTTAGATCTTTGAAATGTGACCAAAAGGTGACGTTGTGCGACTAAAGTGGCCGAGCAGACAGGATGAGGTTCATGGTTCACGGCACAGTAAACCCCTGAGTCACAGTGGCTCCCCTCTTCACCGACAACTCTTTGTACACTGGAGGCAAAAGAGGATTTTTAGATCGAGCTGAAATGTGTTCAGTTTGTGAGAGAGTATCTATTTTTTTCCAGCAAATTGTACTTTTTTGGACACATTTATAAAAACTTTAACATTCTTTTTGCTTTCTGTCTGAACAACCCCCGAGATGAGCAGCAGATGTTTGTCGTTCCTTTAAAAAAAAACCCAGAAATAATTAAATCATTTTGCTTGCACCCCTTGTGGTTCTGTTTTGTTGTGTGTGTGTGTGTGTGTGTGTGTGCAGACAGGTGAGGTGCTGTGAATTTTATGCGTAGTAGTCACTGAAGGAAACACATCCAATATGCTGTGACTGCAGGGTTAACGAGCATCTGTGGAGGCTGGGAAGGTGTTGCCTCGGTGAAACGTGATGTTCACCCTCACCATGGCAACAGGATGAAGCCCCTGCCTCCAACTACTTCACTTCACTTCACAGGTACATAAATGTAGTGGCAGCACATCAGAGGAAGAACAATGGTTTTGTGAGGAGTGTGGATTTTTTTCATCAACAGCATCAACAGCTCCTATCATCACAGCAACAGACAAATGTCGCTGTGGGAGTGAGTGGAAATGAGTTCAGTAGTTCACTCACTCATCAGGGCTTTACAGCAGAAGAGGAAATAATCTTCTTTATGACAGCTAAATTGTTATCTTATCTTTTATGCTCAATATAAAAACTCTAAAATAAATAAGCTAGTTCCTGATTTTTCAGGACTGTACTTGATACAACGCTCATGTGCTTAGAAAGTTAATGGTTGTGGTCTACAATTTTCATAGTTATACTTGCTCTTCAGTGTTTTACACAATTTTTATTTGAATTTGCTCTATTAAAAAACCTCAACACAACTCAAACCTAAAGTCTGCACTGAAAACAAACGTTTTGATATTTGAAAACACTTGATATTTTCCATCTCAGAGGTTAGATCCTTGTTCATTTATTATTTATACGTCTAATTCACCACCGTTCACTGCACATATTGAAAATAAATTATGCAACAAATACGTCTTTGAATGTTTTTCCGTCATTTTGTAGTGGATTATCCGAGACCCAGGGAAACTCTGGAGTTGTAAAGGGTTACAATTTGTCTCACAGCATGAATGTCTAAACGTTGTTAAGCCGGCCTCTCCACACAAACCAAACACTGTACGTTCTGTAGGTTGCGAGCTCCCCCAAGGTTGTTGAAACTCCCAAATTCCCAGAAACATTACTGAAGACATGACCTCATGTTATTCTGAAAACTAACTGTAGCTATGCCCTTTCCTTAAGTGACGACACCCCGAGAGACCTCCCGAAGCATCGGCTAAAGGTTATCCGAGCCCTCAGCGGGCTAAAGGTAGACAAATGAAGTGTATCTTCCAAATCTACAGCCTATTTAATGTTAAATCCCCTCTAGGATTAGAACAGATGTGGAAAAAAACAAACTTATCCTTGAAATGTTATCATCCATCTGAGGCCAGCGCATGTTAATAGAGACTGTAGCGCCTTATGGTGTAATTGTGCTCCGTCTCGCACCAGTGAATCATATACCTATCAGCACAAAACACAGTCAAGCTACGGCTGACCTTATGCAGGGGCATACGTTCAAAGCAAACCTTTTGGCCACAGCAGTTAATCTACATAAAAATATCAAACCCAGAAATGACACTGGTTTCATGCAAAAAAAAAAAAAGAAGTTTAAAGAAGTCCCTGTGTATTCAAAGTGATAAGAGCTCTTTATTCTCCTGCTTATATTTTTACTGATGATGTGGTTTAAAGCAACTGGGAAAACAAACTTTCAGTGATGACTTTGAGCGCTACTGACGCTCATGTTGAACAGTTTTTCTCCAAACAGGCCTCCAGCACGTTTAGTAAATGATCTTTGCCCATTTTCTGCCTCTGTGAAACTGTAATGAGACAAGCAGGGACATTATCTTGATTAAAATCAATCCCTATTGGATTACACTGCGCTACGTTCCCTCGCTCAGCTTCACTCATTAGCACGCGGCACGGAAAACAGAAATCAGAAGTGAGGAGACTCCTCAAAGTGTTATGTGTACATGCATGGATGACTTGACAGATAATCCCTGGACTCCCCCTTTTACACTGAGGCCACTTGCTGCTGTCATGATGTTTTATATTCCAGCAGGTTTTACATTGTCTTGTATATTCTTGGCTGATTGACTGAATGTGTGAAAATGAAAGGAGGAATGTGTTATGTCTCATGAGACTGCCATAATTGATCTCATGTCTATGCAAGGAAGGGGGAAGGGGGAAAGGGGTGTAAGGAAGAGAGGGAAGGAATTAATGAAGGAAGGAAGGGAGGAGGAGAGAAAAGAAACTGCAGGAAGAGGAGAAATTTAGAAAGAGGACAGGGATAAAAAGGTTAGGATGGAAAGGAAAGTAGAAGGAGCAATATTGCAAAGAAATCAAAGAAGTGAAAAGGAAAAAGTGAAACAAAAGTAAAAAGAAAAATAAATGAATATATTTGAGTTACAACGAAGAATAGAAGGCAGGGAAGAAAGGAGGAAGAGGGGAAAGGAGGGAAACGTAAAAGCAAAGGAAGCTGAAGGAAGATATTAGAAAGTGTAAACTGGGGAAAGAATGAAAGGACGACATGGAAGGATAGTCAGGAAGGAGGGAAGGAATGAAGGAGGGAAGATAGACTGATGGGTGGTGAGAAAGAAGGGAGGACAAAATGAAAGAAAGAAAGAAGCAAAAGAGGAAGAAAGACAAAAGGAAGAATAGGAGAGAGGGGGAATAAATTAACAAATATGACAGAGCATGGAAGTATTAATTGGACAGGGGGAGGACGGAAAAGACAGGATAAGGAAGGATCCAAGGAAGGATGGGAGGAAGGAAGGAAGAAAGGGAGCGAAGTAATTCATTTTCACGCCGTCGCTTCTGTCCCGTGCAGGCTCTCTGTGCCGCGCGAGGGTCATCAGTAAAGTCTCGCGCAGGCTGCCGTTAACCCTCCCTACATCGCACGCGCTGCCACATTCTTCAACACGGACACATTTCACGTTACCGGCGCTCCGTCCCGCGCACGAAGACGCAGCGCTTCTTCAAGCGAACGGCACAAACAAGCGCCCAGCGGGACACCACTGGACACCGAGTCCGAGTCCGCAGACAAGGCAACCTGAGCGGAGGACGAAAGACGCGCTCAACTAACCCAAGAGAAAAAAAAACCATGGAGAGCGCAAGCAACGGCTCGGACGCGGATTACCGGAGCCAGCTCCCCGTGCTGTTCAACACCAGCACGAGCCTCTGTCGGAACTTCACCGACGGCATAAACAACAACAACAACAACACCGCGAGCTACGCGGAGGTGCGGTGCGACGGCGACCGCGGACTGATGGGCAGCCTGGAGGACGACACCAACCCGGTCCTCATAGCGATTGTCATCACCGCTCTATACTCCATAGTGTGCGTGGTGGGGCTGGTTGGAAACGTGCTGGTCATGTATATCATTGTCAGGTAAGAGACCAAAGTACTTCCCAAAAGACACTGATGAGTCTGAATGCGCGTTATGCTTAATTAGGCCCTTTAACATTTAATAAATATCGCTTTTTTACATAACTGTGAGGGAGAAACATAACCTGTTGCCGTGTTAACCGTGTTGGATATAAAGGTGTGTGTACAGCATGTGCGTGTGCGTGTGCGAGTGTGCGTAGCATGTGTTTACGAGGCCGAGTGAGACCATGTGAATGCAGTGTTGACAGCGCTGCCTGCTCAGCTGCCGTTTGTGCGTAAAAATGTCTCCAACCTCGCAGCAAGTTGCTCCAGCGCGCGCAACAAAAAAAGAAAAAAAGCGAGAGAGGAGGGAGGGGGACGGAGAGGAGAGACAGGCTGCTGCACAAAAACACGATTCCTATACTCACTAAAGACTTAACAATAGAGGAATAATATAGCTAGAATATGTGGATACCGTGCGTGCCATGCTCTCCCCTCTTGTCTCTCTCATCCACAGTAACTGAGTTAAACAGGTGAGCAGCACTGTTGTGACAAGATGCTGCACATGACACAAAGCAGAAAGAAGCCAAATATGCTGCTGTCTTCATAGCCACAGTGATTTCATCCTCCTCTGATCCCTTGTGTGTGGCTGTGCTTGTTTTAGTCATGTGAATGAAATGAGTGACTTTAAACAGCTCTACATGCTCTTAAAACAAACAACATGGCACACAGCTGGACTGCTGAAAGTTACCCAAATACAGTCACTCCAGCTGCTCTGGTAGGATCAGCAGTCTAATGAGTATTTGTCACTCATGAGAAAGGAATTAAAGACTTGAACTAGTACTCCAATATTCGCCCTCCACCGCTCCCTCAACCAGGTCACTTTCATGCCAGCTCCGTTCATTCAGCTAACACGTCGCCATCTCATTAATTAATATTTCAAACTTGGTTTGAGACAATGTACCACTCTTAAAATCCCATCACCACAAGAGCTGTAATTCTCTCTAATCCCCTGTCCTGACATGACATGATTAATAGTACATGATGAGGGATGCTCACATGAAACACTTGAAGCCTTCTTGCTCCTTCTATCTACAGTGAAGGTGCGACTTCTGATCTCACTCTCATTTCACACAGTCTTGATGGGGAAAATGCACTAGTATTACAGGTCTCATGCGAGCTGGGTGTTAATCATATAAACCTGCATCATCTTCAGTACTGACTTAAACAAACCTGACACTTCGTGAAGAACTCGGAATACAGATGTGCTTTTCTCTTAAATCATATTTACACTGAAACCAACAATGTGTTGATTTAACTGTGAGACAGCAGGATTTCATTTGTGGCCTTTAATTACACTTGAAAATCTGACATTTATGTAAGTTAAACGCTCCCCGGCTGGCGCTGTGTCCTCACAAATGAGGCTCTTTCAGGTAATAAAAAAGGCTCGAGATTGGTGGGAAAGATAGGAAAAGATAGAGAGAGGGAGAGAGTGCAGAGGGGAAATGAAGACAGGACAGGTGAGAGATAGACTTTGAGAAGGCCTGCATGGACGTGAGAGGGGGGCTTGAGATGAAAAAAGGGTTGATGGTGAGCGACGAGAGAGTTAAGAAGTGAGAAAAATGGAGATAAAGGTGAAGGTGGTCCATCTTCATTTTTTCCCACCTTGTGATTATCCACTTCATTGGTGTGGCGGAGTCGGTGGAGAGTGGCTGAGTAGAGGATGTGCTGTGCTGAGCTTGTCAGACAGGTCTCTTTAGAGCATAATCAGGGCTGGGGACTTCTCTTATTTTGATGTACTTCTCTTTTATCATCATGATATATGGTATCAATGTTGTTGCAACAATGATTCACTCACTTCTCCACTGTTTCCAGGGAACATGAAGTATCAAGTAAACACACATCATCATCCCCTTTTTGGACTGAGTGCTCCCCAAAAATAGTTCCGTCGTGCTTTTAAAAAAAAAAAATCTACTTCAGGATGTTTTCTGCATCTCTGCTGGATGTTTTCTATACCCAAAATAACTTTTCGACAGATCTGGCCTCTGGCTACTCCACAGCTAGAAAATCAAGAGGAAAAAGAAGGGAGAGCGCTGGGCAGAAGGCGGTTACATCACCTTTTGAGATGCAAGTCGAGAACCAGTTTTAATGAGGGAGATCTATGTCTGGCAGCGATGCAACAGTGTTTTTGATGCATGAGTTGGTACGCACGCTCGTGTCATGTATTCTATTGTAGTTTGTCCACAAAGCAGATAATAGATGGTGAAGGGCATTACTTTCACTTCAGTTCTAAAATCCTTGGCTGCAGCGGGACAACATACTGTATTCATGACGGCCCTCTGACCTCTCTCCCACTGCGGGCAATGAAACGAGCTTCAGCCCTGACGAACGTTTCCGAGTGCGTTTGTGATTGAGGAAAAAAGTTTTGCAGGTTTCTACAACTTTTTGATCAGGATAAATGGGACGTTCGGGAAATTAGAGGGAAGGTAAAGGAGCATCTCATTCTTCCCAGAACCACAATCCATCAGGGTCATTAAGATTCAGCCGCCTTTTTTTTTTCTTGTCTGTCTGCCTGTTTCTCGTTCTTCTCTGTCTCTGGTGGCAGGTTGTGAATGAGCAGCCATTTAGCTAATGACACGCAGTGGATATTTACTTGTAAATGGAAATATAGTCTTGAACCCTTCGTCCCCACTTTACAGTCATGGCCTTGGATGCAATTTTGCTAGATTAAATAGAGACAGTAGTGGATGAAGGTTGTTTTCCCCCCCTCACTGTCTGAGTAATGCCAACCTTAAAGCCATAAACCTTTTCTCTCTCCCTCTTTATCTCTCCGTCCGTTTGCTCTGCCTTTTCCCCTCATCTGTCCGCTCTACACTTACATCCGCAAACTTCTCGTGAGCAAACAAACACAACCAGATATCTGCACGCTCAGTCGGAAAAATCAATTGCGGATGAACAGAAACCACCGCGGGTTCCACGAGGAATAGGCCACCAGTGCTGCTGAGTGCTTGCTGTTACCATGGAAACACCGGGAGATGTGATGAGTGCAAAAAAAGAAAATTACTTCACCACCTCCCCAAACCCCTGCCTCTGTCACCCCCCTACCCTACCCCCCTCTACCCCACCCCCATCCAGCTAGAAGAGCTGGTTGGTCACATTCAGCAGCCAAAAGCGTTTTTCAAACTTTGAATGCTTTTGTTTAAGAGGCTATTGAACATCTGCACCAGCTGACCTGGGTGCAGTAAACTGCTGTTACACTACGCTGTGTGTGTGTATAGCACAACACATTTGACTTGGTGCAATTCTGCTGTTCCTTGACATACGGCAAGTTCTCAGCGACCCTGCTGCGTGATGTCACTGCTGTTTACGTGATAGTGTGAACTCAATTACTTGAAATATAATGTTATGATCACAGTTGCAAGACTAATGCCCAGATCCTCACTAATGTTTTGCCTCTAATGGTTTCTCGTGGCTTGTGCCGCCCCGACATGGCAAATAATGGGCTGAGTTTCAAACGACTAACCTGCACTAATGCACTGATACCTGACGGTCGGGTCAATACGCAGCAGTAATCCGCACAGCGTTAAAGCCCTTTAGAAAATAAATTCTAGCGCTCTAGAGCATCTGTGAACTAGGTTCACATTCATCAAGTCTTCAAGGCCGTATGTACATTGAGAGGGTTACTGATTGCTGAACCTGTGCATAATGGCTGCTTTTTGAAGTGATTTGACTGTAAGTGTTGGGGGACAAAATCCACAGTGCATTGAAGTATCTCTAAAGTTCATCTTGACGTCACCTTAGGTTTGTAAGAAAGACTCCTGAGTAGTTTTGCTCCATGTTGGCTACAGATGAACTACTACACATTTTTGTTTAATGGAACAAGGACTGTCAAATCAATTTGAGTTATACAGTGCCAATTCACAACAGATGTTATCTCAAGGCACTTTACCAATAGAGAAGCTTTAGACATTCTTTTCACAATCATATTTACAGAGATGAAGAGTTCTTCTTACCAAGAGCAAGTACACAATGGCACAGAAAAACATCCTTTGAAAGCAGTACAGAAAGGAAAATTGAATTTGAGTCCACTCTGGGTCATAAAATTAGTGTACTAACTCAGCTATCAGACGATGTAGCCCAAAGTTTGTGCAAAATTCTATTTTTGAGTAAATCTGGGATGAAAGTGTGGTATTTTTTTTCCGCATTGGATAATGCAAGAGCACGGATTATACGTCAGCCTGTACACGATTCATCAGCCACTGATATTGGATCTGTCATCCGTCATTCAAATGCCCGCTCGATAACTTACTCGGGTAAACTTGCGTTGCAGCTCGTGACAACTCGGCGCGACAAACAGGACAAACGGCCATTTCTGTACACCTTTAACCTAAATCAGAACAAGATGTAGGGCACAAAACTAGAATAAGACTCCTTGTTGACCATTTAATAAGGCTCAACATGTGTATGGATACAGATGAAGCCTTCTGTCCTAACTAATACAGACTAACCAGAACAGTACGACCGGAAAGTGTGACTAGTCATGACAAAGATGGCGACACATTCTCAGAAAAGGTCAACTGTCCACATGTTGCAATGTATTTAACAGACTCGCAGACCGCCACCAGTAATTACCTCTCGTTTTGCGTCTCACCACCACAATTTCTTTTTTCATAAACGTTTGACTCTGAGCTGCCCTCTGGTGGATGTACCGCTTAGCATCCATGCTAACGTTGAGTTCACATGAAAGTATGGGGGCAGCAATGGTTACATCATTTGAAGTACCTATTTTTGTACATAACAGGAGCATGAACAAGGTCTTCTTCTGACTATAATTACCAACTACAATCATAAGTGGGTGAGTTGTGTGAGATGAAAGAGAATGGCTCCTTCTCATTAACACAAATTAGTCACTGGGCATGCATAGTATTTTTATATCAAGTAAAAATGCATACAAATAAGCCCTCAGGATCAATGACTTTATTTCAAATTCTCTCTTTGATGACCGTGAATAGGTCCGGCTTACCTCGAGAGTCTAGAAACCTTTTATGTGTATTCATGAATATGCTCATGCATGATAGATGTGACTTCTGCTCATGTGGTTGTTCCCACTTGGAAGCTGAGATGGTGCAGGATGAGCTGGCATTTGATTTGTTTCAGGTCCTCTCAAAGGAGGAGTTATGAAGGTGAGAGACGCAGAAGAACCTTCTGCCAGCTCGGAGTAAAGGCCCTTACACACCGGGGACCTGACGATAAAAAGGCACGAAAATGTGCGTAAACCATTCATGCCAACAGCGATCTAAATATGCAACAGATGCAAGTCACGACAATTATAAACCAAAGTGGTTCTATGCCTCCACGCCGTGCCTTAAAACAGAATAGTACACCTACTAGTTAATTATTCTTCCCCTCCTCCAAACCAATAACTCACTATCCTAATAGCTGAGTTCTTTGTAATGTCTGTGTCCCTTGTCAAACAAGACAGGATGGTGAGACAGAGTTGTTTTTGATGTAAATTCATGCAAAATCACTGATGCGGGTTTCCATCGAGGGCAGTTTTTCAGCAAGCAATCTTTGCATTTACCTCGAAAACAACTCTGTCTCATAACGTTCTGTTATGATCTCATAGCGTGGTGAATGTGCAGGTCACAACATGTCCACAAGAGCGTTTTGCAGTTGTTGAACTATGTATTTGATGAATTTGATGAAGGAAACCAAGAAATCCCTCCATAGCGTAGTTCTGAGCAGCTCACGGCTCTGCTCCGCTGTTCTAAAAATAGCTTGCACCGACAATTAAAGCAAAACCTACTGCTATGACTATAGGGATTATGGCAATGGGCCAATTTGCCAAAATGTTGAACTACCCCTTTAACTACTCAACTGTAGGTTTTTGTGCATTGAGCAGCACTTGTGTCTGTTACCTCCTCTCAGCCTGTACACATGTGAAGCTCTGCCCTCCGACCTCAGTTTCGTAACAGCTGCACAACGCCTAAACATGCAGCTGTTGTTCACCGTGGCCTTGGAGGCTGCTAACCAACGCCAAACAGACAGCTCGGGGCCTGCTGCCACTTGCCTCAGGATTTTTATGCTGCAATTACTTGTTTGCCGTAGAGTGTTGACACACTCACCTGGCATTAATTGAGATAAGATAATTTTATTCCATGCCTAACCTCTACCCTTGGCAACAGTAAAACTATCACCTGGTAATTAAGATTAATAGTCTGACTCTAGTGAATTTCAGCAGTCATGATTACTATCACGGTTTTGGCAGCTCAGACAGAGAAAGCTGCTCTTACTAAATTGTTTGTAGCTGCACACAACAGGGTGGTACACAACCTAATTTATTGTTAGGGAGGCAACTGAGCTAATGAGGGCATCCTTCCTGTGTTTATGAGTGATGACCTTCTTAGCAGCACTGGACATCTAGAGAAGCACTGTCTGTTGGACTCAGTGGAGGAAAAAACTACAGTAAAATAGGGGGAAAGATCATATTTACACACTGTTGTAAAAGCTTCAGCACTTGGCCTTAACTGCGGAGACTGAAGAGGTCTTTGCGAAAATGGAGAAGGTAATTTTTGTGGAGGAATATATGCTGTTCGTCACGGAAAGCTCGGGAGAGAGAATAAAAGACGGATGATTAACTGAATAGGAGGGAACAAGAGACAGATTGTATCCTTCTCTGCTTGATGATTGATGGGAGCTCTTGGCTTTTTTGTCCATCTGTCACTTACAAAGTGATTCACTCACAATCCCTGATTCTGTTCTTTATACTCAATGACAGGTACAGTTAAACAAGTCTTTCTTCGACAAGACTGGCATTTAAAAGTACTGACAGTGTTGGACATTAACTCTCCAAATCAATCCGACAATTGTAGACGCCGGCAACTCTTCCAGGGGATTAACGATTTGAATCAAAATGCATTGCAGTTTTAGAGCTACCAACCCTCTTCCCTGTTGTTGATTAATTAATATGGATTTCATACAGTGGTTACACCCTTTGCAGAAGACCTTCATTACATTAACAAGTGTTCCTCTTTCCTTGAGATCCATTTTCTGTTGATAGACATTGAGTTTGACCTAAATTGCTTGTCTATTTTCTTTGTGTGTGTCATATTTCCACAGATGGAAAAATCATTTTAAGGGAGTGAGTCACAATGACGCAGGCATCCACTGTCAAACCCATGATCTGAGCACAATATAGTGGTTGTTGAATGCATGCAATGTGCGTGTGATTTGTGCCATTGTGATCTAGATTGTACCACTAAAGGGGGGCAAACTAAATTCAAGCACCTCTTAACTGGGGCAAGATTAGATTATTGTAGTGTCAATGTGTGATTTTTACTGTAGGCCGCCATTCTCCGCCTGTTAATCAAACATTAATGGATAATTACAAAAAAAATGTCAATATCTCGTCATGACCTGAGGTAATGAGCTAGTTACTTGAAGTAATCCATCACGTTGCTGCTGTACTTAACAACACACAAAGTGCTCGTTGTAATGATTAGTACAGTACACTGTTTTGTCCGTGCTGTAAAGAGTTGTCATGGAGAAGCTACGGATGCAACAAGAGACAAATGTGTTTCTGTGTGTCTGAGGTTTCTGGTCGTGTCCCTGTAGGATTTGTATCATTTATCAGGCTGATTGTACGACATCCTTCAACCAGCCTGCATGCATCTGGACGAAAGAGGGCTGTGTACTGTCTTTAATTGCACATCCTCTGTTTCCAGCCCACTCGAGTTTGTCTTTGTGTGTCCATGGATATTGATCTCCTTGCATCAATTTTAGTCTGGCCAATCAGGAGCGCTCCAATATGTCACCTCTTAACTGCTGATGGATGTTTTTATTAAATGTTTCCATCACAGAGCTCACTGTGGATCTGCAGAGACAAGTTTTGTAACCTTGGTGTGCGCTCTGTTGTACATAAAGAGTCGTACCATTTGGAGGACGAAAGCTTTTTGATGTGTGCATGTGCAGTACAGTAGCTTTTTGTGAGCCGTGTACCTTGAAAAGCACATTTGGTACCATGACTGAACAAAATATATGTTTGAAAAATAACAATTAGTGTGTATTCAGTGCAGACACGATACATGTTTTTAAGAGCCAGCATGTGATCCCAGGCTTATTACAGTGTATTTATGCTTCATTAGATCAATTTCTGACATTAGGCCACCACCGTGCTAATGCAGGACATCAGCTACACTCTGTGCTGTGGAAAAAATAAATAATATTTGCAAAACAACCAAACTAGATCTGTCATAAAAACCCTGTGTTACACAGCATAGAATAGCTTGGAGCCGACCAAAAACCCTGACTGTTTGTCTTTAGGTCAATGACTCATAATTACCTACATTTACCAGAACCTATTACCTGCTATAAAAGCACTGGGGGTAATGGAAATACAGGGAAGTGTGACTTGTTTCTGTGAATGGCTCTGATGCTGAATGTTACCAAACTGTTGAAACAGACACTGGTACAACCACCAGGCTCACACTGAGTGCAGTCAAGAGCCAGTCAGGAGAGGGACTTTGCAGTGAACTATATGACTGGGGTACTACCAACCGTATTACTCTGACTTTGTGGATGTGCTATTGACTCATATCAGCCGTAGTTTGTCAGGACCTGTGGGGTGTGTGGATCAGAATCAGAAGCAGCTTCTTCTTTTTTTTTTTTTGACTTTCATGATGGTGTGAAAATCACTCTCCCCCTTAGATCTCACCTCTCTCTCAAAGCAGACATCCTGAACTGCCTTGAGATACAAGTGCAGGGAAGAAGGGGGGAAAAAATCACTGACTTTCCACCACCTACACATTACCGAGTGCCTTTGATTTTGGCCAAAGCAGCAAACACTACGGCTGTCTGCGAAAGAAATGTGCTGATTTTCGTCAGCTGTGCAGTTTAAACACTGGCTATAGTGTTGAAACTGGGCTGTCAAGCATTGAGGCAAAGTACATATTTCTACCAAGACTTTAAGGGCAGATTTCAGCAGATTGACAATGATCCTCTAATGATGGCTTTCAAAAAGAAAAAAAAACTTTGGGAACATCTTGAACTGGATTGACAATGAGCAGCAGTTGCTGATAAAAGCCGCTCACTAGCTGTTCTGGTATAAGGGTACTTGTGTTATTTCTGTCTCACTAAACCTCCGCAGGAAGTGAAAATAAAAGCACTCACTATAAAATGTTACAAGAAAAATACAGCTGAGTGAGCTTCTGTTTCTTAGACTGTGCATTTGCATTGCATTTCAACAGTGTATGTAGGAGAGTGTTTGAATGCAGCACCATGAGCCTCTAAGCATTGACCCTCAGCTCGAACAGTGGCACATCTGTCACAGATGTGTCTGCCTGTCACTGTCTGATGTCCCCAAAACACACTGAGCCAGGCTGTTTGTCTTTCTGACATTTGGATTAGTAAGAATACATCATGTCTCCTCATCTTGTGTGTGTGTGTGTGTGTGTGTGTTTTACACACCTGTTTTTCACAGCAGATGTTCTGTGACAGTTCAGGAAACGTGTGTGTTGTCAAGTCGAATCCAGGCATCCTCAGTCACGTTTGGTGATGACACATAGAAGGATGTGAACTGCTGCTGGCGACACAGAGCACACAGACACACACATGAATACAAAGGTCTTGTGCAAACACGCTTTTTTTTTTTTTTTTATCAGTGAAGTCGATCAGTTTTATAATTTGTCTGACGTGTGTTTTGACTCCTCTGTGCTTTTTGTTATGGTTAAGGCTAAAATAAATGAAGGCAGTGGAGACAGGGAAGTTTAACCTAGCTGAGGTTAAACCAAACCTGGAATGACAGGATGTATTAGAGGAGGAGGAAGTCATACGTGACGCAATGCAAGATGAATGCAAACCAGGGTTTCTATGACAACATTTTGCATGATGATGAAAAGTTGAAGGCATTCGGTGTAAGGGCCGGCTTTAGACATAAATGTTTGATGACTCAAAAGGAATTCCATCTCTCCACGTCACGCCCCAGGAACTTTTCTAATTCTTCGTAAATACTTGCCATGTGCTGCTGTTCCTTACATTTCTCTTTTCAGTGAAGCAAGTCAAATTTAGTAGCATAGGTTAACAAAGATGGATGTCGTGCAATATTGATCTGAGCCTCCACTGGGAAAGTAAGTAAGAAAATACTTAGTTTGGGAAACCTGTGGGTTCAGTATCGTGGGTGAGGTTTTGATTCAGATGATGTTTTTTTTTTCTGTGTTTGGATTACGGCCCCCAAAAATAAAAGGTTGCACTGTCAAAAGTCCAAAACAGACGCATTAGCTGCCAACTGCCAACTTAACTTGTACACAGCCAGCACTAATAGAGCAACATTGGCATCCATCAGAGAGTAACTTCTGTCCATCTATAGCAGATCCAGGATGATGTGATAGCAATAGGACATTTGGACGACAGACTCATTCAGACCATTTTGACCAGAGATAGAAAATGTACTTTTAGATGTACAAACAGTCGTTGCTACAAAAAAAACTCATTATGGAGCGTGCCGACTTCAACACATAATATTGGATCAAACACTATGAAAATGCTTTTAATATCAATATTGAGAAGAGTGGTAAAAATTTCTTCTTGTTTACTAATGAGAAAAATGCGTCGCTTGGCTTCTGGACAGTTAGAAAAAAACTATGTGCATGAGTTGAAAGCATGAGCAAACATGAAAGGGAAAGAGAGGCGGTAGAGAGAAAAAAGGGAATGAACAAGAGGAATAATCCTTTATCATCTGGTAGTTTTATCCTAAAGCAAGAAATCCTTGTTTTAGTTCCTAGCTCAGAGATACACAGAGAAGTAAAGTGAAAAATAAATCCATTTAATGATGCCACAACATTGTGGTTCAGGTTTAGTTTGAGCAGGACTTCAGGGAAGGATCAGGTAAAATTACAATTATTGAAATATTTTAAATTCAAATGACTATGTCAAAGTGAGAGGACCTTCGCCATCATGGTTTCAATAATAAATGTGATTAAGGTTAAAAAGAAAAGAAAAGAAAAGAAAGCAAGCCTTAAGAACGAATGAAAATAATAAAGAAAGAAAAGCTTTAAAATACTGTGCAAAACTATAAATGACAGGAAGTCAAGTGACATTGGGAGGCGGCAAATCTCTCACTCCAACCCTAATAAAATTAACCACTGTTATATTATATTATAACCATGACAACAAGGGAAGCATTTGAAGCCAAGCCACATCCTCTTCTCAAACCACACAGTTTTTGTGCCTGAACTTAAACTTAACCAATAGTTTGGCCATCTTGAATACTCTGTTTTCATGCCCACGGGGTCAAATATCATTACCATGATGATAGTAACATGCAGTCAGGTTGAAACCCTCTCACATAACACTTGATCTTTTTTACTCGCTTTGAATTTTTCATATATTGCTTCATACATATTTGATATAACAGTATATTTCTCTTTCCATCTGCATGCCTGTCGAGTGTTCGCTTTCTATAGCAACAACGTAACACTGTCTGGAGTTCTCCTTCAGTAGTTAAAGTGTCATCTTGACGCATTTAAAACACCTCTAAGTGCCTTTATGTCTGTGTCAGTATAAGTGCTTTATCTCAGTGAATCTGTCAAAGCCACCGACTGCGTGAGTGCGTCCGTTACCAGTATTTGAGGTCATATTGGGATGTTTCCGCTGCAGCAGCTTCCTCCCAGCAGGCCCCGTCCAATGACTTCCATTTACTGAAATGATTTCCAAGAGACACTACAGTAATTAGGGCTGACTTCAGATCAGCGTCTGCCACAAGGGAAATATAGTTTCCAAACAGGATCAACACCATTAAAGCAGTGCTTATCCACTATCATTTAGAGAGAAAAGAGAAGTCATTTATTTATTGTCTCTAATGGCAAATGACTGTGGTATTCACAGCGTTACATTTGCAGTGCTGGGCCAAAGGCTAGAGCAGGAGGCAAATAAATACATGCTATTATTGCGCTTCTCTCTTTTATTTCCATGTTCCTAATATTGCTTTCTTCTGACCACATCACTCAAGGGATCGCCCATGCCCTTAATCCATCAGGAAAAATAATAAACCTCATGTCTGACCTTAAGACTCGTAAGTGGGTTTCAACAGCTTCACATTCATTACGGCTCCGAGAACGCGTCGTTCTACGGTGAAAGCTCACTATATGCTTAACAGTGAAGAGGTGCGATACATAATTTATCAAGCATTTCATTATCTCGCCTATTAAATAAAGCATAAATCACTCCAGGTTTAATGATGTATCTTATAAGTGATTAGCACTCCAGGAATCACATTAAGTTAAACTTGAATGATCCTCTTGAGGCACGAGGGCCTCGGCAGCAGCCGGAGACGGCCTGGACTCGCTGCATCGAATAAAGGAATAAAATACGAAAGGTGACTCAGATTCATGGTCCTAAGTTAAAATAAAAAAGTACTAAAATGTGTTTGGAAACTTTTCTGCAGTATAAAAGACCCATTCATACACTTAAACCTTAGCTGACAGATGACTGTTTAGCTACCGCTCGAAAAATCAATTTGTTTATGGTGCACTTTTATCCGTGGCAGCAGCGCGGCTCTATAGATGGCAATGTCTTTTTGTTGATCCACCACTTTGAACCATACTGAGATGTCTCAACAGCTATGGGTTGGACTGCAATGGAATTTAGACACACACAGTGTATATCACAATATATATATATAATAAGACAGTACAAACAGTCTGGACATTTTGCCACAATGTTTACACCATGGTGTCTATTTGTTTAATATTTCTGGATGAATGGGGCCATTTAGGATAACGCTGAAAATCAATGAAGACTGTTTCCTGACAATATTGGATTTTAAATGACTGTCAATGTGTGGAAGAAGCTTTTACTATAATTGGAATACAAACATGTGAATATTATACATAGAAATTTTGAGCGTAGATGCCACATACATGCACTGAAAAACACAGACACGCAGTTTCTTATCACCGCTCACCACGGAAATACATGCCCAGCAGTCAGACACACATACACAGTCACACCCCGCGCACCCTAATCCATCACGCTCCACACAGCGTGCATGGACAGTGTTATTGGTCGGAGCCAGAGGCATACAGATGTCTGTTCACATGAGCAGCCCCTGTTTCTGCAAACCAGGACTTAATGGTTTATCTGCACCCAGCAGCAGCACATGAATCATACAGGAAGCTGCACATACACTGGCCCAGCTTTACTGGATAATGATGAACAGTGTTTAGCTCGCTGTTTAAAAAAGAGCCATGAAAATGGATCTGCTTCTGTTCCAGACTGTTGACCACAACTTCACTACCGGCTTGTTCCAAATGTACTGTAAGCTCGTTCGGGTAATTACAGTGCTTTAAATGCCTGGTCTGTTAGCGTTTCAAAATTAATCTGAAACATCAAAGGCAACAAAGACTAACGGGGCAGGGCATTGGCTGTAAACACGAATAAATCCTTATCTAATTTCATTTTTACAAACTCATCACAAGCCACATCTGTTCTTTTTTCAGTCTTTTAGCTTTTACTTTGTACTTCAGTGCCCATTGAGGTTCATAATTTGCTATCATTTGTTTATAAGTAGATTGAAATTTTCCCATTAAGGGCTTGTCCAGCGAATTAAACAGCCTGATGTTGAACGCATTAAGCAGCATCCGTTGAAGGGGATGAAAGAACAAAAACAAACTATCTAACAAATGCTGAAACCTTTAAAGCCTTCAGATCACAGCATGAGAGTGTTTGCTTTCGTGTAGGTGATTTTTTTTTTCTTTTCAGTTTGGCTACACACTAAACAAGGTTTCTCTGAGCTTCCCACCAACAGTACAAACCCAGAAATGTTCACCATCAAGAAGATGTTTCATCGTCCTTGTCCGTTTCATCTCGTGTTATTATAATCATCCCTCCCTGGTCACGGTATAGTTGCCATGGTGAAGCATGAGTCGCACATGTGAAACCAGAGAGTTACCAGCTAATTAACATTCAGGCACATTTGAACGGCTCCATGCTGTGTACCATTTTCATTAACCAAGGACATGATGTGTGGGCAGAATGCGTTTTCCTCTTTTGCCCGGTCATCCCATTGCGTGCTCACATCAGTCAATGTCTCTGTGTTTTTATTTTGTTTTTGTTTTTTTCTAATCAAGCCAGAAGGAAAAGAAATTTGGACATTATTTGCAGCCAGAAATAATTGGGCCAATGTTCTTCCTTTGTTATTGAACAGCTGGGTCGAGCCAGGTTCATGGCAATTACCCGGGGAGCACCTGTGGCGTTTATGGCACCAAAGACGTTTTTATCTTGACATATAGGGATAATGTTTAAAGGGTCAAGCCTAATTGATTTAAATTGATTTTAAAGTTCAACATGTTCAAGCTCTTTATGTTTTTTTTTCATGCCTTGTCACTATTTTTTTTAGCCATGTAGCAGTAGTGTGGATTTGAGCAATCTCTGGGTTAGACTTTAAGTGGTCATTGGTGAAACAGGTCCACGTTGGTGATTCCCTCTAGTGCTATCAACGGGTCAACATGACACTTTATCCTTTGAAGTAGTTTATTATTAGTTTTCCTTAAAGTCTCTATCTCCCTCTTTCTTTTTGCTTGCCCTACAGTATGCATGTTTGCTGGTAGCCAAAGGAAGTTTTCATATAACCTGGATTTGCCACTGTAAAGTTCATTGCTATTATTAAGCATACTTAGCATGGTTTTTGGACAGGCTGTGTTCTTGCATATATCCTCCCATTGATAAAACTTGAGAAAATCTAATTATCTAATTAGAGAAAAGCCAATTACTGCAGACGCTATTATACCCTCATCATAAATGTGGGTGATGTCTAATTTCCCTTTCATAAGACTAAATGTAGGCTATTGAAATTTCCTTTAGAATGAGTAACAAGTCCTCCAACTACTCAAATGATGAAATGACCAATGGGAGTGTCTCTATGGCAGCAGGCGCACTGCAAATCCCAACCAGGAAAGCGCAGCTAAGGTTACAGAAAGGTCAAACAACATTGACCATCAGTGGTAAATGGGAACAATCAGCAGTTTCCTGTTTTTAAAGTCAAGTGTTTTCTCTGCACATACAGAACAGCCACCCAACCTCCTCTTCATGCAGAGTTTCTTCTTCGCTCCGATCATAATTACTCCGACCCCGAGAGGTCACCCAACAATAAAAACACAACTATGCGTCCCAGTAAGATGATTGCTGCTGTTTTGTTTGAGGACCGTCTCTGCAGGAGCCTGAAGCAGCAAAATCATTTTTTTTTATTCAAACAAATAATGACCAATTAAAAAGCTGCGTCTGCAGTTCTACATTTTCAACAGTTTTCAGCAACAAATGAGGCTCATTAGGGAGCCAGCCTAGAGATGATTTCTTTCTTTTTTCAATTTATCATGCTGCGTGCTAAAAGGTTATGTGCTGGGCTTGAACAAGAATACTTTATCAAAACTACAATTTTGCGAAAATGGCCACATTAAACATTTTACTGTTTATTTTATAGAATTATTATAGAATATTAAGACAACAAATCCTCAACTGTCCCACTTTTTATGGAAATGTATTGAAATGAGGGAAATTAACCCTAGTGACATAGTTGTGTATCTGCATTGGTGTGAAATGATTTGGATGTTTGAATAATGCATCCTCGAGCAGCGACGCATAGATCAGGCTGACATCTCTCTCGCTCTCTTTAAGCTGAGTGTGCAAAGACTCATATCTAAATCTAAAAAATCTATTTCTCTCTATTCACCATCATCATCACCACATCTTGATTTTACTCATTAAGGACGATATAAAAACTGACGAGAAACCTTCCCAGGTGGGATCTAATGGGTTGAAGGAAAGGCTATGAATTATAAATGATTTCACTGAAAGGACCGTTTTGGGTGATTTTAAGCTCCATTACTGCTCATTCATCTGCTCCTTCTGAGCTCCAGTGGTCCAGAAAAAGGCAGTCCAGATACCTTTAAACGTCAGAGAAAGAGAGTGTTGTTTCTTGTCATAAACATAGCAAATTACTTCCCCTTCCTTTCAATAATGGGCTTACAAGGATTAGCTTTAATCATTTTCATTTGTTGTCTGTTTACGGACATGAAATAAGACAATGTTCTCATGTTTCTCGGCATGAAAAGAGCTTTAATTCAGTTCCCAGATCTGTATCCTCTTTAGGAATGATACTTTTCAACGATTGCTGCTGTCATAGGAATACATTTCACACCATGTAAAGTATTAATGTGTTTAATTTCTTTGGTAAATATCCATTTTGTAACCGGGTGTTGTCAATTAATATAACACAATAGGCATTCATGCTCATAAAAGTGTTTGAAATGTGATGAAATGCCTGCTGGTGGGTGGCACTTTTCGGGGGGAACCATCACTGTGTACCCAAGCAGCAGTATCTCCTAGAGATTACATTAATAATACAAATAGATGACTAATCCACAGCAGCAGAAATGTTTTTTGCAGAAACTTAATGCAATTTTAATTACATTTTTAATATATTTTATTACGGAGCACATCTTCAGTGTTCACTATAAACAATTTGTTAAGCATCACAAAACTTTTAATGGTTGTGATTTGGCATCGCACAGGCTTTGGCTGCAGGTGAGGGAGAGATTGTGGTCTTGGGATAAATATGGGAAAAAAGTCAGCAGGTACTTGAAGTACAAGACAAGACATGTTTCCTGAATCTTTATGCAACCTCAACCAAAGTGCTTTTGTTGCCAAAACCTGAGTTTAATTCAAACTGACACTGACCCTGTGCAGTACGGTATACGCAGCTTATACACACAATATAACAAGAAACTATATGGTGGTTATGTGTAAGGAGTTCTCTGAGTGTACATTTATAAATCAGGTTTCAGAGAGAGACATAAAATCAATATAATATAATCAGAACATATTGACAGTGAATATGTTCAAAACCTCAAGCATGTGACAAAACCTCAAGGGCAAAGAATAAATTAAACTAAATCAATAAACACACCTCCTGCAATTAATTTCCATGAGGTGAGGCCGTACACGTCCATGCAGCTTGATGTACTATACATAGGAACACATGAGAGAAACTGATGTGTGCAGCCATGAGTTATCACCTGCAGACACTCTCAAAGTCAATAAGAGGATGTTGAAAATTACCTCCAGTTCCAGCGCAGCCCTCAGCGCAGGGTGACGGTTTTTACAGCGTCTCAAGGTGTCTCGTAGGTCCCCGTGCAAATAAAGCCTGAAATAACAAACACAGTAAGCTGTCAGTGGTAAAAGTTAATCAGAATTTAATGAACTAACTGTCATCTCTGGTTGTTAAGAGGATTTGGGATTATAGAGGAGACTGTAGAACAAAACAGTAGTACATTACCTCAGCAGTAGACTGACAGTTTGGGTTTAATAAAGTGAAGGCTGGCGGGTGTGATTCGTCATTGTCACTTTGTGGGTCCACATTAATTAAATTAATTAAATAACGTTACAGCAGGGTTATTATTAGATGGCGGACTGAGCAAGTCGCAAGCAAGTCGCGTCTCTGCCTCGCTGACAACTGAGCTCTTCCTAAAGATTGAAACGTGTTTTAATTTCGTTTCATAGTTGCTTCTAACGGCCTACTCCAGTTGTTTTCTAACTCTGGAAGGATCTTACCCATAGAACTCCGCTGTCAAGCGGTACTTCGTTATCTGCCCTTTGATCTGACAGCGTGGGAAAACTCCTGACAGCTGATAACCAGCTAGCTTACCGGACATCTGACCACCTCACCGGGCCCAGTCTGGGCCCGTGCCGGTAAGTTTCATCACCACCACCTCGTATCATCCTCCTTCTGTGCCTACTCAACGCCGTGGACTCCTTCTGGAGTCCTCGTGTGTACGTATCTATTGCCTCGCACGCTAAAGCTACACCACTAGCGATCCAGCTAGCCGCTAGCCAAATGAGCACACAAACACCTTTGCTGCCGGAGCTGTTCTCTCTGTTTTCTCAGCCACCATCAACCATGGCACCATGCACTTCACCATCCACATCTCCAACCTCCACCACCCTCTGCGATGACTGCCGGAAATCAGAAAAACACATTACTCACCTCAAAGAAGACATCAGACGGCTCTCGGACGAACTCCGGAAAAAAGACTCCCTCCTCCAGGATTACATCGACACCGCAGCCACACAGTCCAAGATCATCTCCTCCATGAACTCAGCCGCTGCCGACACCATCCTTTGGGACCCCTCCACGTCGCTTTGTCACCGGCCCCCCTCCTGCTCAACCCCCAGCTCACGGGCTTCCTGGTCAATGGTGGTGGGCAAAGGTAAATGTGGACGTCCCCGCAACGCCTCGCCTCCGCCCCTCAACCTGACAAACCGCTTTGCCATGCTACAACCTGATGTCCCTGTCAGCCCTGCTGACGTTGTCCCCACTGCCGCTACCGTCTTTGGGGCTTGTGCTCCTCCTCTCCCTGAGACAGAACCGGTGGCTCTGCCACCGGCGATAGCAGCGGCGGCAGCGGCGGCAGCGGCGGAGGCAGCAGCTGCGGCAGCGGCAGCGGCAGCGGCGGTGGAGGTGTCTCCACCTATCGCTGGGGCCGGTGCTCCTCCTCCCCCTGAAACGGAACTGGCCAATCTCGTCCTGGCCGAGGCGGCAGCGGCAACGGCGGTGGAAGCGTCCCCACCCGTCGCCGGGGCTGGTGCTCCTTCTTCCCCTGAAACAGAACCGGCCAACTCCGCCGAGCCGGGAGCGGCGCCGGCAGCAGCAGCGGCGGTGGAGGTGTCTCCGCCCGTCGCGTCAACTCACTCGGCGGCGGCGCCCTCCTCATCTTCCTCTTCGGCCGGTACGTGGTCCAGGACCGGCACTAGACCTAAAGTCCCACACCTGACCTCATCTCAGCAGAAGAAACAGTCGGGGAAATCCTCTTCCTCCCGCCGCATGCTGCTGAGAGAGGCTGTCAACAGGCGCTCCAGTGGTTTTTCCCGCCCTCAGTTACTTGATGAGGAGTTTCCAGAGCTGACCCACAGCCATACACGAGGAGCTCTGGCAGCAGCTGCCGCGGATGTCCGATCCTCCTCCTCCGTCACCACTTCTGCTATCACCCCTGTCCCCCCTCACACCGCCGCCATCCAGAATCCCACTCCTCTGTTCCCCCCCACTGTCATGATCGTCGGCGACTCTATTATCCGGCACATTCGTTTTGCGAATGCGATCACTCACTGCTTTCCTGGAGCCACGACCGCAGACATCCTGGAAAAACTTCCTAGTCTCCTGGAATCAGCGCCCGCCACTGTTAGGAAAGTGATTATTCATTGCGGCACAAACGACACCACCCGTACGCCATCGGAGCTGACAAAAGTCCATTTTGTTAAACTTTTTAATCTTGTAAATAGCTCTGGAAAATCTGCTTTTATCTCTGGCCCGCTCCCCACTCTGGGCCACGGTGATATTCGTTTTAGCAGGATCCTATATCTCCACACCTGGCTTCAATCCGTTTGTGTAGCACATAACATCTCCTTCATCCACAACTTTGACTTGTTCTGGGAGCGTCCCTCCTTCTATGGACGGGACGGTATCCACTTGAGCAGGTTGGGATGTCGGAAGCTGGCCTTTAAACTCCAGCAAGCTGTACGCTACGCACGTGATTGACTAACAACAGGAACAGCGACAACAACAACAACGGCATCATCAACAACAACAACAGCTACAAGTAGTTATGATATTTCCCATCAGCCCTCGTCATGTACCATGTCACCCACCAGCGCCCCCAGCAGTCGACATACTGACTCTTTTGACCCCGCTATGTCAATCCCAGTTATTATCACCACCAGACAACACTCCAAAAGGAACTCTGAAGCTCATTTCCATAATCTCAAACCATTACAGTTACATAAATCAAATCTACCTCAAGACAGAACCCTGAACATGGCGCTCTTAAATGTTAGGTCTCTTTCAAACAAAACCTTTTTAATTAATGACCTAATTTTAGATAATAATATTGACTGCATGTTTTTAACAGAGACTTGGCTTAGTGCTGATGGGCCAGCTACACTCCTGGAAGCCTCACCAACTAACTATATTTTTTCATTTTCATCCAGGACTGGTAGGAGAGGAGGAGGTACAGCAACCATCCTCTCAGCAGCATTTAGTTTTAAAAATATTACATTTGAGGAATATGCATCTTTTGAATATCACTGCCTTGTTTTTAACAGTCCTCCAGTTTTGTGTTTGACTGTTTACAGACCACCCAAAAGATGTTCATCTTTTATTTCAGACTTCTCAGAACTGCTCTCAATTATCCATACCAATTTCAACAGAGCAATCATTTTAGGTGATTTTAATTTACATATAGATAATCAATCAGACTCACAGGCTTCAGAATTCTTAAGCATGCTAAACTGTATGAATTTTACCCAGCATGTAACCCAACCTACACACAATAGAGGCCACACGTTGGATCTCATTATAACTCATGGCCTCTCTGCCAACATTTCCTCTATTGTGGATATAGGTATCTCTGATCATTATTGTGTTTTTTTTTAATGTCAGTGGTTTTAACCAGGAAAACTTATCAGAAAGAACCGTAGGGAAACGCTATCTTACCCCTGAAGTGACTGCAAATTTTATCAGTATTTTACAAGATACTCCTTCCAACGTTTTACCCTCATCCTGTGATTTTATTGCTGACCATTTTAACAATAAACTCAAGTCAACGCTTGAAAAAGTTGCCCCACTTAAAGTAAGAAAGATCAAATCCAAAGCAAATCCTCCCTGGAAAGATGAAATGATCAAACAACTAAAGAGAAAATGTCGTATAGCTGAACGGAGATGGAGAAAAAGTAAATTAACCATTCACTACCAAATTTTTCACGAACAGCTAATCACCTATAACAAGGCCATCAAACATGCAAGACAGTCCTACTTTTCAAATTTGATCAACAACAACCGAAACAACCCCAAGATTTTATTCTCAACCATTGACCGTCTCATCAACCCTGTTCTGGACAATATTAATAACTTATCATCGAGTGAGCGATGTGAAGAATTTGCAGTCCATTTCAGTGACAAAATAGACAACATTAGATTGACTCTAGGTCAACAGCAACCAGCAAACTTAGCCACGAGCCTGGACTTAGAGCTCGTCTTTGCCTGTGAGGAAACACTAGGAAGCTTTGTCTTGGTTGATGCTGAAATCCTTGGTAAAGTTGTTTCACAACTAAAACCCTCAACCTGCTCTCTAGATCCCATCCCCACCTCCTTTTTTAAAACGGTCTATGACTTTTTAGCTGATGATTTATTGACTATCGTAAACTACTCCCTCCAGATGGGTGTTTTTCCCACTGCTTCCAAGACCGCACTTGTTAGGCCCCTCCTGAAGAAGAGTGGGTTGGATGTCTTAGACCTTAATAATTACAGACCAGTATCCAATCTGCCGTTTTTAAGTAAGATTTTAGAGAAACTTGTTTTTAAACAGTTAAATACTTTTATCATGTCCAAAGGAATCCACGAGAAACTACAGTCTGGTTTTAGAGCTAACCATAGTACTGAGACTGCACTAGTTAAAGTTGTTAATGACCTCAGATGCAACCTGGACATGAAGAAGCTGTCAGTCCTGGTTTTATTAGATTTGAGTGCAGCTTTCGACACCGTTGACCATGGAATACTTTTAAATCGACTTTTTAGCTTGGTTGGCATATCTGGCACTGTTTTTAACTGGTTTAAATCTTATCTTAACAACAGAGAATTTTTTGTAACTTTGAATGAACATTCATCTAAGAGACATAAATTGAACTGCGGTGTCCCTCAAGGCTCAATTTTGGGTCCACTCCTCTTTAACCTTTACATGCTGCCACTTGGCGATGTCATCAGGAGACACGGCATTGACTTCCACAGTTATGCGGATGATACGCAGCTTTACATTGCCGTGTCTCCTGATGACACAGGCCCGATTGATGACCTTTTTAAGTGTATTTTAGACATTAAGTCATGGATGGCGGAAAATTTTTTACAGCTCAACCAAGACAAAACAGAGGTACTGGTCATCGGTCCTGAAGCACTGAGAGAAAAACTGAATTTTAAACTGGAAGCACTGTCTTTTAACCTATCAGAGAATGTTAAGAACCTTGGTGTGGTCTTCGATTCAAACTTAACCTTTGAACGCCACATCAGACAAACCACTAAGAACGGTTTTTATCATCTTAAAAACATTGCCAAAGTACGTCCCTTTCTCTCCAAAGCCAACACAGAGACACTAATCCATGCTTTTATTACCTGTAGGATTGATTACTGTAATGCTCTTCTTTCTGGGCTTCCTAAAAAGAATATTGAACCACTACAGCTGCTCCAAAACTCAGCTGCACGAGTGCTAACAAAGACCAGAAAGAGAGCTCACATCACACCGATTTTAAAGTCCCTGCATTGGCTACCTGTGTGCTTCAGGATCGATTTTAAGATTCTTTTACTGGTTTTTAAAGCTCTTAATGGTCTTAGTCCTTCTTATCTGTCAGATTTGCTTTTAACCTATGAGCCATCCAGAACTCTCAGGTCTTCAGATAGAGGCCTTTTAACAATCCCTAAAATCAGAACTAAAACTCATGGTGAGGCTGCCTTTTCTTTCTACGGCCCACGACTGTGGAATAGCCTTCCTGAAGACCTGAGAGCAGCTGCTAATGTGGACATTTTTAAGAGCAAACTCAAAACACACCTTTTTAGCTTGGCTTTTGATTAGATTTTACTTATAGGTTTTACTATTTTATTAGTCTTCCTATTCTTTTATTGCATTTGCTGATTTTTACTGTTTATCTGATTTTCGTTTTTAGTATTGTCTTTTGTATTATTAGGGCCCGAGCGGCGACTGCAAGTCGCAGGCGAAGGCCCTATTGTAATTGCTATGTATATTATTATTATTTTTGTCAACCTATGATCGCGTTTTTCATGGCCTCAACGTGCATGAAAACGCGTACATTTTGGCATGGACATCAGGCCTCGCGAAAAATTTGATATTTTGAAGTCGTTGGAAATGGGCGTGGCCAAATGGCTGAATAGCGCCCCCTAGAAAATTTCAAAACATCAGCCCCGCCGGTGCGTTTCACCTAGAGGCTTGAAATTTGGTGGGTTTATAGAACATGGCAAGACACACAAAAAAGCCTCTTATTGTCATGGTGAAATCCAAACCGGAAGTCGGCCATTTTGATTTGAATTTTTGACCTTTTTGACCTATCTCCTCCTAGGAACTTCATACGATTGACTTCAAATTGGCTACAGGGCATCGAGATGTCATGCTGATCAAAAGTTGTGCTCTATAGGTCTCTAGGTCAAAGGGCGTGGCTTCTGCGGCCTTGAGAATTTTGGCGACTTTTCGTTTGCTCGCCATTTCACCTTCGAACAGCTATAAAACCCACATACTTTATCCGATCAGCTTCAAACTTGCTGAAGATGATGCTGGCTCCGCCCTGAACGTGCTGATATATTGATTTCCTACGTCACCCATAGCGCCCCCCGGTGGTAACAGGAAGTGGCCAGGTTTTACTTTAACGTGTACTGCTGGCACATAGTTGACCCCATCAACTTCATTCCACTTCTAAAACATGCAGAACCAGTTGGTGAAGCTACACCATGAACGCTGTGAAGCTACGAGAAATGGCGTCCGTGTGGCGGCGGGCGACTGTCGCCCCTCGCCATGAAATTACGTTTGCCCTTTTGATGGCTTTAATAAACTCGTATCATCATGAAATTTGATACACAGGTCGAGGGTGGGATGGTCTTTGATCTGATAGAGCGGCGCCCGTGGGCGGGGCCAAATGCCTCTACAGCGCCCCCTTGAAATTTTCAAAAGTATATCCATTGGGATTTTCGATTACTTTGTCGTAGCCCAACGAAATTCGGTACACATATACACTATACCCAGATGTACAAAAAAGCCTCTTAATGTCTGGTGAAATGTCAACAGGAAGTCGGCCATTTTGAATTGGTCGTTCTTGCCGCCAAATTAACTCGTCAGAAACGGTTCACCCGACATGCTCCAAAATTGATAGACAAAATCTTCGGACCTAGCTGAGTACAGCTTGTGCTCCGTAGGTCGATAGGTCAAAGGGCGTGGCCTCTGGTGGGCGCCAAACTTAGGCTCGATCGCCACCCAAATTCGGTTGGCTGTCACTCCCACGTACTTTATCCTATCAACTTCAAACTTGCAGCAGATTACAACAGTGAGTCCCTGATTCGCCCGATATATCAATATCCCACTTTACTCAATGCGCCCCCCGGTGGTAACAGGAAGTGGCCTGGTTTACACTTACATTGTCCGATCGACTTCAAATTTTACAAGTTTGATGCGGTTCCGCCCCTGATCACACCTACCCACATCTGAGTTCATATAAATGCGCCCCCTGGTGGTAACAGGAAGTGACCTGTTTTACATTTACAATGTCCGATTGAATTCAAACTTCATGTGTGTGATCCCGGTCAGCCCCGGTACACGCCACGCCCTCAGCGAGCCTCAGGCCCCCGCGGTCGCATGGACGAGCGAGGGCCCGTCATCGCCGCTTGCGGCTTTAATTTTTATTTATTTTTAGTCTTAGCATATCTTTAGTATAATTTGAGCTGTTCTTAATCATTTTATTTAATGATTACCTATTTTATTTATTTTATTATTACTTCATATCCAGTCCCTGGTGTTCCCTCACGGCAAATTTTAGAGTAAGATAGCGTTTCACTTGCCTTCTTTTAAGTTTTATAACTGAGTGTGTGTGGGGATGCGTATGTCTCTCTGTGCGTGTATGTGTGTTGTGGGTGCGCACGCATGTAGCTGCATGACTTTTGTGGGGTTTTTTTTTTTTTGTTTGTTTGTTTTTTCCTAATGCTTTATTTTGCTTGTTTTGTCTGTTATCAGGATGTAAAGCACTTTGTGCTACATATATTTTTGTATGAAAAGTGCTCTATAAATAAAGTCTGATTGATTGATTGATTGATTATGTCTAAGTAGGTAGTAGTAGTAGAGTCAGATAAATAGCCAACTGTACATCCTGTAAATATAAAGCTACAACCAGCACACACCGGATTTTATGCAGGTAACAAGCTATTCAGATTTTCTTCAGGCTTCAAAGATTAAGTTTAAGTGAATAACAGCTGAAAATCTATTTATTTCTTAAAGGCAAGGGAGGGAGAAATCTAGAAAAAAAAGCTTTGAGTTGAGTCCACACGGTTCTCGTCCCCTCAGCCAGAGCAGCGAGTAGAGAAAAAACGTCGTTTTAAAACGTCCAAATAATACGAATAAGGGCTGCTGCTTTGTGATTGGTCAAAATCAACCGTCACGGGTAGATTCTTTGCAGGCTGAAAACAGAGCCTAGGGGAGACGCAGACGTCTGATCTTTTTTCACATCACTTCATTTACATTATCCCCAAGGTTAGTGTGTAAGTTTTTGCCTAATACTGTCAAAAAAAAAAAGCTGCCTCCCTAGCCTTTAACTTTGTTTTGACTGATTCTCTTATATTTTAGTTTTTTAAAAATTATTTTTTGCTTTAGCCTACTGTATTTACATATTCTTCTTTTGACAGTTTTAATAATTGTTCTTCCTTAAAGTGATAATCCGGCGTAAGTTTAACCCATTGTCCAAGCACCGTAACACCGACGTCGAGAGATGAAGTGTCTGCTAACCGCTAGCTTCTCTAGTTGTAGCAGCTTTAGCAATGACCGCAGCATATCCACTAGCTACCGATCAAACAGCCACTTGTAGCCACAAATAATGTTCAGAACAGCACCAAAAGTCATTAACAGTACAAACAGGGTCCCAGCCCATAATACGAGGCATCAAACATCTGTTAGCTTAGCCTGCTTTCTATTGAAATGAGAGGAAAGCAACTCACCCACTCTACTCCAGTTATACGCTATGCAGCAACTTTCTGTGTCCAGCATAGAGTCCAGGCACTACACATCAGCGGCCACCGACAGGCATTTACCAACACACTGCCACTTGATCCCCCAGGTCCAGCACCGGCTCTCTCCGTCATTTTTGTCTCCATTTCCAGGACGTAGCCTCCACAGCAGCGCTCCCTCTTCCACTTTCTCCTCCATTTCCTTCAGCTTGTCTTCAGTAGGCTAAACTCGGTCTCAAACTGATAGTGGTGCCCATCGAAATGAAACCCTTCGCTGTTTGTTATGGTGCGGTCATTGCTAAAGTTGCTACAATTAGAGAAGCTAGCTGTTAGCAGACTTTCATCTCTTGGGGGGGGGTCTGGGCATGGATATAGAAATCTATGGGTCTGGGTACGGTGCGTTAGACCATTACGCCGGAATATCACTTTAAGCGCTGTGAGCTGCACATCTTGCAGGAAAAGCTCTTCCTAAATAAGGTTTATCATAATTGCCTTTAAAGCAAATTAATGTTTTGTTTTGTTTTGTTTTTTGTAGAAAAAAAGATAAGTGACTGTCTCTCCCAGGGGTTTATTAGCTCATCTACTCTGAGCCAATTGAATAATTGCTTAATTTGTCACTTTTCAAAAGAGCCAGGTTGTTGCACATTTATTTAATATCTAATGGACAGGTAGGAGAGCGGTCGAAAAAAAAGACAAATATGAACGTTTGTGCTTGAAAAAGTGAGTGTAGGACTGATGTTCCTTTCACAGGCAGAATCATCTAATTCCTGGGTAGGTTAGGTTCATTACAACTTCATTATCTGGGGTTGATTAGCTCTTTTATTGTGATGGTGATACCACTCTGTGGAGCTATATAATAGCTTGCAGGCATATTGACCTCACTGGGTGACCCAGCAGTAGAGATCACTCTCACATCTAAAAAAAACAACAACACGAATGAGAAACAACAGCAGTTTGATTAAAAAGTGATTCTTTATTCTGACCCGTCAAACACTGAGGCGTTGCCTTAAGCTACTACAGCCTGAACTGTTTGACTATTATTTAATCCTCAAATCTACTACATATCACCAGGAACATGTGAGAATAACTGGTTTCTGATTGCTGATAATTCAGTATTTATTTACTTCGCTTCAGTGCTTGGTCTGTTAGTTGTGACGGCAAAGATAAATGACTCCAAATCTTTTTGATGTGATCCAGTTTCACCCTCAGCAAACTCTAAACACAGAATATGTCTTTTCTGACAAGAGCTGTAAACAGTCGATCTATTACAATCGTCTGCGTTCCATCCTCTTCTCTCTCGCTCTCTGTGCTAATGGATCCATGCTTTTTCTTCTGTCTATAAACACTCCACCATCCTCCATATTCCTTCAACTACCTCTTTGCTTTCTCCCATATTGATTGAAGGGAGAGGTTCAGTAAGAAGGGGGCCATCCATGACCGTGACACACCCTTTGATGACTCTTCATGCAGATGATGAAAGCAGCTTTACTTGAGGTTAAACTTCTTTGTACTTTCAGTACACATGGTGGCAGGTGAACTTTTAGTCTTTTTGGTCATTCTCAAACAATTACAGTGTCGTGGAAGTATTGTTTTGTCCCTTCATGTTTGAAGGTCTTTTTAGATGTCCTGCCAAAGCCTGAAATGTAAACAAGCTGTTGTGTGGAGATGTCTTCTACACAAAAACCTCAAATAACTCAGCTGTACAGAAGTGCTGACAGAAATTTATAACACGGTTCATTTTCCATTTCATGGTTCAAACATTTGTGCAAGTAAATGTTACAGAGACATTTGCGCCATGGGCTCTGCAAACAGCCGGAGGACGATCACTCCTTTGTGATATCCGTTGGAACTTTTAGGAACATTGGGGTTTTTTCCCCCGCAGGCAGCTCCTTAAACTCAGCCATTAGGACTGATTAAGCAGGAACTTTACTATAACAAAATGTGCTGCTACTGTGAGCTGACAGGGGTTCTGAATTATTCACTAAACATCCCAGGCCCCAGGATACTCTGCCCCAACTCATGCTCTCACTGCAACCCAACAGGGGGGAAAAATGCTGGCCATACGTTTAAAGAACAACTTTATTTCTTCTCTCTGGATCATAAAGCAGTGTAAACGTATTACTTTTTTGCATACATTTATTTATAAATGTGATTATGTATTGATTTGTTTGCAGGAAGCGTTAATTAAAGTTAGGGAGAGGTATTTTTCTAATTAATGATAATAATAAGATATAAATAAATTACTTCAGTTTGCTGCATTCATTTTCATAACATACATAACCTAAAGCAAGATTTTAATTATGTTTTACAGTCCATATCGACAATCAACGTTTCATTAGCAGGGAAACTCTATTTTCAGTGCGTTTTTATATAATCTAATGGGTTTTTAAACGGTTTATTTAGCTCAAGAGAAAAGTGAATTTTCTCGGCTCATGAGGGAAGATCTACTTTAATAGCCTACATCTAAAACGATGTAAATTCCCAAGGATGCATGGACGATGGTTTCAAAATGCCATCTCCATCTAAGCATATGGTACATTTTCCAGGAAGTGGTGTGTGTCTGTCTTTATATAACTTAATGACTGGAATCAAAGGAAACACACTTCTTTACGTCAAAAGAAGTGAAGTTAATTACGAACTTTAATTTGAAGATGAAATGAAACATTTCAGTCTCGCTGAATGAGTTTAAGTGACACTTTTCTACTTCTCTCTGATCCTCCTCCTCTTTTTTCTTTTATCACATATCCACGTAGATACACTAAGATGAAAACTGCCACCAACATCTACATCTTCAACCTCGCCCTGGCCGACAGCTTGGTCACCAGCACGCTACCGTTCCAGAGCGTCAACTACCTGATGGGAACCTGGCCTTTTGGGGACATCCTGTGCAAGATGGTGATGTCCATCGACTACTACAACATGTTCACCTCCATCTTCACACTCACCACCATGAGCATCGACCGCTACGTCGCCGTGTGCCACCCGGTCAAAGCGCTGGACTTCAGGACGCCTCGCAACGCCAAGATCGTCAACGTCTGCAACTGGATTCTCTCCTCAGCCATCGGGCTGCCGGTGATGTTCATGGCCTCCACCGCTGTCACACGTGAGCACCAACACCTCCCACACACAACCTGAAAAACATTAGGCTCATTGTGTCCTTCACTCATTGTGAGATAGACAATTAGTTTCACAGTGTTATATGAACAAATACAAGCACAAGAAGAAGAAAACATTCTCATTCTATATATTCCAGAGTTAAAGGCCACTGATGTACTCAGGTTTTATGAAAGGAGACAACCCACAAGTGTTTTTTTTCTGCATAACTGCACTGAAAGGACTGTCTATCTAATGCTATATGCTCGGCTGGTAATTAACGGTATTGTACAGTCGAGGAAGAACCCTTAAAAGACAGGCTCCTCGAACGCAGCGTCTTGATTGAACTGCAGTGGTAAAGGAAGGAAAATTGCCATTGATATTATATTATAGTGTGATTACACTGTTCAGAGGAGGGAGGATAATGAGAGCTTTGCTGACGCTTAAGTTGTAACTCTGAGGGAGGCGTGGTGCATAAAGATTGGTCGCGATTTAGCTCCACCAAACTCTCAGTAAATTGTTCAATTCAGATTATTTGGCAACTAGACATATTAACGTATAGTCTTAATGACTTAATGAGTCAGGCCCAGGGATCTAACCACTGCACCACCATGCCATCCCTGCCCCTGCACAGATAATCCAAAATGCTCATCAGACAGTATACACAAAGGGCTATGTGTCAGATGCATTTGGTAACAGCAATAAATCCAACATATACGTATACACATATGCATACCTACAGTAAGTCCAAACACTGGCAACAGGTTTACACACAGACAATAATTCATCATCTCAGCTGATGGAATTTAAATAAACATGGCGCCAAATCGGTTAAACATAGCCTGCGTGAAGACGCCAGTCATACTGTACATTTATAATAAGTACCCTTTTGTGCACTAGTGGCGGTGACATAACAGTGGAGTCTTGGGAGGCATTTCATAACTTTGTTAGAGATTTGAACAGTGCAGAGATGAGAGGAAATGAAGGAGGGGGGAGGGGGAGGAAGGGAGTTTGCAGAGTGACAGGCAACAAACAGGCAGAGCTGACAACAGGAATATAGCAGTTCATGGTTGGCATCTTAAGCCCAAGGCAACCGAGGGCACCAAATGACTGGCAGGAAAACTTTGCAAATAGCTAGTGAGGAGATATTTCTCTCAGGAGTTGGAGAGCTCCTAAGGAGAATGAAAATTACATTCATTCAGCAAACAGACAATAACAATTGACAGGGAAAAAAATATAAAGGAAAAATTGGCCAATTGCTTAGCTATGAAAATAAGGACTATTAACCGCTTACAATGAATACTAGGACTATAGCCTACATGAATGCATGTGGCGGCTTTGTGTACAAGCAGATTAGACAAACACATTTCAGAGGAATGAAAGCATTGATATTTAAAGCAAGCGCCAATCAAGACACAATAGAGTGAATAAAGATGAATTTACTTTTGTGCTCTGTTTATTTCTGCGTCTCTCTACCCTGCACAGACTCCAATGTTGTTGACTGCAAACTGAATTTCCCCCACCCCTCCTGGTACTGGGACACCCTGCTGAAGATCTGCGTGTTCATCTTTGCCTTCATCATGCCCGTCCTCATCATCACCGTCTGCTACGGCCTCATGATCCTGCGGCTCAAGAGCGTGCGCATGCTGTCGGGCTCCCAGGTTAAGAAAATTCTCTTCTTTTATTAATATGCAACAAAAATTTATTGGATATCGTGAGTTATTTTCTACCTACAAGGCCAAAGGCTTTTAATTAGAGCTAAATGGGAATTTTTTAAAATGCAAGCATGAGTAGGCAAACATGGCACACTCGTGTCTCTGCAGAGAAGGCAATTAGGAAAAACATCAACTAAAGCCTGAGGTTGTGGCTCAGGTTTAATTAATTGAAGTTGAAGGTGGAATAAGCAACACTTTGTATTCACGATCTGGGGAAAAAAATGACTAAACACTGGCTGCAACACATGTGCACATTCAAATACAGATATATACACAGCACATATAAATGAGGAATTAAAGAGGCTGTATACTGTATTTCCACCCACTACTGTGCTTTTCTTCACCTCCATCATCCCTCGTCTCTCTTTGCTGCCTCTCGACTCGTTCCTCTTTACGTCTCCTCGAATCCCCCTTATCAGCATCTTCTTCGCCACCTTTCTTTCATCCTCACTTATACGGTCGCTAATACGTTTGGCCTTTTCCTTTCCTCCCCCACCTCAGCTTTTCATTCCCTATCTTATTCTCATCTCTCCTCTCTCCTGCTTCAGTCACTATTATCCACCTCACCTTCTCCTGCTTGTCCCATTTGTGCTTCTTCCTCTTTTCTCCGCCTTTCATCTTGTTCTTCCACTTATCCACAGGAGAAGGACAGGAACCTGCGTCGGATCACCCGCATGGTCCTGGTGGTGGTCGCTGTCTTCATCGTCTGCTGGACGCCCATCCACATTTTTGTCATCATCACAGCTCTGATCAACATCCCCAGCTCCACGCTGCAGACGATCACCTGGCACTTCTGTATCGCCCTGGGCTACACCAACAGGTACACATCTGGAAGTATTAGTCCCAAAACAGTGAAGTTTGATTGTTATCTCTCAATTAATTAATAAATAAGCAGGTTATTGCTTCACGAATTGAGAACTTGTAGTGACAGTGATTTACTCATATAAATATCAAATGGACATTTTGATAAAGTACGTTCATTATTTTCTAGTGTTAAACCGTGACTTTGTTTTTGACCCTTGCAGTAGTCTGAACCCAGTTCTTTACGGATACCTGGATGAGAACTTCAAGCGTTGTTTCCGTGAGTTCTGCACCCCGAGCCCCTCAGTGCTGGAGATGCAGAACTCATCCCGGACCGGAGCCACTAGCCGCAAACTCCCACAGCGCGAACACCACAGTGGAAACACAGGGGAAAGGTCCAATCAACAGGTAGTCAGTGTGTATACTTGTATCTGTGTTGGGAATCTTAAAATCTTCAACTTTAATGAGAGACTGGTACCTCTCACGGTAAATATGAGGCTACAGGTTAGCTTGTTCAGCTTAGTTTTCAGGCTAAGCTAAAAAAGCAGCTGCTGTTTGTCACCTCATATTTACCGCACAGTGTTTATTGGCATTGGCAATCGTTTAACAGTAAATAAATATAATGCACTGACACCTTTGTCAATCCTCTCTCTGTAGGTATGACTAGCCTTGGAGGGGTCGTCAGTGGACTCTCGCTGCTGTGGCAGCGCTGCCAACGACGATCTCAACTCAGAGGTCACGCAGGTCACCACAGGGCTCTGACCAGTGACCACACAGACACACACATGCACGCACGCACACACACACACACACACACACACACACACAAACACTGAGACACAAATAGCACAGGCCACTCTGACAGTGTGTTGAAAGCTTGACTACAGCGCTGCATCGGTTCAGGCTATTCACCTTCTAGCCATCCTAACTGTTACTAACTGCATGGCTCAGCAAGGCTTTCACTCTGACTGAAGCAGATACAGATGTGGGTCAAGATGATTTAACACAGACCCAGAACCCTCACAGGACCATGTCCCGCTAAATTCAAGAAGTTGTTGCTCTAAATTGTGCATTAACACTATAAGTCTTAACGTTTCTATCCAGCTTATTAGACACACAGACAGAACGTGTGTAGTAAACACAGGCCGGTGAACAGACAGATCTATAAAAGCCAGTAATATGACATGCTGTTCTGTTCTGTCTGAAGAGCTGCCTCATTGATCTCAGTCACCTGTCCTGACCTTGGTCTTATCATTAATTATTTCGGGTTGTAAAGAAAAAATTGATTAATTAATTGTCTGTTTGCTGATGCACGATATGCCTCCGTGGCAGTCTGTCACTTTTTCTCTCTCCTCTTGTTTTCTTTGTCAATTCTTCACACATGGCGAGAGCACAGGGTAACTGTAGTGATGTGGATTTATTGGAGGTTAATTGCCTGTGTAGAATCTAATCTGATTTTGGTTTGTTAGCCAAAAGCTCAAAGGCTCAGTGGATCTGTCGCCACATGAGGACATTAGTGGTCAGGAGGTGCTATTCAAAGTCATTTGCAGCGCCCACTGTGCTTTTCATCCTGCCCGTGTTTGGGTTCAGCAGGGGTTGACCCCATCACACCTTACACCTTATAATCACCATTCTCCACCAGTTCATCTGCACGGCACCACGCTGACTCTGGCCACTTCAACCACTGTGCTCTCTACTCTGAAAATAGAAAAGTCTTTGTTGTCATTTATAGCCCCTTCAGTTTTAATCCTCTCCTCTCCTCTCCACTCCATTGCTGGACTTTCCATTAAAGCTGACATACAGGAGAGCTCTCCATGTTATTTCTGCTGAATTTGAATGTACAGAAGAGAAACCAGCTGTGTTTCTCACGCTGGATCCTGGTGCTGAACTGTGGATCCATTTAACCAGCAAAGAAGACACATCAACCTGTTTGCATAGCGCATGGAGCGTGCTGCTGCCGCGGCATATAGTACGCACATATGGACATATGGTACTGCTACCAAGTGTATGATTAACAGCATCTCAACAGCCATCGCACCTGGGTTTAAATGGAGTCATTTCTCCTCCTCTAAAGTATTCAACTAGTGAGCCAAGCAGGATTGTACATCTGTTGTTATCTATAGAAATTGCTTGTGCTTACGTGTCGTGCGGTGTGCTATACTTGCCAGTTGCCTTCTTCGTAGCTCTACTCGATATTCTGTGTACCAGTACTTTTTCTAAATATCTGTAAAGATGATTGTATTGATCTAAGATGTAAAATATTGTAAGTAATGTGTTGCTTTTTATAAAAAATAAACATTATGACATCGTCAGAAAATAAATCTCAGATGAAGGTGGTGGACCAGCAAGTTCTTGTGCTCTTGAATCAGCCTTGTTAACCTAAAGAGTGTATATTAATCAGAAAAACAATGTGTGTAAAACTTTAAATATGAAATATGATAATGTAAAACAGAATTTAACTGTATAAACTTTTATTTTGTCTTATTTATTTTATAGACTGAAAGCAATGTATAACCTTGTCACGCTACGGTCGGTCATCTTCAGTGTCGCTGCTTTCAGTCACTTTTAAAAGAATATGAAGTTAAGCTGTTATTGACCAGCTCAGTTTTAATGATATGACTCTGTCAGTGTATCACAAGCTGTATTTTTGTTTACTGTGACAAAATTGTACAGTATATTTTCATGCGGCGAAATACATCATGTGAACAAATAAATGTCAAAGAGCCAAACATCACCTTCCATGGTGTGGAATGGATTTTAAATGAAGAATGAAAAGAGGGAATAAAATATACACGTGTGCCTGTATAGTGCCAGTAACTCCCAGCTGTAAATGTATCAAGTACTTCTACTTCAGTATTTTTCAGGCCACTGTAGTTCAGGGGATACTAACACAATGTGTCTGTATCAGATGGATTTAAAATAATATGCTTCATTGTGCAGCCACAATTCAAAGTCATAGTACAGCTACGATGGGCCCAGAGGGAAAACCTGTCAGTCTGTCGCTACCTGCAGCATTTCCTCTCTGGCACAAAAGCTACTCGGAATTAATGTAATATGTATTATTAAAAAGCATTCTTCAACAGGGTGACACTCGCTGCACCATATACTTTAATTTGATACTCTCCCTGATTTGCACTCACAACAATTATTATATTCTGTTTTCTATCATTTTCTTGTTTACATGACTTGTGACTCCATTGTGACTTAACTTGTACAAATGGCATTTCTTGTCATCTAATGTACAAATGAATAATTTCTACTTCATAAACGACACGCTGTAACACAATATGTATAATTTTACTGTTCATCGGTGCGTTGTCTATGGAATAAAATGCTATTTGAAACCTCTCTGGATGCCTTTTCTCCTGAATAAAGTATCACCTGCACTGTTTTTCTATCCTTTCTTCAAGTATATACACAGTTTAATCTCCCTCCAGAATCAGAGACACAACGCAGCTGCTCTTCTCTGCGCAATAAGATATGAGGAAAACAAATAACAAACAATAAAAATGAATCATGAGGAAATGCGCGACTGCCATCCCAAACTATATTTTGTGGAGCCATGTAGACATAACTCAAATGCAGCAACCATCAGTCTGATGCTGCAGTTTGGTGCTATATAATTTAGTACCAAATGATTGCTGTAATGTGAAAATGTGTTATTGTGATATCAGATGATCCCAATGCAGTATATCAGCCATGAGGTGCTGTGTCAGCTCCGAGTGTGTGTGTGTTTGTGTGTTTGGCTGTGGCTTGAGACGTCACAGCAGACGTCACGGCAGGAACTTTGACTAATATAATAAACTAGAAAATTTCCTCTCGGGAAATTTTGAAAGGGCACCGGGAGCTACTGCCGTTAGTACCATCTCTGTCAACATGGGAATCAAACCCATGATCTTAAGGTCAAGACAGAGCTGATCAGACACATGATCATCTTTCTATAAGCACTGATATGGAGGAGCTGTAATCACAGGAAGTTACCTGTGTGTGTTAGAGTGTGGGAGAGGAGTGCGCGCTGACGCGCGCATTTGTATATTAGCCTACCTGTGTGTTTTTAATGTGTGTGTGTGTGTGTGTGTGTGTGTGTGTGTGTGTGTGTAACTGTAATGACATGAAGCTGGTTCTAGAGTCTGTGTGTGTGACTGAGCTGCATCCTGTATCAGTCTGATTTAGCTGTGTCTGTGTTTACAAACATCTTAACGAGCTCCAGGTGGATTGTTTATGGAGTTAACGACCCTGGCCTGAGGATCAGAGGTTACCATGACAACTTGAGCTGGTTGCCAATGACGATAGGGGCTCCCAGGCTGAGGCAGACAGAAACGTAGAGAAAAAGACAGATTTTCTGCCTCTGCACTGGTCTCGCATTTAGGCTTATTCTGACAAAACGGTAACTCCTATCAGAACAAGACACGGATCAACGGTGCCCTAAGGCCTTCCTGAAAATTTTGGTACGATTTGGTGTTTCTACAGTAAATATTTTGGCGACACGGGCAGTTTTAAAACATCGGTCCGTTCTGCTCCTCTCAGAAAATATTTGTATTGGAGTCAATGAGGCAAAGAGACAGACATGGCCACACTCAGAGGCTGCTAATTCAAATTCTGTAAGTCTCTCTGATATTTTGAACACATTGTGGGAGACAGAACAAGTTTGTCTACAAAACTGTGAAAAAATTATGTGTGTACAGTGTAAATTGTGTCCAAGAGGAGTTTGGAAAGAGAAAGATTCAGGAGTTTTTCTGGGCTCTCCCCCCACTCTAGCTGATGACATCACGCACTCTAGCACGAACATTCCGTGCAATACACACCCATTATAATCTCATAATTTCTCCAAAAATGATCATGGTCATTGATCAGGGATTGATCAAAAACTATTCAACCTATCAAAACGTGGAGTAATACACCAATACACAAGACTTGTGTCTACTATTTAAAGTTTAAACGGAGTCTCTAGGTGAAAGTATGCCTGAGCAGTAGACAACAGTTGGCAGTATGAAAAATCCGATGATTTGTTCGTTTTTTGACCTTCTCCCATGCATTCTCTATGGGAAATTTTTCGCAGTTTTTCGCGAAAAATTCGTAGACTGTTGAGAAAAGTAATAGCAACTCGATCCCGATCAGGACGCACGTTTTGATATATAATAAACTCTTCGAGTTGCAGGACTAGTAGTTTGTCCGGAAGATGAAGGAGAATAAGAAGAAAAAATCCACAGAATAACAATGTGCCCGGCTGCCGGCACTGTCCCTACAGCTATTTCATAGCTGTTGGGTCATGCCCTGGCGATGGCCGGTGCCCTAATTATTCTTTTTTTTCCATATTATAATGGAACATTAAGTAACAGACTGTATTATACATTGTTTTTGCCAGGTCATCATTTAATTCTATTACATTTTGTGCAATCATCATCAGCCATCTGTTAACCTTCACCCCTCCCTGCTCTGAGTATTTCAAACGATGATGTATTATCCACAGTTTGGAGGCCTGTTGAAGGGCACAGCTCTGACGATGCCCCCTCACTCAGCAAGTTGCCTCTCGCTTGACATATGGAGCTATATATTACCAGGTGTGGAGGGGACGTGAAAGAACCAGGCTTTAAAAACAGGCTGTTTTTCACACTGGTGTATTTTTCAAACTTGTGGTTCGGGGCTTGTTTCCATTGCAGTGAAATGTGGGTGATTTACAAAGGCTATGTTTACTATGTGAACTTTATGAACCTAGAGAATCTGTGTTTCTTCAATGTGTTGCTCAAGAGCATATGTGTGCATGCATGTGTCGTGTGGTGTGATTTGTCTGCAGCAGTGTCTGGGTGATAAAGCATCCTGAGGCTTCATCCCAAGACGTGCGTGGGTGTGTCTGCGGCATGCATGTCCCGAGCGTATGCGTTCACCTCTGTCCTGTCATGTATGAGGCTGTCATGGAGCCAGACGTGGTCTTATTGGAGCTGGCAGCATGATTAGTCCTGTCATGGCGATTATGATGAAATGGCTCTGAATGTCCTCTCTTCCTGCGGGAATTTCACTCCGGTGCAGGCCTGATGTTGCGGAGCTGCAGTGCCATCGTTGCCTGTATGGAAAGCTAATCAAGCAAAGCAAAGTTAATCAACCACACCTGATCTCATATTTCAAAGGCCACATCTCTGTCTTGTAGAGAAAAAATGAGGAAGATGAATAAGATTTTGTTGTGAGAAGTAATACAGAAATGTGATACTGTGCTGTCTTTCTCCATAAAGGAAACATAGATTTGTGGAAGAGCTACCCAGCAAACACTGACTAGATGATTTTCACCTAATTGATATGATTAATCATGTTACGTACAAGCCATTTAAACAGTTATTTTGCATGTTCACTGTGTATGTAGTATCACTGATTAAATATTCCTCTTGTGTGTATTGTGTTTTAAATGTTTGAATGCCATGTGGCTCACACAGTAACATGATATCTGCAACAGTCGCAGCCTAAATAATACGATTAAGTGTTGTATCTGTACTTTCGGGGGAAATGTGATTTCCATTCATCGAGGAAAATCATGCCGTTATCTGCCGCTCCACTCCGAGGGCTCTGGGGAGGCTCGTTTTTATCTCTGCCAGCGTAGTGACTTTGCACAGGTCATAACCAACCAAAGCCTTGAGCAAACAGGTTCTTTACTGATCATAGCCTGAGATCGGTGGGAAAATTCATTAGTTTTTAACAACAAATCAACATAAATCCTTTACAAAAACCTCAACCACGAAGGGCGAGGAGGGTTGTGAGATTGTGTGCTCAGAGCTCCGCCAAATCCAATTTAAGTCCTCCAGGTTTTGATACCCCAGCAACTCGGCACTGTGGGAGAGCAGGAGTTTCCTGAGGCTATTTCACACCTAGACGAATGGCTAACCGGCTCTCATCATCTAACTGAGAGGAACATTGCTTTTTCGCTGGCGTGGTTCACAGCACATTAGGAGGGCGAAGGGCGTGCGCTGAGGAGAGGCTCTCAGGTGTTGTAGTGGAAATTAAAGTCAGGGTTTGTCCCACTCCCACTCACAAGTAGCAAATAAACAAACAGGAAGAAAAGCCAGTAATCCAAACCAGCCAGTTCGGCTGAGATAATATTACAGCGTGCAAATGAATGGGACTGACCGCTAGACATAATAATCTTCTAATCTTTCTTCCAGTCCATTACTTTGCCAATAAACTAGACACCCAGCAAAAACAAGGCACACCCAGCAAAAACAAGGCAGGTTGTCAGCTGACCAGTAAACTGCCACACTGCAACAACCCTATATGGTGTAGTTTGTTTTTTACGTCTTCTCTCTATCTTCCCCTGACGCCTGGCTGTTGGTTTAAATCACTGGAGGTATTGCTGACTCGGTCTTTTATAGGCTATCATTTTTGCAGGACTGTGGGGCACAGGAGCCATCCAGTCAGGTAATATTCCTATCCATCCACCTGATTTCATTACCCTTTTCTCCTGCTAGTGCTTTGCTTTGCAGTTCCCAGGACTATTCACTAAAAGATTGCCTTTCAGTGTTTAATAATCATGCCCCTGTGACTATTATTTTACCATAGGCTAAGTCTGCAAAAGGGATAAAAACTGCATCTATTTTGTCTCTGGCAAACAATGTGAAAAAAATACGAAAACAAGAGGAAATGTGTATGCTTATGTGTGACACATAAAAGCACGCACTGAACATCGCATGCACATACACTAACAAAGGTCTGAGTAAGCCTTATGCACTCAATAAACCTGGGAGCATCTTCAACAGACCTTGGAGAGAGAAGATAATCAGGAGCGTTTAAAAGAGGAGCTGGGAAACATTCCAGGAAGAAACACTTGATGATACCTCAACATGGAGAGACACTTTTCACTGACAAGGTCTCGCTGCAGTATGCGTAAACACTGTGTACAAGTGGGGCTACACTGACTCATACACTTTTCTGTAACCATGCTGAAAAAGGTCACCTCACTTTCACAGTGTTGGATTTCCAAGGGAAGGGCAGTTTTGAGAGGAAAACGCTGGTCCTAACTGGGAACTTTGCCAATTTTAAACTTTTGGACCTCTAAACTGGTCACTGGAACCACCACTCAGCCTTGTCAATAGGACACAGGTTTTAGAAAGGAAAGCCTGGATCAGACATTAGAGTATATTTTTCAATGATATGGGCTTTTGCTGTAGGCAACAAGAGACTAAGGAAAGATGAAATGAAATTATATGAATGTAGGATCAGAGCTTGGTGCATTTTAGAAATAAAGATCTGAAGGTTATTTGCTGCTTAAGTTTTGACTGTCCTAAATTGTATCTCTCTTAGACTAATGGAGCCATCCTTCTGCAAAGTATTTCTTTGAAGTTGAAGATCTATTTTTGTCCACTAACGCTGCTCTGTAATTTATTTTCAAAAACATACAGGAAGAAACAAGACATTTAAAGATTGTAAACACTCTCAATAGTTCAGAAGACTTTTCCTGTTTATCATTCAAATCTTTGTTGTCCATTTGTTTTGAATTTTGCCTGTGGACAAATGTCATATATTATCTAACGTTTTCATCTCTAATCCTTCTTAGACTCGCAGATTCACTCTCTTATAAATCATTTTTGTCCACTCAACGCACGTCCACTTTAAGCAGTAACTCTACTGCATCTATCAATTATAATGTAGTATTTGTTATGCAAACTGTTGAATATTGAGGTGAGGGGGGTGAAGTGTATGCACACATGTACGCACACACACACACACACACAGATAAGATAAAGCATAATGTAACAGGCTCTATTAGCAGCACCTCTTATTCATCCCCACTTTCTATCTCATTTCTCCTCCCTCAAGTGGATGTCAGAAGACTAATGACAAGCATATAATTGTGTCTTTATTCTCATTCTGATGCAAATCCCACATCTTTTCGGCTTTCCACTGCCCTCATTGTGCATTCAGCCGCTGTTATACCGGCGGGCTGAAGATACAGTCTGGCTTCATCCCCCAAACCGCACTGAACTCCAGCTCTTATACTTAACAGATAAAGGCCGGATACGCTCCACCATCCAACACAAGCTTAAAGGAATGGAGCTCGATCATGGCTCAACACAATCCTCTGGGTGTTGAAATACGGACAATATCCGCCTCCGCAGACAGAGCCGAGGTGTCACACAGCATTGACCCCATTCCCAGAGGTTTGTGCCTGGGCCTGCTATCAAAGATGTAATCTCTGTCCTTGTAGATTCTCATGGTGCAGTGTGATAAACGGTCCTTGCGTGCTTATTACTGTTATCCCTCAAAACAAGTTATTGTTATCAGGCCACATTCTCCCACAGTTTGATTGAACTATGCAGGAAATCCATAGTCAAGAACAACAGCAGTCCTTATGGGATTTAACTGAATAGGGTGTGTTGTCTAGTAGTTTAATCACACTTGAAGGTGACCCTCATTGAAGTGATCTCATATGAGGGTGGAAGCCATTTTCAATACCTAAACCTCTTATAATGATTGATACAATGAATTTTGCTTTTACTGCGGTCCATTATCGTGGCAAATGTTTTGAGTTATAGCTCCTTACCACCGGCTGAATACATTCAAACAGAAAAAAAGGACTACCAGTATCTATTGGAAATGTTATCTTTTTTCCCAGATGTGCCTTAACTTAGAAAATCTCAGGCAATCTTATTCTTGTACGTTCTTGTGGGAACAAGAGCTAAAATCAATTTCCATGTATAAACCGCTGGCTGAAATTGAGAACGACAGCAAAAACACTAATGTTAATCTTTCAAAATGTGGCTCTCAAGCGAACAAAAGATATAACATTGGGTAAAGCCAAAGTTACGATATTTTTCTATATGAGGCTTTTCTACCATATTTTCGTATATGAGGGGTTTATGCAGACACCCAGATGACTGTTAAGGCAATCGAGCCCAGAGGATCTGGCCTGCTGAGGGCATCAGTTGATTCAGTGACTATTGCCATCTGCTTCCTTCTGCTGTCTCTGCATATCACCACTGTTGTTTTAATGAGAAACAACAACAACAAAAGGAGATGTCTCAAGTCAGCAAGCAATATGCTAATAATAATGTAAAAAAAAGAGAGAGAGAGAGAAAAAAGAATAGGAGATAACCCTGTGCCAAAATATGATTGTGCAAAATGTTCCCATCAGGGGACTGAAACTGGAAATTAGCTTTGGCTATAAAAACATATTCAACACATGGGACCGTGCTATTGCAACTGTTTGTTTAATTTACCATTGGATAGTCTAATCCAAAAAGAGCACCTCAGGGTAAAACTCACACAGGGACCACAAACTGCAAGTCTGCAGGGTCAGACCCAGGCAACAAGGCTAATCACCACAACACTGCACTGCCCTCCAAGTGAATACTTGTCATAGATGTTTATAGCTCTGGACTGAAACTGTAGCTTTTTCCCCCCAAAACAAATATGCCGTAATTTCAGCCAGACCATAATGACAGCCAAAATGTGAAAAAGATACAGTTTATTGCTGTGTGGCGTTAGTGATCTACCAGTCTGCCACTTGATTTGCTTCAACTACTATTTCATATGAAACCTTGTACAGATACTTAAAAATCCCACTTGTAAATCTCCTTGGTACTCTACTCTAGTATCATCATGACTCTTTTTCGACTGATGGATTGCAATGAAAATTGGTGCAGACATTCATTATTCCCAGAGTATGAATCCTGATGACTACAGTTATCCCCTGACTTTTCCACTTGTGTAACCAATGAGGTTCAGAGTTATGGTTTTGAGTTAAATTCCTCAAGATTAGTTGTAAAGCCATTGAAGCCACACAACCATGTTAGACCTGACTCAGTTATGACAAATTGGGCTGCGTCGCCTGGCCAACATAACATAAGTGGCCAAGATTAGGCTTGGACGTGTCTGATCATGTGACATTAGCCTTTGATAAATGGTAAAATGTCAGAATGATCAAGAAATTACAAAGCCGCAAAATGGTGACAGTAAATGCTTTAAATGCATTCAAACAGATGATTGGTCTCAATCTCCTGGCCCCCATGTTTAAGGTTTTCTTGGGAGTTTTTCCTCAGTCGATGTGAGGGTCTATTAGCCAGGCTAGCGCCGCCTACTGGTTCCGGCAAATTTAATTTGCCTCAACCATAGTCAGGAAACTAGCAATGCAGAGCGGACGGACCAATCAGCGAACAGATGGGTAAGTGAAGGCAATGACGTTGAACTCAAGCGCTCAAGCTAACCTATGAGCTTCACCGGTGTATAGTACACGTGACCACCAAGCAGCAGCGATTAGTTGAAGCAAATGTAAGCAACCGCCTCCCGGAAGCAAACAAATCCCTACGGCTCGTGTTCAGACGCTATATGAAATGTAATGAAATAAGCGGCTGATGCATCAGGCTAAGGGTCTATGGGCAGAGGATGTTATGATGCTAAAGCCCTTTGAGACAAACTGTTTGTAAAAATGGGCTATACAAGTAAATTTGCCTTGCCTTTATTTTTGGTTAATTTATTCTATAAATTATATTATATATTTCATATCTCTAATTAAAACAATTAAATTATAATTGATACTATTAATTATAATTTAAGCACTTGTTTGCTGTTTGTTTCGTGGTAGTAGGCCTATATCTTCAGTCCGATTGGTTTTAAGCCAGTTTGGTTTATTGCATAATACATCCATGGTTTACTGAGAAGAGCGGAACAAATAGTTCCAGTCTTATTTTTCCCCCGGTCTGTTTTTACTGAGGGACTTTACCGGAAGTCATCGCGCCACAGCTCTGAAGAAGTGTGTGGTCGGATCCGTTTATTATTTATACCTTCTGCCTTCGCGTGTCCTCTCTTTACATACTATCCAGTAAGTATGTGCTGCATTTAAACGCTGCACTGTTAATGTGGAACTGATATCTACTTAGAAACTTCAGGAAGACTTTGATTGGACTAATAACGCCAAGCTAGCCTCGCGTTACTGTTAGCATGCTAACTGTTTCTCGGTAGCGTCAATAAAGTCGAGACCTCTACATGAGTTTTTTTAGTGTTGAATTTTTCATTTTCATGGTTATATTCGTCGAGTAATTCACTTCAACACGTTTAAAGTAATTTGTTTTACAATGGTCGAGATGTGTGAGCTATTAGCTCGTTTTGCTATTGCTACATAGCTAACATTAGCATTATCAGTTGTTAACTAAACCGGTGAGCAGTAGCGTTGAATTCAGCATCAAACTTAATTCTTTCACTTACCATAAACTGTCTTCGGTGATGAAAAGCAACCGCAAATGTAGTTTTAGTCTCCTTCTTTTCTCGTACTAAAGTTAGTGCTTTAACCAGCTAGCTTCGGCCCGTGTCGTCACTTTCCGGGAGAGACTGACCAAAGCCTCCGATCTGTTGCAGCGCTGCTCGGACGGCGTCGATTTTAATCAGCTTTTGGAAACAACCGACGTCCTGCGGCAGAGAAAACCTACAAAAATAAGATACAATAAATGAAATGCTTGTTTTGTTTTTAACTAAACTAAAAATAAAACAAAACAAAAAACAGTCATCTTAATGGCTGCAGGCTGCAGCACATGTAGGCTACATCTACATCACTCAAAACAAGACTTATTTACATTGTATGTACTGCCTATTAATATGCTGTCAATGCACTTTATTTCTCCTCCGGATTTATATTCATATCTATTATGTTGACTTTTTATTAATTTTTTACATATTTGGGTTCACTATTTATTTGGGATTATAACGTTTGCACTTTATGGCTATGAAATGCTGTCAATGCTCCAACCTTATCTCATTGTTTTATAACAATGACAATAAGCTATTCAATTGAATTGAGAAAAAAAACAGTTCTCTTCTGTGTGAATTATGGGTAAACTTGTACACTTATTTAACACTGACCTTTTTCCCCCTCTTCCTTTATCCAGAGCCCCAGGGACTCTGACTCTCAGCAAGAATGACTGACAGATACAACATCCACAGTCAGCTGGAGCACCTCCAGTCTAAGTACATTGGTACAGGACACGCCGACACCAGCAAGTGGGAATGGCTGGTGAACCAGCACAGAGACTCTTACTGCTCCTACATGGGACATTTTGACCTGCTCAACTACTTCTCTGTCGCCGAGAATGAGAGCAAAGCACGTGTCCGCTTTAACCTGATGGAGAAGATGCTCCAGCCATGTGGACCACCAGCAGACAAACCTGATGACGCTTAGAGTGCAGTGGCGTGCCTCTCGATTGTTTTTATACTGGATTTTTTTGTTTGTTTGTAGGATTGGTTTTAATTTTTCATGGACATTTAACATGAGTTTCTGCCTCTACAATTTCTGACCATAAATAAGAACACCTCCATCTTTATATGATCCTGCCACCTCTTACTGGATGGTCTGCATACACACCAGAAGACACCTGGATAGAAATCTTTACATCGTTTGCATTTGGACTATTGAAAAACATGTTTCTTGCCCTGTACAACTTTCAGGGAAGTTAGCTATGGAGGTGAAAGAGTAAAACAAGAGCTTCAAGATGGAATAGAAGATAATAGAAACATGTGTACAAACTGGCATATGGTCATTGTCAAATATTTGTATCAACTGGTTGAACTACGTTCTTGATTGAAACATTTGATTAAACTTTACGCTCTCATCATGACTGCATTTACATACTTTTGTTTTTAATGGCTCATGGGTTTACTTAGTTAACAGGCACGTAGACCTCTGTAATGCTGCAGGAGAGATGAGGTACCTTTCCTCAAAAAGATCTTGGTGGTGGAGAGAGTTGTTGAATATGTCATGCCAAAATCTCCCATAGGTTTTCAATAAGGTTGAAAACTGGAGATGGCATATGATTCACTTCATAATCCTACATCCACTATTGAAACATTTTCATTATTAATGTTTTTTCCACTCAGTGACTCATGTTTTCCCTTAAGTCTGTCACACACCTGAAAATCTCATCATCATTATCATTGAGACAACAAATTAAGGATATTGTGGGCGCACGCAGAAGATGTCAGTTGTCAGTACCAAATTGGGCAGGGATATATTAGATTGTTTTTTTCCCCCTATCGGCATAATTAAATTTTCAGACAGTAGGAAAGAATACATTTGTCAGTCTAAGTGTTGAAAGAGAGACTAAGATAAGCAAGAGAAACACAGACACATTTAAAAATGTGAGATAAAAATGCAAAATAGGAGAAAACACAAAGTGAAGAAAAACAGGGACCGAAGAAAACATCTAGCTATTATTAAAATTCAGCAAATATACTTTTTAAACTAGGTAGTGAAAAAAAATGCTGCAGCAATTAAGTGCAGTCATCAAAATTACATCTCAGTCTGGAACAAGATGTGCAGATCTTCAATCCAGTTTTTAATCTTAAAACATTATACAATATTTTCCAGGAATAAAAGATGTTTAATATTTTCACTTGCATTTATGTTTTACAATGAACCTATAAGAGCACACTGAGAAATGTAACCTACAGGCTAGAATATTAATAACCCTCCCAATGCAGAGATATAAAACTCTTAACCTGCACGCACGCACCGCACAGTTGCATATTTCAGCAGTGACTTTGTTTGGCCTTGCAGATTTCAACAAACCACTGTCCACCTACACAGTCTCACGCACGCACATCAGTGCCCGACTGTCCACCCACACATTTAAGTGCACACAGATCAGCTGCGTCTGATTTAAAGTAAGTCATCTCATTGCCAGTGCCATGTGATGGAGGTTTTATAGACAGCAGCAAGTCACTCTTCATTGTTTTAGGAGATGACTGGTCCTTGTGCTGGTGCTGGATTGAGCTAAAAATAGACATTTATTTGTTTACGTATCTAAAAAAGTGAATAATATCAATTAAATCCTGTGTGTAAATTGACTCTTCAAGCAGTGAGACTAGATTAAAAACTGCCACGAATCACAGCTCAGACTAAATGTTGACTGAATCAGATCAGCGGTGTCAGTTTTATAAGCTACTGATCTTGACAAACATGCTTTTATAATGCAAATTGCCTCCGTGTGGTTAAAATGGAGTTGGTGTTTGAAGCTGCAGCCTCAGGTTGACAGTGAAGCGAGCAGCAGGCTCTGTGTTGTGACTTTGCTGACTTCAGGTGATTCATCAAAGCATACTTCCAGCCAGATTTCGCACGCACAAACACAGACACTCGGTGGCAGAGGATGCTACGCATGACTCATTGTTGGATTGAGAGACAAGTCGGTGGGAGCCAAGGAAGTTCTCGTGTTGTGCATCACGTCTCGGTGTGTGTGTGTTGCAGAGTTTCTTAGTGGGGTAAGTCCTTGCCATCTGTCCTCGCTGTGAGAGCCGCAGAGACAGCTCTGCCAAGTCAGGCGAGAAAACAACATGAGGCCTGTTGGTGTGCCGTCACACGCACGCAGACAGATACACATAAAACACTCATAAACTGCTTGACTTGTTTTCACTGCCATGCGGGCACATAAATAGACATCTGCTGCTCAGTTTCTAGTCACATCAGCGGAGACGGACTCACCTTTTCTAATGGTAATAAGGCTCGCGGGTGGGTGTTCTTTGATTATGGGCTCTCAAGTACAACTCTAACATCAGCTTTGTACCCAGGGACGAAACCTCTGCTTCATTTGTTTTACAGCGTTTTCTCTGAAGAGAAAAAGAGAAGAAAAGAAACATTTATTGTGTGGAGTCTCAGCAGGAGGCAGGAGAGACGATTGAAGAGGCTGATCAGGATGGTTTCTCAATCTCCTATCCCACAATTATCACAGTAAGAAACAATCAATTGTCACAAGGTCTTTCATTTACTCTGAGTGGATTGTGGGCTTTTGTTTGGTTATGTGAGTTATGTCTCTCCTGTACCAATATATTAAGTGGCAATTTCTTTCCCTAAATGTATTTGAGAAGCATCAGGGGAAAAAGCCTTGTGCTTGCATCAACCCTCCAGTGGGCCAAGGAAATGAGAAAGCTGAGAAATTCAAAGTAGAAAATGAACAATGTCTGCAGCATTTGAGGCCCCCTGCATGATTGATGATACTCTGATAGATTGAGATCTGCTTTTAGAGTTTCTAAAATGCTAATCAAGATCCATTAGGAAGGTGCTAAACTTGCCAGAACCCCCTGCTAAGTAATCATGTCTGTGAGAAGCCAGATAAGGATAGAGGCAGGTCCACATTAGAGCTGATTTGTCTTGTTTTCCTCTCGGTGAAATAAACATTGTCAATCTTGATCTGTTATCAGGACATTTTGCTGTGAATGCTAAAGAATCAGGAGAAGATAACTCCCATGTTTGTATAATATACTGACATTGTATATCAAAGATCTTTCACTGAATGAAAAGCAAATATTCAAATGACAATGTGATTCAAAATCTGTCCATAATAATACAAATAATAAGAACTCTATTTATATTTATATTACACTTCTTGACAGATAAGGTGCTTTAAAAGAATAAAGTAAAACCAAGTATATGAAAAAGTGTCTGAGTATAATAAAAAACAAAAGTGTAGAACCTGTAACTAAAAAACCAAGACAGAAAAATCCATTTAAAAAATAGATTTCTAGTAGATTTAAAAGTTACAATCACTGATTTGACTTGGCAAATGTCCGGTCACCTCAGCAGGCCTCCATCCGCGGATGTCAATTCTTGCTTGGGCAAACACCTTGTCAACAAATCAGACATGTGATTGGGGTGGGATTGCTTTCACAACAACCCCTGCTAACAATTTCCCAGATTCAGTGGGTGTTTCTGAACAGCAGAGATGAAAAATAGCGAAGCTGAAACAGCTTGTTCCGTCTTGTTCAGTCCTTCTGGAGTCCTTCACCATGACTATAAATACTGAGTCCTGCCTGTCAACACGAAAACAAACACACACACACACACACACACACACACACACACACACACACACACACACACACACACACACACACACACACACACACACACACACACACACACAAAGCTCTCAGAAAAGGGACATAGAACAGTCGGTACACCCATACATTTTCAATAACGGCAGCTTTGATCAAGTCAAAGTCGATGACCACATAGATGAAAAAACAGATTATTTCCCCTGTGTTCATAATAATAATAATTACGAGTCTGATTCCTCTGAACTAAATGAGACATAAAATTCAAACTCAGCAGCTGTGGAAAAAAATCAATATATCAATAGGTTTGTCAATTGATTCACCTATCATAGAACCCTTGTTACATGCTGCTATGCACGATCACATTGACCTCACAAGGTCTAATACATACAAAGCTCCATGCTTTGCTCCAAGGTTTTCAACAGACTAGCTGATCTTTAAATAAAACAGTTTATTTTTTCTAAAGTAAAGCCGAAACCACGTGAAGTTCAGCTCCATTTGTAGCAGCTCAACTGTGCAAACTGTGCTGTTTTGACGGCGAAGCTCCGTCACACCACTGCTGAGGTCAGAGAGTCTGAAGTCCAGACCTTCTCAAACATCTCACAGCCCCAACACCCACTGCATCGATCCCGTCCGACATGGCAGCTAATTATCGCCTCACCCCTGTGACCATTCAGGATGCTGCACCTCTTTGATAGAGGAGGCAATTAATTCTCCTCCATTCAGGTGACGCTCTTTAAAGGCTGATGCTTAGACTGGAACCTGCAATGCCGGGCATCAGTGCGTGTTAGCATTTTTTAAATGGCGCCTGACACGGTGAATGGCACCTGTTAATGCCCGTTTGGCCTTTCTGTGCTGATGTTAATGTGAGCGTCTCGTTTGGCCGGTTGTCCACATCTGCTCTCTCTTCTGATTACACAGGAGCTCAGCCAAACAGTGAAAAGGTCCAGGAAGCACATTCACCCTTATCAAATATGAATGCTCCCACAATCCAATTATCTTTGCCCTTCTATGCCACCCACCCCTTTCATCCGTCTATCTGCGTCGACTCTTCCTCTCCATTGTTCCCCTCCACTAAACTCTTCACTTTCATTTTCTTTACTGCCTCCACACCCCCCCTCCTGCAAAACCTCATCACTTCCTCCTTTTCTCCCACCGCCTGCTCCCGCTTTCTTTCCTCCATCTCCACTGCTCAGATTGGCCTGTAGCAGTGGAGTGGAAACATCCACGATAAAACACACAAGTAATGACTCCACAGCGGGGAAAGAAACACATGAATGTCTTCTGTGAAGAGCTCTGGCAGGAACAGTGGCACTCGGATGATGAAAATGAATGAATCCTATAGATCTTTATGACAAAATAGTGAAATAAGTGTCTGGTTTGAACAGTTTTGGAAGAGGTTTGTGCATTTAAAGCTCTTAACTGAGGTTGAAACAAAATGTGTTGGGTTTCTTTTTTTCACCTGCACCATCAATTATCTTTTCATACAATTTCTAAGAGCAGAAAATTAAAGGTTTGGGAGTTTATCTTTCTCTCCTGCATTAGTAATCTTTTATAACCTTTCCCTTTTTTCAAAGGGAGCAAGTGATTTGAGGAGTGAAATGACTTTAATAAGAACAGCACAATGGGGAAGAACAAACCCTCTGATAATCACACTTTTTGTAACCTTGGCGGATATTAGAGTCATGATTTATATCCACCGTTTTCCAATTGAGTAGAAGACTTGCATTACAGCTGAGACCTCCAGGCAGAGCGCCAGGGACAAAACTACTTCTCCGTCCTGCCCGGGAAACTTCATTAATGTGGGGTGAGAGAGAGACAATGTGTGTGTGTGTGTGTGTCTGTTTTACAGTTTGTGAGACTTTTTGGGTGTAAAAGTTGAAAAGTTTGTGGAGAAGGCTGGTTGTCTTACAATTTGATAAAATGGGCTCATTCGAAGTTTAGGGTTTCGATTTAGCATTCAGGTTGGAACAATATATCTGTGATGAATTTTAGGAGTTATATCTTGGACGATTACTCATTGTGTGCGTGTGAGACAGCAGGAGGTTTATGATCACCATGATCCTGAGGTGCATCTCTCAGATTCAAGCACCAGATGCTACAGTTACCCTGCTGTCCTCCTTTGCTTTATACTAAAACCCATCATCCTCACTGTCCGAATTATATATATCTATATATTGAATCAGGGAACAACAAATTTGACAAGTGGGCAAGCAAATCAAAAACTTCAATCTCTGCCCACCCTGCCACGGAGGTCAAACTGTGTCATCGGTGCGGTAAAAATCAATTTCAAAGCCGGTAGGTTGTCAGAGGCGGCCTCTAAAGTTGAACATATACGCTCCGCCGATGATTCATGTCTTTGATTGTCTCCCATTTCCTCCCATCTCCGTCTCTGCAGCTCTTCTCTGTCCTGCATCTCCTTCAGCCTCTAGTTCTCATTTTTCCCCCCGTCCCTCTTCCTTTCAACTGACTACATTATGCCCACATCCTCCTTAAAAGCCGGTATCTGGATGAGGCAGAGTGGATGAGGCTGAAATGTGATACTTTAATGGTCATTCACATAGAAACCTCCAAGTTCAACCAGAATCCACACTTGTGAACTCAAAGGTTCAGAGAAAGTTTGCAGCATGTACATTAAAATGAGCTGCATTCAAGCTCAATGTCAAAACAGCTATTTACATAAACAGCATATTTACAGTCACATTTATCTAGGATATTACTGTATTGGGGGAAATGGATTTCCAATACAGCATGGGAGAGTGATGTGGTTCATTTCTTAGAGCTGCATCGTTCAGATTGTATTTGCATACAGACTGAGGATGCCTTTGAATATTGACTTCACCTATCGGGAAATAGACAGTAAAGCCACTGGAATTGCCTCGTCTTGCGCTTGTCAAGTTAAACAGATGAACTTAACAACCAACAAGCAAAGGATGTGATTAGACTTGTTTTTTTATGGCAACGGATGAAAAGGCAGGGGAGGACAGGAATGAATAGACTCCCTTAAAGTCATTACTTACTTATGCTCTCACTCCGACTTGTCAGCATGCTAACAAACTCACAGTTACAATGTTAACATGCTGGGTTTGTTTGTTTTTAGCATTTTTACCATGTATTTTTGCATGTTAGCCAAAGTGCTAAAATGGGTACTGATTTGCACTAAATACAAAGAGGCTGATGGGAGTGCAATTAGCTTTGAAGCTCACTAAAAAACAAATGTCAACTTCATGGTGGTGCTGAAGTAAAGTCCAGATGATGATGATTCAACCCATGAGTGCTAGTCTTCAGTCCATCCAACAGTAGCTATTGTCTAATAGTTAAAATGGACTCCTGTTCCCTTGAGCTGCACCACTTGAGAGACTAAGACTTTGTAGAGTGGTGTGTCCTTTGGTAACCCAAGAGGAATCTAAGTCAGAACGAAAAGGCACAGTTAGGGTCAGTGCAGATTTCTCACAGTAATTATTCTGTCATCCAGGGCACATCTTTTTATTTTTTGCCTCTAATGTCCAAGAAAGGCTTAATTGGTGTTAAATGCTTCACTTTCTAGATAGGCTGTAAATTCCCTGTTACATCAGTGGAAATTAAAAAATGGCTCATACTCTTTTTTTCATTAGTTCAAAAAATAAAAGAATTACTATGTCTGGATTGAAAACATCTGCAGCTGAGTCTTTATTTTACACTGACTAGTGAATTACGTAGCTAATGGGGGCTTCAAGGACTCTAAAATATGCCTTCCTAAACCACGGAGTGCAGCCAGCAATAACACAACAAGAAGAGAGAAGGGAGATCGATGAAAATTCACTTCTTTTCACACACGACTTGGGATTTTGAGAGTGAAGAGAAAAACGAGGAGAGGGTGTGCAGTTCTTTCTCTGATGCACCATCTTGGCACATCTCTTCACCTTATTGACCTCTGCTGCTGCTTTTTGCATCCAGGGACTTTTCCTTGTGTAATGTGCTCAAGTCTGTTCACATAACAAACAGAAATCACCAGAACAAAATGCGTGTTTTTTTTTCTCCATGATTCTTTATATACAAAAACAATGTACACAGTTTGACAGTTTGCACGTAACAGTAGCAGGTTTTTTTTGTTTTTTTTTTGGAGGGGGGAAGTGTATATATATATGTCGTCGTCCTATGAGTTCAAAGATCAAACATACAGGTAAAGGAAACATAAATGTGTTTGGAGTCCATGTGAATTATTCAGTCATGGGTCTTTTGTTGACTTTGTGTGTGTGTGGGGGGGGATCCCCAACAAATCATCACCTCACTGTGAATATCACATGATCAAGTCTACATAAAGATAAAAGGCTTTCGATTAAAAACAACAACATAAGCAGCAGCAGCAGCAGCAGTCTGGTTTATGGCTCCTGTGTGAAATTAAGAGATTGTATTTTGGGGGAAGTGATGATGGACGACATTCCCAAAAACAAGCATTTTCAAGAACTGGAGGTCGTCTCAAGAATGGAAAATTCAAAGTGGCAGTGAGGAAAACCAGTGTCAGAGAGATACTTTTGGAGATTAGGCAGGAAATGTATATTGTATACGTCAATATAGACTGTTTTAACAAGAGTGCAAAGACATGTGGAGTGTCTTTTTAAACTACTACAACTTCCGTGGGTCTCTTCCTCTCAGAAGGTTTATTATGTTTATTTTGCGGTCCCACAGGGATGAGATGAAACCAGACTGCAGCCATAAAGGTCTTTTACAAGACTCCTCCTTGTGATTAATACTGACAGGTTATAACCAGCTGTTGAGGCTCTTCCCACTGCCATCTACCCAATTTAGATGCTTATATCCAGTCCTGAACCAAAATGTAGAATTTGACATCAGCCTTGAAAAAAAAAATGCCATAAAAAAAAATCTAAAGCTACTTAGGGACCATTTCATTTCAACACTGCAATTCAGCATTTATAAGCAGCATATCTGCATAAATGATCTGTAGTTGATGAAATATAAGCACATATAGTGTTACTTAAAACCTTTAACTTCTCCTATGAAGCATTCATAACTGTTATATAAATAGCTATAATATGGCTGCAATAGTGATACCAAAACACTTATACACATGTACAAGTCACAGGTTTTTAACTGTTAATAAATGTGTTTAAATCCTGTGATAACATACTATCAAATCACACATACACTATAATGCATTTAATAGTCACCAATGCTTCACACAAGGAGTTTAAGTTAACAAATACATCATATAATGTATGTATATTTATCTAGTCATGATGTAATCATTGATGCATTGACTATATACTGCTTATAAATGGTAAACATGCACCATTGTTAGCGGATATGCTTTATCTGGTTGAACCTATTATCTTTTTAAAAGAGATGTCAGCAGGATATTCATGTTTAGTTGAACGTGACTGGACCAAATGTGTTTGAAGAAGTAAGACTTTTAATTTCTTAAACTGATCTAAGAGCTTTCTGGTCTTTCATTACCGTGTGTGTGTGTAAGCTAATTTCACAGTGCATGAAACCAAACAGCCTTGTGTCTCCTGTTCTTATCAAATACGAGTGGATTAGACACGGTAGCTGGAAAAACTGCACATGCATGTTTAAACAGTTATTAGGATGATGTCAAAATGTCACCCAGGACCATCTAAAAAATAAAAAAAATCAATCAGAAGCGAGATTCAGAGAGGATTATTCATTGTTTTGTTTTGTTAAACTCAGGCACCATCTATGTAAATAGCTGCATTGCACTTGGGACTTCACTTATGCTGAAGGTGGAGTAGAATATCAAATAGTTATCAGTCACATCACTGCATCACTATATGATGTCTTATCCATCCTCCGCTTAGGGAACAGGTTGGTTCGATAAAGACACAATAGTTATTCAACACAGTATGTTTGATATGCTGCCTAGAAACAGCACCTGTGTGTGTGTGTGCTGTGCTGTTCTTTTCATTATCAATGTCCAGGGTTGATTTAAAAAAAACAAAAAACAAAAAACATAAGACGACTAAAATCAGAGCTTAAAACATTCACATCAAAGTTGCATTGTATCATATTGGTATTAAAGTTGATTTCAATGTATGCACATGCTCAATATACATTCTGTACAAAATAATCAATATATAACAACATAGACATTGACATGAATGAATACTGTTGGTTTCTTTTCCATCGCTGTACATCACTTCATGTTGCAACCACCACACATTCAGAAGCAGAAGGAATAAATCTGTCCTTTCCTGTTACTATTTGTCAGAGTGATGAGTGTTGTGAAGGGCGGGGGTCTATTATTTGAACACAAGCCTTTGGACGTCAGCAAGCTCAATCTGTCAGTCACTCGTCAGAAAACATCCTCTATCAAGACCAAATACTGGGAAGAGAAAATGACTAATGTTTTTTGATTGATTTTGAAATGAAAATCCATAATGACTAAGTCACCATGGCCTGTTTTTATTTTTATTTCTCCACTGGCTTCTCGTATTTAGTCCTTGAACATTTCTGACAGGTCCTACATATTTTCCTCATCTGAGCGTTCCTTTCCCGATAGGTCAGTCAACACACACGCACGCACGTACGCGCAACCACAAGACGGCAACTGACAACTGATCCCCTTTACATTTGGCCCCAACATGCATCTTGAATTTTTATTAGCGCATAGAATTGAAAATTTAATCCTTATTTGTGTTTTTTTCTGTTAAAGGAATAGTTCAACATTTTGAAAAAGACTCACATCCACAAGAGATTATGTCTGTGAGCTAATAAAATAATAAATAAATTTGTAGGTGGAGGTATTTATTGTTTTGTTTCTTAATATATTTTCTTTATGTATGAAATTTCATTGATCAAACCATAGATCAGTCTCAATTTGAAAAGCATCAAAGTCCTCTTCTTTGGTATAACTATCCAATGTTCACTGGTCATTTAAGTGTTTACTGATTTAGTGTATTTACCAACATACTGAGCAGTTTCTTTATATTTTCAAGTTCATGTTGAAATTCTACTGTTTGGCGGGCAAAAAGTGTGTGTTGATAAAACAGCTGGATTCAAGGTGCAAGTCAGGGCAAGGTGTAAAAGGGCCATTTATCAGGAAGCCTTTCCTTATGTAACCATCACCGGCTGACAAGATTAAATTGCAAAAGCATGTTCAAGGGAATGGAAGAGTACTTCTCCACCTCTTTGAGCGGCCAGTTGATTGCTTCAGCGGTGAAACTCCCAGTGCCTGTCTGCTCTATATTCATGAACCTCTCGTATGAAGTCCACCCAACAAAAGTCACACCAATACTTTCACACTTCGCAATCAAACTCTTGCTTTTTCTTTGGCACGAGGTCGCTCTGAGGAAGAGCTCCAGCCAAAAGCCTGAAATGAAAAACTGAAGTCAAAGAATGAAAAGTAGATCCTCTAAACCACAAGTCCAGCACTTTGTGATCAGAAATCTGGGCTTTAACAGGATATATGATGCCATATGATCACTATGTTTCATGACTGAGGGATTGGAAGTGGCGTGATCTGGAGCTCTCGCCGTTGCACTTTGCTCTTAATGCCTCAGGTACCCACTGTTCCCTCGGCTTCAGCAGTTGTAAATATTAACACTCGCAGTTTATTCTTCATCTGCATACAGGTCTTCATCCTTACAGGCTATAACTCTGATGATATAATGCCCTCTAGTGGCAATATACTTTAAATATGTCTATAACTGAGCTGCAGTATTTCAGATTCAACTCCAAGAGGCACATCGGAGCAGAACAAACTGCTTCTCCTCCCCTCTGATCTATGACATAGGCACTGACATCAGCACACAACTGTCCAATCACTCCCACTTCCTGTGCTAGGAGGATGCCCATGTATGGCCATCTGGCAGTTTATAACAAGGCATACCATAGCATGGACACCAACTATGGCCACATTCATTACAACATGGGTAATTTTTGCCCCATTTTCCTCAGTGGAACCTCCCATCACAAGGCCTGACGTGAACCAAAGAACAAAAAACACCATACACCAGCAGGCTCTGGCCATCTACAATAAATAAATGGTGCTAATCACAGCGATATACACACCACTGTTGTGACGATATATGTGTTAAAAGTTTCACTGGTGTCTTTGGATGACTAAGGCCTTAGGACAAAACCGGTAGCTGTCACTAGATGTGAATACATCAGGAGCAGGAGGATCCCTAAGCAGAGTGTACTGAGCTGTGCACTGGGGGTCTGGAGGGCCGGGAGCCTGCTGGGAGCTGTGGATCCGAGAGCTGGTGGTGCTGACGTCCAGCTGACGGTGAGGGCACTTAGGGCCGATGGAATCTGAGATCAAGCAAAACACACAGGGTCAATTCATTCATTTTTTTTGTAGCTTAAACCATATTAAATCTTTGTTGGTTTCATCTTCTCAAAACTGCTGATTTTCTTCAACAAATATAAAAGTAAAGCATCAAATGTCTTTGACTGATCTTTGATTGTGTTAACTGAATGAGAAAATCTTAGTATTCACATACATTTCCTATAAATGAACCAGGGCTGTCAATCAATTAAAATATCTAAACCAGATTAACCGCATGAGTGTCAACTGTAAATCATTGTTATCTGCAAATCAAAAAAAATGTAATTGTTTAAAATGTACTTTCAAGATATTTGAGATTGAGATTTAAACACAACAATGACAAATACTGTCCGGAAACCCTCAAAGGCCTCACTGTGTTTGAAATGAAAATATTCAAAAGAAATATAAATTTTAAAATTTGTTTTTACAAGTTATTATCAGGTTCACTTTGACATACATCTTCTTGTGAGTGTGAAGACGGTGAAGTTTGTTGACGATGTTTAATTTGATTACATCTGAAACCGACACGTCACAACTGTAATCAGCCTGAGTAACATAGATGGCTGCACACAGTATCTTGATATTAATGAATTGTGACAAATATCTGATAAACAATTCTGATATTTTCAATTTATTCTTAATTTTCTAGGTAAAGTTTATATTGCATTTTTCTGTTCATTTTGCTGCTCTATGTCTTGGCCATGACACACTTGTAAACAAGATCTTTAATCTCAATAACACTCCGGGTTAAATACAGATTAAATAAAAAAGGTGGGTTTATGAGGGCTTGTGTGCTAATATTAATCAGATTTGTCAAAAGACTTTTGGAGAAGCTAAACCGCTCTCCTGAGAGGAAAAACAAATGAAAGCGCAGTGCAAAGCATACAGGAGATTTGCACATTATTTATATTTCTCCTATGGGAAAAATCAAACATTGCATTCGATCATAGTGTGTAGTTTTCTCTTTTTCTGAGCAGTTTTGACTGGTGGACACTGTGTTCTCTGTACAGCAACGCAATATAAAACTATATCTCACAGATCTAATAACATGTGAGTGAGAGAACCTGAACTTTATTTGTAATCAATGCCTGAGGCTAATGAACTGGAGTCGACCCAGGTGCATATCTTGACTGCAATGTGGTTAGTGAGAATGGCTTCGGGGGACCAGAATTATATAAATATTGATCAGAGAGCTAATAAAGAGAGGGATTCGCTGTGATAAATTACTAATGAAGCGCACGTTATAGTCAGAGTCAGGGCTAAATGGTGGAGGCCATCGACAGCTTGAGTACCTGGTGAACTGTTTGCTGTCTTCATGAACCTCCATCTCTCGGCTCTTAAACTCGTTCAGCTCCTTACGGATAGCAGCCTGAGGGGCACAGCACACACACAAACACAAACACACACAGATCAAATCAAAGCTAACACTCAGCTATGTCTCTGTGATTCCCAGTGGCAGCATTTGTCCATGGAAATATGAAGTTCATGAAATAAATGTTATGCTCACACAGTTCAAAATTCAATTTAGTACTGGAAAGATCAAGGTTACAGGTAAAAAAAGAGCAAACATGTGTCTTCTTTGCTCTCCTAGGGCACGATTATGTCTTACTAGTGAGCATTGTTTATAATATTTTGCACTGTTGCATTCAGAAAGTTAGGTCTAAACAGCTTAAAAACTGAAAATAAGCCATGCATTTAACTGGGCACGAGTCCTTTTCTTTATGCAGCATTTGTCCCACCCTCTTGCACCCAGGCACTTGTGCTGATTATGGATGTGATGCAAATTAAAGGCTGAGATGGCTCAGTGAGTAGGATTTAGGACGACAGGGGGTGAGGGCGTGTGATTTATCTGTGCCCTGCAGTTCTAAACATCAACAGCAGAGGGCAGCCTTGACACAGACAGTGCAGTTTAATGCACCCTGAGGTCCTTTCTCTTTCCATCAGGAGATTTTTTATAAAGACATGGGAGATCTGGTTAATGCACGCACTTATACTCTTGTTGTGTCAACTTGTGCATCATGCAAGGACAAACTTGGTCTGCAGCAGTTCAGCTGATATTGCGGCAACAGTTAAGGAAAGACCTTTTTCCTGTTTCAACACTATAAAGTGCCTGTACACTAAGCAAAGTGCATTTTACAGTGTTACAAAGTAAAAAACCGTAGTACCTTGTCGGCAGGTGTTAGCCGTGTCCAGGGTTTGTCTGCCCGCCGATCATAATCCTTGGCGTCTGTTACTTCAACGTACTCGTTGAAACGCAGGATCCTTCTAGCAACGAGCTCTGCCACTGTCGGCCTCACACTCAACTACACACAAAGTAAAAGAAGCAGATAAATCAGACCATTAATGTAATCTTCTTTAAGGAAAATTCTTCCCATTGTTTTTATTTTCAGTTGAAGATAAAATAAAATCTAACACACTGTTACTTCCTGTGTTCTTTTGTTTTGTGTTAGTGTTGTTCTCTGTATTGATTGATTAAAACATTTCCAGGAAGCCAGTGCTGGAAAGACAGAAAACGCCCAACTTCTCAGGAATGGTTTTCACTTTCAGTTCCACCTTTGTCCACTAGATGGCCCATCTTGCCACACATAGCATCATTTCTGGCTCCTAATGTGACTCATAAGGTGGAGCAAAACATATTAGCAGCTAAATATAGACTCACTCCGTCTTCTCTGTACTCTCTTAAGTGTGTGTCTGTGTGGTTGGTGTGTACAGTACCTTTCTGGAGAGTCTCCTTTTAATCTCTTGCTTGGCTTCTTGCTCCTCTGCTTCATTCTTTTCTGCACACAGAGAACCAGCACAGTCATTTCACACCTACTGTGTCTGCAACAAGCTTTTGCTTCTATTTATAACTGGGAGATGTGATTCACTACATTAAACCATGTCCATGACTGTCTAGCGGAGTGATTGCCTTAACATAAACAAAATCAAAAGGGGGAATTGCCAGAGACAGGATGGATCATGTGAGTTGATTCTGCACTGGAGACAGTCTTGTTGGATGTTCATGGATGTGCGTTGTGTATATCATAATACATGTGTCTAAATAACCAGTGAGTGACTTGGCCTGGGATGCTGATAAACTCCTTGACCTCTGGTGTTCCCATCAGAGCTTGAAATACAAGCCGTCTGGGATTCACAGCCCAGAGAGACCAAACTCCTCCTTTCCATTAGCAGAACAACCATGTAGACGAGGTTTTATTAGCTTCTTCCTGAATGAAAAAAGTCTTTGCACTGGACATGTTGTACAGCTGCAAACCAGTGTACTGCTATGTGTATGCTCTAATTTAAACAAGCCACTTAAGCGTTCTTGTGTCAGTAGATCACTATCACAGCATGAGTCAGCTGGAAGGCTTTAGACTTGCACTTCAACTGAGTTATTTTGCAATTAAAGTCACAATTATTGATATATGCAACCTAATGTAGGTCTGATTTTTATTTTCTGCGTATATATCCAACAGTGATGATGGATATATGGATATATAAAAATAATAGCATGTTTCAGAAACTTACGCTTGAGGATATTCCTCTGCTCCAGTTCTTCTGTGGTGGGTCTTTGGCTGAGGCGCCTGAAAAGAGAAAATTGTGCTCTCATACAACTCTACAATGAGCAGATGTGATGATTTGAACATCACACCGAGTTCTATAAGAAAACAAAATTAATTTCGCATTTGTTGTACTATTTTTTTTCTTGATCCAGTGATAGTTTGCCACCAACGCCTCGGCCTCATCTGATAGAAAAGGCCAGATTACACTTAAGCACAGATTTTTATGGTTATTTGTACTATCACACCACCCACAGCTATAAAAGAAACAAGAAAAAAAGATGTATATATTCTCTGTTATTAGCCCACAATTCTGCCAAATGCATGATGAAAACTCACACCTTTCAACATTTTCACAACATACTGAGTGTGTATGGCAGTGTGTGTATACCTGACTAGTTTGCAGCCAATCTGCTGGCGCAACTCGTGTCTCTCTGTCTCAGAGCTCCGCGGCAAAATGTTTTTCTCTTCTAGCTCTTTCTTGCTGGGTCGGTTCCCAAGTTTGATGTTTAGGGTGTCTCGTCGACGAATCTTGCTGGCCAGAGAACCTGGAAAATGTAGATTAGATGTAGACAATGATCGTGCATGAATTTAGCAAATTGCTGCAGATGCTACAACTCTCAAGCAGCTGGGGTCTTCTAGGATTCTTTGTGGGGCTATTGGGGATTCTAGAATTTCTGAAAAGGCTGATGGGATATTTTCTCCAAAACAGCAAGCCCCATAAGGTTACTGGAAGAATCTAGAAATTCCCAAAGGGGGATTCTGTAACTCTTGGAAAGCTGCTGCAGATTCTAGGCACTACTGTTGGGAAATTAAACTCTAACAATTACTGGAAGATTCTAGAATCATTGAAAGCCTGGTGGGAGATTCGAGAACCCCTCAATTTCTACTGGAAATTTTAGAACTCCCACACAAAAGAACTACTGGTAGATGTTCTAGAACTCCTAAATGGCTGCTGGGAAATTCCAGAATTGGGGAGATTCTGGAACTCATAAACAATTGCCAGGAAATTCTATGGCTCCTAAATGGTGGTTGGGGAATTCTAGAAACCTTGTACTGTATGCCTCAACCCTATGTCCTACTGATCTACCCGATTTATACCACAAACTGCAGCTGCAGAGTGCTACTTATTACAACTTACAAACTGTGTGAACGTTGGAGGAATTTACTGAACTTCTTAATGAAACAGTTCTGCAAATGCTGTAACTTCTCTTAATATGTGTGAAGTTGTGTCCATATTATGTGTGAAAAAAATTAATGCCATACTATTTGTGTACTCGTCGTCCTCCTCTTCTTCCTCCTCATCTCGGTACAGGATTGGGCCATCAGAGTCAGAGTCACTAGTTTGGCTGTCTCTTGGCCTATCAGGGATCACTGTGACTTCAGCATGCTCTGTTTTCACACTTAGGCCCTGTGGCTTTTCAGTCTGGCCCTCTGCAGCCCTGCAAGAAACACAAAATGATAAGCTCGCATACTTGTTGAAGCAGAATAAATGCTTATATTTGTAAAATCATCTCCACTAAATGTTAATATCTTACTGGAGTGACATAAAGTGACAGTTTTACTTTCATTGACTCATAACCTCAATCTAGTTCTGTGACGATGGAAGTGTAAAACCAACTGACATTTACCGACTTAGATTTTTACCTTTCAACGTTCTCCACTGTAGATTCTATTTCTCCTTTCTTCTTTTCTTCCTCTCCCCCCTTTTCTCCCATTCTCTCCTTTTTCTCCTCCTGTGAGCTGCTGGCGGTCTCACCCTCTGTGAAGGAAGTGTCCTCTGTAGCAGCATTAACATGGGGAGACTGGTCTGTGGGCTCAGGAGTCACACCTTTCGGAGTCTCCTCATCCCCGTTAGAGGCATTGGGAGCAGACGGAGAAGCAGCCTGACCTCCCTCCTTCTCATTGCCCGAGGCTTTAGGTGAGGCAGGCTTGGTGTCTGAGGAAGGGGGTGAGGATTTTACTTCCCTTGGTTGGCTAGGAGTCTCTTTGGAGGCCTTATGATGTGCAGAAGAAGAGGCAGGAGTATCTGATTTACGGTTGGATTTTGCATCCTTCGCATCGGTCTGCGTTGAAGTGCTAGCATCCTTAGATGCACGAGAACGAGGGGTGGTGGCAGAGGCTCCTGTCTTCTTTGGATGGTAGGATTTGGCTGAGGAGGAGGGAGCAAGAGAAAGTGAGAGGGGAAACACAGAAAGTTTGACTTCTTTGTATCCTCCCACAGTCTGAGAATATAGATATACTTTAATACAGCCCAACTTAAATCACATTAAGGTATTTCTTTTTGCTGTCAACTTACTGCCAACAACTTGTTTATATATTTTTCTTATTAAAACGAAGAAAAAATACATGGATTTGGGAAATATCAGAAATACAAGGATTAAAGGATTCAGGGATCCTTCATTGCCATTCTAGACAATAAAACATGAAAAGAACAAAATCAAAAGTTTAAATAATAATAAGTGGATTATCACACATAATGAAATAAACAGTTGAATAAAAATATGAAATAATAGAAATACCCATTTTGAGGCATGTTGGTGTGTGTGTTTCAGTGATAGCCAGTGCTTACTAGCATTTTTTCCGATGTAATCAAGTCAGGCTAAATGTGAACATGCATTTTTACATTTTAGAATAAACAACCACAAATTCACTTAGAAATGAGTGAAAAAGAAGCTCCTTGTGGTTGCAGGACTTCTTCGGTGTCAAAGTAACCCTGTGATAGCTGTGATATAGATTACAGATCCACAATTCATACCATTGACTAGCGACTGAAGTAATAAACTGTTGTATTAGAACATGCTGGCAGCCATAATGTTTTATTACTAAAATAACCACTTCTAATCACATCTCTAAAACTGAGACAAATATAGAGTACCTGAGGTAATACTGACTGAGGCGGTACTTGTCTGTAAAGTGTCTTTGTGTGCTGGTAGAAGCAGCCTGGGGGAAGGGGTGAACTTAAACTCTTATTCAAACACTAATGAAACAACTTTTGTTCCATTTCCCCGATAACAACAGACAAATACACTGAGCCCTTCAGCAAAGACTGCATGAACATCACATGCAGTATTCTGGGCTTTTGTCTGTTTGCTTTCACCATGCTGTAGGACAAGTACACACACACACACTGGATCAAGGATGATGATCATGCCCTAGCATCATGCCATCAGTCAAAAGCGCATGGGGTTGTCAGAGCTCATTTTGAATATAAGAAAGCCATGCTACACTAACCACACTCACGTGCTCTGTCACTCACACACACACACACACACACACACAGACTGGTGTGCAGAGGCGTTGATAAGAGCTACGCAAATAAATCTTCACTTCTGCTTTCTCAGAAACCAGACAGAGAGAGATCATAACTGCAACACTCCTATTGTTACTCACTTGACCTGAAATCCCTTCTAATGAGGAAAGGACTCTATCAAGAAGGAGAAACAGGGAGAAACTAGTTTGTAGGCACTTTACAAAAAAACACATGACAAGAGTGCACATTCAGCCACGGTTTACAGGTGCAGACGGGTTTGCAGTGGGTGTTCTTTCCTTTCAAACGGTGACACAAGCACTTTTTCCATGCACGGGGGCAGGCAGGAAAGAACAAGGGTCAAGGCAACGAGTGCTCAGTCCGGACCAGCTGAACTTACCAGTCCCACGGCTAATGGTGTTAGCGCCCCGTGGGTTAGCTTTAGCCTGAGTGGACGAGCCTGTCTTGCCTGGGGTTTTAGTTGTCTTTTTAGTGCCCGAGGCCCCCTCCCTGTGCCTGCCGGTGGCCGCTGTGCCACCCACAGGTTTGGAAGAGGGGGTCAGAGTGGCACTTTGCTGCTTTTTAGATTGAGCGTCTCGAGGTCGCACGTGGTTAGCCCGGGCGGGGGGTTTAGTATCACACCTCTCTGAGCAGAGCAGAGGAAGCAGGAAGAAAAAGTCAAGTATTTAGAGGTTCAAATGGGAGCAAGACAATCTGCGCTACGGACATGCAGACGAGCAGACAGGAGACATGATGTTGGATGAGGAGAGACTGGAAAGAGCTTGTGATGCTGACATAATATGTTTAATCTGCAATCTTTTCCATAAGATGAACGGATAAAATGAACCTATCAACCTTCCACACCTCCAGTATGACGGCATGTGTGTATCTGTTACTCTATCTGCAGTGTTTGTTACCTGTGCCTTTCTGATTATTGATAAATGCAACAAACAAATGGCTCAGAGTTCAATGCTAACACGGTTGGGATGAAAAAAGCAAAACACTTAAGAAGCATCAGAAGGAAGAACAGTGGCCTGACTCCTGAGGGAGCGGGAGGCATTAAGAGATGGAGATACTGCTCTGTTCAGACTGTGAACGCCTGCTGCAGGCTGATATAATGGGAATATCTATTTGAACACATTAGGCCCGGTCAGAGATCCCACAGAGGATTCAATGTCAGGCAGAAAACTGCTGCCGATACAAATGCATTCCACCACCGGGAGGAAAAGACTTCAAAGCAACTGACGTCTAAAAAAAGCTCCAACATTTAGTTCTAGCATATAAAAATAGAGCCGCTAAAGGGCTGAAAAAAGTCCCGCATTCCTGAGTAACATGGCATATTTGGAAAAGTGAAGCCATATTGATCAACCCTGCATTTAATAGGTGCTCGGTCATCGTCAAGGACGTTTCTCCCACAGCGCATTATTCTACCAAGAACCACAAAGTTTCATGTTTATGAATGAGAACAGAGAACATCTTGTTTTACTAAAATAAATGAAGAACATCATCAACAACAACCTGAAAAACAAGTCTGCAAGTTAGCATTGGAATACATCTTTCCTTAACTATTATTCAACACAAGCTGGTGCAGAAGTTACCTGTTTTGTCCTCGGCGCTGGCGGGTGCACTGGCCTGTTCCTCCTGCAGTGTTTCTGGTGACTCAATGTCAACTTTGACTTCTTCTGATGTCACATTGGAGGTGGCGTGGCCGTTGAGATTTTCACTGCTGACTGGTTCTTCTAGTGGGCAAAAAAAACATAGAAGAAGAAGTGGTTGAGATGTCAGGGTTTATAACTGACAAGTGCTTTGAGTTCTAACTCAGCTTTATCACTGGCCAATCAGGGTCACGTTAGGTGCTAGATGGCTCTGTAGTTTTGCTATTTCATTTTCCTATTTTGTATTACCAAAGTGATTCATGTCTGAGCTTTAACATAATCAGACAAACCTTGGTCAGGGATGAGAACTCCTTTTCTGATGAGCTCCTCCCTCGTTTGTCTGGTGGAGATTTTTCTCTCTAGAACTGAAAGATGAACAAGATCAAGGTCATTGTCCGGTTCAACGGAGGAAACTCTGCTCGGTCTATCTTTATCGTGTCTTCAGCAGTGATGAATTCACAGAAAAACTATGCCCCGTTGCACAACAGCTCCACCATGTTCCTCCTCCTCTTGCGAAAGCATCGCTGCCATCCGCTCCCTGCACTGCATGTTTCAAGAGGAACCACTCTGTCAATGTGCTGCAACCTGCACACAATTACCACCGAATGAGCCGGCTCACAGTGTGACTACTCCATTAGAGGTGAAAAGATTAGCCAATAATCAATCAGTGAACCAATAAAGTCACAGACTGCCTATTTTGTCAAGCCAAAATACTGTATTAAACACAGTCTAACTTCAATTTCACTTCTTTTGGCTTCATTTTCTGACAGATGCTCTGTGGAATGTTAAATAATCCGACTGTCCACATTTGCTCCCTCTTCCAAATACACGGTTTAATAACTGGGCTCAATATTTCTTTTTTTAATATTGAATTGGTATAATGTAATGCCACCATTAGCCAAGGTAATATAAAATATTCATACTGTTTCAATCCCTTTAAACAGAAAAGGGATTACTGGGTATCAAAAACAAAGGAAGAGTTCACACCTGAGCACAGTGCATCAGTAGGAGACCAAGAGGAGAAAATACTGGCATGACCTCTACGTAAAGGATTAAATGGACTCCAGAAGGGGTTATTAACATATTGATCATGAGTACAGTTAGTACAAGTACAGACATAGTAATGCATTTCATGCCTCTCTGAGTAAGGAGAATGGAGGAAACATTAAACACTCAGAGGGTCATCCACTAAATCTCTGCTAACTCCAGCCTTGATGCACTCAAGCTGCTCCTGGCCTCTGACATCCAAAAGTGCAACTACTTAAAACTTTGACAAAATGATTGGTTAAATATTAGATAAAATAGAACAGAAAGCAAATGCAGCAGCATAAAGTCCTAAACCCTGACCCTGGAGGTAAGACACATACAGCGTCATAATGGAGAGAGGCTCTGACAGTGACACACCTGGCAACCGTGAAGAAACCGTCTCTGCTTTTTGTATTTGCCTCTGCTCCTTTTTTATTTCCTAGCAGGCAATTCAGGAATGAATCAGTGAGCGCAAACTGTTCACTCTTTTCCTTTTAAAGCTCTTCTGGGAGCGAGACTGCTCCTGTTTGCACTTAGCGCTCAGCCCGAATCTAAAAATGTAAGTCGTGATGTTGCACAGACGTTCAAATCGAGGAGAGAGCAAATCCGAGGGAGGCCTCCCCCCCATCAGACGGGTTCATACACAATGTTATTAAAATACGAAACCCCCCACACACGCAAGACGCCTCACCTTTAGAAAGATCCTGGAACTTGTCACTGGTCTTCTTCTTCCTCCACTTCCAGGGTTTGAACAGTTTTCCCAGCGACGACAGCTTGCCTCGCTGCTGCCGTGACCCAGGGGCATTCTGGGTAGTGGTGGCGCTGTCCACCACCACGTCGCAGCTGGCCAGCGATGACGATTTCTCCAACCCATCAACTAGAAGACACAAATGCAGAAACAGAAGAGTATAACAACTACATGAGGCTGAGAAGCGTCGCCGGAAACCATAGGTTGGAACTTTTATGGATTCGGCATCAAAGTGGGAATATTTCTAACTCTGTCTCTGTGCAGGACTTGCAGTGTGTGCGCTCATGTGTGTGTTGGCTAGATCTCTGTCCTTCCACAACTCCTCCTCTTCCTGTTGAAAGATTAGAGGTGCTGTGAACCTTCTGGAAAACTGCAGTGTGTGTGTGTGTGTGTGTGTGTGTGTGTGACCAAACCGGAATCTTGCAGAGGAAAGAGAGGTGGTGTGCGATTCCTCAGATTCGAGCAGAGGGAGGTTTTTGTTTTTTCAGCCACACAACACTGCTGAATCATTCAACCCTCCAGAGTATACGGTGGCCAGCAGGGTTCAAAACGTTATTACTAAACAACTTTAATACCTCTTTTTCCCCCCATGAATCATGGGATCTTGAATGACTCAATCCCAATTCCCATGAAGGAATATAAACCTATAGGCCTCGTTTCAGAGCTGCATGTTACAGATTCAGCAGATACAAGCCACAAAAGTAATGTACCCAAAATAAAATGGTAACTGTTCAGCTATTTTGATTACAGTCATGACTACGAACGGCCTTATTTTGAAAGGTAACAAACCATCGGAAATAATGACACCGGACCAAAAGATACAGGGGCACAAAAGCAGAAATGTCATGTATTTTTAGCTCCTTTTGTTTGAGCTTCAAAAACGTCATTGCCTGTACCAAATCATTTGTTTATAGAAAACTTAGGAGCCATAAAAAAGAAAAGCTCTGGGGCAATTACAGCAGCACAACAGCTGTCACATTGATGTGAGGATCCAGAATTGCTCAGCAGATAGAAAGAGGATGTTTAGAGCTTTTAAGTGATGTTTAATTCATTGTCAAGGTTGTGCAGAGATTGAGCCCAGTGAAGTCCAAAATACACAGAAGTTGCAGTGCATCCCATTGACGGGAATCTAACCTAAAACATGTGAGGTTATAACATTCATTCAAGTTTTGCTTATTCTCAATCTCTCACTCTGACAGATAAACAGAAAAGGGTCGGCTGAGGTAGAAACAAAACCTCATCTCCACTCATCTGCAGCTTTTTTTTTTCCTGATGGAGAAAATCCATACTCTAACCTTCTGCTCAAAGGAAAACAGCTGATTGGTTGGCTCTCATCAGCGCTGACAGGCCGTTGATGCCAATACTAGATGTCGATAGCCATCTGGTGCTCAATACGCCTGATGGATGGAGATGGCGCTGATGAGCGTAAACCGCCTCTGAGTGCTGCTTACTGCTGATGATGGATCAATGTCGGAGCAAAGAGGAATATATGTCAAGTGTGACATCAAGATGAAGTTAAAGGTCGAGGAAACTTATTTTCCCCATGAAAGAGGAAGTTACAGCGCTGCATCCATCCACCAATCAGGGTGAAACATGTGACTCGTAAACTGATGAGTGATGCTTTTTTTTACTCATCAATTTTGAATAATATAGAGAAATACTCAGGATTTAGCGGGGATTTAAATCGTTTGATAGTCTGCAGAAGAGTTCATTTGGATTAAGTGGGATTATTATGTCAAGAACCAGATGCCTCAGCAGCCTCAATTATTAAGTGGGGGGTTCCAATAATGAAAAGCAACACAGCAAGACATAAAAAACAATGCAGGTATAATTGCTCCCATCCAGACTGCGCTCACCTTATGACCCTGACTGCATGTTGGTACTCAGCACGGCAATTAAGGGCTTAAAAAAACAAAAAAACAAGAGAGAAGACAGAGAAGAGTGCAGCGCAGAGCCCATGCAGTCTCTCACACACATTTACATCCTAGCACACACACACACACTCTCTCACTCACTCATTTCCTGTTCCTGTGTTGATATCAAATCACAACAATAGGTGCATTTCAGCAGCTGCTTTGTGCTGCTAATGATGGGAAAATCAGCAACAGCGATTATCATCACCATTAGTCCAACTATTAAACCTCTAGTGGGAACCAAATAGGGACAGTGATCCATTTTTTATTTTTTTTTTATGGTGCAGGGAGGCGAGCAGAGACAGAAAGTGAAAGAGTGAAGATGAGCAAAAGAGGGATCGTTGTTAACTTTGGAGAGCACAGTTCTCTAAACACACTTCTCCTTGTGAAAGTACCTACAGTTGATGATGAGGCACTCCAAGAAAAGGGAAAATTTGAGACTCATGTGTTTCACGTAACAATCCAGGAAATTGACTTTTTTTTAGTCAGCTTGACGTTCCTGCGTCACACACACATGCACTTCACCAGACGTTCACAATGAGCGTGTTCAGTCGCAAAAGAAGAATCTCACACACCATCAACTTCACTCTAAATCTACTTTTAGGAGTCAGTAAATTACACGCACAGCCATTTTATTACACTTTTAATGAAGGCCAGTCCCATTCTACAGCCTTCATTACGCCAGACGCCATTTTCATTTCCAGTCCCTCTGTCCATGGTCCACTGGTTCCCATAGTGGGACGTCTTAAGGACCAGATTTGACAATTATCATTATTTGAATGTATATCTAAATGACCTTTCACTATGTTAAAGACAAATCTACAACATTTTTATCGTCTTAATAACATGTTGACACATGTAGAATAAGTATATGCTTATTCCATTTGAAGAGCATCATGAATAAGTTTAATACTGAATCCATGCCACGACAACATACTTGAATAGTTGACATTTCACCTCATAGCCTCTGACATACAGCAGCAAAGGAAGTGAAATAAAACCGCCATCAGTCAGCTGTTACAGAATCCTCACATCAAAGCTTCCCAAACACAAACTTATACAATATGACATGTTCTTCTTCCTGTTTTTTGTTCAGTTTTGACAAGTTAAGTTTTTCATTTTCTCTTTTTTTAATGGAATAATGGATTAATGTGATGAAATCTGTGCCCTAGAGAGCGGCCAGATTAAGCCTTCCTGAGGTTTCTTGCAACTCTCCATCACATTACTTGTGTAATTGGAATTAGACATCCTGTAAACCCTCAATGATTGGGGCTTCTTTAAGAGATAAAATAAGGTAAGTCACTATTTTATCTGCATATTAGAACAACGGTATGTTTTATGTTTAAATAAACCTGGCTCAGTTAAATCACTTTAAAATCCACTCGTTTTGTGGAGAAACTGTGAACTTTTGCAGTGTTGTTGTTGTTGTTTTTTTACAGCAGTCCTGCAAGAGAGCTCCATCCAAGAACAGCAGTGGATTTTTACCAAAGCAATATTGATTCCAGCTTTTTAATCACACCAGTGTGGCTCAAATCCACCTCGGCTAAACTCGGGGCTGTTGTTGCACACAACAAATGCTGACTCAACTGCATGATTCAACACTGGATTTCATGGCGAGGGGTCTTATTTTGCAACAGATGACTCGTGATGTCATGGTGGGGTGGTGGTGGGATTTGGATGTAAAGCAGCTGTGGGAGTGGGTGGAATAATCAGAAACACCACTTGAGACGTTACGGACGTCTGAATGGATCAGTAACACGCTGGATCTGTTCAGTCAGCTGTGGTTGTTGAGCCGAGACGCACAGGCCGATGATGATGTTAAAGTTTTACTGAAGTTACTGTATGTTTAACTGGTTCAAGCCCCGTCGCCATTCAGCCTGGAGGTTGTTTTCTACATGTTTTCACCGCCGTGGTATGACATACTGTATGTTGTCTGGCACAACATCACAGGGTTAAAGTGGCAATGTACTGTGACAAAGCAGCCAGTAAGTTTTTTTCTTTCCCGTTAGACGTTATAGCAGGAACATGTGTTGAGGAGGAGGAGGAGGAGGAGGAGGAGGGGGAAAGGGAGAGGCTTCCTTCCTTCACTGCAAGTCACCAGGGAGGGAAGAACCAGACATCACGAACAGAGGAAGAGGGATGGAGGGGGAGAGAGAAGTAAAGAGAGACAAAGGAGAGAAAGAAGGGGAGAGGTGGAAACTGAGGCGAGGGGTAAAAAAGGAAAACATAGGAAGGAGAAGGGGGGGAAGGAAAGAAAAGAGGGCGACAAGAGGTGTTGGACGAGAGCGGAGGGAGGGGCGACGCCGGCCGGGCATTAGCTCCAGTTTTAACACTTGGGTCATTTCTTCCAAAGCTTTCTCCAGCGCAGGACAGAGAAGCACAGTAGAGCCGAACTCATGATCCTCACAGGACCGAGCAGCTCGGATTAAGTCAAGAATAACAGGCCTAAAAGAAATTTAACAGGGAACTGCAGTTTAACTCACACTAATAACTCATCGCGGCACACAGGATATCCATTTTATGCAAAGACCCCAACAGTCCGAATCACTTCCCCCCTCCTGCTCGCAGAACTGTAGATTCAGCATTTAGAGAACATCGCAGCGTCATTATGTAATCCATAATGCAGCCATGCAGACTGTATGCATCATTATTATGGCCTCGGGTTCCTAAGCATGTTGGCCTAAGTGCTCCGCTAAACAGTCTGGGTTTTACTTTAAATGCTGACAGCGTCATAAAAAAGATCCAGTTTTGTTTTCATCCGGCGTCCTTCATCCCTTCCTGTGTGCCTCGCAGCCTTAAAGCCTTCCCATAAAATATGTGAACCAATGTGAAATATTTACCGTTATCTCTCACAGGCAGGCCAGCGACTCTGCACAGCAGAGCACAAATGAGATTTTAAGCAGGGAGGAGGTATTGCAACCCTGTGTGTCACTAAAACTTGATTAATATGCTATTTATTTTCTCTAGCTATTATTCAGTCCATAAAATATCAACAAGAGTGAGAAGCGCGCATCATAATCTCCATGAAGCCACTTGGACGTTTCACCAGCCAACAGTCCAAAATCCAAATACATTGATTTACTATCACAGCTCCAGTATCAGTGGAGGCGTGATCAATGAAAAAGCTCAGGATACATCTCTACATTTATTGGTTTGGCTAGTTTTTAAAGTCTGAATCTTTCTAACTGTTATCCAAACAATTAGGAAATAAAACTGAACTGAGTTTTTTCTTAATTGCAAAACTTTTGCTGGTTCAGTCTTCCTCAAATGAGAACTTCATGACTTTGTGGTATGAAACAACGCTACTGTGGTAAACTGACTTACTTATGACCTTACTGTACTGTAGGCTCAGAGAGGTTAAAAAGGTCCACTTCCACTATTTTCTGACAGTTAATCGATTATCTATATGAAAAAGATCAGTTGCAACCCTAGTGACAATTTACACAACTTGTGCAGTTTTAAAGTGTGTAGAGTTCACTGTCACCCACGTCTTGTCACGATGGCCTGTCAGTGATGTTGTCAATTACATTAAACTAGAAGGCCGCCACAGCGCGGAGCACAGACCTCAGACCTCCACCAAGGCCAACGTCAACATCAACCAGACTTCAGAGTTTTAAAAAAATTGAATTCATAGTAAATGATCCGGATCTTGATCTGGGAACATAACACATGTATACAGATCCTTCCATACATGGCCAGGGCTGCTTTCATCTGACCGCTCTTTGCTCCTGCCAATAAGACACTAGTATTTTACAAGCACTAACCAAATAACCTCTCTTTTATACTTTAGTTTCAGGAATATAATCATGTTTTTGTTACAAAACTGTTCATCAAAATAGACTAAAATTCTCAAATGCAGTAATTTCATTTGAAAGTTAAGCAGCCAAACAAGAACTCATTTAAATGAAATACCAGTCTAAAACGAGCTAAATTAAGATTGAAAATCTGGCAGCGTCTTATCCAATTAAGAGAAAACAAGACTAAAACTTAGATAAAGAATCGGCATGTTGACGTTTATCAGTCTGACACACAGCACGGGGCGTCACTGACAGGTTTGATAACGATGTGAATCATCAGTCATTACGTCCACAGTATCAGATGTCAGTCTACTTCTAAGGATATGGCAAATTTTGGAGCAGACATGAAGTGTTTGAATCTGTCCTGGGGGTTTTAACGTCTCATTAAGACACTCTGAGCTGTTTTTAACTTATCCTTTTTTCATCTCCAAACTGAAACAGACAAAGCGTTGCGTCACAGTCGTGTGGTGCGTATTGAATTACTGCTCTCTCTGATTGTGCCAGGTGGTAATTTGCTCTGCTCTGCAGGTGTGAAACGGCTCTCGATTCACCGGTGAGAATCAAACATGTGTGGTCCTCATGCAGCCCCAGGAACTGAGATTAAGAATAGATTAGCGTAGTTTATTTCTGGAGCCTGAAACCACAACAAGGAAATCCATGTAGATATAAAACTATATGACTTTAGACTTTAGACATTTATTGTCCCTCTTGGGGAGATTATTTTTCACATGACCATTTACATTTGGTTTCACCAGACACAACTGGACCAAAACTGAATCGATTAGTCAGACAATAGAATAATTGGAATTCATTTCGATAACATAAACTCAATCCCAGCTCTTTAATGATGCTTTCCTGTTTTACATCATCGCACAAACAAATTCATTTTCGGTTGGTGTGACCTGCTGCTTCAAACAAACAAACAAACTGATAACAGCTTGTCGAGCCCTGCGTGGGAAAACTGTGATGAGCCTTTTTTTTCTCTTGACATTTAATAGACCAAATGTTTACTCAGTGAGTTGAAAAAAATAATGAGCAGATTCGTTGGCGTCAGATGTGGTGAGAACTCCATTTTCTCTTTGACATGGAGGAAATCTAAAAAAGCTGTGCCGCTGTCAAACATATGAAGTGTGTCAAGTGAGGAAACTTCCGGTGAAACCTTCACACAGATCAGTGTCGTAGGGCCACTTGTTGACTCATGACGTGATGCTTTAACAGACTCCTCAGCGTGGGGTTCAATGTAAATCTACTTAGATTGAACAGACAGAGCTTCAGATGGTCCTCTGGTCTCTAATTGGTGGAAAACTAAGCTGCTCTCCCTTCAGCTCATCTGGACTCCAGTCAAACTGGCTGCTAAAGTACATAAACTCACACCAAACAGTGAACTTCATTACCCAGCAGCAACAATGCAGCTTTATAAACAACTAGTGTGGTTATACAACACATCCTCTCACATCGCTGCTTTAACACAGTGCTGCTCCACTGTGTGTGTTTGTGTCACTCACAGCCAGCTAGAGGCTTTAGAAACACTAGTGTTGTAATGATGCAAAGGGCGTTTGAATTAATTTAACACACATGTGGTTCACTAAAAAAAGTTCCCATTGACAAACAGAGACCGTGAAGCGCTTTGTTGGAGTTGAGCTGTGGAGAAGCTTCGATCAGTTTATTATCGGACAGGAGCGTTAGAGAATAAAAAAGTAACAATGGGGGAGACTTCCTGAATAAAGATAGCGGAATGTGAGTGTGAGACCAGAGGGAGGGGGAAATGCACATAATGCACACAAGTGGCATACACACACACGTTCAGAAAACTCACTCACACGCGCACACACATAGGCTACACACACTCACCGCTGGCGGTCTGGGACACGGCGGACACAGCAGTCTGACCCATATTCAGCAGCTCCTCCGGACCGGGCCACCCCCCCCTCCCCGCCGCCGCCGCCGCCGAACCCCGCGATCACGGCCTTCTATCGCCGCATAAATCCCGTCCGCTGCCGCCGAGTGCGCTCATCTCAGAAGTAATAATAATAATAATTGGGAAAAATAAAAATAAAAATGAAAAATACACACACATACAGCAAAAAGTTTCACAGCGTGATGGCTGAGTCGCTGGAAACTTGGTTCACTGACTGTGGGGCGCTACTCGCTACTACGTCGTAACTTCCCCTCCCACCTCCTCTTCCTCCTCCTCCTCCTCCACCACCACCACCACCACCACTACCTCCTGTGAGCAGCTGAAGAATGCCTCTCATTCCTCTATGCAGATTAGAGGCGCTGCTGGGGTCAAAGGGTGAAGGGGTCCGACACCCGCAGCCACCACTTTATACACTGGCCGTCCGAGATAATGGTTGTAATGGGCGCCAAGGGCTGCAAGAGCGGGAGAGTTTAAAACAGTGAAAACACTCACAGTGAGAAGGAAACAGTCCTGATGAATGTGATGGTGCAGGGGTAATTAGCCTCACAGACGTGCAAATGTATGAATTTGGCTGCATTAAATGAGCCTTTTAGGAAAAACATTTGTTGTTGTAGGACCCCTGTTGGCCGCAAGTAGACATTAATTAATTTACCCAGATGCCACTTTGATTGAGAGGGAAAATGTTTTTATATTGAATAATGTTCATTAACCTATATTTTAATTCAAATTCATATGTAGACTATGTATATTATGCCATGTAAAAGTGGAAATATCTTAATTGCTTAGTTTTGACTACTTTGACATTTGACTATGACAGTAAAGTCAACATATTTAGCTTTGTGGCCATTGAATATGCTCATTTGAGTCTCAAGGATTTTGTTGGGTTTTTTTTTGCACTGCAAGTAATTTAAGTTACTGTAAATTTAAGATTTGCACTGTACAGTACAAATAATAAAAGTTATTGTTGGTCACAGCCTTACAGATCTCCCATGATGTATACCCACATACTAGTAAACCTGGGTGGTTGTTGTTTTTTCAATCCGCCTGGAGAGCCGCCTACTTTAGCTACTCTGTTGGTAATCCACAGCTGTACTTATGCTGAATTTTCATGCACTTGTAGGCTACTGTACTGTTAAGAGTGCATCAATCAATTTTATGCATTTTCTCAATGGCTGACTATAACTATGGCGGGACTGTGGTGCAGGGCCAGCGCTGTGAGCTCATAGCAAGAAGGTCCTCTGGGTACTCTGGTTTACACACTAGCATGATGACTGGCGACTTCCTATTTGACAAATATAAATAGTTATTTCAGAGATACATACCAATTGCTTCAGAGATCTCTGAGGGCCCTTTGCTGTGTTTCAGATATCCATGAATGATTTTCCATCTGAACTTCTCAGATGGATTTATATAAATAACTGTTTGACATCCAAAGAGGTCAAATTATCCCAAATAATGAAAACATGCATTATGTTTCCTCTCCTATTAATCGTATCATGACCCCTCAAATTTATGTGGTGACCTTTAAGAGGGCCCGGACCCCTGGGTTTGAAACCAACCAACGACTTAAAGCAACACTACGTAGTTTTTTGACCTTATCATTTTTCTAAACTCATTTAAGTGGTAAAAGAAAACGGTTAATAGGATGAATCGTGCCACCACAGCAGCCTAAGCAGGGTGCAATTACACTATGTAACTTTCCTGTTTGGGGACCAGCAACGGCATCGGCTCCAGGAACAAATTCATGTGGGCTACTGTGCTTCTCTGGTGACGACCCAGTACTAAATTTTCCATTGTGTTTTTTTTTAACTACTTTTCTTTCTTTTTTTGAGTTTTTTTACAGTGTTGTCTTACTTTTAAAGGATAAGTAATTCATCTACCATTGTATTTTTGTGATTGCCTTGAGTCTAAATGCTTGTGTGTGCAAACCAATGACTGCAGTGGCAGAGACCTGCTCACATCTTGATATCACAGAGATCCACAAATAGACCTGACTGTTGATCCCCCCAGAGAAGCGAGAGATAAGAATGGATGGTGGGATGATGAGGTACGGTGCAATGCTAAAACAACTGAAGCAGCTAATGGTTATTCTCATTTTTAATTTATCTGCACACTATTTCCTCTATTTTTTTTATACTATAAAATTTGACAATCTTAAAGAACCGGAAAGAAAGTTTAAAAAAAAAAGGGGAAGCTCTTAGGTTTGGGGTCGGTGTGATGATATATTTAGCTTAGCGTCTGTAATGAATAAATAATATTAGCGTCTGGACAGTGTCAGGAGGGTCAGTGCAGCCAGCTACACCCTGTTAGGTGATTTATTGTGAGCGAACGTGATGACAATGAACTTGTGAGTGGGTCAAACAGGGGGCAAAATCTGTCAGAGTTTGTCAGCACGGCCATTAAATGCTTTGTTAATACGACGTAGAAATAATATCTGTTTAACATTAGAACGACGGTGGCAAACCAAGACAAACACTCCCGCCACCGAATCACTCTCAATATGGGAGTCAACCAGAGTGTAATGTAGTATAGCTAGTGCGTGTGTGTGTATGTGTGTGCGTGTGCTTTCAGTCAGGCTGGGTTCTGCATGGTCTCAACTGACACTCTGTTGACAGTGATGACAGATAAAGCTCTCTCTCTTACACTCACACTCACACACACACACACACACACACAGACAGACGGTGACTTTCACAGCCAAGACTGCCATCTAGTGTTAGTGTTACTTTATCTCCAATTACTGCACTTTGCCTTCACCAGGAAGACGACTGATGTCTTGTCATTACCCAGTTCCCCTTATCAATATGAAACCCTGTTTGAACCACACTGAGTCATTAAACCATAAACATGCACAGCCTTAATTATACAGAACATTTTGATACGAGCTGATACAACAGCATAAATAAAGCTGACAGTGAACAAAACATGTTTGGCGTGTTCAAAGCATAGGTGATGCTTTTAAAAGCCCAGTCCACTACATTTTAATGCACTCATATGACTCAACCTTCAAATAGTCAACTGTGTTATGATTGGGTGTATTGCTTTTTGGGGGTTTTATTTTTGCATATGCACTTTAAATGTCATCCCGTAGCAGGATCTTACGTCTGACAGTGACATCATTAAACATGAATGTCTTGAGTGTAGAAGTCATTATGCGGCTGAAGAGCCACATTGGCACTAGGGAGCTGCCAAAATAACTGCAGTCTTATGGGACCGTTGCTAGTGGATGAGATGGAGCTGGATAAACAGAGACAGGAAGGAAGTCAGAGAAGAGATGGAGGGATAAATACAAGATGGAAGGATAGAAATAAAGTGAACAGACCAAAGTGACAGTGTTAGCATTGACAGAGAGGTAATGTCATTAACTTGACGTAACAGCAAAGTATGTTAAATATGTAGGAGTCTTAAAGAGACAATGGGACTGTGAAAAACACTGCTGTGATCATACAGAAAGAGTCCTGGATTAATAAACCAGTGCTCTACTCTTCCACGCAGTATTTAGAGGTGGTGACGGTGATGTTGTTTAATGAATAGGCTAATACATTATGCTATCAGAGTTTTGGTTATTATGTTTTTTATTGTGAAATTTGTGAAATAGATTTAAAAATAAACACACACACAAATCTTTCCTGTATTATGACGCACCAAATCCTCACTGATCTACTAAAACAAAGACTCTTGACTCATGGCAATACCGCAGGACTCTACCTGACCCAATTAGACTCAATACTAAGCATATTTTGAACCCAACCTGCTAAACCACTCACAAATAACCACGATGACATCCTCAGTTTGTGCTAAATAAAAAAGGCATTGCACAACAGATTTCATAAGATCAGTATTACTCCCCATGACGACTAACCTCACCTTCCTGTGAGTAAAGAAATTATGTTCTAAATAAAAACTTTCTTTTAATGATTATTTAAAAGTTTCCATTTTGAATCACACTGTTTTCCACAAATTCAGTATTCCTCGTATTACTCACTAAATGATATGACTAAAAGTCAATACTATGTGGAATAGGTTGTCATTAAAAAAAAGACCTAGAATAATATGTTTGAACACAGCGTTTCTTTAGGAACACACACATTGACCTTTGTGGTTGCTGCTTCGTCAATTCCTGACCAAACAAATACAGGGAAAAGCTCCCCACTGGGTTTAGCTCAGATCAATGTGATCCTTTTCTGTAAATCTGGGCAAGAATATCCAAACTGGAGATCTTTGGGAAAAACCCTCAAAGTCAAGAGGACATCTTATTGAGTCCAGGAACCTGTATGTGAAGGTGATAGTTTTCTTGAACAGGGCCCTGTTTGTCCTAACACTAAATAACTGGGATCACCTGAGGGTGCTTGACCTTTTTCTCTGACCGGAAAAACAAAAGGAAAGACAGGGGAGGAGGAGGAGGAGTAGAAGGGCCAGAAGAAAGGAAAGGAGTCATCAAATATTAAGTAGTAGCCTCAGCGGAACAAGGGGGTAATAATTGTTTAAGTGCTACTTTTGAGAGCCTTTCTCCCCTCCCCTTGATTTATTTATTAAACTTTACTCCTGCCAGGGTTCAGTCGCAAATACTGTCATAGCCAAAGTTCAGAGAATCTATGTGCATTTATGTGTATGTGCATGTATATGTCATTTGCACTAACGTGATTTTATGCATCCACGCCTTGAAAAGCAGCAGCACTCTTCTTTGAAGTTTCCCATCACACAGTTGCACAGTTTACATGCATGAATCCAAACCAGTTTAAGTGACACCTGTGGCTTTAAATGCACATTATAGAGCAGCTAGCCTTTTTTTTTTTTAAGTGCCGTGAACTGGACATCTCTGCATTAGGATCATGATTCAGACCACACAAAACTGTCATAACAGTCAAGTGTGACTCAGCCAGGAACAGCCTCTGTTACACAAGCAAACCAGGCTCAGCTGAGACCAACTGTACTTAAATGGTCTCGGCACGCAAACAGTAGTAGCAATCTCGCCATGGCACATTGGTTCCTTGTAATGAGCAACACCAAAACTCTAGAGAACTTCGTCAGCATTCTATTTTAGTCAAGATTCCATCCAGATTTAATCCAAATTTTGACTGAAACTTCCAGAAAATCAGCAAAATAAAATGCAAATTCATGCACATTTCTATCCAAAACCGCTGTACGTAGAGGACGGCAACAGGATGTGATTAAAAGAAACAAAGACAAACTGCTCTTCTTGAGTCATCCACAATGAAAACCATGTGGAAAATATGGTTTACGCGGCTTTTTGTCCTTATCAATCAATTCCGATCAAGTTCATCCCCCCACACAGTCCTGACAAAGCAGATTAATTTAGGAGGATTTGGAGTGGCACCTCCTACACGAAGCCTTTGACTTCATGAATAGTTAATGTTATAAATGGACACGTTAGTAGCCACATTTTCGAGGGTTTTAATTTCACATATGCTTTTCAATGGGTCTGACTTCTGACTGGTGTTTTTGCAGTGCAGCCACCAAATGTAAATCGCCAGCTGACATTTATCACTCACCCGAGTGGGCACAAAATTGCTTGGAGAATAAATTGTGAAGCTTGTGGCTTCAGCTGCTGATAATAACATACAATTGTAACTTAATATTGAACAATTTATGTCCTGTACATGACTCAACCCCCCACACAGTGACCGGAAGCTCGTATACAGTCCAGTTACATTCAATCATTCCTCCTTACAAACACCAGATTGTCCCTATACTCTCCGCTCTCACAGCCTACTGCACTCATATTAAAGGGATTTTTACCTTATATAATATTAGCTGTGGAAACCTTTGTTGTAGGCTATTGACACACTCATGGTTACTGTCCTTTCTCTTCCTCTTCTCATCTACCAGTCAACTCCTCTGAAACCTGATCTCCTGTTTGTTGTATTCTGTTTGGCGCAACCCATAAGCCGCCATCATTGCTAAAATGTTGCTGGTATAAATCAATAGTTGACATCCTGCCAGACAGGCAGCCTGAGAGCTTGAGAGAAAACGAGCTCAAGAGACAGACAGACAGACAGACAGACAGACAGAGGGAAAGAGACAGGGACAGAAAGAGCTGGAGGATAGACTGATATTCCCTTTAATAATAACCTCAGAATAAAGGCCACAGTGGCAGGGAAATGTAATAGCAAAGATTACAGACACAAAGAAAACACAAGCCACGACTGTGCTTCAGAAGTGTGCGATACGAGGCCACAAGAGGAGAGACAGTGAATGGGGAGCGTAAACAAACAGCAGCCAGCTTTTATTTCTACATCTTAACTATATAAGGCCATATCTGCGCGGATTTGAATGGACAGCCGCTGTCAATTGGGAAAAAGCACGATAGTCATGTTTGCTCAGTCGTGCCGTGTGGCTGTTAGTCAGGACATTATTGCTCTTACGGAGACTCGACATGGTTTGTTTTAAACCACACTACCACTGGTTGATGGTGGTTGCTTTGGCCGACGTCCAGCTCAGTTTCATTGACATCCTGGGGTCCTGTTTTTAAAGTTACGAAATTAATGTAAATAGAAGCGCTGATATATCAGCCAGATAACGTAATGCAACAATTTCGCAGTGATTGCCTCTGGGACTCAAGCCATTCAGTGAATCATTCTGTCAACATATGGATATATCTGGGGGTTTTTTTAAAAGAGGTGAGCCGGATGGGCGAACGTACCTGTAGATCCATCTGCCGGGCTGGAAGTATGTTAAGTCGAACTGAACGGATTTGTGAGCGACAGATAGGCAGACTTATCTGACAAAGACAGAAGCAAACCACAAACTGACACAGTGTTTGTCACTTCAGCAGAACTGAATTTAGGAATAACCCTTTTACCTCTAAGAAGGTAGCTTCACCTGTCCTGTGAGCAGAGGTGGATTTGAGTATGAGAATAAAATAGAGGAGTTTCTATAAACTGGATTGTGCACTAAATGTGTTAATTGTCCAGATCAAGCAGAGAAACACTTAAACATTCAACAGTGAACAGAGAAAATACACAGAGGGCCATCGTTATCAACCGTTTATGATCGCTAGACACACCAACATCACATCACGTAATATGCATATGCATGTGTGTGCACTCATAGATACTGCTTTGCATTGCAAAATGCTGTTCCACAAACAGCAGAAATTTGTTGTGTAGCTACCTATTCAGATAAATGCACGCATTAGGGCTGCAGATTGCAATGGATCTATTACTGTGAATTTTACCTGAGACAACAAACAGAGGAGAACAAACAACCAGAGTGCAAACCTCATCGCTGCCCTCAGTTTCTGTCTTTCTTTATCTACGCGCAGCAACAGCAGCAACAAGGGGCTTTTGTCCATTAAACACAATGATATGTTATGACAGCCTCTGCAAACAGTAATTAAACTATATTAGATAACGCGGGCCCGATATAGCCTGCCTGCCTACTCTAGCAGAGTGTGACACCAGCCAATGCTACAACACATCATTGTCATTTAGTACAATACATCCAAGATGGCTACCAGCCAAGCCCACCTGGAGTTACTGGTCTTAAGTAATAAGTTTTCCTTCCTCTATAGAAATATGAACTTACCTTTACAGTGATTGAGGCTTTGCATTAGACATTTTTAGAAACTCTAATATCATAATGCAACCGTGGGCAGATTTACAAAACCAATAATTGCTTTTAGACTTAAGTACAATCATCATTGATTCATCAGCATTGCCAAGGTTTCTTTTAATAAAAGTGTCATCAGCAAAGTTGGCCCAAACTGTGCACCAGAAGAAGCCTGGTTAAGTGGAGATATGGCCAAATGCAATGTTATTAAGTGTTCTACTTGCAGCATTAGCATCTTATTAATATTGCACACAGTGTATAGTTGTAAAGTATTCTTCCTGCGCATAATGCACAACTGTGTTTCGTTGTCATTGACATATTTATTTTGGATCATGAAACCAGTAAATCACGTTCCAGCTCTTCCTTACACAGACAGACACAGGGACAGCCACCCAGCCAAAAGTGCAGGTCTGACAGTCATGTTGCAAAACAGTCAAAGCGTGCACATGAGTCATGTCATGTGCACATTTAAATTCAGACCTCCTTGCTAATTTGTTTAAGTGGCTGACTCCACAAAGCTCGCTTCAAACTGAAGGCTCACATGGATCATAATAACTCAGCTAACAGGCTGAGGATTTACACTTTACATGTGCACCGGCCGCTGGCTAACAGGTGACATCCAGAGCTACATATAAGGGCAGCATGAGAATAGAAGAAGTGGTTTAAAGCGGCTCTCTGCGTGACTAATACACCTTCTGCTACATTGACACAGACGGACAAAGTCAATGAGACACTGGACAGCACATGCACAGGGAAAGAGAAGCATGTCACAGAAGGAGGAAACTCACCATCATGCTCCATGATCTGACCCGGGGAAGATTATCAGCAGTGTGAGTTGATCCTTGCCTCTTCCCGACACACCACCTCTCTGCCTCCCTCCCTCCCTCCTTCCTTCCCTCCCCCCACTGGCTCCCCCTCCTCCCTTTCTCACCGTCTTGTCCTCTTCTATCTCCCCTCCCTCTCTGTCTCGCTATCTACTTCCCTCCTTCATCGCCTGGCCCTGCCTCCCTCCGTCTGTCCCTCAGCCTCTCTCCACTTTCTGCTGCTCACTCGCCCCTCCCTCCGTCCATCCTCTCCCTCCCTCCTGCCTCCCTTTGCTCCAATGAAGAACATTAAAAGTTAATGTTTGTTTCCATCTCTGTTCCTCCTTCTCCCTCGTTCCTGCATTTATCTCCATCTCCCTGTCTGTCAGGGTTTTCCTCCTTCCTCTGACGACTCAGTCTGGCTCCAGTCTCACTCAGGTCCCACAGTGACGTAGAAAATAAGGAGCAGAGAGAGGGGGAAAGGGAAGGATATGGACAAAATACAGTTGAGGGGTCATTGCTAAGTATAGAGAAAGAGAAGGGAAACAGAAGAGAGGTGCATCTAATAAGCAGGAAGCTTGGTAGTGACTTTGCTTTTCCTTCTGCACTTTTCTTCGTCTATATTTATCTCAGCTGTGCATTATCATTATCAAAGCGGCAGACAGAAGACTAAGTGACTGTGTCTGTCCAGTGTCAGAGAAATGTTCACCTACAGTGATACTGTATGTCAACGTGGGCGGCATCATGTGATGTAACCACCAAACCAATTAACAATGTCAAAAGGAAAGTTAACGTATTCAATTTTAACCAGAGCTTTAGCAAAGAGTTTTCATTATCTATTAATCTCTTCATTATATGTTTTGTTTAATTATTTGGTCGATAAAAATGTCTCATAAAATTTCAAAAATCATACTTTTAGAGAGGCAAAAAATATTAAATTTCAATGATATTAAAGCTGGAGTCTTAATATTATATTTTTATATTATGTTATATTATATTTTTTTTTAAATCAAAACAAAATTTCAATTTGACCATTTACAATCATAAATTCTTATCAGTTGTTTTGCTTATAGGCTATATTCCAAAAATTATAGAATTTCTAGAAACTTTTTTTTGTTGCACTTAGCTTCTTTCAAACAAACAAAACATGCAATTTTGTGGCAAAGTCACAACTATTTTGGGTTTATCACATTTTATCAAACATTTTTCTGGTCTAATTTAATGTGGGCTGGGCTGGGTTAAAAGTGAATGTTATGTGATGTGTGCACCTATCAGGATGTATGCATTTTATGTAGCCCCGCCCACCTGACCTGCTTCTGCTAACTAGCTAAGAGGTCTGACCAACTGATCTGATAAAGTCCTACTACCAAACAGATGCCAAGCAGCGACAGGAGCTGAACGACAGTCAGAAGAGACGGTCAACACTCAGATTACCATAGAACATAAGGTGATTATGACAAACGGTGGGCTGTTTAATCAGCTCTGATTAAATCACACCACCTGCACCGTCTTGACAAAACACATCATTATGTTTTTGAGTCCCAAACTCTCCAGTGATGACATTTAATGATTGCTGCTTAGTTACACAACATTTCATATTATGGTGAAATAATTAAGATTTTCAATGGTTTAAATGGATAACACGCCTGGAGACTAACGGCGCCACAGCGACTGCACCAAAAAACATCATTAAAGATCATAAACCATCACAGCGGTCTGATATGGACACGCACAGAATCAGAGGCGGAGAGGAATCGCATCACCGATGATGCAAGATCAAATGCAAGAAGGGCAAGGAGCGGTAGACAGATGATCATTTTCTATTTTCCTCTGTCTCTCACACACACAAACACACAAACACACACACCTTGAGTGCTGTGAAGAGCCACTCAATACAGTAATATGCCATCTGTATGCCAGTGAGGGTTTGATGTTGGACATCGCAGCTCGTTGTGGGTCGATAGCACCAGGAAAATCATAATTGGTATTGCATGTCCCCTGCAAAAACACACACACACACACACACACGCATATGTGCATATGTGCGTGTGTGTGTCCGTATCTGTTTCTATCAGCTATGTTTTTAATTTCCTGTTCTTTATAAATCATATCTCTTACTACATACTAAATATCCACTTGTGAAAAGACTAAGTGGAACATGACCTTATAAACACGCTGATGGACTGGAAATGAGAGACATGAATCTGTGTGTGTGTGTGGGTGTGTGTTTGTGTGGGTGGGTGGGTGTATGAGTAAGCCAATGTAAACACAAGTGGACTGGCCGGAGAACAGACTATTGTCCACACAACCATTAGGTTATTGACTACCTGAGAGCAGCTACTATACAGCTACAGTATAGTATAGTGCTCCTCACCTCTCTTGGACTATTATCTTATTGTTCTTATGTGTTTTCCTGTGATGAAAGTTTTATTTTCCTTTTGCTCCCATTTAACTTCTCTTTTTAACCATCTTCCTTGCAGTCTAACATGTTGAGATCACAAATCTTATCTCATGTTTCATTAAAATTTCTACACATACTCTTACTGTATGTACACAGCATGATTAGAGGTGGTGCGGTGTTGATGTGCAGAGTTAATAGAGTTAAAGGCTAAGTAAGTAACCACACAGAGTTACTGATAGACTTTGACATGTGATGCAGCCCAATGAAACGTCTCAACGCAAGCGAAAGGAAAAACAACTGCCACATCAGGTCACCGCACACACACATGGAAAGAAAGAAACACAGACCATGATATTACGCATGCATGTCAGCTCCTTCACACCATCACAGCTGAAAGCCACACCCAGACCGAAACACTCACCCCAAAACCAAGTCTTGAAATAGTAGTATATATACTATAGTACAAAAAAGTATTCAAAAATCCCCCTCGCGCACACACAAAAACACACACGGACTTGGTCTCTCAAAAGAGAAGCCAAGTAGATGAATAACCTTAATGTGCAAAGTCACATCAGCTAGTATTAACGACATGCAGTCTACAGCTGTTTTCCCAGCCTAATCCAATTAAATACACTAACAACAACTGAGTGTACACAATAGATACAAAGAGAAGTCCGTTTTCAAAAGTGGGGAATTGAAGCGATCAAAAAGTTTGCACGCATTTGCACACCTGTGTGTCATCACGCAACCATCTTCATTATTAGCCAACGAACACCTGTTAGCCCGCAGGGTAATCTGTAATCTGGTATCCAGTATAATGTAGTGGTGTTGTGTATTTTAAATGAGATAAACAGCAGGTGAACGATTCCACCAAAACCACCCAAAGAAGTGTTTTCCATCTGCCATTGCCGGGGAGTAAACACCATACATTTTATGATCTGTCAACATTGTGGTGGAGGTTTGGTTTAGGTGAGGGAAGCATCATCACCATGGTGACAAGCATGATGTAATGGCTACTGACAGGAGGCTAAAACCACGGCTGCAAAAGACCAGCGTTAACAGTCTGTCGCAAACAGCCCCCCCCCCCCCCTCAAGTTCAAGCTCAGAGTTTTGTTGAACCGTCCGTACACCTGCCACCACGATCCTATGACCACTGCGGACATTTCACTACTGTAAGAGTGTCAGCTGACGTCCTCCTTTGATCCGGATTAGATGGAGAAACAGCTGCTGCAGCCTTTTGTCACTTGAATGTAAACATGGCATTTTTTGGGCACATGTTGACATTTGATCTCAAAGTAGAGTCTTAACAGGATTCAAGTCGATGGTATATAAAACATGAGGGAATAAAATTTCAATTTCAATTTCAATTTATTTTCAAAAAACTTTATCTATCCCCATGGGCAATGGGCTCTATGCACAGCTCCACTACTTCCTGAACTTAAGGCAGCTCCTTTATTTCCTGTCTTACATTATTGGACAAACTGATTAATCCAGGTGTGTCTGAGTAGTCACAATGGTCAGACACACCTGGATTAATCAGTGTGTCCAAAAATGTAAGACAGGAAATAAAGGAGCTGCCTTAAATTCAGGAAGTAGTGGAGCTGTGCATAGAGCCCATTAATAGCACAGTAGGCGCACATAAGCTATCTAGAAAAAAATAAACTAAACGATGATGATGATCAGTGCAAGAACAAAAGACATGTATGTCATATCTAAATGTGCAAAAGGAAATTTTAAATAAAGCGCCAGCATGTTTGAACCCACTCTAACAACACTGCTCCACCACTTTGGTTCAGACTCTAAAAGCTACTGAACAAACTTGACGTTTCCTGTCATCCCCCTAGAAAGTCGGACCACAGTCGATGATTTGAGTGAAATGAATCGGAATCGGTTGAATAGCTTGTTATGACACACATCCACCGCCACGACTCTAAAGGGATGAACCGCAATAACTCTGTTAATCGAATTTGCGATTTTACTCCTGAGGCAACGGCTGAGGGTCGTGATGGGATGTGAAAAGTTCATGTTGGAGCATAATTACAGATGGGACCTTTAATTCCTGTGAGAAAACCATAACCATGACACTTTGGTTATGTCGGTGGCTGTTACCGCAGCAGCTACAACAGAGCCTGAGGATAGACTGTGTGTGGGCAGCGCAGGGGGAAGGGCTGCTCTTTGCATTACAGTACAATGTAACAAGTAGTTATTGCAGACTAAAAAGGGGATGTAATCAGTGTTATTTTGGGGAGAGACACCCACACATCCTCTCCTTTTTCTTCAGCCTTTGCTTCTGCTTTCTCGTCCTCCTTAATCATCCTGTCCTTGTTTCTCTTTTTGCCTCTTCTCTCCTCTCTTTGCTGTTTTTATAATTCTCCCTTGTCCCCATCAAACTGCCTCCTTTATTTTCCGCCCTTTAACTAGCTTCCCTCTCCCCCATTTAGTTTTTTGTCTTATATATCTACCTCTTTGCCTCCATTTTTCTCTTCTCTTGTTTCACCCTTTCTCTTTTACCTCCCCCGCCCCCCCTCTCTTTGTTCTTTCTTATTTTCTCTGCCTGTGTAATTACCATAGCGATACAGTGCCCATCTGGAGGACAACATGCTATTTACAGCGGACAGCAAAGATCATCGCAGCCTACGCGTTATTCCAAATAGATTTTCACATGAAGTTTATATAAGCAGACACGCATTAACGTGCATGATCATATTCTCATAATAGATAACAGAAAAGAGCCATAAAATCATATCTGTTTAAATGTTTTTGTCAGCTGTTGTTTCAAAAGTTTAGGGGTTGACTATGAAGTTAAAGCGTTGATGACATGATCTTCTTCAAACAGGTTTTAGGTAAATGAGATCTTCTTTTACTGGTGTTTCTGTCATAACTGCCAGTCACTGCTGTCAGAGACAGATTTATAAATGTCAAACAAACAGGAACTGCCTTTAAAATTCACCCAATGACCTCTGCCATCCGTATATACTGTAGTTAATAGCGGAGCGATGAATGTTGCCATGATTTAATAGCTTCAGTAAATGCTCTCAAAGATCGGAGTCCAAAGCCCTGAAAAGGATTAAATGGACACGAAGGAAGAATAAATAATTGAAGTGGGGGTGGGTCGTTGGAGCTCATCAAACTGAATCTGAGAGTTTTCTTTTACCTAAAATGGGCTACTTTATACTTTACACTTGTTTATCCTTCTTGTTGACTTTCACGTTCCCATCTCTCTGGGCTACATTTCCTTTTAAGTCTTAGGCTTTTCTTCTTAAAACTTAATTTACATGAAAAAGACATCCCTCCCTACAGACATTAATTCTGGTAATATTCCCCACAGGAGCATTTTCCCTAGAGATTTCTCATCAGCAGAGTAAAATATATCCCTGAAGGGTTTTTTTCTTGGTATTATTATTTTAAAAAAGGAGAGCTGTAATTCAAATAACACTTTCAGAGAGAAATACTGTGTTGTGGTTGGTTTTATAAATGTCAGATTGTATCTATACCTTCATCCTGTGGGCTGGATGTCCTTGTGTGTGTTAGGTGCTGTTGTAATGCACATTGCTTTGCAGGATCTCTGTTAAAAGGTGGATTAGCGCCCCCTGTTGCTTGATGTACAAACTGTTCAGGCTGCACAGTATCACCATGTTGTAGTAGAGTAAGCTCACATCTATACAGCACATCTTAAGGGATTGTAATTTAAATTTAGTTCATCTGTGAAATCTAAATCCAAACTATGATTTAATGTGAGCATTGTTGATTTTTGTACAGTTAGGCTATATATAGTTGGTTGTATACGAAGTGTTTAACAATCAGTGTTAGTGATTCATGTTCAGGCTCAGTCAAATTACTCTCTGACAGTTCAAACATTAAGTTCAAAATTCAAACAGACAGGAAACATAAACAACTCTGGACATCTAATTTCCTAATTACTCCACTCCATGAGCATTTCCTGTAATTACAGCTAAATCATAAACTTCCTGAGACAACTTGAAACAAGACTGTAAAAAAGTATAACTTCTACTGTAATGTTATAATACTTAAGTGAATATGCAGAACAAGACAGACAGGCCTTATGTAGAAGCTGTATATTAATACATTTGTGCGGGTTATACTGTACATCAGAGAGGGTTTAGGCGCGTATAGTTGGAGAGAAGATCACCGCTGCAGGGCGAGATCTTGGCTAAAGCACCAAAGATGGCTGATAGGAAGTGGTTTTAACCACCGAAACGATATGTATATCTATCGGGGCTCTCGCAACAGCCAAAGTCTTCAGCAAGCAGAGAGAGAAAAAAATGATGCTGCCTTTTCAGTAAAGCGCTGGGGACAAAGACAGCTGGTTAACGCTGTGGCTGAGACCTTACAATGGCTGTGAAATGGCTTCATCTCCTCTCCTCTGGCCTGTTTAACACTTAATCTAATTAAAGAAGCCACATGTAAATGTGAAAACTAAGTTGATGTTAAATCAGAGAAGTGAATGATTGATTGCTTATGATTTCTAGCTCAAAATGAGTATTGTTTTTCACTGTTCAATAAGTGGATTTGTATGTTATGTGTCTTTGTCTTCTAGATAATGTGCCTTTTGTCGAGCGCTTGGATCTTCCAGTTATTGGGTGTAGGCTCTTTTAGGTATAAAGTCACTTGCTACACCTTGATTATACAAATAGGAGTTGATCTCAGTTCTTATAGTGTCTTATAACAACTGGGTGCACCAGTGATGGCTCGGATGTCGTACTGTGTTTTACAAAAGCCAGAGGAAGGAAACTGTTGAAGAACATATTATTAAAAAAAATAAATTATAACTTGAAAAAGAGGAACAAGAAAAAAATAGATGTTGTGGTGTCCACAGACACACAAAAGAAACAGAAAGAGAGGGGGAAAGTTTTAGTGTGTGGGAGAGCAGGAAGCTGCCTAAGTGCTGCTGCTTTATTAGTCATCTGGAGATGCTGTGGAGCAACTTAGCGAACCTTGCAACATCTAAAGAAAGGAGAAATTTTATGATTATGAAAGACAAAGAGACTTTAGGTCAAGGAGTCAATAATTTCCTCACCAAAAATGAACAGGTATCTAATTTAGGCCTATACAGCATCATGTGGAAAAGTGTAGTTAAGTTTGTTCTCTCAGCCTCCAGATCCTGTTTTTATAAACCTGTCATGTTGTACAGTTGTTGGTTAAAAGCTGTGTGGGTTTAGGGGTTTAGGGTTTGGGTTGTGTGTCCTACCTGAGCGAGCTCCCCGCAGTCTGCACAGCACTCTGGAGCGAAATCCGGAGGTGTCACTGTGGGAGCGGAGCCTGGGCAGAGGCCACAGCAGAGGAAAGTGCCTCATCTCCGGGTGGGTGTCCCCCTCCTCCTCTTCCATGGTCGCCTCCGGCAGAGAGGTCGCAGCTTCACAGAAGACGGGAAGACAAGAAACTTTCACGATCGTCTCAGTAGCAGCAGCAGCAGCAGCAGCCGGCCCCACCTCCTCTTCTACCTCCACCTCCACTCAACCCCCCTCCTCCTCCTCCTGCAGAGCGCACTGACAGGCCGTGGGTGAGTTGTTCTTGTGCCCGTAAACGCCCATGCAGCGCCTCGAAACAAAAACACGGGTCATACTGTAGGTATATGATCTGAGATGACAACTAAGAAGGATTGTGAAAGGTAACAGTAGCTACATACCAGATATCTGACTGACTGCTAAACCTGTTCTTTCAGTGCAGCCTCAAAGCCACAATGCAAAGTGCACTGCAGCAAACCTAGATAAAAGCCTATTTTATTAACAGCCTGGCCCTTGTTATAATTAGTTTTTAAGTTTTGCATAGGTTGTTTTGTTTTTTTGTTCTGTTTGCATGCAAAATAATACAGTAGTAGGCTATTTAATACTAGATGTGTGACCACTATCACCAGGAAGAGAGTGGCCACCTCGGTCAGCTGTTTCCTCAAAATAATAACTATAGGCTAATTCAGTTGCAGGGCACGTGACATAGGCCTATGTTTCCTGAAGGGATTAAAAATGTAGAAAGTAAATAAAACATGAAATCATGACCTGTAGGTTTGATTGAAACAGCCATTGAGGAGGCCTATCATGTAGCCTAGCATAGCTTTCGTGTAGCTAAGTTAGACAGACACCACACGGTAACTTGCTTAAAGAAAGTTTCTGTGTTGAATCGACAAAAAAATAAATAATTAATTAAAATAATGTTACGCAATGACAAACTGTAACATCATGGAAAATAATAGACAAACCGAGTGGGCTGCTGCCTCGAAACGTTAGATGTCGCTAAATTACCGCTCTGCTTTATTTATTCCACTTTGACACCCACTGCTGCCTCATACTTTACACCTAGAGAGGTGAGAGAGACAAGAGACAGAGCGCTCACTCTGAACTCCTTTTCAGAGCACCGGAGCTTGCAGGCATTTGGCAGATTTGTTTTTAAAGGTTTGTCAACATCCAGCAGTGCTATGATTTTCTTTGTTATAATATAGGCTAACAGACCTGGTTAATGTCCTCAACTCCTCTTCAGCATAAACCATAGGCTAGCCTACACTTCCTTGTTCAGTTAGCTATGTTCCATCATCTTGTTTTCAGTTGCCGTAATCAAAATTATTAATAGACTGTTATGTAAAGTGGCAGTGAGTGCTGTTGCTAAATATTATCCATAATAATTATAATAAAGCCATATTGTCCTTTTGTGTGGGTATTTTAATACACTCCTGCCATGGTTTGTGTCCTTTATACCCTTATAATGGTGGGGGTCCTTAATCCTTTACAACAAAACAAGGCTGTCCATCTGTGTGTAAAGTTGAATACTGCAGAGTTGATAATCTGTTTATGTTAATAATCTGATAATCTTCCTGGTGCTGTGTTTATATTATGTTGCCATATGTATATACATACATGAAAATTAGCAACATATCGCACACATATTATAGCAGATTCAGAGCACCTATCTATCTATTTATCCATCTATAATGATGCCATGATGCTGCTGCTTGGCATTAGGTGGCACAGTGCCAGCCAGCTGGTTGTGTCCTCTAATGTTTCAACATGTCAGGCACTGTTACGGAAGCTAAAGCTTAATTTTATGTGTTGACTGGATGTGTCTGAAAATATCATTATAACAGCCTATCGGTTTACACCCAGGCTCCAAATGCACTGGCATGTTATCTTGACCCTTTTTAAAGTAAATAATGTCTCACATGTGCTTTATTTATGTATGGTTTGTGTATTTATATAAAAATGTTTTTTTTTAATGGCAAAGGTTACTTATGGTAGTACTGTACAATGTACTTTCTCCCATTACTTGTCTTAATTGTCATATGGCCTATGTGTCTAAAATAAAGAATTATACATATGTAACTCATATACCTCATCGGTTGAAGTTTTCAAGGCGCAGTTAAAAATTGACCTGTTTCGACAGGCTTTCGAATTGCATGTTAACTAATTATTGCTCACTACTGTCACTGTTTTATTTTTTCTTTCTCCATTTGTGTTCTGTGTTTTCAGCACTTTGTGACTTTGTGCTGCGAAAAGTGCTATATAAATACATTATTATTATTATTAGGCTATTATATCTGAGTCTAAATATATTTTATCTATCTATCATTCTTCATTTTTGTACTATAGCCTACATACCCACATGTTCAAATAAAGAAAATAAAATTTGGCTAAAAATCCCATGACCATAACAGTTGTCCAATTTCACCTGAAACATGCAGGAGGAGAGATACGAGGTCTTAGTGAATTTATGAATCTGTAGTTTCTTAAAAAAAAACTACAACTTTACAACAAATTTCACAACAGAAATATTGAAGCGATCTATGTGTCCATCTATGGCCAATATGTTTGCAATAAGTTATGAAGCTTGTCATTTAGTTTGGGTTTTTTTGTGTGTTTATTTTTATAACCACAGAGTGATCATCTTCCTGATAGACGATCTGTGCGGCGGCGGCAGCAGCAGCATTGGAGCTCCGTGTCTGTGTCGTGGATCAGTGGAGATGGGCTGAGGCAGAGCAGAGCGAGCAGAGCCGACACCACCGACACTCACAGACCCGGAGTGCAGCAGCAGCAGCAGCGGACACACAAGGGACAAGACTCGGGTAAGTAAGCCGAACAGAAACAAGTTAACACACTAATAATACACGTCGCTTTGTTGGTGCTGTCGCCGCACGAGTCAAAGTTGCCTGTTAATTTGCCAAGAGCCTGGCTAAAAAAAAGAGAAAGAAAAAAAAGACGAGTCGCTAACGTTAAGCTAGGTAACCGCTGGTTGGCCATGTTAAGACTAAACTTAACTTACAGATACAGTTAGCCAGGTTAGTACAGGCACAAACACACACACAGCAACAGCAGCAGGAGCAGGGAAATGTTTGTAGTTCATGGTAAATGATTAATGCAATGCTGTGAGGCGGAGCAGCCATAGTTGCTAACAGCAAGGCTAATCTGACTGAGCCATGACTCCCAGTCCCAGTTAACTTGAGGGCCAGGGGAGCAGATGTTACAGATGCTGCTAACATAGATGACGATTTACAGATGCTGCTAACATAGATAGATAGATAGATAGATATATAGATAGATAGATAGATAGATAGATAGATAGATAGATAGATAGATAGATAGATAGACATGTCAAAGAGAGGTCCTCCATAGCACCATGAGTAAAACCCATACAATACATGATAGAAACATAGTAACAGAAACAGTAAATATACGATAAGAAACAAATCAAAGTCATGAGAATGGGAAGGAAACTTCAATATGAGGCCAGCCTATTAAGACAAATGTTGTGTTAATGTAAAGTTATTTATTTCTGAGTCTTGTCAGTTGTCAAGATTCAACTTTCAATAATTAGGCTAATTGCCATATCAATATTGATTTGAATTTGTTTCAGTGGGCTTCACAAACATTTCAATCACATCACAGTTAAAACATGATAAGATAAACGTGATATAGGAAAACCCAGTCCATTAAAGGGGTAAATATGAAACGCTAGGGCACCTGTGGTGGGGAATGCCACATATAAAGTGCAACAATGCATGTTAAAAAGTGCGCCATAACATAAATAACAATAATAAAATAGGTATGATAATGAGTACTGTACTCAAAATAGTGTTTGACAGTGTCTGACACCTTGGAGGCTTGTTTAGCCCATAGCCTAACAGTAACACAAGACACAGTAGTGTGTGTTACAAGGTGTCAAACAGCAAAGAGAGTGTTGATCTTCTTCTTTTTTTGTCCTGCTTTGGTGATACTTTTACACCCACACTAGCTATTAGTGTTGTAGGTGAGACCAAACCAGTGCAAGACCATTACTGCATTCATTGCCAGTACTCATAATAACCATGTGGCTTGATATTTACATTATTCCACTTTTAACACTGTTGCAACCAAGTTTTTTCAGATGGTTACACAAGCATACTGTTTTGTAGAACAATTGTAATTATCTTAAAGTTATTGAACTATAGGCTATTACAACTATTTGCCCAGTACTCGAGAAGACCGGTCTCGAGTACTGCAACACTACCAGCGAGGCTATATTGCTGTGGTAAACAGGTCCCAGCCTGTCAAACCTGCTGACCTTAATGCTGCTTTCACAGCCTGGCTCTGGGCAGAAATTACTCTCTTCAGCTGGACTGGAATGACCTGTCCCACCTTTGACCTGTGAGGAGCTAATTCAGCCCAACCCTTTCCCTTTTCTTTACTGCCCCTGTTGCTCTGTACTTCAGTGTTTGTTCTGATAGAAGGAGATTTTATTTCACTCAGTTTCAGTTTCTCTAAAAGAAAATGTTGAGTATTCGATCACAGCTACTGCACAGTCCCACGTTTAGTCCATAACATACAAGATTTAATCAATTGAAAAGTTGTGTTTTGTTGCTTTGTCTTTCTTTCTCTTCCAAGTGATTACCTCACAGGAAAAATGAAGCAAGACTGGGTTGTGAAAATAATCTGTAATTGAATCTAAATACCAACAGGTCTGACAGTTTTTTTATTGCTCACTTTGTTAGGCTAAATGTTAAAAAATGTGAACACTTTTGGTCATTTTTACCTGAATCCTAAGTTAACATGACCAACAATGAACACAAAATCTTGAGTTTACTATTGTGGAAAATAATAATAACAATATTTTAGGAGCTGGCACCAGATTTTGTTTTGGCGTTTGATGTTACATAGATAATCAGCTATGTAATCTGTAGAGTAGTGGTTGGTTTCTGGACGCCTGAGCCATGCCATGTCCTTGACATCTAAAGCAATGAGAACATGTAGGTACCTAGTAGGCGCAGCAGCTACTCTGGTCTTCAGCTGTTGTCGTACTTTCAATTGTGCAGCAGTGGTGTAAGATCGCGAAAGGAAAACAATGTCCCTCTGCCGGGCCATCCAGCTGTTGTCTTACTCGTTTTATGACTCGTCATGTGTGACCAGTTGGTCGCCATGTGATGGTGGACAAAGCCCTTCCAGCAAATGTAAAGAAGAGTGAGTTTACCAGAGGGGGGAACGTCGTTTGACCCAGAAAGAAGTCACCTTATATCGTGCCGCCTCATTTGACCTCATTCAGAGTCGGACCTTTTAGACTTGGTAGTATTCTCACTTTGCATGTCTTAATTTATTATGTGCGTGTATCCCTCTAGCTCTGGCTCATCCAGCCTTTCCACAATGTGTCGCACAGGAAGCCCTGATCTGATCTCCCACTTGTGAGCCCAGACATAATGAGTGCATTTTCTTCCTGTGCGCTAGTATCCTGGTAATTGTCTATTTTTAAATATCACAGGTATATGTTTGCACATGCAAACCTAATATCCTGGCTAACACGTCTTATAAACACCTCATATCGTCCTATCTTAGCGGTCAGCCCCGTGGATGGATAAAACAAGTAATAAGTAATCTAATGATAATGTCTACATTTAGCTCTGGCTAATGCAGGAGATTAGGTGGATAATGAACCAGGCTGATATATCATATCATCTGTATTACCTTACTGCAGATAGCTATATCAGTATTTGTATTGCGTTGGACAACTGGGTTTGAGGTCATTTAGAAACTACCATACATGGTTTTTCCTATAGAAAGTCGATTTTTCTACTACAGATATAAAGGATTCGTATTAAGAATGAAATAAAATACCATAAGCTGATGGTCAGATGTCTCCAAAACCTCCAAATGTCCATGTCCTTTCAACAGGCCGAGTATCAGTCAGGCTGTGCAGAGAGGATTAACCCCAATTGTTGAATCGTCTCTTCTTTCATTACTAATGATAAGATGGAGAGTCAGATGTAGCACACAGTGGTAAAATTGGGTTCATTCGTATTGCTTGGACTGAGACAGCCAATGGAGAAGTGGCACAGAGTGTTTGCCTTCAAAAAACATGCCAGGATTTAATAACCACTGGTTTCTCATGTTCCACATTAGTATAATATGATCAAAACTGTGGCATAACATGAGTATGACCATCCAATTTGAGGAGGGTTGTTGATCTTAGCAGCATTAACCATTAGACTGATACATAACATAGATTTTAATACAGATGTAGCCTATATATATGTGTAATTTCGTTTGCTAATAAGCATAAAAAGGAATGTGAATATGTCTTGGCCTATGTGATTTAAAAAATGTGTCTCAACGGGCAGAAACATAATCATTAATTCGGTGTGTCTGGCCACTTGTTGAGTCGTTCGCTTATTTTTAGCTCCGTATTTGCTCGCTACCAACTCCTGGAGGAAATATCTGGCTCTGTAGCTGCTAATGTTTCACCATGTTCACAAGTTACCGCTTAACTGTCTGCCTGTGCTCAGTGTACAGTGAGTTTCTAAAGCATTTTTTTTCCCTCATTAGCCTATAATATCAGTGTAACACCAGCCTAAAAAAGAAAACCCATTAATCCAGGCCTTGCTGTAGTTGATATACCTGTTTTTCCACTGATTATCCTGTCCTGAATTAAAAGTACACATGGTGGCCGGTTCACCTTGTAGGGATTTTTTTCCCCCCCATATCTCTAACATCTAATCCGCATCACTGAAATGCATGAGCATGCATGCCGATGAACTTGTGCACAGCACCTCATTTACAGGATCACTAAACTCCACAGAGACGTCTCTCACTCTCACATGACAATCGGTGTTTGTGTAGCGTCGAGATAGTCGCCTCCGACTGCGTCGCTCCTTTTTCTCGTGCCTGTGTGTCAAATGGGATGACTCGGGCAGACGCAGGCACTAACTGAGATGCTCCCAGCCCAGACTCCATGCACAACAACCAGGCCTTTTGTCCCTGATTTGCCCCCATCCACCCACACACACAGTGCTCATAACGTCATGGAGAAAGAGCGTCTTTATCTTTGCCTTCCAAAGACTCATCTCACTCACATATTTTAGGCCCGGTCCAAAAAGACAGCAGCTTAAACAGGCTAATGCGACAATATGCCTACAGTAATGCTGTGCTCACCCACACAGGGGTTTGACATTGAGATGCTTCATTTGCACATGTGAGACGGAACAGATGCACTTCAATCATTTACTTTTTTTGTGTGTTGATTTCTAGAGAGCTGGAGGTCTCGGGGAGGTGTCAGACCTCAGCAGGTTAAATATTGCACATTGTCTCCTGTGCAGCTCCTGAGGGAGTATGTGTTGTTTTCTTTGTGCCGAACATGTCTGAGATTTTTTTTTTTTTTAAACCATGCTCAAGTGGGTGCTCAGCTGTGGCAGGAGGGAGGGGATAGAAGAGGGGCTGGCCAGAGGCTTGCCAAATCGGATGAGAGAGCAATTGGGAGGAGGATAGCACAGAAAGTGGGAGAGGAGACGCCGGGGCAAAGAGAAACGGGAGAAGGAAAGAAAGAGAGCAAGACAAGACGGGGTGGGTGGAGGAGATAGAGGAGAGAGTGACAGAGTGTAGCGTGTGTTACAGGAGGGAGAGAAAAAAAAAGAGAGACTCTGAGAGAACGAAAGAGAGAGAGAGTGGGTGAGGCTGATATAAAAGGATAAAGGCGGGGTTGTGGTTTGTGTCACATGATCCCCATGCAGGCTGTAGCCTAGTGAGCTCCAGGTGGCAGAGAGACCACAGATACAGTAGATACAAAGAGAAAGAGAAGGAGGGAGCGGGAACCGCTAGCACGGCTCACCACAGAGACAACAGAAATTCCTCATTTACTCGCTCCCTCCTCACAGACCATCTTTATTTTTTTCTTCCTCTCTCCGTCCTTCAGGAATTCTTCCCGGTCCCCGCTTGCCCCTGCTCTTCTCCCCGCTCTTCTCTCCACCCCCGGCCCCAGCAGGCCAGGGAATGTCCCGGCAGCGAGATGCCTTACGTGGACCGACAGAACCGCATCTGCGGCTTCCTGGACATCGAGGAGAATGAGAGCAGTGGCAAGTTCCTGCGCCGTTACTTCATTTTGGACACACAGCAGGGAAGCCTGGTGTGGTTCATGGACAACCCACAGGTAATTACACAGAGCTGCGTTAGCTTAACTCTTAGCTGTGTTTCTGGTGAAGAAAAATCACACAGGTGACTTGCACAGGCATTACATATTTGTTAAGGTGAAACTGAACAGTTTGCAGACAGTGGCGTGCTGGCTAAAGTTGGCAATCGATGTGGACGGTCAGCTCTTGTGCAGTTGTAGGCTAACGACAAGCCACTTTGAGCTAGACGCTCTGCGATCAAATCAAAATACATGTGTTTGTTTAGCCAGACAGTCATAGAAAGATGGTACGACCTAAACTATTATACTTGACAACAATAAAGATGCACATGAGCAGCTCAGTGCTAACAGTGTCTTTGTTTCCCCTTTAAACAGACTTTACTGTAAAAGGATTAGAGTTAAGATAAGATAAATTCATAATCAAACTCTAAATCAGGGATCTGTGTTTTGTGTTGTAGGGCATCTTGCCCATGTAGTGAGCACTGATAAGTGCAGAAAGCACAGTGGTCAGCGTTTTCTGCTCTGTGCCCCCCCGGTGTCACAGTTTTTACAGTATAACTCTCCACTTGGTTTGTACATCATGCTGGTTCGGAGATGCTGTATTTGTAAGTGTGCTGTTACACGAAGTATTCATAAATGATGTATTGCAGGAGGAATTTTAAATAATTCAGCAAGTCCCCTTTCTTTTTATAGATTGAAAAAGGTTAAATTTTAATGATGTTAAATCTGGATCTCTTAGTTTCAGAAACACAGGAAGACACTGAAATTAACCACCGTGGAATGAAGCCAAAATGTACTGTATTTACTCCATAACGCTGATTTGCTTTTCAGAGCTTGACTCTACTCCTCCACCACGTATTTTGTAAATAATCGACAGCCAAGGCTCCTGCCTGAATAGACTGATGAATCATTAGTTGTTGGGTTTTTTTTAAACACGTTTTCTTCACATTTTCAGAACCTGCCTGTTGGTGCAGACTGTGTCGGTTCCCTCAAGCTCACCTACATCTCTAAGGTACACAGAACTGTAACCACCGGAGCTTATCAGACGCTAACATGATAAGATTATGTATAAATAGATTAAGTTTACAGTATTTGGTTGAACCGGGAGGCCAACAGTTGAGCTTTGTCCTCCTCTAGGTCAGCGATGCCACCAAACTGAGGCCCAAGGCGGAGTTCTGCTTTGGTAAGAAAACACTGATCATTACTATTAGCAATGTCTTTTTATAGTCTTGTAATACCAACACTATTTGTAATTCACAGAACGAGCATTGTGATAAAAATATAGATCTATCCAGAAATAATAATATTTTCTAGGGGTGTCAACAATAATCGATTCGGCGATGCATTGCAATGCGGGACATGCGCGATTCAGCATCGATGCGGCTACGTTCCATAATCGATTATGTCCCTGTTTATTTTCTGGCCTCAAATAAAGTTATGAAGTTTCAATTACCTCCGAGGGCATTTCCGGCGCAACGACATGCGCAGCCTGTAGACCGGCTCTACTGCTAAGCAGCAGCACTAGTAGCAGTGTTGCTGCTGGCTTTCTTTTTCTTTTCTTTTTTTACCCGCGGTCGGGTTGAGAATTCATTAATTAACGCTCATGAGTCCGGCCGCGTTAGGTCCGAGATTCAACAAGCCGGTCGGGTTTTACTGTTTAGTACAGGCAGTACGCCCGTTTATCACTTATAAATACAGTAGCCCGGGCTAGAGGAGGAGGATGAGTGACTGAGCTCAGGCTGGGGAGTCTGTGATGCAGCGGCGCGATCATGGATCTGCTCCGTGACACTCGCTGTGGAGGCGACACGGCGGCAGCAGCAGCAGCAGCACCCGCTACAGCGCTTAGACAAAAAAAAAAAAACTTGCCGTGCCGTGTAAAAAACAACAACAAAAAAGTGTCACTACTTCCTGTATCTGGCCCTTCAAAATAAAAGCCCCATAGACTTTCAGTCACATTGATTTTGAGTTTCAGGTTTGAAAATGCCATATGCAATATCCTGTAGGCTACCATTCAATGTTATGTCAAAGATACAAGAGAGTGATAATACTAACATAGCAGCCGATAAAATCTGTTGTTCAATATCTCATGACTGATGAAAAATTTGCCGTGTTGTGATAAATTTTGATGCATTGCAATGCATCGCAATGCATCGGAGAATCGAATCGAATCGAATCGTTACCCTCTGAATCGTAATCGAATCGAATCGGGAGGACAGTGCCAATGCACACCCCTAATATTTTCTCATAATTCTTTTTCTATGCTGACTTAGAATAGCAAATGGGACTTGCACAATAGGACTGACAGCATGAATCTTTTAAAAGAAACTTACATCAACGTAATGTCACAGTGCTTTGTGCACACGAGCACTGACAGTGTGATTAATCATATATTGACTAAGCTAGTGTCTACTCTTAATTTAACCTAAGGGAAGAATGTTTGCTGCCCTTGTCTGCCCTCTAGACTTGGTCAAGCACTGCTCTCCACATACTTTCTCCACCACTGACCAGGCAGCTTTGTTCAACATTGTGTGTTTAGCCAACACACCACAGATGCAGGAGGCAGCAGCAGCAGCAGTTGATGATCTGGGCTTGTGCTCAATTACGTTTAACTGTATTGGGCTTGTTTGTGTGTCCTTTTTTATATTTCATAATTTTAATCAATGAGATGGTTGTGTTGGCACCTCAATGGTTTTATTAGTTCATATTTTTAGGTGTAATAAATCCAGAGCCTCGGCTTTAGACGTTTCTCCCAAAAGTCCTCTTTTTATAATTGTGTGCAGACAAGCTGGGCTTTACATCTCATTTGTCTTTCCTATTAATCTGAATTTTAAAGGTCACCTGTGGAGTTTTAATTCTACTCAAAAAGTTTTGCGTTTTATGTGTCCTAAAGGCCCTATTACCATGTTGACTGCTTTACCCATCTGACATAACTTTTGTAAAATCATTTTTTTAAAGTTTTAAACCTTCACTGCTATCATCTGCTGTGCATTATGTTACGCTGGTCAGGGCAATGGTCTCATAAACTATTCAATTTTTTTTTTAACTGAGCGACTACTTGACTATTCGAAAATCATTGCCAATCCCTAGTGTTTATGATTTTTTACTCTGACTGCATGTGATTGATTAGGAGGTCTCAGTTGACTTGATTTGACCTTTTCTTCTCACGATGTGCGTTCGAGACACAAATTAAAAATGTTGCATAAATATGAACCATCATCAGATTACGTAGCAAACCTCCATTCCCTGTTATTGTTTACTAGCCCCTCTCCTCCTCTTCCATCCGCTTCAATAGCAGGAAATACTAGTGTGTAACAAGAAGTCGGCCGCCGTGTGTGCTTGTGTCCGCTTGTGTGTGTTCACCAGTCGCCTCGCGGTAGAGGTTTCTACAGGATGTCGGCATCCTAATCGGAACCTGATTCTGATTAAGTTATTTTTAAACCGCCGTTTGTGTGCCACATGTTTTGCCGATATCTACAAATCGCCCCCTTTTTCCTCACATAGGTGGAAGGAGTATTTAGCTAAAGTTAGGCAACGTCTGTCACGCACGCAGATATTTTTACAATGAGAAACTTCAACCTAACTGCAGATTTAGATTGATATGTGGTGATGAAGGAGATCAAAATTTCTGCGTTTGTGTGAATGTTTGGTGCCTGGCTGTGTTTGGCAAGCGCACACATTGTTTTATTATGTGTAACTATGAGTCAGATCTGATAACCCCCTCCCAGATTTGTCATCCCAGCGGCCAAGAGACCACTACACTTTCACAGCTTACCAAACATTTAACAGCTCCTAATGATCCCGTGGGCACGAGAGAAGGTTAATACCGCTGGATTAGATCATGCCGATCACCTGAAGGAGAACCAGACAGACAGATTTATTTACAAGGAAGTTGGAGGGAGGGGAAAAAAAGAAGAGTGTGAGGTCTTGCATGTGTCCAAGAGCTGGACCAAACACACACAGAACAAGGAAGAATGATCGTCATTGTGCCACAGAGTTTGAGCTCGGAGTGCTTTTTACAACTCGCCCCCGCCAGATTTACCAGTCCAGCTTTAATGTAATTTATTCCCATGGTGTCGAAAGGATACAGAGGAGACACAAGGACGGTTTGAGCTGCAGAATTCAAGGATTTATGGTGAGAGAGAGAGAGAGAGAATGAGAAGACTTGAGTTCTTTCAGCTCCCAAATCCTGATCCATAGCTAATCAGCATTTGACCCAAAAATTTCTTTGTGATTGAAAATGGGGTTCGCTCATGTTCACATGGGTGTGAAAATGCGCGAGAATATTTTTGGTGGTTGTGTAGCTGTGGGGTTTTTCCTTCTCCGTCATGGTCAGAAGTGGGTAGGCGGTGGCAGACTGAAGCAGCTGAATCGAGCTAGGTCATCATTCACATGGAGAGAAAACGCTGCTGGTTGTGTGTGTGTGTGTGTGTGTGTGTGGGAGAGTCCCTTGGCTCACTTGTTTTTCACTTTACAGAGAAGTCTGTGGTAGTGGATCTGTTCCCCTGCTGCCTCCTCCTGTATTCATGTCATATTTTTATATACAAGTAAAGCCAAAAGACACAGGTTGTCAGTACATCTTTGTTAGGTTCATGTGATTCATATTAAACAGAGAATGAATCAGACCGGATGAATAGATTGTAGTTTAACTCTGAACTTTATACTTTCACTCTCTCCTTTTGTTTCTCATGGCTTTTTTTTTTTTATGACTTCTTTCTTTTTTATGATCTCTTAGTCATCAATGCTGGGATGAGGAAGTTCTTCCTGCAGGCCAATGATCAGCAGGACCTCGTGGACTGGGTCAACGCTCTCAATAAAGCCACCAAAATCACTGTGAGACAAACACACACACACACACACAGTGGGCACAGACAAACACAAGTTCATCCCAGATTCAGCCGCACTCATCTGTTCTTTTTGGCTCATGTTTTATCACTTGGAGAAACTTTTATTTCTTCCTCTCCTCGAGAAATGAATGAGTTGACTGTCAAGAAACAAGACTAGAGTGAGTCAGAGCATGACTAACAGGATGCTGTATTGTTATCCCGAGCACTGGGATAAAGCACCGTTTCCATTGTTCCCCATGAAGCTTTAACCATCCAGAAAGGAAAGGGATATAAAAATGTGTTAAAGGCTTGTCAACTTCAGCATTCAGAGAAGTCCTTCCACACCCTACCAGAGAAATACAACCACAAAATCCACCCCCCCACCCAAAAAAAATGTCTATTTCTGTCTGTCTTCTCACGTCTGATGTGCTTGTGTGTTCGTAAGGTGCCAAAGTCGTGCGATGGCCAGCAGAATTCAGAAAACCAGAAGGCCTTGCCTGATGTTGCAGCATCCAAGAAACAAGTCTCCTATAAGACGGAAATCATAGGAGGAGTCCCCATCGTCACCCAGACACAGGTAAACATGACCCTCATTTCACCCTCAGCGACAGGTGATGTCATCTTAAAGGGATAGTTCAACATTTTTGCAAATTGGCCCATTGCCATAATCCCTATAGTCGTAGCAGTAGGTTCGTTACCTTTAATTGTCGGTGCAAGCTATTTTTAGAACGGCCTAGCAGAGCCATGAGCTACTACGGAGGTTTATGGGATTTCTTGGTTTTCCCTCAGGTCACAACTTGTCCACAAGAGCATGACTTTGATGAGGGAAACCAAGACATCCCATTAGCCTCCGTAGTGTAGCTCTGAGCAGCTCACGGCTCTGCTCCGCCGTTCTAACAATAGCTTGCACTGACAATTAAAGACAACGAACCTACTGCTAAAACTATAGGGATTATGGCAATGGGCTAATTTGCCAAAATGTTGAACTATCCCTTTAACTGAAAGTTTTATTTTTATAGTAACAAGTGATACATATGTTCTGCAAAATTACAGTGCTTCTTTCTGTCCAACTTGTGCTTGCTGTTTTGTTTTGTTTAAATGTTGTTTGAACTTTAATTACAATAGTTATGTATTGCAGCGTGAAGGTGCTGACGGTGCAGACAGAGCGGAGCGTGAGGCCATGCATCGCTCTCACAGCCAGCTGCCGTACTTCCTGGGCAGGCCGGCTCAGGAGCACACCGTCATTAAGTCTGGCTACTGCGTCAAACAAGGAGCCGTGGTGAGTCCCTGCCGCCCTCACGGGCCTCTGTCGGGCCAGAGTTGGTTTCCCTTTGCCTTCTAGATCCATTAAGAGATATTCCACATTGTGTACGTGGTGGAACAGCAGAGCTTTTCTTACCATGGACGTACTACACCATTTAGAATCAAAATGGCATCGACAAAAATAAATAGTAAATAGCCCCTTTATGTGAGAGGAAGTATAAAGTCTTATGACTTGGACAATGTGAGATGATGAGATTTTGGTTTGATAATGGTAAAGAAATTGGTTGCCTAAGGAAATGCATTTCCTCCAGTGTGTACAAATCTGTACTTTATGAATGCCCATGTATTAATGGACTCCCCTCTAGTATAAGGGGGAGGGGAGTACAGTATGTAAAAGTACAGTACAGAATGTGTCAAAACCAGAAAAGATTGTGTTTTTATTATCGTAACTGACAACAATGACGGATCGTTTTATTTTCCAGAAAAGTTAAACAAAGCATTTTTTTTTTCTCAGATGAGGAACTGGAAACGGCGATATTTCCTCCTGGAAGAAAACTCAATGAGTTACTTCAAGTCTGATTTGGTAATTATCTTTGATTAAGTTACGTGAAGCCTTCAAGGAATGTTTTTATTTATGGTGCACGTGGATTGGATTCACCTCCACGGTCTGGGGCAACAGCAAACACACAGCCCTGATTTCCAACATGCTTTATCCGCAGTCTGTGGAATTCAGTGCCCTCACTTCACACATGTCCTATCATGCCCTGTTCCCCCCCGGCTTTTCTTCCACACACATACGCAGACTGTCCTCAGGACAATACTGCATGTCTCATTCCCTGTACTTGGCAGAGTCTGCCCTTATTTGACAGTTTTATCTGTCTATTTGGCTATCAACAGGCCCCAAGGACACAGACTCTCTGTCTGCTGTATCAAATAGCCAGGTCAAGAAAGTTACAAACCTTCAGGGTTCCTAGTTCTTGCAAAGTTTGCTTCGATTCCTGTGAAAAATAATAACTCAGCCTTGTTTTAAGCTTGTACGTATCATAGGTTTGGAATATTTATCCAGTTGGCAAGTTTTGGCTTCTTCAACTTCAACAGTTATTTTATTTTCCTAACTTCAGGAGAAGGAGCCTTTGAGAATGATCCCACTGAAGGAGGTTCACAAAGTGCAGGAGTGCAAGCAGAGGTATTTAACATGTCCCAGCATTTTCCCAATGTACAAAAGGCGCTGGTGTTTACCTTTCTGATTTAGATAAAGATGTACAGTAGATGAGATAAAAATGATTTAACTTGTTTTCCCCTTTTGTTGTAGTGACATCATGATGAGGGATAATCTGTTTGAAGTCGTCACCACATCGAGGACGTTTTACATACAGGTGCGTCTTTTTCTTCGATAAGAGGAACGCACAGTTGATTCACATGGATGGACGCATTCAGACGTTTCTGAGATCACTGTGCCGCAGTGATCATACGTACTGTACTTTCTTCACACTTTGTTTGCATGTTTCCCTTCCTGTCACTTATCTCGTTCTCATTTCCTCACCGTGCGTTTCTCTTTCTGTTTTCTTACGGGCGTTTTTTTTTTTTTTTTTCCCCCTCCCTTTCTTTTTCCACCAGGCGGACAGTCCAGAGGAGATGCACAGCTGGATCAAGGCTGTCTCTGGGGCTATTGTGGCCCAGCGGGGGCCTGGGAGGTCTGCTGCCACAGTATGTATCACACTCACATGTACCTGCAGACAAAACAGGAAATGACTTCAGGCTTTGACTTTTGTCTTGTGCACAAATTTAGGCTTACCTCACTCAAATTCAGATAATTTGCGACACTTCTAAGTAATGTTTTACTCATTTCACATCTTGATTACTGAGAGCTCACACAGCTGACAGCTACAGAGATGAGAATCCTGTTTTACTTCCTTTCAAACCAATCCAGACACAGTAGTTTGGCTGCATTATGTTTCACCCTTATTTTTTCAGCGCAACGACAACCAGTTGTTGTAGCTGTGGTTGTATAGTCTGAAGCTAAATTCTGCTTTGTGTAGTCTACACAAGAACCTCCCAACTCCCGAGCCAAGGACTGGTCCACGGCCTCGGGACGGTTGCTACCAAACTGTGAGGAAACAACATGATTTGGCAGAGAAAGCTCGTTATGTTGGAACTTCAAAGGCGACTATAGGCTGTTTTTCAGTATTTTTCTGTGTTTGCCACAGCCTGCTCGGCATTTTCCAACCATCCAACCACAAATAAGATGTGTTTTTATTTATTTTTTAAATTTTTTTGATGCCTTTTTTTTTTTTTGGCCATGCTGTGTCTTCATTAGACAACTGGCAGTTGATAGATGACAGGAAACGAGGGGAGAGAGAGAGAAGGGAGAGAATCTGGTGTAACAAAGGTCCCCAGCTGGACCTGGACTTGGGAACGTTGCAGCTCATGGCTGGCGCCTCGTCCCCCCCCGAGGCACCAGGGCCACCCTATACTGATTTTTGTTTTTTTTTAAGCGAAAGTAGGTCATGAGCAAGATGACCAATGCGCCGTCGCCACTTTTCAGCCTCCTGTGTGAGTACACTTCCTGTGTCTTGGAGCTACTTAGTTAGCTCAGTCAGCAGCCTACATGCTTTAGAGACAGGCAGGTGGACTTGGCAGGTGAGAAGACAGAAATAAACCGGTTCCATTGCCCAGACTGCAGAGGAAACGCTGTCCTCTGCCGCAGCTGGTTAGACTGGAATCGTTCTCAACACGTCTCCGCTGACTGTTTCTCTACAATCCCCCTCTCTCTTGCCTCCTCCTGTCTGTCTTTCTCTCGCTTGTTTTTCTCTCTCACCTTCTTTTTCTTCTCCTGTGCCTGTTCTCTGTATCCTCTTTTCCCCTCTTTCCTTCTTTGTCACATTCTCTCCTCCTCCACCTCCTCCTCCTCCTCCTCCTCCTCTCCCTGTGGGCAGATGGCCCATCTGCTCTAATCCTGCTTTGCACTGTGTTGTTGCAGATGCGGCAGGCCAGACGGCTGTCGAACCCCTGTATACAGAGGTATACGTCCCGAATCGGGGAGTGCAGCAGCACGTATGTCAGCTCGTCTAAATTCCCCCTTTAAACTATATAAGTTCATCTTTTTTAATACTGTTTTCCACTCACTGGCTGCCCCTTTGTGGTTGTAGACATTATGAGGGAAGATCAGATCTGACGGCACATCTGATGCTCTATTTTTTTTTCCTTTTTTTTTTTGCCAACCACACCCTACGTATGGCTGTGATAACCCAACAAGCGCTCCTCTCCCTTCACGCCCTCGTCCGCACTGCTTCTCTCATTCACTTCTCCCCCTCCTTTGCTTCTCTTTTCCCCTTTGCCGACCTGTCACTTAAAGCTCAGCTTGAAGTTGTACATCCATTGCATCCGGATCGTTTTTCAGCAACAAGAAAAAAAAAAAGTAAAACTTGTGTCAGGGACTGTAAGACTCAGGGTGTGCTTCATTTAGCTTCTCTTGCATGTGATGACTGTCGGCGACAAACATGGCAACTCAAATCAAGCACACCTCCAGTCTTTCAAATAATAAAAAGTAAAGGCAAAGACTCTCTAAACAGTTGGAATATGACCATCTAACTATTGGTAAAAAACAAACAAACCTGCAGCCGCTGCCTCCCTCCCTCTCTCCCTCCCCACTTATGGTTTCACTTTCACAGCTTTCACATGTCCTCACCATTATCGATGACACCTCGGTGTTAAAATATACACAAGTCGATGAACAATCCATGTGCAGACACACACCCTGTGCTTGAAACTACGCTACCAGCGTAGCTATGAATACCTGTTTCTATCTCTGTCTTTATTACTGGGTACATGTGTCTTTCACACCTTCTGTTTCTCTTCCCTTCATGCCCTGTTATCTCTGCAGTCTGCTGCAGCTGTGTACCTGTCTTAGATGTGTGACATCCTGCTTGTCTCTCCTCCTCCCTCCTGTTCGCTGCCTGTATGTTTTTTTCCTCTCTTTCTCATATACACAATAATGTACTTGTTTCCATATTGACTTCCTGTACCTTCTGTGTGAGCGAAATGTTTAACAGCTTTTGAAAATGAGAACCTACCTGTGCTGAATCCACACGTCCAGAGTCGTAAAACAATGGGTTCTCACGCTGCGGTGTGTTGATTTATATGCTAATGTTACTGTATCGGAGCTGTTATGGTGCCTGTCGTATGTGATTGTGTCATACAGTCAGTAGTTCAGTGAGCAGTGGGGAGTTGTCCACGTCTTCAGTGCGGTAGATTATTTGCTGAAGAGTTTGGACCTTTGGATTCAGCATAAATCTCGTAACACGTGTGACTTCCCCCCTCAGGATATATTGACGTGTTTGTTGAGGGAATTGTAAATCTAAAGTTCTCCTGAAGCTTAAGTGACACTATGATTGATTTCCACTGATCATAAAAAATTTCACAATCCTGCAAAACCCCAGCATGTCACTCTTGTCACCGTCACGTCACGTGGTAGAAACTGTAGAAAATGCAGAACCGTAAAGTCGACAGAGATGTTTGTACTGGAATGTCTCTCTCTGTGCCTTTACGGGAATTTTTCTTTCCTAACCTACATTTTTTTACCAGCTACTCAGTGGCTTCTCCCTTTTACTTTTTTCTTTTTTTCCCCCATGCTCTCTGCTTTGTGTTTCAGAGATTGAAATCTGACAATGAAAAGCTGTGAAATAACGAGCAACAACCAACCACTGCTTCCTAAGACACTCTGCTCTTCCACTGCAACCTGTCGAGACTCCCAAAACTAAAAGCCTGCTGACACTACTACCACTACTCCCCGCTACCTCTACTTCTGCTACTACTACTACTACTTCTTCTACTTCCTACTGCTACTACCACCATCTCCACTCTCTAGCAAACGCTACATTCTTCAGCACCTACAGCCTTCGAGCTGCGTCAGGCCCCACATGTTGGTGCTAATTCCAAGTCTGTAATTCAACTTCTCAAATAAACAACACATATCAGGATGTCACCTTTTGTCGCTAACGGCAGCTCATCTGGTTTCCCTCATTCTCCTTCTCTCTTGTGTCCCTCCACTGTTTTTCCAACTGCAGGAACACAGCAGCCGTCCCACTTTCTACCGCAGCCCCTCGGGCCCCCCAGTCCCTCGCTCGCCCATATCTGCCATGCCACCATGCTACCCAGAGTGGGGCGCTGCTGTCACGTGCGGCACACGCTCGCAGCCTGGCGTGGGACAGCGAGCACTTCATGAGCCTGCTGCCACGGCCCAGTCACAGCCACACGCCAGCACGCCTGTCCCTGCAGGAGACGCGTCTGGCAAAGTGACCTGCGAGCCACCCGCCGCCACCATCGCCAACACGGAGGAGTCACCGTGGCGACGGCGGAGCAGCTTTGAGCCCTACATGCCCGAACCACCCCAGGACCTGGATGACGCTGACCTGCCAGTGAGTGAGGTCTGAGCCACTGGAACGTTAACACTTTGTTCGCCTGGATGGACGTCGACAAGACGGAGAAAGACGGAAACTGTGCCCAACAGGTGTTTAAAAACACAACACATTAAAAAAAAAAATGGGGAGGGGGGCAGGCATTGGTTTTCAAACTAAAGCTGTTGCACAACATCACAGACTCATTTTTGTTGAGCTCCTCCGTCAGTGCCGTCAGTGTGCAAAAGTTTGGGTCACCACTGAACTGCACTCGTGTGCCAAAGACGACCTGGTCTTCACCCACGCACCCCCTCTCTGCCCGCCTGCTGTCGCCTCCGCTGTGGCATATTTATTTTACTATGAGTTGATGGTGTCAAAACAAAACTACAAATTTTTTTTTAGCTTACTCGTGCTGATTAGACTTCAGCGACAGAGCTTTATTTTAAACCTGTACAGGCGCAGCGATGCGTTCAGTGGTATTCGTGGGCAGAGGATTTTTTTTGTAAAACCACTTTGTTCCAAGAAAACAAGGGAGATTTCAATCATGTGAGGTATTTTTTCCTCATATCTGAAAAGAGTGTCCCAACAGCGGGCTGGCTTTTCATCACCTCACTATAATCTAATTTAAACAGTGTGCTCTATTTACACACTAAATGTTGTGACACTGGATTTGTGTACTATTGTTGGCCAGTGTTAGAGATACAGGTTAAGCCCAGTCTGACATCAAACCCTCACTCCGATGCAAATTTATACCATAATTCAAACATGATCCAGTATGTATGATAATCCATTGTGTATAATAACGCAAGACCAAATGTATTCCAGCCACTTTTATTATGATTTTTTTTTTTTAGATGCCAAGCCTTTGATTTAAAACTACATTTATTTTTAACACATAGAAGGGTTATGGTTGCTTGTTTGATTTTATAATGGTGTTCTTGGTGACTGTTATTGACCACAAGCTGAATTAACTTACATGTAAATGTACAGTTCTTTCTACAGTTGTTCCACCCTCCGTTAGTAAAAGTGAGTGTGCTGTGCAGAGGCGCAAAAGAAAAACAAAAAAGTCTGAAAGCTATCACAGTACATGCATCACTTCACAACTTGAATCAGCATCTTTTGCAAACTACATCTCAGCAGCATACCAGACTCTGTGGACTCACATCTGTGACACTGGATGACGTGGGAAAAGTGCAGCAGCGTTATAAGAAAACAAGAAGTGCAAGACATAAGCTTTGGATGCTTTTTTTTTCTCTCTTCACAGTTAATAGTAATACAAACTGCAGCAACAGGTCGGTTACAAATAAGCTTCATGTCCTGACAGACTTGGTTCTAACAGTTTCACATGAATGAACTAATCCTGCAGATCACTGTTTGAAGAAGATTAGTCTGTGTGAACGCCGCGCTAACATTTTGGATCATGAGATTTAACGGAAAAAAATATATTCAACTCGGACACTTGTTAACAACACATTAACATGTTATTGATTCCTCAGATTGCCTCTCTTGGTTTTATTATTTGTTTTTGTTGATCAACAGCCGTGTGTGTGTGTTTTTGTCTTTGCAGAATAGAGCTGTGTGCAGCAGAATTATTTTTATATGCTTTTAGATGTTTCCTGATTTTTATTCTCTTGTTACCTGTGTTACCATCTCAGTAGCAGGCAGTAGGGGTTTATTTTAAATAAAAGTCTCCCATATTAGTCCTGCTCAATAATACACACTAATCCTTTTTTTTTTTTTTTTCTTTTGTGTGTAAGTGCCTGCTCCATTTCAGCCCAACAAAGCCAAGCTATTTCACCCGTGTTCAGTCTGGTGTAATTGGTTTGAATTGTTTCTATTTATTATGTGGATGACTCGAAAGAAATAAACACTGAAAATGTGCTCAGATTTCCAGGAGTGTCATTCAGTAACGTGCTCACCGGTCTCCAGAGAGTACGGGCAGTCAGTCAGTCTGTGTACGGGAAGCTCCAGTCAGTCTGGGCGGAAGGAAGCTCACCTTTTGTCTGCTGTCATGTCTTCTGTGTGATTCTTCAATGTCACGGCTTGTTCCCTCATCGTGGCTCCTTCTGCCCTCTTGTGGTGAGTGAGATACCTGCACCCGCTTCACTTCCATGAACATGTTGTGAATGAAAACACAGTGTAGGTGCATGTAACCAATTAGCTCTGTATTTATAAGTGACAGGATGACTTAAAGTTGTAGGAATGGAGGTAAATTCCAGATGCACAAAAAACTATGAAGACATGAATAATCAGAAAATACAGGACGGTAACAAAAGTTAACCAAACAGGCCATGTTTGTCCACACTTCTCCTCTTAGTGGATTCGGGTGTGACGTTTTCAGTTTTTTATTTGAGTATTGTTACTTTAATTTACACCAGGTCACAGTTTACGTCACAATTTCCCACATGTGTACAAAACCTCTTGTCAAAGAAACTGATGCTCAGCAGAATTAGCTCTATTTCATTTTAAACAGTAATTTAAATAACTCACTCAAATTATTGAAATTTGATGAATGATAATGTGGAATAAGAGTTTAGCCTCAGAGAAGAGCCGGCCTGGCCCTTTGTTTTTTTGCTACACAATAGCTGATTCCCACTTAAGAAGAAGAAAAATCTAAATTCTTCTCCTGCATTTTTAATAATAATAATATTAATACTTAAATCTCCAAAGTGCAAAATGAATGATGAATGTTATTCTTGGGTAACTGATGCATTAATGTGTCTGTTGTAGTTTGTTGAGGTGGAGCAGACTTTAATTTTTAGATTTAAATGGTGCATCAATATTTCATGTTGGTTTTTTGTGCATTTTGTGGATTGAATCTTAATCTGGACTGCATGCATATAAAGAAAAAACTAGAACCTGAGTAGTACAGGACTTAATTAGTTTAACTTCCCTTAAACACTAATGATTAAATCATCTACAGTTTGTTTATCCCTCATCAGCTTCATCAGTAGCAATTACATATCCAGCCTCTGGCCTGATACAAAGGTCAAGTTCAAAGTACTTCATTTGTCATTGCCACAAGAACAACAAGACAAGACAGCTCCAGCTCCAAAAATTTAGTGCTACAGCCATAATGATAAATATGCTATAAAAAGCACTGCAATAAATAGTAGAAAAATAATAGCCATAATATGATAATAAATAATACACGCTATACCAAGCAGTGTTTTTACAGTCCAGATAGCGAGAGAGAGCTGCTGCGTACGTGCACGCCGCCATGTTGGAGTGGTTAGTGGTACAGTACAGTAAGTAGTTTGTACAGTATGTACAGATGGATTTCCACAGTGAGGTCATGGATCAACCAAGCTTTATTTAATCAGTTAGATAATGAGCTATGGCATGAGCTAGTACAGTATATAATGTAATACTGCATGTGTAGTGTGGGGGAGCTGGTGTGGCTGCTGGTGGTGGTAAGTGGTTCACAGAAAGAGAGGAAACCATCATGTTTCTGTACAGATGTTGGGTATACAGGCTACTGTATCGCCGAGGGCTGCAGTATCTCCTCACTGATCTTAACTTTCAGATGTGAAGACTCTGTTGTGGCTTCAGGCGTGGACATGAATTCACACACGGACCAGACATCTCTGCAGACTGCAGAGCGGAGAGAGATCACACAGACCTCACTGGCAGCCATTCTTGGTTCCACTCGCTGGCCGTGGTTGGAGAATGGGTGTAACTTATGGAAGAGGTTGTTTTCATCTGCAGATTTTCCCACTGTTTCCTGCCTGTGCATCGTCATATGAGCATATAGTCTGCTGATGCTATGAGGTAATATATATGTAAAGAGTGTGTGGATAAATGCACCAAAAAAACAACAACTTTCTGCTCATAAATTAATGTACCCCATTAGCCTGAACTCATTCCCTATGCTTACTGTTTCCTGAGCTGTGAGAGTATATAACTGCCCCCTTGCGCCTTTATGCCCCCCTCGCTAATTACCCTTTGGACACAGGGGCTTGTGTTACCCAGCGCACCACGGGGGGGCCTCGTCTCTCAAGCCCCTGCCACTCACCTGGCCACTGCCTTTAAAACCAAAGCCCCTGCACCCATAATCAATCACATTGTGCCGAGGCCTTTTACGGCGCTGATTCATTGCCTCGTGTGTTTACTGGACTCTTTTACAGCTCACCACAGACATCTAAACCTAACAGAGGTTTGTTGTTCGAGAACAGTTAAATCAAGTCGGTTAATACTGGAAATGTGTGTCATTCCAACAAACAATCAATTCAAACTGTATTTTATGGTATTTCCATTGGGTCTGTGGCATAAATATTTATCAGAAGAAAACAAGTGATTTATGCTTTCTTTAACGTTGGAGGCAGTGATGATTATTATTTGGATCTCACCATTAAATGTTGTTTATTTCCCTTTGTATAACTCATAGAACTCAGTGGGATTAGATCATAATAAAGGGATAAATCATGTTCTCTTGCTATTTTCCAATTAGAACAAATTTGGCTGAGTATGTGAAAGTACTACATTAACTCCACAAATCCCACAATCCACACAACTTTTCCATCAATGATTTTCCTAATTAGCCATAAGGCTTGTGTTGAGTGCCAGGAGTGACTAATTCATTAGGGAGTAGTTTTAAAAACACATACACACACACAGGCCTGCAGGATGTGTGCAGAGTTGTGTAGCATATAAAACATCTGGGCAGCATCAGTCTTTCCACTACTGGGGTTTTTTAATTTTTATATATTTACTTGTTTGTAAATAATTAAATCAGGTTGAGTGACTTCAGCAAACACAGGCACAGCTGGATTGCCCCCCAGCTGTTGACCTTGACCTCTCTGAGCTCCTTTATTAAAGGCAACAGGAGAGAAAAACTCCAACACAACTTAATTAGGTTGATTTTGTTTTACAAGTTCACATTTCTTACCTAATTACAGCGCAGTTCACATCTGTCAACACACTGCCGTGTTTTCTGCGCTCTCTCATCTGTCACGCCTCTGGAGACCGAGCAGCGCTTCCGTTCAGTACGTAACGTCACGAAAAAAGCCCCACCAATGACCAGGCTTGTTGTGATTATCTAGAAAGTGAGTTGCCTCTATGATCCGGTGCCAGCAAAGACGTACAGCAGCGTAATTGGCTGCGCGCTGGAGTTTCAGTTAAATGCCTCTCCAGCTGAAGTGACTTCCCTCCTCACTACTGAGCTCTCTCATCCCATAACACTGCAAGCAGAGAGCGAACTTTCAGAGCTCTTCTATACTTTATTTAACTTTTTTTTCACATTTAAAACTTTTCTTCTAGTTTTGAATCATGTTTGGGCCACTGTTGTTGTGCGTAATCGTTGTCTTTGCGTCCGCGCCGGCTGGTGCGCAAATCTCCAGCCGGTATGTTATCGGATGTCCCGCGAGGTGTGATAAGTCGATGTGTCCCCGGCTGCCGGCGGATTGCCCGGCGGGACAGACCCTTGACGCCTGCCACTGTTGCTCGGTGTGCGGGTCCAGCGAGGGCGAAGCCTGCGGCGGCACCGGGAAGCTCGGGGACCCCGTGTGCGGAGAAGGGCTGGAGTGCTCCGTCCCCGGCGGGGTGGCGTACACAACCACGGTGCGGAGGAGAAGCAAGAGTGGGGTCTGCCTGTGCAAGAGCACCGACCCGGTGTGTGGAAGCGATGGGGTCTCCTACCGGAATATCTGCGAGCTGAAGAGGGTCAGCCGGCGAGCTGAGAAGCTGCAGCAGCCACCTGTTCTTTTCATTCAGCGGGGAGCCTGCGGGAAAGGTAACTCTCAGGTTGTTTAGCTTAAGGTCAAGCAGGGTCATAAAAAGAGCCTGAAACTTACTCACCTTTAAGAAACGATATCGAGTTCATTCTTTACTTGGAAAACTTTCTGCAGAGTTCAACTCAGCTGTGCTTTTGTTTTCCCATTTGCTCTTGAACATGACCCCTCAAGTCCTCACTGGACGATTGTGGTTTGAACTACACAGATGTTACTGTAAAACTAAAAGCTGCATTCAGTGGCTCACAATTCCCTTAGTGTCTTGGATAACAAGAGCCACTGTTCATGTGTACTTCCTCCTTGTCCCTGCATTAATTAGACTTGATCAGAGAGGCTTTTTTTTCACTGAATGAAGTCATGAGCTCTCCTGATGTAAAGCTGAGCCTTTGGATTATCTTTGGCATGAACAACCTACAGTCACATGGGTGTAAAGTGCTTGATTGTTTCATGCCAGGGAAGTCGACTAAACATTAGCTGAACAGGAAAGTATTTCCAAAGCCTGATAAGTTTGATAAACAGTACAGAAGTGATGCATTTTGTAATAATTGGTAAATGTGAGTGCTTTTCAGTGTGGACCTGAACTTCATCAGTGTCATATGAAAAGTATTTCACCCTAATCAGTGGAGCTCAATAATAAACAGACATCAGTCCTCACCTCCGCTGCTCGGTGAAACAGAACAATCTGTTGGGTTAAATTAGTGAGTCATTCATCATCATTAATGCTATATGTGTGTGTGTGTGTGTGTGTGTGTGTGTGTGTTTGTGTGATGTGTCTTGATTCAAATACTTGCACACATGTTGAGCCACAGCAGGGAAAGATATTGTATCATTCTTTAGTTAGTTTTTTTTTTTTTTTTGGTGTGCATGTGTTTTACATATGTCACCTGAAGTAGGCACCATATGTGCAACTGAAAAAGAGCTTCAGCACCTGTTACCTCAAAGAACCGTGATTTACCTCAAGGCTTATCCCCCCAACACCCCCACCCCCCTCCCCCCTCCCTCCCCTCCCCATCCCAACAACAACTCCTTCCTTTTCTCTCCCGCTCCTCTCTTAGCTTCTCTCTTCCTCCCTGTTTCTGTTGTCGCTCGTAAATCACACTTAACAGTCACATGAAGGAATGCCTGGTGCTGCTTCAGAGCCACCGTTCCTCCGCCTGTGGAAGACAGAAGTTTTAAACAGGGAGGAGACAGCGAGGGGAAAGCAAAAGATTAGCAACCCATACTTTGGGGAAAGGTTTACATGTACATCAAAAACCCATGTGGGCGCGGCGGTGGGGCCAGACAGTATCGCCACATTTGTTTGTCAGTCATGTAAGCAACTTAAATGGTTAAGTCATTCCCAGGCAGCTAACCATGTCTGAACCAGAGCAAAGACTGCGGTGAGAGCTATTGATTTTCCGTGGCACCCAGTGAAAATTTCCATTGCTACAATAAAACGTGTCACATCTCCTTCAGTACATCAGATGTGTCTTTGTCCATGCTATGAGAATACCACTGTCTGTTAACGTCAGCATAAAAAAACGATGAGACTGTCGACTTTGGCAAAAAAAACAACCAAAAAACACCTTAAACTACCCTGCAACTTGGCCCCATGTTAAGAAAACACACGCAAGTACGCATTTGCATGATGTCATTGAATGTCTGGACGGCGGTAGAGATGGTGACTGTGCAAGTACTGGTTCGTTCTGGCAGAGAAAAGTAGGTCAAATATTACTGTGACCTTTGGGTCATATTTGTTTAAGAAACGGCCTTGGGAGAATTCAAGCCAATATTGAAAGTGACAGTGGAGAAGCTGACTAGAAAATTGTCAAGGGATGGGGGGCTGGAAGGGAACCAACATGGATGGATGGATCCAGGATGCCCCAAATTACCCATTAGTGACACAGAGCTGCACTTACTGGCTCCTGAGAACATGTGGGATCTGGGTGAATAATAAAGTTATGATCATGCAGATTCCAGAGCAAACCATTTAGATTTTGATCTGAAATGAAAAGCCAATACAAGCCTGAAGCTGCCCTATATGGCGCTGCGAGCTGATGTTGCAGATCACACTCTGTGACTCCAGGCTAGTGACATAGTGCTGAATATGCACATTCTTCCCCAACTTGTCTCAGCCACTCATAATATTAAAACACCATCTTTGTGCATGTGTTTTTGACTCTCTTTCTCTTTTTTTGTTGTCAGTCTCTGCTCCTCTTTCTTTCTGTCTGTCTGCCTGTTTTCCTCATCTGTTTTCCTTCCTGTTCATGAGGCCTCAGTTGTCTTACTCATTATTTCTGTATATTTCTGTGTCTGCTCAACCACCTTCGCTACGGTCTCTGTCGTGGATGTCCCTTCCCAGGATTTCATCAAATTCTGATTACAAAATGGAAATGTTATGTTTGCATGTCTTTCCCCAGATCGTACTGATAAGATAAACAAACCTGATGCCATTTCCTCCTGTCCACACCTCCCCTCTTCTCTTTCTCCTCTTCTCTCCCCTCACAGTTGGACAGTGATAAATCTTACTAAACGTTGCATTAAGTGTTGCATTAACGCTAAAACCCATGAGCTGCAGAGTCATATAAGCAGCTTTAAAATTATCAGATTAAAATTCTCCAAGGATTGGATTCAGGTCGGTGCATTTATATTCCAACAGCAGGTCTTTGTATCTCTTTGATCCTCATGCATAATTTTCTAAAAACAAAATGTGAAATGTTTGAATTTATTACTCTTATTATGCTGCTAAAACTCTCCCCTCACTCACTCTCGTGTCTGTGTGTATGTGTGTGTTTGTGTGGGGACTTGGTTGTGTCCCAAGTCCCCAATGGAAAACTGAATTTCCTTTGAGTTATGGGACAAATTGAAGAAGAATTAGAAATGGAAAAGTGAGGTTAGTTAGAGTTGCTCACACAGTTGCACACTGGGTCACCTCAGCACGTTGCCAAAGTGTGATTGTAAAACAGCAGAGAGCTCCAAAGTGGATCTTACTAAGTGCAGAAAGAAAGCAGAGCCTCATGAAAACTAAACGAATCATGATCTTACACTTGCTGGCACTCACAGTCACATGTGATGAGTCACACAAGCTGCCAAAATCCATCTCTTAATTAGCATACACTTAGGGAAATGACTCTGCTTGTCTTAACTCTTACTGCTCTGCCCTAAGCTTTAGGAGTTTGGTTTCCACTATCAGGCAAATACTGAAATGAAAAACGGGTTTTAAATAATTCACCATTTCATAAATATCACACATTGCATCTCCTCAGGAATTAATCCTGTAGCCAAAGAAAAGACTTTGTGAAATTAAGCCTCAGTTTGCCAATAATAGTGCATCAGTGTGTGAGAAAAACTGACCTTCCTGTGTTCACTGTATTCACATCCAGCTGTCCAGAGGATAAGAAAAAGCTCCTCCTGCCTCCAGGCACCAATAAAACCGTGGGTACTATGTATGGAGAAATTTGAAAGGAAAAGGAGCTGAGATCTTGAGCTTGGACCCTTGTGGTGAAGGTCAATATATGGAGAGAGGAGGGGTAATGGGGTATGAAGACAGAAGGCTTTGAAAGTCTCTGTGAGAGAGGGAGCGAAAGAGACTGTCCTCACGGAACGCTTGATTTGCCTCCAGATTATTGTTATTGTTAACTGATCCTCCGGTCAGATTTTTAATGATCTTTCATCGGGACCCCATCCCCCCCTCGGCACTCTCCCGTTTTATATCTTCCATATGGATGAAATCTTTATTTCATCAGGTCACAGATCCCTGAAGCAAAATCATTACTCTTTATATGTGAGTATGTCTCTCAAACTCTGTAGCTCTGGGATGCCTCAGTAGACCATATCAGCAGACCAATCTCTACTCTGAAACCGTGGGAACTTGACAGCTGTCAAATCTTTGGGAGACTTCTGATAAAATCCAAACTGGCGTCCTGCAGAATAACAGCACTGAATTAATAAATACTCTCAGGGTGAGTGTCTTGCCCTCCATCTACTGTCTGTGATGCTGTTTATCACAGTATCTTCACTGCCTTTAATGGACTGAGCAGCGCTTCTTTACACATAGCCTATTACCTGTGGCGTCCCTCAAGGCTCCATTCATGTCCCACTATAGCTTTCCTTTTCAACTGAATCAAACAGATATTCTTAAATCTTAACTATTAAGATTAATATTTCTAATCGTAACCATAACCTAACCCTAAGCAATTAGATTGGATGTCTAGATCTGAAATTTGCCCTCATGATGTGATTATGAACCTTGAAAATAAGTCATTTTTGCTGTTTTGCCAGCATTAAAATTGTCTATTTCCAAATAAAAAACACCAAAATCAATATATTTTTCAAGACTTTGTAACTTGTTCAAGAGCTTAAATAAATAATGAAACTATACTGTGTACAGTGTACAGTGTAAAAGCGGTCACTCACATGGTTGAACCTACTGAGAGTTGTCACCTCAATCTGCAGCCTTTGCTGAGCTCCAGTGAGTCTGAGCTCATTGTTTTGCTGTCTGGTCTGTAAATTTGCTGGTTACCTCTGGCAACTATTCAGTAGCCATGGAAAAATTATACAAAAGGAATATGTGGATCAGAGGCTAATCAGGAAGCTTTACATTTCTGCTTTTCCTCCACGCATGAGTGACATTTCAAAGTTCAGGATAAAGTTGTAATTTTTTGGCATTAATGGAGACAGCTGCGTTTCAATTTGGCTCATCCGTCAACATAACTGCACGAGAGGAAAGCCTCACTAAGCTCAGCTAATGTCACTGAGCTGTGAGGTAACATTTGATTCATGATTCTAACAAATCATCACCCGTCGTCTTCGTAAGTCCTCTATCTTCACATTTGCTTTGTTGTGGTAGAAAACTGTCTCGGGTAGTAAATTCCAACATGTGAGGACACAACAGTCTTCATAATGGGGAAGTGGAAGAGACTGGCAGTCTGTATGGATAATCCAGAAACAACACAGGTTATGGACACTGGGCCTGAGCTGTCCAACCATAATCCTATCATCAAGGCTGACCACGAACCCTCGCGGGTGTGAAGCTAGCATGGGGAAAATGACTCCAACCTTTCCGTTAATTCTCCTTTCTACCATGATGAGAAACTTATGTGACGTTTATTGAATTCACTGTTTGATTTACAGCTTTGAGGTTCAACAAGGACAATATGTGGAGGTTTGCAGAAAAGTTTCTTTTCAGAAAGCGACTCTCAGGATGGTAGTCTGTCTGTTCACCAGACTAAAAGAAATCAACTACTGGATGCTTCCCCGATGATGAAACTTTCAGACTTTGGTGATCCCCCGACTATTTCCTCTAGTGCCACCATGAGATTTGGAGTTTTTACTTCGAGTGAAATGTATTGACAGCTAGTAGATGGACTGATATGAAATGTTGTGCAGATATTCAGAGGATAAATCCCAGTGATCCATGACTATTTTCTGTAGCGCCTCTGAAATCTCCCTTTATCCTGTGAAACATCTCAACTTTTGGCATACACTTTTTTACAGATACACATCTTCCCCACAGGATGTGCCCTAATGGCTCTGGTGATCCTCTGATGTTTCCTCCGGCACCAGCATGCAGGCTCACATCTGTGGTTGTCTCAACAACTAGGCCATTGGATGGATTGTGAGCAAAATGGTGCAGGATTAATGCCATTAAATAACTTTAATGATCTCTTAACTTTAAATTTAGTACCAAAAAACAAAGTCAGTAGTTTAATTTGTCTAGAGCTTTGTTTTATGACCAACACTAATGAGATTCCCATCATCCTCAGCTGTAGGCTACTTTCTGTTTAAGTGCTAATTAGCAAAGGTTAGCATGCCAACAAGGAAAATTAACTGGTGAACATGGTAAACACTATAAGCATTTAGCTCGAAACGCCACAGTGCCTATAAGTACAACCTCACATTGCATGGCTGTAGACCCTTTAGTCTTGAACATAAACATTTTTTCTGACTGCTAACGGGATCCAGTCATCATATAACACCAGAATTTTCCCCCTGCGGGTTGACAAAGTTTTCATACTGTATAATTTAGTGGCATTTGTTACGGCAAGATGGTGCTCATTGCATGCTTGTGTTAGCTTAACGGCACCTCAAGCGGAAAATCTCTTTCTCTGTCTTTAACCCTTCACTGCAATCATTGATATCCTGGGGTTTACGGTTGCCTTTGACTTTCGCAAAGTTCTGTCTTTGAGGAGAGAATATAATGACTGAAAATTGTCCTCGTGAGGCGAAACAGTTGGAGGTACGTGGCAAAATATGGGTTTTCACGAATGCAGGGATGAGGGAAAGGTCTGGGGAATCTTGATTCATAGCTTTGGTTAAACTGTCTTCTGGGCAGGATTTAATTAGCAGGTAAATCAGTCAACATTTCCTGACTTGCCCAGTGCTGGATAGATGGAGAGGTGGGTGATTCAGTGAATTTGGCAGTCATGCATAGGCTACAGTGTCAGACAGTGTGTGTATATGTGTGTGTAAGTGGTTTAATACGTGTGAAGACCAGTTTGGTCTTGACATGAAACTTGTTGATGGCTTAAGAATTTATTGTGTACAATCAACCACAAGGGTAAAGGTGAGGGTTAAGTATTTATTTGCACGGTTCATTGCCAGGGTTAAGTGTCTGTAAATGAGTGTGTGTAGGTAGACTATGTGTGTGTGTGTCAGACCTGAACTAGACCGTCTCAACCACAGATGAACTGTCATCTTTTTTTCCCCCTTCTTTGTTATGATAAAGGGCAATTTTGAGCAAGGGTTTTCTATTTTCACACAACTCTTACATCATGCAGTATTTCAATGCATCTTTTATTTGTTTTTTTTTTACTCGTCTCAAATCCTCCGTGTGTGTCTGTTTCTGTGTGTCTTGTATTTCCAGCTCAGGACAATCCAGACAGCCCGAGACACAAATACAACTTCATCGCCGACGTGGTGGAGAGAATTGCTCCGTCTGTAGTTCACATTGAACTTTACCGCAAGTAAGAGCTGTGCGCGCATCTGTGTGTGTGTGTGCGTGGGCCAGACTGAAACACACAAAAAATTTACAGCCCACCTGTGTACTTAACCAGACCACACCAGTCGGCGGTGCACCTTTCTCCCCACTTCAATCTCTCAGCATCCTCTTTTCATCGTCTCACCAGCTTTTGTGCTCTTTCATCTGTGCCTCTCATTCGCCTTTGACACCTCGATCCCCGGCCTGGCGTCGTCTCCATTCTGTCTGTCACTCCGGCTTTTTAAAGTGGCTCTTTCAGCGTCTGCTCTTCCATCTCTGCCTCACTCAGCCCTGTCTCTCTCTCTCATGCATCTCCTGTTTTCCTCTCTTCTGCCTCAGGTTAACTTGTGCTGTGTATTAATGCTGCAATGTCTGTTTGTTTCCCCTGCTTAAAGTCTTTATATACTTAATCTCTCCAGCTCACCTCTGAATACTCAGCTGGCTCTTGTTTATATATTTTCTTCCTGACAGTCACATCCTTTCAGCTTGCAAGTCTTACACTGCTGTTACATAATGCAATGGTTTTAGTGTTTTCACATTGCCGTTTTTCTAGAAGACAGTCGATGAAAGAGTGAAGTGAGTAGTAATACTCTAATCTCTTCTTTCTCCTTCCTAACATCATCTCCTTGGCCCCGCAGGATGACGTATACCAAGCGGGAGGTGGCGGTGGCCAGTGGGTCTGGCTTCGTTGTGTCAGAAGATGGTCAGATTGTGACCAATGCCCATGTCGTGGCCAATAAGCATCGTGTCAAAGTGGAGCTAAAGAGCGGCGCCTCCTACGATGCAAAAATCAAAGATGTGGACGAGAAGTCGGACATCGCCCTCATCAAGATCGATGCACCGGTGAGTGGACGCTCCACAGAGTCAGTTGGTCGATTGAAGTGTCCAGAAAGAAAGTGCTTCATGACCCACACATTTTTTTTTTGCTCCTTGCTTTTATTTGGTTACTGCCAAAATTCCTCTAAAGGTGTAGTTCAACATTTTGGGAAGTATGCTCACTCACTTTCTTTCTTTCTGAGAAAATCATTACGAGTAAATCAATACCACTCTCTTGTCTGTAAAATATGGAGAAAGCCAAAGGGTGAAAGCTCGACTTAAAGACTTTCCAGCAGAGACTCTGCAAAAAGAAATCGAAGGAAAAGGAATAACAATATTTCCACCATGTCACACTATCCCTTGAAAGAGATATTTAAAATGACACGTGTTTGTTTTAATTAAGCTCAGAGAAACAGGCTTATTGGAGGATAAATCTCCTCCACCTTCCCACTAAACTTTCTCTAACTTTAATTTCTCCCTCCATTGGCTTCCAGCTTTTTAGTATACATTTACGTATGGCAAGTCCCACAAGTGCCTATGATGACTAGTTTTTTTATTTTCACTTTTCATTTTGAAGAAACAGCTTGTCAGGTTCTATAATCTAACAACCCGTCAGATTCACTTTATAGACCAGTGGCTCGCCAAGATGAGAATAATGGATGTGGACAAAATCCTTGTTCCACAAATGAACCTCGATGCAAAGAGTCATGAGTCACTTGAAATATGAAAATCTGCAAAGGTAATCTCGGCAAAGTTCTCTGTCCGCCACTGCAATAAGATCAAAACGTTAACTGTCTGTTTTGTAACTCACCCATTTAACTGTTAAAAAATGTGAAGGCTGTGAGTCTGTGAGTCTGGCATGAAAATATTCTAAATCTGGGAGATTATGCAGAGTCCAATTGAAGTAAAGTGAGACTGCAGGTGCAGCCAAATAGGTCTTTAAAAGACAGCTGGCTGACAGTCAGTCCTCATCCTGTTGGCGCAGAGACGCAACAGGCTGCAAAAACAACTGACAGATATCACACAGATCATCTCGCAAAGCAGCTCGGAGAAACTGTCGCTTGTTACAGAAACACGTAGCTATGACCACTTTGCTGATGCTGTTTCAAAGAAAAGACGTAGATATATTTCTGAGGACATTTGGAGGATGTTTTGTCAAACTCTAGCTGGTTCCACTCATCATATTTTTGATCACAGCTAAGAGTCAAGTGGAGGAATGCGTGGCAGAAAGCCAGGGCCCTATTGACTGGAAGTCGTAGCAGAGCAGGGTGCATTATGGGGCTCACTCTCATGGCTGGGTGACACAGCTGAATAGATGTTCATGACAGCAACACAAGGTGTATTACAAAGACCCCCAATTCTGAAAAGAAGTTGAAACATTCAGGTTTTGTTTGGCTGACAGTGTGAGGAAAGAGTGCGGAAAAGAGCAGTGACAGATGCTTTGTTTTTGATCATCCTATAATAAAAGCTGCTCAGATTGTTGATGACAGTCTGGCTCATTATGGGGAGGGGGCTTTTTTGTTTGCATCACATGCTCTGCTGAGCCTCTGTGCTGTGTAGATGGAGTCAGTTGATGCTCGTATATGACAATTATTTTCCAGGCTTCCTCTGAGTATGTATTTGTAGCATTCCTCCGTGTGACACCGTATCTGCTTAGCAAACAACGAGCGGTTGTAATAAAGCAGGTTAAATCTAATCGAGTGACAGTCAGCCGTATCCGAGGTGTCGTTACTATGAGAAAACGAGTTCATCATCGTGAGCAATCTTGTTTTGCGAGAGAGTGTAAGTCATTGTGAGAAGTGCAATCAGGTCATCCAGGCCATGAGTCGGTGATGAAGACCCAAGAGACTTGTGGTCACTTTGAAAAGGCCACATGATCTGGATGGAGCTGTTGGCATTTCGGCTAATGAGGGAGAGTTGGCGCTGTGTGTGTGTGTGTGTGTCTGTGTGTGTGTGTTCGGAGCTAACGCATATATTGTACATGGGGAAATTAAAGGATGAGTGAGTTAGAATAAAAGGGTAGGAGTGCAAGGGAAGTTGTCATTTTGGATTAGATCGCCACAGGGTGTTTTTTTTTTCAGCACCTAAAGAAAATACAGCTGCAACTGGTGATTCAGCTCAGCTATAATTTGTTTAGTGAGAAATTCCCTAATTTTGTGATTGGTTCACCAACGACTCTCATTAAAAATCCACTTCATTTATTTTTTTTAAATCAGATCCCTGAAGCCTTATACTAACTTTGCATATTTTTAGAAAACAAGGGCTGTGGATTGTAACCACCATCATCTAGATTGAAATTGACTTGGAAAGTGATCCGTTGATGGTCAGCATGGACCGGATGAACAATTACAGCAACCAAAAGCTCTTTGATTGTATTCTGGACAAGTTAAGACTTAAGTGAGCTTTAAATCCTAAGTCTCAGGTCTTTAGCCAGGAACTCGTAACAACAAATATTCAGACATGGTACAGTACAGTTCTTCAGTCTTCCATCCTTCCCTCCCTCATCACCATCTTCACCACCGTCTCTCTGCTCCTGACTAGCCTTCCTCACAGCGCTCTCTGTATTAAGTAAACGCTGACTGCTGTCGGCATCAGCACTCCGGAAGCAGCCACAAATAATCAGTAAACAGTTGCATCAGTTTATGAGTGAGAAAGTTTTTTAAGTTCAGTTTTTTTTTCATTCCCTGAGAATAATGGCTCGCTTTTCTCGTCTTTTTCTTTCCTATTCTATGTGAAATTGGAGTTTATTGGTAGCAAGGCCCAGTCCGTTCCCGGGGCTGTGGTCTAACCCTCAGCTCTGGGGAATACATTAGTCTGTCTACAGCAGCTGGAACTTCAGAGGGGAAGGGGAGGGGGGAGAAGTGCTGCGCTCACTTGTTCCTGTGTAGAGAGTATGAGGGGAGGGGAAGAGAAAGCAAGAGGGACAGAGACAGAGGGAGCGATGTGGTCAAGGCCTGGAAAATGGATCCATATGTCAGAAGGACTGTGTGAGCTAATAGGCTAATGAGTGCACTGTGTGATGTGGCAACGGCACAATAAAGATAGAGCTCATTGTTCCTCAGGTCTAAAAGGCCTCTCATTCTCTCGCTCCGAACTTGGACACAGTCGCATTCACTTGGAAACGCTCACAATGAGTTGGATACTTTCACTCGTACCTGGAAGGCCTCGGCCTTGATTGGGGAGCTTGCTGACTTGGACAGAAACGTATTTAATCATATTAACTTATGCTGACCCCCACAGACGTGCAAGCAGCAGCCATAATGTCTTGGAATGACTTCAAAACACTTAAATGTAACTGTGCAGGGAATTTTTCCGTATCGTTCCAAATCATTTTATCACACGACTTGTGCAGTCGTGAACCCTGCATGAGTCTGCTTCATACTACACTGCTTTCTGCTCAGGAATCTGAAACAGCAAAGCTCCATGTGCTAAAACCGGCGTGTATGGACTTTTATTTCTAAGCTTTCAGCCTGAAAAGTCAAATCCTCAGCACATAGTCATGTACGTAGCTGTCAATGACGTATTAAAGAGCATTTTTCAAGGTTTGCATGCAAAACAAGTTTTCTGGAGGCAGAGTTTTCACTAACTGCTGAAGCTAATTCTAACTGCTAATCATTTAGCCTGATAAAATCTCCCAGAGTCCGCCCTCACTTCAGCTAACAAGATCAACAGCCAAAAAAAGAAGAAGATGCTTTTGCCAACTTCTTTGTGAAACAAAGGAGTTTGCTATTACATAAATTACTACACATTTTAATAGTTGATATTTTCGTCCTGTTTTCAACACCACAGTTGATGGAGAGATATGTGGCCTCAAAACGACCCTAATCTCACTTGACATGTCTCCAATAAATGAGCCATTATAACTCAACCCTCATGCAAAAATCTGCCATGCAATTGTTGCAGTGAGGCAAAGAAAAGTGCCCTCATGTTTCCAATATGGTCCCCTGAAAACAATGGCACTGTTTGTGTGTCTGTGCTACCCACCAACCATTTTCGCTGGGAAATTTGCCTGTAGCTGGTTTGGACAGGGCTGTTATTGGAATATATATTTGTGTGTGTGTGTGTGTGTCTCCGTGTTTATGTGCGGGGAGGAAAGAGAGGAATGTGCCTCCACGCATCATCTGTGGCTGCATTTCTGTTTATCAGCAACATCGGGTAAATGTTTCCCCAGGAAGTTAGGGATGTCTACGTATGCCAGAACGAGCAGTATTGACAGAAAAACAAAAACTTGCAATCAATTAGGCCCAATTCCGATTCTCCCCTTAGCCCTAGCCCTTGGCCCTAACCCTTCGTTTTGCGCGTTCACGTGAAGTGGTAGTGCTGTCCCAATGCTCATTCTGCCGAGGGTTAGGGGGAAGTGGTAGGGCTATCTGGCCCTCGAAACGGAGATTTTTCAGGGGCACACTACAGACCGAGGGCTATGACCGAGGGCTGTGAAGTTTCCCAGAATGCATCTTGCGGCAACCGGCAGCTGTTTTATTTATCACCGTAGCGCTGTTATAACGTCATTTTGTCAAGTTTTAATATCTTTTCATGCGAGAAAGTAGCGATTTAGATCCCTAATGTGCGGTCGGTTTATTCAAATAACGGCTGTTAAGACGTTTTTCGGAGAAGTGAAGCTCCGCGGTGGAGCCTCCACCTGTGGAGCAGATCAGCAGACACCACCCCGTCCGGAAATGGCCACCCTCCCGACGTAACACCGGTAGAAAAGACTGTCGCTAATTAATTTACTCGCAGGTTTTTAACGGTTTTCCGCCGGCATTCTTTTTAAGAGATAAATGCTGGTCTCATTGATGAAATGTAACAATTGTGGCAGTCGCATTAGTTTGTTTGAATTAAATTCATGTGTGTTTTGGATGCAGGAGCAGCGCTGTCTGCGGCTCTAGAGCCTATGTACAGAAATCACCACATTTACATCAATAAATAAATGTTTTACCATGAACCGGTCAGTCTTGATTAAATGTTATTTTATTTTATTAAGTTAGCGTGGTTTTGAATATAGGATTTGTGTCAAAAGCTTGTCATGTCTGCTCGCCAGCAGAGACTACTGATGACGTATGGCCGCTGAAGTGGTGTCCCAATTCGTATGGGTTGACTTTCTACCCCTACCCCTTGTAGCTCCGTTTCAAGGGCAAGGGTTAAGGGCTAGGGGTAGGGCTAGGGCTAGGGGTAGGGATGAAAAATAGAATCGGAATTGGGCCTTATTCAGATCAGCTTTTCTCCGTGTGCACATATGGAGGGTTTTAAGATGGACCTACTGCAGGGACATGAAGGACACGCTCCAATGCACCGCATGTCGTCCTTCGGAGACAGGCGGAGGGGAAATGAATCACATCCTCCTCTCCTCCTCACCCATCTCTCCCTTCATCTTTTTCATCCCTTGTCCCTACAAATAAAATGGTTCCCATGCTTAAAGATGCATTTGGGTGGGAGAAAAGCCAAGGAAAACACACACAGACACACACACCCACACACACACACAAACTGCTTTGCCCTGCCGGGTCTTGATCTATTCTGTCTTGCCCTACTTTTTGGCTGTGTAATTGTTTTCCAAGCCTGCTGGATGTGCAGCAGTCTTGCTTAAAACAGTTTTTTCCCAGCCAATGACATCACTTTACATGTTTCTAATCCAGCAGTGAGATGATTTAATATTAAACAAGGCATCATTGACATTAACTGAGTAGCAACTGATTTACTATTTAGTGCCAAATAGAAAGGAAAAAAAAATGTTGCAATCTAATCTGACCGTCAAGGTTTGGTTCATTTAATTGAGCAAAAAAACTCATTTTCAAATTTAATCGACATGTAGCCGTGAAAATGTTTCTTTTTTATTTGTCTGTGCTCTGCGATGCTTCTCTGTAATCAAACATGGATGGGAATGGTATTTGTCTTGTGGCCTTCACAGTAGCAACAAGTTTACGCTGTAAAGTTCACATATCTCACTGGGAATAGTTTTCATAGCACTGAAACCGCTTTCCAAATCCTTGATACTGTGTTCCCTTGATTTCTGGAAAGAGGTGTTGCCTTTTAAGCCAGATGTGCCTTTTTATTATCTACTAACTCATTTATTGCCAGTGCTACACTCTACAATTTGGGCGGAGGCTTTAGGAAAGTGAAACACCTACAGACTGAGCTATAACCCTTCACTTCTCAAAAGAGGATTCAGGGACCCTTGGAGCTGACTGAGTCCAGTGAGCTCCCCCAGCCTCATAAAGAACAGTCTAGACAACAACATAACTGCTCTAGACATATAAAACGTATATGAATTAGTGTTACCGTTTCACCCAGAGCAGAGAATGAAACATTCATCCAATATTTAAGGTCAGATTTGGAGCATTTCCCAGCGCTCAGGACAAGATGTGGGGTAAAACCCAGCGAAACATTCCAGTGCTGTATAAATACAAGAATGACCTAATACCAGGAGGTGTAGTTGATATATTTAAGGCCTTTTCCTGAAGCAAATGAACACGTAAGACCACATCTCCTCTCATCATTGTGATTTGTGCAGTTCAAAGTTCTGCGGTGTCTAGCCAGAGCCGAGACGCCCTCAAAATCCTCCCGAGCTCTCGTGCAAAAACTACACAGAGTGGAACGTACACAGGGAGCTCACAGACATGTGTTTGCTCTTATACAGGCTAAAAAACCTTCCCAACAGCATATGGAAACTATAGTGGTTTCCATACTGGTGTGTCTGCGAGGATATGGTTAAGCCGGCCGTGATTTGAACATGTTGATGTTATACCGACAGCGCGAGGAGGAGCTGCTCTCACCCCCCCTTCAGCGAAGTCCGGTCCTCGTGTGTTGTTGAATGACCTCGGCTTTGATGAGCACCTACATCTGTGGTGTTCACAAATTGTGTAAGATTTTATTACAACACTCACGTACATCCATCCCTGTGTATGTGTCGGTGTACTGGACATGCACAAACAGGCACACACACACACAAGTGAGTGAGTTACACACCATACAAGCATCCAGACGGGCAGACAAAGACGCACACTCACAGTGTCCCCTCTCTCCAGCCCCTCTGCCTGATCTCCTGATCCTCTGGCTGGATGTGTTGTTATGTATGAGCATGCTGAAACCTGCCCTATGTTTTTTTTGTTTTTTTTTAAAATCTGCATTAGCACAACCCTGAGGGCATGAGTTCAGACGTCAGCTAGTAAAACCCTATACCTCTGTGTGCTTATGAATTTAGCAAAGCAGAACTTATAAAAGTAAGTTTCCTTGCTTTGAAGTCACCTGTATGAGAGAAACAGGAGAGCTGAAGTGACTGGAGTTGGGCTTACGTACAGTACAGCTGTGTAGGGGTGGGGGCTGAAGGCTAGTGGAGGGGGGGGGTCTCACACTGACCCAACCAAAACAGCTTCTGTGTCCGAATGTGTGTATTTTGAAGTGGTCTGGCTGTGTATGTAAGCAGTGCCAGGTGTGTGGGTTCTAATTTACAGACTCGAGTTTGTGAGAGTTCACGCTTGGGCAACCTCCTCTCCTCCTTTCATATGTGTGTGTGTGTGTAAAAACACACACGTGTCTCAGGAACTATTAGGTCCTCAGTCCATCCCAGCTCGACCACAGTTAAAAGTTTGCACCTGGTCTCCTGGTCGTAAAATGGTAGTTAGTGTAACGGCTTTTAAATGAGCCTCCAATCGAACGAGGCCGTAACACTGTGGCAGTGACAGATCACTATAGCAACTTCGCCGCTGTTTTTTTGTTTTTTTTCTCTCTCGAGCCAATCTGTTTGCTTCACCCGCTGCCAGCTTATCTGTCTCACTGTCCTTTCGCCCAGATAACCCTAACTGTGACAAAATCTGTCTCCGTGCCACAGATCAAAACTCACCTCGGAGAGTCTGGAAGTTTTCCCAACACGTTGCTCCTTACAATAACTTCTTCTATCGAGCCGGTGCTGTTTTGGTCCTCCCCTCCTACAATCTGATGCCCCACTTCTCTCTCTTATCTAAACTCTCCGGAACATGAAAAACGTGGTCTGCTCTGCTGTGTGACTCGGGAGTGAGAAATCTATGGCATCATCCTTGTGAGGCAATGATATGGTCTCCTTCCCTAACCAAACGGGAATCTTTCATTTTCAGAAACAAGACGCTATCCTAGAAGACCACATCAGATCTTTTTCAAGAGCTCAGCATCATGTGCAGTGTAGTTTTCCTAGATTTTCCAAAAGTAGTGCTCTTTGGGGTCTTGAACCAAAGATGTGTGTTTTTTTTTAAATATTGTATTTTGGTCATGAGCCGCTCTCTGCCAGCGCCGGCTGCATGCATCGACGTAATATCAAACAAAACTGCCTTTGACTCATTCGTCTCACATTCTCAGACTCCCTTCCTGTGGTTTGTGGTGTTTGTTGTTCCCCTCGTTCACCTCGCCTCCTTCCTTTACGTGCGGCTATATAGTGCCTTCTGGTTGAAGGACCAGTGCATCCTGACCTTCATCTGAAATAGCAGGGTGAGTCACTTGGGTGGCCGTGGCTGTGGAGAGGCCAAACTTAACGTGGTGAGATGATTTTCCACGAGTCGTTCCAGATCGCTGACTAGTCATGATTAGTAAGTGATACGTCAGCTCCGGGGGTCTTTGACGAAGTTGCGCAGCCTGTATTTTCAGTGTTTGTTCTGCCTTCTCACGTAGGCGTCATTGGGTTGTCAGCAAACTGATGCATTTTGCACCATTTGTAAACGCTTTTTCTGAATGCATTGTGAATTTGTGGGGGTGTGTGCATGTGTATGTGTATCTGTATGTGTGAGAGCAAGACGTCTATGAGCTACATTTATTAAACTCCTTCAGAACACAAAAAAAACAAAGCCTAACCTTTTCGATGCACGAGGTTTTCACCTGATAGCAACTGTCGCCATGACACCACTGGTATCACTAACTGTTATCGTAATCATGGTGACCAGCAGTGGCCTGGTCCCAAATGTCTTGGCAGTGACTCACATCCAACTGACATCCCCTCTCTCAACTGTGTGTGCGTCTGTGTGTGTGTGTCCCTCTTGCTTCCTCTCTCCATCTGGTTATACTCTTATCTCATGGTGTGAAGGGAGGGGGGTGGAGGTGGGGGGCTGGGGGTGGGGGGTGATTATTATACAGACTGCTGCTCTTGTGTCAGGTGTCTGTTAATATGTGTTTGCACATGCCAAATGCATGTTCCCTATGTTTATGTACACACCTCACCTCTACAGCATGTGTGTGGCTGTGTTTTTGTCCTATGTTTACTTTACCTTACAAATTAGTCCACAGGCGTCAGGGAGACATCTTTGGACAGTTGTGTCATATACGTGTTTGTACTTGCAAGTCTGTGCATGCATATGTGTGTGCCTGTGCGCGTGTGCGTGAAGGTGGCAGGTGGAAAGTACGGCCGAAAGGTTCTCTTCCTCAGTTTACTGGCTATCACTATCTTTGTCATCTTCTAATAATAACTTCACCTCAAGGGGTAGGATCGTTTACAGCGAGGTGTAACACACCCACGGCTGAATTAAAAGCGTGTGTAATCATTTTCTCACAATCCAGTTTCCTGTATTTTGTTGTTTGAACTCGTCGTGACTGTGCTTTCGAACTACATCTGTAAACACGGAGGAAAATCCATGCGCATGGAGGCGTCAGGTTTTATGTTTGCCCGTAATGTGTGAATGTTCAGCTAGGTATGAATATTTCACATAGATCCTTTTGTCCTATGTGTGCCAACTTGTGTTGCTGTCTCAGTTACCTTGCAGCCTCCTCTGACACCTATTTATAACCCTAAGTAAACAAAATGGATACAGAGGAGGAGCACAGGTTCTTTTTCTTTTTTTCTCCTTCTTCTTCTTTTTTCTGTGCACAGACTCAACGTCATGATTCGTCGCCGCGTGGGCTTTGCCTGCGGGCTGCCCGGCGGAGATGATTTCATTCAAAGAAGGAAACTGTCACTGCGGATGGTTAAATATATCCTTTCTGCGTCTAGTCTGCTGAGGCAAGCTCTCATGTAGTCCGGTTTCCACTGCTCGGTGTAGCAGGGCTTTAGAGTAGTCATTATTCACCATATATCGGTCGGTTTTCCAGCATCTGCGGTTTGTTGGCACACACTCGCCATTAAGAGAGATTTTTTTGTCAGCTGGGCTACACTTTCAGTCCAACAAATAAAGCTGTTTGGTATTGATTGTTAGCATTTTTAGTTCAGTTGTTTTGGCATAAATGTCACTGTCTCCCTGCAGTGGGCAAAGGAGTGATTGTTTTTGTGCGGGAGTTTTGCCATGCAGAGTTGAGTGGGTTGTGTTTAGAGGACTTGTGGTTTTGCTGCAATTATTTTCCTAGTGTCCACTCATAAAACACACAATCATGAGTTGTCCTGGAAGCTCTGCTGAGTAATCGCAGCTAAAGGGTGAGGGTGTGATTTTTTTTCTTTTTAAAGGTCTGCTTTTTATTAACCAGACACCACAGTGCATTAACAGTGTATGAAGTTAATAATAAACAGATTAATAATGTCCCTTTTTAACATGCAGATTAGATTCCTTCCTCAGCTGACCCTTATTAGCAATACAGAAAAGCTTTCACCTTACTCTCCAGCTCCTATTATCTTGTATATATTGCATCATTGAGAGCTGAAATATGAAATATTAAAATTCACAGCTCTTGTCTATTGCAATAAAGAAGCAGCCGGTAGAAGGGCTTTTACTTTTTTACTAACACACACACAGACACACGCTGTCTGTCTGGAAAAGCCAGATCCCATTATATCTGTCTCAGTGAAAGCCTTTGAAAACATGCTAATAAATGTCATGTCATGTCAATATGTGTCAATGCCTTTTTGCAGTCCTTCATGTTATTCTAATTTCCAATTGGTCCACTTTATGTTGGTCTTCTTTCATCCTTGTCTACACGGCCATGGTTTTATTCAGCAAACCCTCCTGTCTACAATCTAGTGCCTTGACCCTGCAGTGAAATGGGCATTAACCCTTTGTGTTTCTCTCCTGTAGAACAAGCTGCCCGTGCTGCTGCTGGGCCGCTCATCAGACCTGCGACCAGGGGAGTTTGTGGTTGCCATCGGCAGCCCGTTCTCCCTCCAGAACACGGTTACCACGGGAATCGTCAGCACCACTCAGCGAGGGGGCAGGGAGCTGGGCTTGCGCAACTCGGACATGGACTACATTCAGACTGATGCCATCATCAATGTATGTGAATGAAGATGCTTTATCATCATGCAAACGCTTTTTTTCCTATTAAAACAATAATAACGTGTGTGTTTTTTGACAGTACGGCAACTCTGGAGGGCCTCTGCTAAACTTGGTAAGTCTCTTTTTTTCTTTTGGCAGCAGAAAGACCAAGGTTTTACATTCCATATAATACTGTACAGTTGTTTTTTTCTGCTGCAAGTTAAGCTGAAGTTTGCTGTTTTAGGATGGCGACGTGATCGGGATCAATACGTTGAAAGTGACGGCCGGCATCTCCTTCGCCATCCCCTCAGACAAGATACGACAGTTCCTGGCAGAGTCCTATGACAGACAGTCTAGAGGTATGAGATCTCACTGACACGCCTCGTTATTCTTCCATTTTATTGCTTTCGTTGAGATCTGGCTGCAAGAGTTGGACAGAAATCACATATGGATTCACATGAAGCAGCATATAACTCAGAACACCAGTTCTGTGGTTGTTCTATCAGTGTGTGCTCTCTTGAGATGTTATACTGGCTCCACATTTGGCCTTATGAATCTGTGCCCAACATTACCTAACTAGGTTATGACATTGCAAATAAACTATGAAGAAAAGGCCAGTATATGCCAGGTTATTCCTTTTATTTTACTGCTTTTCACCCTTTACCTTCTTGGATGAGCACACCCATGTATTTCATATGTGCCTGCCAATGTGTCCTCTCACTTTGATTGATGTGTATGATGAACTAAAAACAAAAAAACGCCCTCATTCTATGATGAACCACATAGATGATGAACTATGTAACAGGCAGAGGATCACATTGCCCTGCAAGATGATCTGTGATTTACTGTCTGATTTACAAAGAGGAGGAAAAAACACCCTGGAGGATTTTTAGTTTTTTAGCTCCATAAAACGAAAAACTGTTGCAGGCAAGAGCATGAATGATTGTATTTGTATGTGTTGTTGTCTATCTCTAGGGAGAACAGCTGCTAAGAAGAAATATATAGGTGTGAGGATGATGACTCTCACCCCAGCGTAAGTTACACACTGTGTTGCACACATAAGTGAGAAATTAAAAAAACATTTTAGGAAGGTTTTAGGCCACAACAGCTTCAGTGCTGTTTGGTACTGAGCATTATGGTGTTGTGCCGCTCCAAAATCCCCCATAGGTGTTCAGCTGGATTCAGGTCTGGATACTGCAAAAGCCATAACGTGACTCACACGACTTCCATTTTCTCTAACCGCTCAGTGACCCTTTGTGGAAGCATCTGCTTTTGCTATGTTTGCATATACAGTTTACATCAATATCAGCATTATATCTGCAGAAATGTGTTCGATATTACAACATTTCCGCTTCTAGTTGTGTGCAAGATAAAGATTTCCCCCCTCTTTTCTACCTCTAGACTGGCCAAAGAGCTGAAGACTCGACACCGTGACTTCCCGGACATCACTTCTGGAGCTTATGTTATGGAGGTCATTGCAAAGACGCCGGCTGCAATGTAAGCATAACAGTGAACCGCAATTTTCAAGTCGTCTCTGACTCTCTCTGAGCTGTGGGGTATTGTCTTTGGCCCTATACGCTCCACACGTGCACAAGATTCTCATCACTCTCCACGCAGCCCCCATCTCACAATGCAAACAGACACTATATTTAATTTCCTTCCTGTATTTTATTTCTCCCCACTAACTGTGAAGTGTGCACACGCTCCAACACACACACAGTCTCCTACACAACTGTCTCAGTAGTACGTAAATTCATAGCTTGCTCCCGCGTGCCTGCAGTGCCTGGCCTTCTAAAATATCCCCCTCCTCCCACAATCGCAGCCCACTCCAATCAGCCACCACCACAACTCCAGCAGAGTGGAGCTTGGGACATGCTGAGGTCAGCTATTTCCTTAAAACCTCATGCAGGGAGGTTACTGGCTGCGCTGTGGTTTTCCTGCGCCTGCCCACCCAGCCCAACTCCAGAGTGGTCTCCCCATACACGGCCTCATCATAGTTTACTCATTGCTCAAATCACCCTGCTTTTTGCATCATAACATTTCTGTGGCTCTCCGTTATAGTCCGTGTTATTTTCTATCCTGCACTTTCATGCTTTTGATCTCAAGCTGATTTGTGTCGGTTTACGGGCCTTTGGAAATCTTGACCCCACTGTAGGCAACCCTCCATTTGCTGTGTTTTCTGGAGGTGTTAGAGCAGCTGAGTGTAATGAGGGCAATACTCTGCTGCAGTTGTGTAAATGGATGCTGTTACGAGTCAAGGTGTGGTGGTCTGTGTTTGCATGTGGCTGTGATTAGGCAGCTGTGTTGAAAACTAGCTTTTGATATCACTGCTGTTTGCCGCCTTGGTCTGTGTGTGATTTCAAGTTTACCATTTTTTCTTTTAAATGATGCGCAATGCGTTTGGCCAACTTGTTTTCATTTGCCTAGTGCTTCAACTTCACTGTGCCATCATTCGACCATTACAATTCTCAACATTGATTTAGATTGTGTAAGCAAATGTAACCAAAATACAGGTTAAATATAGTAAGTTTGTACTGTATGTAAAACTGGAAACACATAATATGCAGTTGGTGAGCCATTACATCTGTAGACCATTAAATGCTGTTTTATACTTTCCACTAAAACCTAAGGAGGAACACATTATGTAAATAGAGGAAAAGAGCTGCTGTAAAAACTGACACAGTTCTTCATTAAAAGATAAAGCTGGTGATTAAAATTTCTTTTCTTACTGTTCACAAACCCGATGAAAAGACAACAGCCGGCAAAAGTTCATTATTCTCCGAGTACTTCTGTCTGACTAACATGTGTGAGACACTCAGTTGCAAAAACATCGGTTCCTTCAGAAGATCTGAAGATGTAAATGTTTGAAAAAGGGTAATAAATATCTGCTTTCATATAAAGCAAAATAAAAATGTCATAAAGCCAGAAGTTACATTGTAAAACAGCTTGGCACTGTGGTTTTCAAATAGCAGTAGTGCCTTTGCTTGGGCCTAATACAAACAGTAAGGGATTTGGATTTAATACGCATTTGCTGCTCTGCATCTGCTGAATATAAATAGTTCTTTATATTTTTTCAAATAGTAGTAGTATTAACAGATGGTGTATGTGGGGTTTACTCAGAAATAAATGGCAACACCTGTTTTCACAGATATGAAAACCAGGGTCAGTGAGAACAACAATGGAAACATAAGATCAGAAGAATCAGATATATGAGGCTTTAATTACACAGATCAGTCCATGAATGGTTTTAGTATCTTGAGAGTGAAGTTCTTACAACATAAACACTGATTAAACCACATGCAGAGTGTCGTTCATCTTTTGTTGTTATTGTTATTGTTGTAAGAGTGAGACACTGACAGGAAATCAGTAGAGAGTGATGTGGTGTTGATTGCAACAGCTGGTCTTCAAGTGGTGACACTGTTATCACACTTCTTCATCATTATCACACTAAGTCAACACAATAGCCCTGTCAATGGCCATTGTTTCCTTCCACATCCTTAGTGGCTCCAGCTTTGCCAGAATATCACATCAATACTAAGATAGATATAGAATATACACTGAACTGAAGGTCTTCTTCTTCTTCTGTTCCAGTGGTGGACTGAAAGAGCACGACGTCATCATCTCCATCAACGGCCAGAGGATCTCATCAGCGACCGACGTCAGCGCCGCCATCAAGAAAGACGGCCCCTTGAGGGTAGTAGTGCGCCGTGGGAATGAGGACGCCATCCTCACCGTTGTGGCCATGGAGATTGACCCCTGACCCTCCACAAGTCACACCGCAGGAGCTGGAGCTAGGTTTTACTTATCACCAGTGGACCTTTATATTGGGGAGGGGCTTCACTGACACACCCTCTCCCTGTGGCCAAAGGCCAGTGGCGCCACACATCCAGGAAAATTCTGGTTTTGCCTTGAAAGGAACGACTTTACAGATGCTTTAAAAAGCAGCGCTGTACTTTGTTTTCCATGTGTGTTTTCACTTTTAGTCTCTAATGCTTTCATCAACGCTACTACTGTGTGGTCACAAACATCAGAAGTTGGTTATCGCCATATTGTTTCCATCTGCTTTTTCCTGTTTTGTGTCTTTTTTAATATGGACTTTTGCTCAGTCAGGCCTTTTAGGCAATTTAGCGACTTCCTGGGCAAATTTGATTTGTATCATTGTTGTTTTCTAAACTCTTTTTTTAAAGTACTGTAGAATGTTGTTGTTGACCATGTGATGTATACTGAGAATAAAATAAAGGATTGACCTTTTATTTAGACACTCACTGCGCTGACTTTCCCATTTTGTTTTCATTTTCTCTTCCACTCAGTTTTATGCACATATAAAGAGACACACATTTTGAGATTGGACTGGACCAAGCAATATTACAATATTTTCTTTGTGTGAGTGCATAGCGTTTCCAACCATTGGTTGTGGACACACTCACACAAGGGGGACATAAAAGCAATCAGGATCTGGTTTAAATTTGGTTTTATTGCCTTCATATGGCCTTGATACTGGTCTGGTGTGATTGTGGGGCCAGGGGCTCTACAGGCTGACCTCAGAGACAGGAGTGCGAGCCAAGCACAGATCTGACCCACAATGCAGTGGCTACAGATGTAGGGCTCCCATGAATACGCTTAGTTTTGTTTGCCACATGAATTTTGGATGAAGATGATGAAGTGGATCTCGTGAGAACTGCAAAAACCACCACTCACTACAAACAGCTTCACAATACAAGAGAATCTCTGACCAAAAACACGTTTACAACATGTGAAATCTGCAATGGAAAGACTGCAGAACCTCTTGTTTTCTTTTTGTAGCCCGCTCTAACTCAAGTCTGACACGTCTGTTTTGTTGCCTTGTCACCAGAGATTAAATCAGAGTTCAACAGTTTTACTTGTAAGTTTAAAGCACTGAAGGACATACAGTAAAGATTGTGCTTTACATCTGTAAAGCGGCCATCTTAATGGTGAGGCACAGAATTGGTTTCTGGAAAATGGCGCAATTGATGAAACTACTTTGCATGGTTATAAATGATAGACAAACTTTATCAACTTTAAATAACCCATTTATTGATACATGTAGTATTGACATATGTTGTCTTCAAATCCCATGAAGTTGGCTTAGAAAAGAAATGGTTCCTTCACTGGGAGATTCTGGGAGAATTTCACCTGATTGTTGTTGGTTTCACCCAGGCTAAATGTAGTTTTGCATGAAATCACACACAGAACGTCTTTACTACTACGTTATTGTTCAAAATCCTGTTTACAGAACCTTTTATGCACTTAAAATGTATTGTTATTTAGGCTATTTGGAGCAAAACATTTATCAGGGCATTGTTCAGGTGCACCACAACAAAACCAGGCCTTTGTTCAGATTTGCGGTGAAAAGGTGCAACTTTTCAAATTAAAAAAAGAAAGAAAAAGCAAAAAGTGTGACTGCAAGTGTTGCTGCCATCTCATGGTTCTGTATCAATGTCGCAGCCTCTTTTTTTGCTTTACCTATTAAACATTTCGTGGAAATGGTGAAAGCTAAAAATCTATGTTTTTAGTTCGCAGGCAAAGACACAGCTTTCTGACTCATTTATTCCAAGACTGCAAAACATTCAGAACAATTACAGTATGCATAGGCTATGTACCACTGAACTCAGCTGTGAAGTCTGCCTGTTAATGAAGTCATGACTGCTAAACTAGACGGCCAAAACCTGAGCGCAAAGCCATCCGTCATCAAGGGCATGGCCATATTACCTCACCACCACTGGCTGCATTTGGCCCAGCAGTCTCCCTCTGCTGGCCCAAATACATGCAGATGCCAGAAATCTGCACTTTCTTCTTTTTTAAATTAATGTTGTATTGTGTCCATTTTTCAGAATTTGTTTTGCCCAAATGTTCTAAAGACTGAATGAATTGATTGGCTGTGATTTGGTTAATTGTCAGTTAATGGTAATTTCATTGTTGTTTCATTGTTGATATAGCCGGAACCATTTAACCAGCCAGTCTATTTTTTAACACACCATTCATTTATTTGACACCATCTGGGACCAAGACCATGTCTTGGTGATGTATTCTGTATGCTTTCTGTTACCAGCATGCTGCATGTGTTTGAACATTCAGTCCAGTGAGCACAGCAATCAGACTTGGCAGGAAGTCACATTTCTGTTCATTGTGCAAAAACATACCTTTTATTCAGGCCATATATAGCCAATATTCAGGAAAATACACCTGAAGTATCAAAAGTATGAAATGTGACTGTGAACATCATACCATTATTATGAGGCCATATGTCACGTTAATTAAGTTTTTTTTTGTAATCATGATTTTTTTTTTGTCTTGGGAATACTATAAATAATGACCATTTTATGCATTACCCTGATAGCAAAGTTTCTTTGGCTTGGATGTGGCCCAAATAAATCCAAAAAAACAGAACAGATGTGGGCCACTAATGGAAGTGAATGATGGGCCTTATGTGGCCCTAGTATATGAAAGCTATGCTTAACCATAACATAACCAGACCTCTGCCAGAACTCCACCAACTACGTATGGCTTATAGCTGGGCCTCATAGGGCCTGCCTGTATGGCTGTGTTCAGGCAAAGCCTACTGGCTCTTATGTGGCTGACATATGGCTGACAGACCAAAATCCAGATTTTACCCAGAAGCGAAACTAATATATACCAAACCTTTCATCTGGGCCACTTTTGGAGGTGAATGATGGGCCACATCTGGCCCTAAGGAGAATTATGCCCTATACTGAACCATAACAAAACCAAACTTCTACCAGGAGTGAACTAAATTCAAATGGCTCATACCTGGGTCACATAGCTACAGAATACGTGTGGATCAGTTCTGTTGAATCACTGTGGCTCACATGTGGTTGACAGAATAAAACTGGTACTTTCTTTTCTCCATCAGATCTATAACACACCTTCCATATGCCCTACATTATGAAGAGAATGACAGGTCAATTCTGACACCAAAAATAAAAAATGATAATTTTAGTACAATAGCAGTACTGATCAAGTTGTTTGATACCTATATAGATCACTTAAATCACACAAAATCAATATGAGAAATGAAGAAACACACAAGTTTCCCTTCAAAATTGTATTATTCATAATGGACTGTACATGTATAAATTACATCCATAAAAACAGAATCACAACAAATCTGATCAAATACAGGAATACTTTACAAAAATGCAACAACAGTGAAGATATATTAGAATATTAGAAATGAAGAAAATTTAATTTGTGCATCAAAACTGTCTTAACTCAGTTTCAGCTTGTGGTTTTGTCTCTCTTCACACCAAGGCAGTTTCCCATCACCTCCACCTCCTTGTCTGAAACAGCTGCAGTCAGGGTTTCATCTCTGGCACCTTGAGAACACAGGACATTTTGAATGAGTAGTGTTAATATTACGGCTGTCAAACAATTAAAATTTGAAATTGCGATTAATCCAAAAATTAATTCTATGTAATCACATCGTTATGTTTTTTGCTTGAAATCACAGCAAAATTAATGGATAAGTAACATCCACATCTGCATGTTTCTAGCCTATTTAAAAATCAGCTGTCAGAGAGAGAGAGCAGTCTATTTTGGTGATAAGAACAAGTTCTCACCGGTGGTAGCGCGTAACCCAGAGACCATCACATTCCTACCACAAGAGAACACGGTGTTGCTCGCGATGAAGACCAGGCGGGACTGTCGGCTGAGCGGCCGCCTTGCTTCCCGTTTCGGCTCTGAGCAGCTGGAGCCTCGCGGGTGAGAGCGGAGCGGCTGCAAAGCTGATGATAAAAAAAATTCCAGATCGTGAGCTATCACGAGTTTTTGATCATCATATAGGCTATTTCAGTTCTGCTCATTTCAGAGTCCCCAAATTTACACACGATGTAAAAAAAAAAAAAAAAGAGAAAATTTGCCATGTTGTGTGCATATGGTTCTTGATACTCTTTGCTTCTGAGTAAAAGAAAAAAAAAGTTTTTTTAAAGTGCCATTAAAAGCATTTTGCGTTAAGTAAAATCATTTAAGTTCAGGTGAATCAAAATAAAATAAACCAGACATTGTTTTTTTTTACTTTTTCATACCAGAAGCAGGTTAGCAAAGCTGCTAACAGCCATAGCCGGTCTCTTGCCACCATTGGCGTCAAAACACACACCTTATTAAATTAAAACAAAGTAGGCTACTGCTTGGCTAATTTAGCTCCCCTAAAGATGTCTAGTGTGTGCCGTTAATTATCAGTAGTTCAGCAAAAATGTAAAAAGTTTAAAATTCACTTACCCAAAGCAGCAGCCAGTCCAGACAGTGAGTGAGAGAAAATGAAAATGTCCGTTGGGTGTCGCAGAATAATCTCCACCCACTGCCACTTGTGCCAGTTGCATGCCAACTGTAGCCCTAAAGCTAACTCCCTCCAATTTTGAAGGTCTACGGCAAAACCAACGTGGTTCTGATGTGGACCTCATGTGTTTTGCCATTATGACATTTGTCAGTTACTTATGGCCAGGTGCTCCTATTACAGAACTGGCCCAGAAGAGATTTCCCTCCAATTTTGAAGGTATGGCAAAGCTGTAGTGTTTAGGATGTGGCCCTCCTGTGTTTTGCCATATCACATTTGCCAGTCACAGACCACATGCGGCTCAAAGGAATATTCCATTATCTGGGCCAAGTGCCTCAGTTAAATAAGTGTACCAGAGGAAAAATTCCCTCCAAATTGGAATATATGGCAATGTGTATGTGGTTCTGATTTGGCCCTCATACATTTTGCCATAGCACATCTCAACCAGAGGTACCAGCTATATGCCACATGTGGCCCAAAAGTCAATGCTATCAGGGTACTTGCTGAATGTATAGGTTTATAAATTCAGAAAATAGTGAGAGGTTCACCAAAGTTACTGCTAAACGGCACACATCCAGCCAAACATAAAAACACATACAAATTATGAAAAATACATTAAAGTTATGAAAAAATACATAGGCTACAATTTATAAAAACATGCCAAGGTAATAGGCGACTAATTGCTACTCACTAATTGATTCTTGGGTAGCATCACATTTTATGAAATTATGCTATAATTGTAGGCCTATGCAAAAATCAAGAGGGCCTAGGCTGGTAACTGGTAGGCTAACTAAAACTGTGTATTACGTTCAGTGGAGTAAAAGGTTATATTTCCTCTTGAAAGGCAATGGACTACCAACATGGAAAGAAGGGTTGTGTGAGTAGCCTACAGTACTAGAGTATGTAAATGTGTTACTATTAAGTAAGTACCTCCGTTTAGAGGTGGCCAGATGTGTGATTCAACTGAACCTAGTAACAAAGGAGGACAGGATTTACTCCAGGTAGAGTTTGCTGTTAAAGTTAACAACACGAGTGACATAAAAATCGAGAAAGAGACGACACCATTTGCACCGTTTTTCTTTGGCACGTCTTCAATTTTAAATCAAGTAACGTAGTCCTCCAGCGCCCCCTATCGTTTGTTATGGTTTTCGGTTTAAACCAATCAGAGTCACGTTTGCTGACGAAATCTCAAAGCACGAGACAACATCGCGGCCCCTGATTGGTCACCTCGCTTCTCGCCCCGTTCAACATAGAGGATCTTGCCAAGGAACGAGGAGGGAGGGGATATTTTAATGGCCGTCAGTTGCACTACAAAATGCAAGAAGTCCGGATTATCCACTATATTTAGACTATATTAGCTACTGGTGCATGTATGTTGCCTTTCTTTGCTAACGAGCATTGCTCTGGGGGACGTAATCGAGCTGGAGATGTGTTTATAGTGTTGTTTCTACTGCGTTGAACGGACTTTACCCGCTTGATTTGAGCGCTAGGCCTAGCCGGCTGGCTAAAAAACAAGCGTTGAAAGGTAACAGTGAACGCTGCTACTCCTTTGTGCTCACGGCGTTTTAAAAGCCGTAATCTTTGCATTCAAGTATATGTGTGAAAAATTACATATAACAAAGTAGAAATGTATTATATTAACATTTTTAAGCAATCGGTTTTCGGGATGTAAACAGCGGGGCTAACGTTAGCATAGTTTAGCGGTGTGGAAGCTAACGGCTAACTTTATAGTAACTTTACAAGCTGGAGCAGGCCCAGCAGCTGGAGTTAACAGAGCCAGCCACACGAGTTAACCCTCGTCAGTGTGACGTTGTGGCTAATGTAATTACGTCTAAATTTTTGCCAAAGTAAATCCAAGTCACTGTAGCTAACGTTACCAATCGTGTTGCGCACATACGTTGGATAACATTTGGGAAGCTATGCTGCTTGAGCTAGCCACGCTTACCAATAGTTAACACATGACTTATAAGCTTACGCCAAGTTGATTAACCCCATCTTATTGGATATGTGTTAACGGACGTAGTCCATTTAGTTGTCTTTGTTAAAATGACACAGATTTCTTATGCGGGATGGTAAACTATTAACATTATATGTGACGTTACTGTCAGACACCCCTTTGGTTGAGCTGTGCCTTAATGTATTGGAGTGTATGTTAAATATTGATCGTCTCTCCACAGGGAATATGTAACATAAAACAATCCAACATGACATCCAGATTCGGTAAAACGTACAACCGCAAGGGAGGGGAGGCCAATTCAAAATTTGAAGAGGTCTTCTCCAATAAAAGACCCACACTGACCACCAAATGGGGTGAGACCACCTACAAGGCTCAGCTGGGAGCCAAAAGGCCCCTGGTAAAATCTGACGTCTCTGAGCTTCCCAAGAGGCCCAGGCTTGAGGACAGTGACAGTGAAGAAGACCCATTTGGGTTTGACAGTGATGAAGAGTCCAAGACTGTGACCTCTCAGAGCGTGTCACAGTTGAAAGTCAGTGAAGGGGATGTGACAAAGACAGCCGCAGTGCAGGGCAGTGGGGCAGCCACTGTTGTGACTTCTGCACAAGCCTCTGCAAGCTCAACAGCAGCTTTCACAGGTAAGTAATCAATACACTTTACACTAATGTATCTATAAGTCAATGTCTGCCCTGATAGTCTAAAGACACAGCAGTTGGCTTATTATTTATAGCCGATTTGTCATTTCATTATTCATCTGATTGTATCTGGTAGCTACTTTGTTGCAGTCTCAGCATTTTTTTTTATTGTGACCATCTGTCATTTTATTCTCCACTCATAGGCAAGCAAACATTTGAAGAGAAGGTTGTGAAAAATAACCAGCCCTGGTTCAAAAGTACAACAAATAGCAACCAGAAACCTGCATCTGTGGCCTCTTCATCAAACACAGTCTCGTCTAATCAGAACGTCTCGGCATACCAGAGGCCCACCTCCTCCTCTCCAAATATAGACACCTCCCTTAAGTCGTCCACCGATGCACCAGGTGGTAGCAGAGACTTCCAAATGTCTTCCTCTTATGATGGATTCCCATCAGAAGAGATGAAAAATGTTGAGGAGGAGCCTCCCACAGAGCCTCCACCAGAACCTGTGGACAACATTCCCCCATCTCCATTTACCCTAAGGGCCTCTAACTGCAAGAAATACCAGCGGCCCGGTCGGTCTAACAAAACATCCTATGAAGCGGCTGAAAACAGCAGCAGCAGCAAGCCGACTGAAACAGCGAGTGCCCAAGATAAACCCAACAGTGTCCTTTCTGCTGGTGCAAGTAGTACTGCTGCCAGTGCTAAAACAGCAGCCAAGCCTACAGGCAGGGGTGGTGGGAGGGTACGGGACTACACAGTTCTGCACCCGTCCTGTCTGTCAGTGTGCAACGTCACCATCCAAGACTCCATAGAGCGGAGCACCGATGAGCTGGTCACCACAGCCGCCCCCGCTGACCTCGGAGAGGCCGGTCAGATGAAGAAGAAGTCAGATGCTCCGCCGCCCAAATCCACCAGGTATGTGCCTCTTAACAGTCGGTGCTATGAATATTACTAAAAAGCTGTCTTCGAGATTCGATAAAATTAATCACTGTTATTTCAGAAATTCTGTGTCTTGTGAGTCGTTCAGGATTTAATGTGACTGAAATATTGAGATTTCAAGTCACAAGTGATGAACATCACTTTTCTATCAGGCTCCACTGTGCTTTGAACACCCTACTTAAAATTCACTTGAACCACACTTAGGATTCAAATCACATGAAATATTATTTGTTCAGATGCAGATTTGTAAAACGGTACAATCCGTCTCTACTCTTAGTCCATTTCTGCAGTTAGAGAACTGGCAGAAAGCATTATTCACGTACTTGGAGTGCTGCATGACTTTTATTCTGAAGGCTTGTGATTCATTTGGAGGTGTAACCAGCATTGAAGTCATTGTTATATGCTCTCTCTTACTGCTTTCTTTAGTCAGTTCACTTTGAAATATTGCAGGAAATCAATAGCCATAAGTACAGACTGGATGAATCACAGCAGATGGAGTAAAATGGCAAAGTGTGGCTTTGGTTTTTTGAATGAGTGAAGTTCTAGGTTGAAACATTAGTCTTAAAATGTCAGAAGCTACCACAGATGGGTGCTCCATAAGTCTAGATGGCTTTATTATAGCATAGTATACAATGACACGTCACCAACCAAGACTGAATTCACTTGGATGTTAAGAAATAGGAGAGACGATTAAGTATTGTATTGTTTTGTATTAAGTATTGGAACCACTGCAGTTAGTGTGTGTATATACAGTAGCTTGTGGTCTGTTATGTATTGTGTTTAAGTTTTGTGTTGAAATGTTGTGTTGTCTTCCCTTGTAATTGTCCTACTTTTCTATTGACTGATTTAGTATTTCAAAAGTTTGGGCGCCTACTTCTGAGTTCTGTTTTATTTGTTTAGCCACACGATCTGCTTTTTTATGGTTCTTGTCCTGCTCCAGTTTCTTTCTCACAGACTTGGTAAAGAACAACAGCATAAATGTGCAAAGACAAATCTTTTGCTCTTCGTCTCTAGGTACAGACCCACCCAGACCAAGACCAAGAAAACCAAGGCCGAGACCAAGCTAGAGTTCTTTGGCTTTGAGGATAAAGAGGACCAGGAGGGTGAGGAGGGGGCAGAAGGTGGAGTTGCAGGCAAGAGTAGTTACAAGATCAAGTACTTTGGCTTCGATGACCTGAGTGAGAGTGACAGCGATGATGAGAGTTCTCAGGCCAAAGAAAAGAAAGCTAAGAAGGCCGCTGCAGCCTTGGCCGCTCTGAGCTCCAGTGTGGACAGCCCTCATACGAGTGACTCTCAGGACAGCCAGGCCAGCAGCAATACAGGTGAGATGCCCTTTAGTTTTAGGAGATTAAAAAAAACTAATTATTACGATACTGCCATTGAAATTTAGCTTCTTCAAACATTAATTATTAACTTGGCTGACCCAGTGTCAGTCACGATCAGTCCATTTGCATACTGATGTAGTCTCTCCAACAGATGCTTTTGACTTCGCCGATGACTCCAGTCCTGGCGGCACAGAGGGGCAGAGAGGACGCTCAGGGAAGCAGGGTGACAAATCCAAGGACGCCGGCACTGGATTTAAAAAGATCTTTAGTGGACCTAAAAAGGTATGGTTGTGTTCGAGGATACCCTGCTTTTGTCCTCCATTATGCACCAGTTTCTTTGCGTAATTGGAGTCTGCGATTGATATGAGCGGGTCAAGGTGAGTGATCTAACCCCTAACCCTGAAGACCTTTCTCCAGACCGGGGTTGAACCTTGTGGTCTGGCGCTACTTGACTTTGACCAGCCATTTCTTTCTATTGATTTCTAAATGACAATTATGCAGTGGAATACCCAGCTTGTCTAAAAATAGACCGAGATAATGGGAGAGCGCAGAGGAAAAAATAGAGCAAGTAGGCGGGAAAGAAGCTCAGCCGAAACCTAAATTTATTTGGTTGTCATTTAGTGGAATGTAACTCTGTGATTCAGCAGTAATGTGCGCTAAAACTACAATGGAAGACTTGGGGGTCTGAATTGTGATTCCCTGGGATTAAACTGTGACAGCAGTCTCACATGAATGGGGTAAATCTGTGCTCACTTGCACGCACAGTATAGTCTTTCATTATTAAGAGGGGTTTGAAGATTACCTCTTGGTCAGACCCCTGTTTATCTGAATAACTCAGCTTTGATTTGCGGCGCTTTGTGCCAACATTGGCTCTGTTTATCCGCATTATGTTTCGCTGTGGCTTTGGGTTATTTGTGGTCTGTCTTCCTAATTCTGCGTGTTTAGTGTTTTCTATCATCTACAACACTCCAAACATTGTCTTTGTGATCTATAATTGAGTCACACAATGTGTCATTTTCAGGAAATGTTTTGTGCTGCTCGGGGACTGTTGTGTTCCACACCGAGGCTGCTGTTGTCTCAGTCTATCATGATGATTGCACTACGCAATATGTATGTGCTCAGTCACACTTATTCACAACAATAACTTAGGCGTTAATGCGGAAGTATTTTCTTCCTGTAGGTGTTTTGAGCTTTAGCTTGTCTGAAGACTTTTATCATCATGATTCGTATCTGTCTTTCCATTAAATGAATGAATGCACATGGAGCAGCATATCAGGTGTTGGATTGTAATCTTGAAGTCCTCTGTCTTCCAGTCGCCCGCTAAAGCTGTGTACAACGCTCGCCACTGGAACCAACCCGAGCCAGAAGAGGTGCCCGTGCCTTCCCTTTCTCGATCTCAGACTGCTCCGGTAAGATATCACAATGGCTGTCACGTTAAGTTTGTTTTAAAAAAAACGCTATGAAGTTCATCAAAGGACAATTTTTCCTGTTGAAGTGTGTATTAGGTTTGCATACCAAGCAGGCTACAGAGTGCTATGTAGAGCGAATGCTAACTAGTATCATTTGTTTACAGAATTCCCAATTGTCCACAGTGCAGCATATTGTTTATTGGTCTCTTAGTAGTCAACAACTCTATATTAATTACTCTAATTAGTCTTTCCATTTGCATCGAGTTATTTTTCCAGATACGTGAACCAGGGTTTACTTGTATATTGTACTGGATTCCCCCTGTGGAAATGAATGTTTGTTCAGAGTTGTTGTTAACTTTGCACTACTACCTCATCTGACATCTGTTAACAACACTTATTAAAGACTTGTGTGCTTAACAGACTATTCAGCTGTGGTAAATCTTGCGGACATGTCATTAAACAGATTTTGCTGCTCCCGTATGAGATCCCATTTCTCCGCCTCTTTATTCCTCAGGCCATTTTATCGAGCAGCAGCAAGGACAGCAACTCCCATAAAGATGATGGCTTGTTCAAAGCCCCTCCGCCTCCGCCCAAAGTCATTAAGTCAGAGACCATCCCCACGCGACCCCACCAGGATATTGTCACTGCGCTCAAATGCAGGAAGGAGCACAAGGAGGTGAGTCTGAGGAAAACCAATGTTTTTAGATGTCTACAGAGCAGCAGAAGGGTGAGGAGCCAGGGAAATGTTTGTTTGAGTTCAGTTTGTACAACATTTCTCCGCATGCTGTGATGAATTCATCTATCTTTTTCATACTCAGCCAAATATACAATAAAAGCATGGCGCTCATTTGAAGCCTACCATTGTGAATTCGAACTCCTAGTGTGGGTTGACGGCAGCAGTGAGAACTGTTGCTGTTAATTTAAACCCCCCTACAGCTTGTGTCATTTACAGATGGGCTTTGGAGCCCCAGATCAATCTGTTAGCCACAGATCCCCTGAGGTAAAATTGTTTCAGCTAAGCCGTCACTACACACTGGTGTTGTCTTAAGCTGGGGTTCTCCCTCCTGTGTCATGCTGAGCGCACACACAGCACGGCTGTTGATATTGGTAAACATAGAGAGTCAACTGCCGATCAGGCCCCAACTCTACACGCTGAGCTGATTGATGAAGGGTATTAGCACAGTCAGCTATTGTTGGTAATGGAGCCAGCAGAGAGGAATTTAACAATAAGAGCATTTCTCTCACTGTGTTTTTGTGAGAGTTGATTATATCTCTGGACAAATGCACTGCTTCCCAATTAGCTGTAATTAACCCCCGGTCCCCCCTTTTCCACCAGCTGTACACGGTGGTGCAGCATGTGAAACACTTCAATGACGTGGTGGAGTTCGGCGAGAATCAGGAGTTCACAGATGACTTTGAGTACCTGGAGACGGGGCTCAAGAGCAGTCAGCCACTCAACACAAGATGCCTTAGGTAAGTTGGGGAAAAAAACACGTAGCGCTCCTTTCTATGTGACTATGTATTTTCTACCGGTGCAACTAGGTGCTCCAAGTCTGCCATGACACTTTTTCCCCCCTAATGGCACATTGTTGGTACTGATTTATGAATACAAAGTACACCACTAAATTGATTGAACGGTACAAGTGCTCAAGTCAGTAAGTATTAGCCTATTTATAAAGCAATCGGAGTAACAGCTGCTTTAGTCGATCAAAGCTTCATAATTTGTCCAACAGCCGTCCTTAATTAAAGTAAACAAAACAATAATTACTATGCTATCAGAGAGCAGCAGGAGGTAACATGTCACATGATTAGAAGGGTCCAAAAGTCTGAGACCACCACTGAAAATACACACTTGTGTTTTGTGTGTTTTTCTTTTCTTTTTTTTTAATTGAAGATGATAATCAGTTTAACAACTTGAGTGAAAAGTTTGCATGTTTGATAATTGCACATGACCTTCAGATATCTTAGTACATTTTGTACGTTCAATGACGCACTTGAGCCGACGTGGACTGCAGTTGCAAAAGTTTGCTCAAAGCCGGCCCCTGTTATCGCAGCATTATTTGACAGTGTTACAGTGAATGTCTTCTATTGTCACATAGTGCTGAGGTTTCACAGTCCGCTGGTTTCTCTGTAAATATTCACTGGTGTTGACATCTGGAAAGTCCATGTCAGTCGGGCCTCCTTGGTCACCTTTGGTCCTCAAGTAGTTCTTACGAGGCCAAGAGGTGTGTGTGGGATCATGATCCTGCTGCAGTCTGAGTTCTTAACCTCAAAGATGTAAACAAAATACTGCTGCTTGTCCTCTGAAACCACGACAAGATTTTCTTCTTTTCACAGGAACTTCTGTTTCTCAAATTTTCTTACCAAGTTCATTTGAAAACACAAGAGGTTTTCATTGTGGCCCCAGACTTTTTTCCCCCACTGTCACATGCAATATAACAATAACCAATTTGAATGAACAATCCTCCTACTACTTTTATTCTTGCTCTTTAATAATATTTTTCATTAGTTTTGTTGTTCCCTCAAATTATTAAAAATGAAAGATTATTTTTTTAATCAACATTTTAAACTACCAAAATGAAAAGTGCGTAACTACATTTTGTCTTGTCTTCATGTCTGGTTGAATGTCTCACTTTTATATCCATTCTCCATTGGGGTAATATGGCAAGATAAAATGTGTTTTTCTGTAGTCGGTTAAAGCACACAACTGTTCTGGTGTGAAAATGAAATCTACTCAGGAGAGACAACCTTGGCTTCAGAAGAGGCTGCAGGGAGTTCCGCCTCCTTCGGGATGTTTTTAGATATGCAGAAAGAAGAGGGCGAAAAAGACGGAGTCGAGACTTAAAACAAAAACATTGTTGGAAAGGGGAATCAATCATAAATGGTGGAGGGGATTTGGCAGCAGGCTGATCCACATTCTGTTTCATTCATCTTTGGATTTCAGCATAAGACTGGTAAATATTTGACCCAGCATGTCTTTCTTTCTCTCCCTGCTCCAGTATAATCAGCCTGGCCACAAGGTGTGCCATGCCCAGTTTCAGGATGCACCTGCGTGCCAGAGGGAAAGTGGCGCAGGTCTTTAAAATGCTTAGTGATGCACCACAACACCCTGTGAGTAAAGCTCGTTCTTTTTCACTTTGAAATCTCCTTCAAAGATATTGGTTTAATAATATTATTTTTTTTCCGCTTTTGAATAATTTATGTTTTTGTTGTTTAATTTGATGGATGAAAATATATCGTCTCAAGGCTCACCTCCAAAGTTTTTGAGTCAGGGAGTTTGAACCAGAAGCCTGAGCTGGAGCTTCAGTAATGAATGACCCAATACAGTTATTTCAGTAACTTTTCCTCCATATGTTTGTAAAAAATGGTCAATTTCATTAACGTATCAAGAAGCCAATGTGTGCTGCAGGTCTTTTGGGTGCTGTATTTGGAGTGTGAACTCTGATGCCACACCAATATACAATTGCTTGTCAGCTCCTGAGCGAATTCTGCAGTAATGACGGACGTGTATTAAGTTTGTTAACACCGGTGTCTTATTGTTCTCCAAGAACCTTGGGCTGTGCACTGCTTCCCTGATGTACATCCTGAGTCGGGATCGTCTTAACATGGATCTGGACAGGGCTTGTCTGGAGCTAATGATCAAGCTCCTGGAGCTGGACCAGGACTACTCAGCCCACCAGGATCAGCTCACAGCAAAGGAGGTTGCAAAGGTCAAGGAGAAGATCCGGAAGCTGTGCGAGACCGTGCACAACAAGCATCTCGACTTGGAGAACATCACAGTATGTTGTCCTCGAACAATGAAATATTCACAACAAAAAAAGCTTCACCTCTGAATGTACCCGTACTTTTCTTTTTTCCCTAAGTGGTTCTTTTTTTTTTTTTAAACAAGTAAAACTTCATAAATACTTGAACATAGACTTTTTTAATCTAGTAGACGGTGCTTTCAAGATGAATTCGTTTTACCATTTCACATTATTCTGTTTTAAGTGTAGACTATGATTATCAAGTGATCACCTTGTAATACATAAGTCCAGCGCTATAGCAATTAATTCCACCACTTAATTATCAAAGTGTGTTAATGCCCTCATTAGTGTGGAATTATAGGTTTCCCATCGGGGCTAGAAGTAGGAGTAAGGAAGCATATGTTAATTCAGAGAGACACTGTTAAAAATACTGCAGATCTTACATGCTATGTTTTTGACATCGTAGACGGGCCACCTTGCCATGGAGACATTGCTCTCTCTGACCTCGAAGAGAGCAGGGGATTGGTTTAAAGAAGAGCTGCGACTACTGGGCGGTTTGGACCACATTGTAGACAAAGGTGGGTGTGTGGGCCGCTACTTTGTACTAGTGTGTATGTATGGCGTGCAAAGAACCGGTCAGATTCAAGGTCAGATGTCACAGATATTGGCTTTCAGGTGGCTGTCGGGATGTCTAACAGTCTTGTGTGTGTTTGTGTCGCCACAGTGAAAGAGTGTGTGGAGAACCTGAGCCAAGAGGACGACAAGGAGAACCTTGTAGCGTCTTTATGGGGGGCTGAGAGGTGTCTGAGAGTGCTTGAAAGTGTAAGTAGTTCTCTGTCAAATTGAGTTCTCTCTTTTATCAAAGTCGCACAGGAGTGGCACTCAAGGACATGAGTAATTGAGTACTGAGAGCTGTGAATTGGCCGGTAACTTTTATTGTTCACTGATGAAAGGGTTTATTTAAAATGCTTAATGTCTCTTATCAACCACCTCTCTTAAAACATCATTGATCAAAAGTTCAAACCCAAACACAAAGTGTTTCTTCTCTCCTTTTTCTTTTCTTGATTTTTTTCTTTTTGACTCCTTTCACAGTACTTTTCCCCCCTCTATAGATTTTATTTCTCTTTCATCTTCTGCCAACAGGTGACAGTGCAGAACCCAGAGAACCAGGGTTACTTGATTGCCTACAAAGAGTCACAACTCATTGTCTCCTCTGCCAGGTAAGCGCAAGATATGCCTGGAAGCAATTATTGACTAGACATGGACACATACTGGGGACTGACTGTTGTAGTTCATTCAGTTCACTTGGTACTTTTTGTAACATTGTAGTAAACATCACATTAAACTGTGCCCTCAGGGCTTTAACGGTCTTTTATAATTACTTGATGTCTTATAATGGAAATATGTACTAAAAAGAAGTTTCATCTTATCTCTTCATCTCTGTTTATGTTAATCTCTCCTTCCCTTTTGTGCTTGTGTCCCTGAAAATGTCTCACAATATTTACTTCCTCTCATCGGTTTTCTTTTCTTTCTTTCTTTCTCCAGAGCTCTGCGATACTGCGAGGACATGATCCAGCGGTACAGCAGGGCGTTGAACAACAGCTCCATGTCGTCGTCGAGTACACAGCTTCCCCACTGCAGCTTCAGTAACGTGGGCAAGGCGGTGGAGGACTGCATGAGGGCTGTCATAGGCGTGCTGCTCAACCTTACCCACGACAACGGTATTCTCATATATTCATGTCACTCCAACGATATCACTCATACTTAGTTGGTTTATCCATGGATTTTACCATGAAATGTAATATTGAGGGGAGCAGCAGCAGCAGGGAATTGGATAATATCAGCAGGGATATTGATGCTTTTTTTTTTGTTATCTGCAGAGTGGGGAAGCACCAAAACAGGTGAGCAGGATCAGTTGATAGTAACCGCTCTGAATAGTGTCCTTCGAGTCCCACGCTACATCCCCCAGGAGCAGCGCTTTGACGTGCGAGTGCTGGTAAGACGTTCCAACACCTCATACTTGTTGAAAAGGGCCAACCTGTGCTGATTACTGTAAGCAAACCTGTTCCTGTGTTTGTTTTTATTTTGTATACTAAAACATGTGTTTGTATCCTAGGGTCTGGGTCTATTAATTAACCTTGTGGAGTACAGCTCCAGAAACCGCCACTGCCTGGTGGACATGGAATACAGTGTGGACGACAGCTGTCTGGAGGACAGCCTGATGCAGCCTGCTGACCCAACACAATCAGACACAGCAGCAGAGTTAGGGCCGCCAAGCACAGCCGAGACTCAGGGAGAAGAGGCTGACGAGCCCAAAGCCTCTGGTGCTTTAGCTGCACTTGTAAAGGTAGGAGTAGTGCCAGGTCTCATTAATAAATATTTTAGCAGTCGTTGTGTTTTTCCTTTCTGTCCTGGCTACAGGAGAGTTTTTCATCATTTCTTTTGAAGTATAGATGTGAAGGGAAACGGCAAGGGAAGAGCAGTCGTAAGAGAAAATCAACCAGTTGAAGCAGCGTTTCAGCTGCCTCAGTTAGGGAGCTGGCTCAGACAGCTCTCTGGTAAAATGATGAATATGAATGACGATATATGCCTATATCATCTTTTCAAATTTCCCCTCAGTGCGCACAATACTAAGCTGCTTCCTTTGGTGCTTTTTAAGTAAATGCACATATCTGAAGTTGTGTATGTTTAATCATAAGCTCATCTAAATCAATGCACCTTTGTGGATTTGAGTGCCAAGATGAACCTATCATTCTATTTATGTTTTGCTTTATAATTAATATTACTTGAGCCAAACTCCTCACCCAACTCGACTCATGAGTTAGAAGTTTTCTTAAAGCCTGAAAAGAACCTCAGCGAATAAATTGGGGATTAACTTTGAAATTTCACTGTCAAGCCTTGAGGCTTGTTCCAGTGTATTTGGCATACTCAGTTGGTTACTGACCTTGCAGTGCAGAAATAGCCTGGCTATCATGCGTAATTGCTTCTCCTTTATTCCTTTTGAATTATTAAATATCTGCTTTTGTTTTTTTCATCTTACCTGGCTCCAGTTTAAGTTTGTGTATGTAGTAGTCGTGTTTTTATTTCTCTTAAATCCCAGCTCTTCCTGGAGAGAGAGCGTGCTGCCATCTTGGCGGAGGCTAAGACTGACGACCTCATCAGTGAGGCGCCGAAGCCGGCACTGGACCAAAGCGGAGAGTGGCAGGAGACGTCGGGAGAGATCCAGTGGGTGGCAGCTGAAAACAACAACGACAGCCAGCCCGAGGAGAAGAAAGAGGAGGAGGATGAGGAGTTGGACCTAAACAAAGGTGGGCATCTGTGTTTGTCTAAAAAAGTAAGCGGAGCCATTTCCTGCCCGTGCGAAAATCATAATCTAGATAAATGTGGTTAATGATGCAGTGATGATTACTCCATGGCAACAGCTTCATTCCCATTTGTGGATCTGAGTTAATTAGAGTTGGAGCAAGAAGAACATGAGCATTTAGAACAGGCCAGGGGTTTCCCGTTTATGAGTCCACAAAATTATAGCATGGAAGCACTGGCCCACCAGCACGGTATTATAGTTCAGACTTTGTGCCACCTAAGTAACTTTGTCTGGGTAACGGGCCAATGAATTATAGCTGCAAACTCCATCTCTCACATTGTTTATTGCCAAACTTGTATCTACTCAGCAGTTGCTAGTTTTGCAGTTTGAAACCCTCGTCTTCAAATGAAGTATATGGAACCGTAATAGTAAATCTTTTCCTTTCTCCCCTGTGTTTGCTGTAGCTCTGCAGCATGCGGGCAAGCATATGGAGGACAGCATTGTTGCCTCCTACACGGCTCTGCTGCTGGGATGTCTCTGCCAGGGCAGCCAGGTGAGAATAGCGTGCACACACACACACACACACGCACAATACGACTGCAGATGAATTCTCATACAAAAATATCTGTGTCGTTGCTCACCCACCTCTCTGCCCCTCCTGCCTTTCAGATAAATGTGACTACTGTGAGAAAGCATCTACCTAAAGGGGATTTCTCCATCATGACAGAAATGCTGAAGAAATTCTTGAGTTTCATGAACCTCACTGTGAGTATGACCGTCGGGCTTCTCTGTGATCAGCGTTGCGCGATAATGCAAGCGGTATTGAAATCAATTATGTTGTGTAGAGGGAGGAGACACGCGGAAAACAAGCTGCATATTAGAATTCCACAGCAGCATCAAATGAAATAGATTTTCTTCCTGAACGATAAGCCGTCATTTTCAGGTGATAAAAACACTGAACATTTGTTTCCTGAGAGGAAACTTTTGTAAACACATGAACGTGTCGACGTGATCCTTGGCTCCAGGCAAATTCCACTGAAGTTACGAAAAAAGCCATTTAATTGGACCCACTGAGCGCATTTTGTGCAGTGGTGTGGCTTGAATTAAATAAACACTTTTGAGGACAAGTGATTCTGTGCGGCGCTGCGTTCCCCCTTTTAACTTCAAATGACTGCAGCATTTGTACTCTGTCAGCACCTTCATTCAGCTCCTGTCTCACAAATCACTAGAATATGAATGAAATGGAAAACCTGTGTTTATCTCATTAAGGAGGAGATTGAGGAATGCATAATTTCATCAATGGTATAAAAATATAACGCTCAGATTTCCACTCGTCTCAAAACGTCTCTCAGTTACTTGTGTCGCTCTAAAATCCTGCCCAGTCTCCAGTGGCACTTTGACTTTGGTAAAGCGTTATCATTTGAATAGGATTTTTGTGTGTCCAAGCAGCACAACTGCTCACAACTGTCAGCGATATGAAGGGTAATTTAAAAACAATTCGAGCATTAATATTAAAGGGAACAGTTACACAGTTACAGATGTGGGCATTTTGCAGCAGCTTTGAATGTGAGTCATCCCGTCAGAGCTGAAGATGTGAACCATCTGTCTTATAAATTTCGCCTTTTCAAGTGAACAGAAGCTCAGACGTTCCTCTGAAATCCCCGGGCCTGTGCCTTCCAGACGACGCGAAACTCTGAAGTAGAGTAGCATGTGTCGAGGCGCCCCTCGCACTCCTGTTTTTGATTCTCTTCTCTTCTCTTCTTCTCCACACAGTGTGCAATGGGCTCCACAGGACAGAAGTCCATCTCGCGGGTCATCGACTACCTGGAACACTGTTAACAGACAGCGGACTCACGTTCTTCTCACTGCACATGAAAGGGATCCCGGGGTGTTTGGGTAGCCGCCCTACCTGACAAGAGCAACCAGGGGTCAACAAGGAGTCTCAGCAGCATTCCCTTGACTTCCCCCCACACTGATCACACCCAGTGCTGTGTGTGATCACTTTTCACCGATAAAGACGCACCCCAGTGTGCTCTAAAACACATAAATACAAAAGTTTCACTCTTTCTCTCTGTCTTTCTCTCTATCTATCTATCTATCTCTCTCTCTGGAGCACAGCCTGAACCAAAGCCCTGCTTGCTGACCGACACGCTGAGTCCTTCAGTCTTTATTCAACTCTCGCCACAGTTTAAGAGTCAGGCAAACTTGAAAAGGTTCAAGAGATTCATCCTCAGGTAACTGGGAATCAGGCAAAGAGGGCGTGGCTAAATCTGGAAAGTGTCTAAATACTCTTGTGGAATGTCAAATCTAAAGATGGATCCTTCCTCCTCTTGAAACAATGTCCCAGCAGGTTTCACAGGCCTCTAGAGCAGAGCGTCCTGCCTGTGGTCAGCCCCCCGATTCCTGGTCGCTTTGCTGGGGTATGAACCTCTGAATCACATTTTATGGATCATTACATTTTTAATCTCTGCTTATCCATGTCAAAGCCAAGGGTGAAATCATTGATTAGCATGAAAAACAATCATTTTCATGGATGTTAGAATGACGTCTCTATTTGTAAACCTGTGTGGAATGATTTTTGAATGCATACATCCATTTACCGACATGTTTGCAGTTGGCTCGAATGTTTAAGGGAAAGAGTATTTTAAAGCTTTTGATTTTTTTTTTTTTTTTTTGTTCTCGTTGTGCCCATGAATTTTTATAAACAGTGCGCGTTAGCAGGTCAGATAGTTCTGTGTTTTTAGATTTTTCCTTTTCCCTCATGGGCATTTTATTTCCTCTCAAATTATGAATTACTTTGAAAGAAATCAGGGCTGTGTGACTTACAGACTTTGACGGGACGTTCTTTCCTTGTCTCATACTGGCACTTGGAAATTACACACTATAACGTTATGATTTCTGAATTTCCGTTTTCACCCACTATAAATTTGGTCATATTTTAGTTTGTTTAGATTATTTAAATTTTAATTAATTCAACCATATGTAATTACAGTATGCATTTAACCTCACAAGTATAATGGCTGTGATGAATTACTCGAAACAAATTGATGGTTGTGCTTCCTTTTGAATTTTTAATGAAGTTTTAATTTTTAATGTATTTAATTTAATGCTTTCTCCTCCCTTGTAAATGCAAAAGTCTTTTACCTCGTGAGATGCCATTCGTAGTCTAAAGTTAATATACCCCATGTGACATGGCTCAGTGGTTGGACATCGTACACGTTAAAAGACAGATTGAATTGAATAATGTTCTTGGCTTGATCCCACATGAAATTTTAACTTAATTTAATTAAATTTAAAAAAAAAAAAACGGGGAAAACATGCTTATGATATTTTTAATTAGCGTGGGGGATTTTCGTGTTGTGCTTCTGTATGTCCAGCCACACGCAGCTTCATGTTTTTACTCTCCTCGTACTCATTGTATCATTGTGTGTCATTGGACAACACACATTAAGCTGCCATTTATTTATTCTTTTTATGGTGTCGTGATGCACCCGAACCTTGGAAAGGCCTCCGTCTTGTACTGCTCACATGTACGATCACTGATTTGAATGACAGCCATAACCTGTATAAGCAGATTAGAGTTATCTGGTTTGTAGGGCTGCAGTGAACATAAATGCAACTGTTTACTGTTTATTACTTTGCAAATTCTGGTCTGAATGTAAATACTCCTGTACATAGCGGTTAATGGACATTTAAAAATGCTTAGACTACTTTTTTCCCTGAAGCTGATATTTTTATTTTATACAATATTTCTGAGTTGTCATTTGGAAAAACAAAAATCGCAGGAAGAGAAAAAAAAAATAGTTTGTACCGTTTCAAGGACATTGTCTTTGGTTACATGTAAATAGTTGTATCTCGAAATGAAAAAAAAAAAGTTGCTACTTTCATTATACTCCCTATGTGTTTTCTTCTTTGAACAACAGGAATGCTTTTTTTCATTTCCAGTGTTGTAAGTTGAAATACTTTTTATGCATTCAGAGCAGTGGGAGGTGAACACTGCCAAACAGAAGTGATGTTTAGTTTCCTTTTGGTATTCATGTGTGTAGCAGCCGCTGCATGCTTCTCTTTGTATTCTAGCTTGTCTCTGCCTGTAACCCTACAAGGCTATAAGTGAAAGCGTGTGGGTCTGTGTGCATGTGTGTTTGCATGTGTGCGGCCCATGTTTTTTTTTTTTCCCCCCTCCTCATCCCTGACAAACTGACTGGGATGGAGTGAGAGTCCAAAGCGTGGTCGGTATACTTAACAGCGCTGAGCGGTGACAGTTTGTGGACACGGCCCCTCAGCTTGACTGACTGCTGCATAATGGAAACAAAAGAGTCTTGTTGCAGTTGCTATCTGAGAGTCAAACTTACAAATAGCTCAGGGAGCCTGGGGAATGTAGTAAAATACGATGTGGCAATGCTGATGCCATGCAGACGACAGCTGCGTCGACTCTTGTACAACAAGCTGGGGGGACAAATGGCCGCCTCAACTCGGAGTCTTGCTTGTTTTTTAACGAGACGGGGCAACAAGTTTAGCAAACACGCACAAATAGTGTGTAATTATTTCCTTATGTCTTGTCGGCCCACGTGCAAACATGTGTAGACGTGGGTGGTAGAGCAGGTTTAAATCCAAACAGGCTTCTTGCATGTACATGACATACACCTCTGCCTTTCATCCACCTCTATACATTATACATGGCAGTTCTTCATTTGTAGGCAGTCAAAGACAGGGAGAGCATTTTCCCTGTGATGATCAGCGGCGGGGGAAGTACATAAGTGTAAACACGAGGAGGGAAAAAAAGGCAGCGTTTCCATAGGTTAACGAGATTGATAGGATGTCCTCAACCGAGCGGAGGATGAGAGGGAGGGCAGAGGGAGAAACAGATGCAGAGCACAGGGGATTAACGTTTCCCACCTGTCAATCATAAGCCTCTGAAGCTGCTCGGCCTGGAAGGTGGGGGGAGGGAGGGGGCTGAATTTTACAGCTTTCCCAGCATCCATCCATCCTTTCATCTCGCTCCCTCTCTGACCACATTGTTTCTTGGCTCTACTCATTCATTCTTTTTTCTTTTTCTTCTTTTTTTTTTTTTTTACCTGTGTGTGTGTGCGTTTTTGTTTTTTTTCTCCATAACATGCTGTTGTCTTGTTTCTGTAGTGTTTGTAGTGAGTTTTTAGTCCAGCAAAAATTATCTTTTAAACTCCATGTGGCTCCATCTGTTGTTTTATCTCACACTCGCTTCGCTGTGAATGGAAAGGTGGAACCGGTCGATTAGTCTACAGGTGCAAACATTGTTGGTTTTTTTTCTGTTTTGTCTTGCTATCTCCCTGTCGTTCCCTCTGAAGGCAAAAAAAAGATGCAAGACCTTAATGCCACTAGATGGTGTGAGCACTCAGCCTCTGACCGCTGTGCGTGAATGGTTGAAACAAGTGCACACCCCCACACACGTTTTTTTGTATACTACCACACACATGCTGCACGTATCTTCTCATCTGTGGAGTAGCCTACTGATTTTCCCTCGAGCTGTAAGAATCTGCTGTCTTTAGAGAGATAAACGCCCTCGTCTCGCTGATGCACTCACACACACACAGTCACGGATCACAGAGAGGTGAAACATTTATGAATAGACTCGATAAGTTACTTTGCTGACCAAGTCAAGCCGGCACATGCAGCTTTACATTTTGTTCACCAACGCATGGAACGTAACGCGAACACAGCACATGCTCGTCTCTGAAATCCTCAAGCTCTTGGGAGATTCTGCTGAGTCATGGGTCAAGATTTAAGAGAAAATACCATGATGTGGCTGTGAATTTCCATCCAAATCAGAGCTTTTCAAGTGTTGAACAACATAGTTCTTCAAGGATAACACTGGGTTAACAGGAGTGGAAAGATTTGGGCACAAGAAACAGAAACTGGTGGAAGAAGTAGTCAGATCTGTTGTTTCCTAAGTGATAGCAGCAATGCCATAATGGAGCTGCGAGCAGGCCAGGGTCAGTACGTTGGGTGGCCAAGCAGGCCAGAGTTGCCATGGAAACATGTCATAATGTTTAGGACATGGCTACAAGCACTCACAGCAAGTTTCATGTCAGTTGATTAAAGATTGTCTGAGATATGACTTGTTTTCTTGTTTGGCACCATTGCTGCCAATATCGACCGGTCAAGCCGTTACGCTCCAACGCTTTCGCAAAATCAAAAATCCATGTGATGACTTCTGTACATTATCTGTGCCAGCTTCGATAAAGACTGTGCAAAGGTTGTCCAAAGAGCAGCAGAAAAGGAAATGCTTTCCAATAAAAACCCAACATGGCAGCTGCATCAATTAGGGCGACAGGAACTTTATGAGTCTTACAGGAAACAAAGGGCTCACACTCACTAGGCCTAGTGAGTCCAAATGTAGAGTGAGATTACAAGCCAAGCTGTAAATGTCAACATGTGTTGTGCCAGTGAGTTAACTTTACAGTTTAGATATGGAGCATGTTGGACTGAAATGTGTTTTTACTTAATGCGCTATCCCATAGAGAACAACTGACTCCTCAAAATGGGTTTCCAAGATCACTGGCCAATTTGGATTAGAAAGTGTTGAGATTTGACATCACTTCCTGTTTGATGCTTTGGCAGGGTTTGATTGGCTGTGGTGAATTAACGCTGTAGTTTAGAAAATCAAATATCCATTTGAAGTTTTCTATAAAGCAAACTGCAACTTTTTTTTTTATTGCATTGCGTCCCTGAGGTCAAAAGGCAACAGCGTTGTGATGCCATTAAACCGTGGCTGAGATATGACCTCACATTCACCACCGTTTTCAAGTGGCTGTGACGGACGAACGCTTTCAAAAATCAATGTGTTAACTTTTTTTTGAGACTTGGTCTGAAGATCGTGTTTGTTATAGGAGTGAAGAGATGAAGGTGAAAGGGTAGAAATGCGGTGAACAGACCGAAACCAACAGTGTTGAAGACGTCCCGTCCCGTTCTTTCTGCCTATTGCTCCAACAGCATGCATGCTCACATCCTGGTAATGACCTGTAAATGCTCATCTCGCAGGGCAACTGAGGACAGCTGTATGACGGCATGGTTAGTCATGTAAGAGTTAAAAACTTCATTAACAATACAACACTATATCCATAAATATTAATGTTTTAATTATGTTTAAGGGCAGGAGGAGCTAATGCTGAAGCGAAGCACTTGTGTTTGCTTGGTTTCCCTGCTTTTTCCCATTTCCACACAATCTTGGCAGTTGGCACAGTATCTTTTTGCAAAATGTTAGTCAAAGAGGATCATGTGATGCATTTATCTGGAACTAACCTTTAGTGCAGATATGCTGCAACCCGAAAATACAAGTACTTATTATGCAGACTGTCTTCTTACAGTGTTATTATCTTATTGGATTATTATTAATAATGCAGTAACATGTAAGCAGCACTTATTATTGTAGTTGCTAATGGAGGAGAGAGCTGTATTCTGTCTGTTGGGGCATTCATAATGTATTGCATATTTATTTCAAGATCAGATCATCAAAACAAAAGAAGAAAGGAAACTATATATTTGACATAAAAAACATAAATTGAAGATATGAGTGAACTGAACTTGTGAACTGCTTTTGAGTTAGCTTCATCGCACCACTGCTGTTTAAACTAAACTATCATACCATCCTTTCCCTTAAACTCATGTGCTTAAATTTACACGTCGGGTCCAATCGAGTCAGAGGGTAAAGAGGGAAGCAGAAGTGAGTGTATTATCTTGACACTGCAGGAGAACCCACAACCACCTCTGAGCATCGCACTGTCAGCTGAATGAGGAACTCTGCACTTGACCACGCTGCTGGGCGCCGATAGAGTCCGTGTTCAATGATTTGTGTACAAGGCCTGGATGATTTTTGCTTTTACTTGGATTTATTCCGTTTGCCGCTCCCATTGTGCTGCTGCACCACACTGTGCTTTACAGATCCTTTTACTGGTGTCTTATTTACACACACGCATGCATACACAATAACATTTTGTGCAGGCAAACACACAGTTACCCAGGTGTAAAAAATAAAAAAGAACGCACTCACAGACCCTGCAAACACCTCACAATAGAGACAGTAGGAGCACGTATGCATTGTATCAAACGTGTAAACACATCGCCACAAATGCCTTCACATCCTGACAAAACAAAGGCGCTCCGCACATCCCTCTCTGCTCATGCACGTGCAGGTATAGCTCCTCTTGTTTAATCTCACCCCTCAAATCATTGAGTAGCAGGGCAGAAAGACTCACCAGCCCATCTGTATTCCTGGGTGTGCGTGACCTGCACTCTAATGGACGGGCTTTGTCCACAGGCGAGCCAGATGAGGAGCAGAGCAGAGTGGTAGTATTACTACCCCGCACACTGCCTCTGCCTTTTGCTATTCTCCACCTCCGGGCTCTGTCAGCCTTCTTTCTGTGTCTGTTGCAGCATGGTGAAGGCTGATGAGTGTTGTGTGGGGTCGGCAGGGATGCAGTTTGGATGTGCGTGCTTATGTCTGTCTATATCTGTGTGCATGTGTGTGTAAAGGACACGGACGGTTGCTCATTTGAGACAGATGTCATTGCAAGGTCCCTCAGTTGATCCCGGGTGAAAGTTCTTTAACTTATTGCACAAATTGCAGACACACACAGGCCTAACGTACATCTGTTTCCTCACGGATACATGCACACGCATACAGCAGTGAGGAGTTTCCCACAGCGCAGCCCCAAACATCTTCTCTCACAAATTAACAGCCGGATAATAATCTACTTCTGACTCCCTTTAACGTTTTCTTCCTTTTACACAAGTGATTGTGAGCTTGTTTGCTGCAAGAGGAGGCTAAGTGTGTGGGCTGGGTTTGTAAGAACGTGATGAGGAGCTCAGGGACACTTGTTTTTTTTTCAAAGCATCTGTGCATGTGTGTTGGTCCAGAGATCAGAAGATCAAGGGAAAGATAAAGAGAAATTTGTCCATCAGAAGGAATATATAACAGCAATAAAACAGGATTTCTCCTGCTTTGTACGCTTCAGCTGTTCCAACCAACGCTGTTGCGAAATGTTTTCTCACAGTCAGTGCCATCTCTGTTTTTTTTCTCAGTGTATTGCCTTCACTGACTAGACCATGATCGTGGGAACTTGCAGAAAGCACAGAGAGAGAGAAGTTGATGGCATGCAGCAAAAAAAAAAATCCCAGGCTGCTAAGATTTGAATCAGGCAGTTTCTTATCTTTGTTTCCGTTATCTTAGAGGTATGTTAGATCCCTAGCCCGCCAAGGTTCCTCCCCGTAATTCTTCCTGCCATGTTTAACTACTGTAACACATTTATTTTCACACTAGATAGATAATGGGATACAATGCAGTTCCAGGATTTCTTCAGTGTAAGATTTCTCCAGAGCTATAGAGGCTGCGGTGATATAGTATTTCACTTTTGGAAGTCGAGGGGCTCTCAGGAAATATATTTTTAAAAAAGAATAGTAAAAATCAATGCAGCAGAGGCCAGGATGTCCTGACATTTAGTCCCTACGGAGCGAGCTCCAAAAACCAGATACTCCACTTAAAGCACCCAGTGCAGAGGCAGAGAGGATTCAAGTGATGTCAAAAAAAAAATCAAACACAAATCTGTTCCAGTAAACCACAGATCTGGTTAATAGTGTATCTGGTGAGCAAACTGCTGACATGCTAACCAGGCTTGAATATTGTATTAAGTTTTCCCTTCATTTCTCAACACCGGATGGTTCACTCTCCCCTGGCATTTTGATCTAATCTCTCATTTCATTCAATGAAGGCTTATTAAAGGGTTAGTTATGAAACTTATTAGCATAACTCCCAGTGGGACAAATTAGTTCACAAGTTTGTTTGTTTCCTCGCTAACAGGATGGTAAGTCAAGTTCACAGTTTATTCAAAAGATAATTTATTTCTTAACTGTCTGTATTAGGTTCATCTTTCATGAATGTCTCTTGTTTCTCCAAAAAATCTGAAGCTCATTAGTCAATTCAGCTCCTTATGACTATTTAGCCTCATTTCCACCACGGGAACTTAATGCGGAAACCTTTTGAGGAATTAAGAGAATTTCACCTACAGAAGCAGGGTCTAAATTTAGCTCCAGGGTAATTTATCTATCCCCCAAAAACGTACTTTCCAAAGGTTCAGGGAATCCGCAGGTCTGTGGTGCTGCAAATTTCTGATCGGTACTCAGCGGTAATGTTTAGAAGCCCAGAAGAAAGCGTGCAAAAGATGCCATGAGGATGAGTTGCAGGCTTTGATCCAGAGATGTTATCTAGCGGGAATTGGAATTGGTGATTCATATTGAAAAGTATTACATTTACAATTCTTTACTGGCCTTGGTTTTATTTACGTCATCAACCTGATTTACATACTCTTCCCGGCCGCAGGAAGAAAAGTTTTTTCTGTTAGTTTTGGGCTCAGGCAAATCTTAACTTTCTCTTTACTCTCCCTAAACTCTGGTGTTCAACATCGCCAGCATGCTTAAGTGGTTTCTATTGCTTTGCTGTCACCACAGACCTGCATACTTCTAACATGAACACACACCAACATGTCAACTTGCACTTACTATTATGCACTTTCAATACACTTCTTTACCTGATCTCCTTTGCACTTCGCCTTATTGAACAGATTTAGTGCTCACTTAAATGTCTACTGCCGCGCCAAACCTTTACTGATGTCCTTCACTTGTAAGTAGCTTTGAATTAAAACGTCAGCCAAACGAGTAAATGTGAATGTGTTAACAAAACCTGGTGACGTCTTGTCAATCGCACTCTCACTAATTGATGCTACAAGAAAAGGGAAAATTTATAGGCTATATAAAAGAAATCAACAGTTCATTCAATAAAGTTTGTTCTTTTTTTTTATTTTGCTGGAGATCTGTTATTAACTGCCTACAGTATGTGAAGCATTTGAGGAGATGCCAGACCAACTAGCAAAGACCCCTGTGGCTTCTGAAAAATAAACCAAAACATTAGCAGCACAAGCCTCTAAACAGAGTTTGAAGATCTCCTTTTTTTCTGATCTAATGATCCCTGTGATACTTCCCCTGAGGCTGGCGTTCGGCTAGGCAAAACTTTTAATGCAGCGCATAGATGACAAGGTGAAAAAGGCTTTTCATACTGAAGCTGCATTGGCATGGCGAAGTATTAGTTGTATTATACATCAGCAGTGGCAATATCTCCCAGACGTCATTACCCTTACACCCACAGTACAGAGAAAAAGCTACAGCTGCATAAGAGTAAAAAAAAGAAAAAAAAGCTGTGTCAGACAATGCTGCTCCTATTGGGAGACTCTTTTTTATTTTTTATTTTTGTCTTTTCTGTATGTTGGAAGTAAAACAGACCTAAAAGATTAGGGTATATGTGTTGTATTACCTTACATAATTGAATCTCTGAGTCATTTTGGGGAGAATTGATATTAATCCTCTCCTGTGGCAGGGTTCCCTGTGAGGCTGCATCACCGAGGGGAACAGACATCACAAAGACGCACCGTGGAGAACATGCCAAGATCCTCTTCGTGTCAAACGTTCAGTGTCGCATGGAAGGTGGCTAATCGCTGCTTTGCAAAGGTTTCGACTTCAGAGCCAGACTTCACAGGGGGGGAAACAAGTAATAAAGCAGAGCTGAACATCATCCTATTAACACAGAGCGTCATTAGCTTCTGTTCCCGAACGCAGCAGCAGCAGCAGCAGACAGTGGAAATTGGAACATGCTATAGGGAAACATGGATATATGAGCTGTGAAATATAGGTTACACGTTTTGTTGAACTCACCACAGAGTGGAGCTGATTTTGAGAACACAACCCTCCTGGGAGACTACAACACTTCACACTATGGAGTACAGAGGGAATAAAAAAAAAATTCTGGAGGATTTGCTGAATCCTTTTAATGTAAAACATGAAAAGGAAATGTTACAAGCCCCGGGGTTTGGGACATAAAGAGTTGTTTTTCGTGTTGGACTCACTTGTGTTGATAAATCTTTTCGGCAACATGTTAACCTCACTGTTAAGCGGTATGTAAACACTTAATTATGCTATAATGTGGCTGTACACTGATACAAATGCATCTCTAGTGTTTATTGATGTTGCAGGTCAATGAAGTTAATCAGCGGTTGACAACACTGTGTAAGTTTCTCTGTTTTTTCTTCTGGTACAGTAGCTGGACTGACTGAGTGTGTGTGTGTCTTTGTGTGTGTATGTTAGTGCATGTGAGTCCCTCCTGTCAAAATAGACACCGTTTTTTTTTTTTTCCAACCAGCTCCATCTCCAGCTCTGTGAGTATCATTCTTGTGACCAGTCCCAGCGGATGAATCCAACTCTGAATTACTTTCCCAGTGGAGCCAGTAGTGTTGTGATTGAACGAGATGGAGGACCCTGTATGAACTGCTACGGGGAACCAGCTTGACCCAGAACTTCCTTCTTGACTGTAAGTAAGTGACGTTGATGACTACATAATGTTAATGTTAATTAATATTCTCTTCAGTGACTGGCTGGAGTAGACATGACATTAACATTAGCTGACTTAACTTAATGAGGTTAGCAAATGTTGACATTGCTATCTGCCTTACTACCATAATTGCAAAGCTTTTTCACATTACAATTTACATTTCAATTTGAAATTCACATTCAAATTTACAAAACTCCTTTGAGGAAACATTTGCTCGCATCTGAAACATTGCAAGTTTACGACACATTAACACGATTAAACAATAAAAGTAACATAATCACAGGGGTTGACATTTCAACAAAGGTGTTTCAAAAGAACGCAGGATTGTAACTTAAAGGGCACACACAAGCAGAGCAAAGCTGTAAACAAAAGAATTATGTGATTTATTAATTGCACATCTTGCAGACACAAAGCAATGTTTGCATTCATTTGAAGTCGTGTCTCCGACTACCTGACGAGAGAAAGTCCAACACTCCATTTCTGGAGCGTTGGTCCCCACCAGGGAAATATCTGAAACTTGAGCTGGTGAGTGTTCGCTATATCTATCTGTCTGCCGTTTGGAGCCGAGAGAGGGTCATGTGTTGCTGTTTGTAGTGATGCACTTGAATGGAACTGCCTGATATGGCTAAAAATGAAACTAGCGAGTGACCCAGTTGGGCTCAATTACGTTTCTGTCCATTTTTATACAGTACTTAAATAGAGTGGGTGAAATAAAGTGTTATGGGTTTGTAAGTGGATGCATGGATGAAGAGGGATTGATGATAAATGCAGAATTACATTGAAATAATACAGTGGTGGATAGTGGCCAGCATTTATATGAAATTTCATAATGTTATGAAAAATAGGTAAAGCAGCGACCCTCCTGAGATGCATCTTACAAAGGTAGACAAACAACAAAGGATGGAGAAGGAGGAAGAAAAGAACTGTGGAACTTTTTCATGGTTAAAAAAATAAAGTAAAAACAGTTTAGCACCCAGGGGTGAGGAAAAGTTTGTGGTTATGCTTTTAACAAAAGAAATCATTGATCTGGGATTGTTTTGTCTCCTCTGTCGCTAAGTGGAATGCGTTTTCGCTTTTTATTTTGCCTGAATGGATTCACCGCCGGACTGCTTAGGATTTGCTTAACACACTAAACCGAACCAACCGTCTAAGAGCTTTTACTCTGAGAAACTTTTTTTTTTTCTTTCTTCCAGGACCCTGTTTTGGATTTTGGATTTCCCTCTAAGCCGGTGACACTTGCACACAAGCAGTTAATTCCCTGTGAGAGTGTTAGCAGTTTAGAGTGAGGCAAACTAGTAGGCCAGTACCTCCCTAGTGTAGTCGTTTTGCTTCTAGCCTTACCGATTACAACTTCTAGCTGCGGGAGAACTTACTGTGATTTCTACAGTATGTGAATATTTCTAACCTAAAGTCCTTCGCTCTCCACTTCGAGTCCTGTGTGAACACCTTTCATCTCTTTGCATTAATCACGGAAATCCAAATGTCTTCCAGGTGTATAATAAGGAATCCAGGGATAAGGTGTGCTGTTTTTTTTTTTTTTTAATTAACACAAACTCGTTGCCGTGCATATCGTTCTGAGACAACACACAGAAACTCTTATAAAGTATTTTAAAAAATGGTGTGTTCACTGGAGCCTGAATGGAGCAGGGAAGAAGAAGATGAACAGCCTCTAGGCATGTTGTACTCCTCAGTTCAGCATTATTACCTTCTGTATCTTCAGGTAACTAATTTTCCAACCTTCACTGCATTGGTCAAGAGCACATTATGAGGAAATTTGAAATTCAATATTTGCAGGGCAGAGCTCGCCCACCATCAAAATGAAAGGCCAGATTAATTATAAATAAGAACCACCTATGTTTATTTTATGTCTGTAGGCAGCTGTCATTCACATTTTAAACAGAACTTTTTACATACCAACAGACAAAATCATGAATATCCTCCACCTCTGAAACAATAGTCTGAATCTGTTGGTGTTGGGCCTGTTTTTAGGCCATAGAAGTGTGTGAGAAAGTAACTTTTATCGTAAACAGACGTGGTCTTTTCTTCTTCTTTATTCCCAGAAATCACGTTGAAGCCCAAACACAATGATCAGACGCACAACAGGTGTAATAAGCTCGAAAACTACTTCATATACGCAGCTGGGTTGGACCAGAAGATGGTGCCACACTGAGAAAAGCAGAGGAGGATAACAATGCAAATGAAACACATGATGACTGGATTACTGATTGTTGTAATTATCCTACAGGATGCTTTGTTTGAGGGTTGAGAATATATGAAGTGTTTTTCTGCTTGGCCCTTGTTGAAGTCGTGAGCGAATGCGTCAGGCTTTGATTGAGCATTATGTTCTTTGAATTAAAAGTAAATAAACAAGTCCGGGCATCATCTTCTGTCCAAAAGACATTCATTTTAGACTGCAAAATGCACCCGGGAAATCATTTGTACACTGACCTTGTTGAGGATAAGCACAGTTCATAAGCAGGAAACAGCAACACAATGGCACAAAACTAAAACTCTTTGCCACTTGTTTGCAATTCAGAGTCTTTTTCTACTGTGTTTTGGCTTTGTCTTGAATGTGAGACATTGTGTACTGACAACAAAGCGGTTTCAGTCATCTAAAGCAACATAATCATCAAGTTATAGGGTTATTTACACACAATTTTCTCTTTTAGACTCAACAGTTTGCATCACCAAAATGCAGGCAGGGAATCTATCATAAGCACAGACTGCATGTGATAGATCATTACAGCACAGATGCCAGTTTTTCCTCCAGCAGCAGCACCTTTAATAGACCATGATGCAATTGAAAAGACATCCATCTTTTTTGGGGGGTGAGGAAAAAGGCCCTATCACTATCTTGGTTTCATTATACCATTGCTATACCTGTCAGCATCATTGGTGGTTCTCTCACGGCTAAATTTACAGCTGAATTCAACAATTTCATGCTTTTTCCTACAAGTTGTTGAATGTCCTTCCAGGAAATGTAGGAAGACGCTGTCTGAAGTAAATGTAGACAAGACATTTTTCCGAAAAGCAGGGGAAAGAAAACATCCCTGAAATATACTGAGCATCACAAATTTGTGGCATGCAGTACTTTTTGCATGCTGTCATCCTCTACAGTGGAGAGGGATAATTGAAACAATGTCCACAGCACACTAAAAAATGAAAAGCTGTTGTGGAGGGTCGAGGAAAAGGCTGTCATTTTCCATGAGTGAAAATACAAACATGGTGTGAAATTTGTTATTTCCAGTTTGTTGACTGTTCAGAGCACACTTTATTGTATGTTATTGCGTATGAATGGCAGATTCGACCGTGCCAAATGTGGTGTTTTTTTGTGTTCTTTCAGTACTCACCAGATAAATACTGTTTATTGACCAAAAACTGACACCAGCTTCAACAGCATCAGAGAGTGGACTTTTCTCGGATGTTTGTACTGGATCATGGAGAAGATAGGAAACGACCAATTTGCTCATGACTTTTGGCCAAGACATGAAAAACATCTCACATACAGGCAGTTTAGAGTTTACAGTGAAGCTGGCAGCTCTGGGAGGTTGTAAACAACTACAGTATGAGATAAATGCTCTCCATGTCAATGCTAACATACTGACCTTAAGCAGGTGCAGTGTTGATCGCTATGTGTTGCTATTTAGCACTAAAATCAGGGCAGCAGAGTCTTACATATTTGGAATAATGCGGTAAATACAATGTGCAACAATGATATTTACACATTTTGATGAACAATACCAACAAATGATCATTACCTTTACTCCATAGTCACATGACCTACCACCACTACATTTTTGTAATTTAACTTTGTGTGCTTATGAAAAACCTTTTTCCTAACACACACAGCAAAGTCTGAGTATAAACACAGTCAGGTTATAAAAGTGGACAGGTGAGATAATAAAAATCTCTTTAGTATCATCTAACCACCACCACCAGTCATGGAATAAAATGAAAAAGGTGAGATGATCGGTTTAAGTTTTCAGTGTAATAACAGGGTTTAGAAGTCCATAGACTTCAAGGATGGATGGATTAACTCAGTCCATTAACACATTTCTTCTACTGAAGGTTACAGCAAATGTCATTAGGGTTTTTTAGGTATTTAGTCATAAGTCAAAGTTTGGGACAAATTGAAAATCTGGCTTGATGATGCCAGTGAATATCTAAACCAGATTTCATTTCATACAATCTCAACAACAAACTGCATGTACAAAATTCATGACACTCCACTCCACTCCACTGTCCGACTACCCATTTCTCCGACCATACATTTCTTTATTTTTGCGTCCATTAGTCCGACCTCCCATTTCTCCGACTTAAGTAGCCCTAACCCTTAACCTTACCCTAAACCTAACCTTAACGCTGTAGAATGGGTAGTCGGAGAAATGACACGTCGGACTTTGGGGCAGTCGGACTGATGTGTGCTCCCCCTCCACTCGGTGGTTGCTGAAATATTCCAGTCTGGTTGACTGAATGCTAGACAGACAGACATTGTCATCCTCAAGGCCATGGTAAAAATGATCCTTTTTTTTCTGGTACAAACTAATAGTTGAGAAGCTCGCTGGCCATCAAGAGTTGATGAATGATCATATTAGATAAAGATGGCCTGGTCGACTCAAATCGTTTTGAAAGATGAAGTGTCCACTCTCTCAAAAACATGTCCCATCGTTTTTATAATGTGCAGCAGCAGGCAAATAAACAAATGCGCTCACACAGATGACTAATGCTGTGAGCTGAAGTACATTTGTTTTTTGATGCCGCCGTGCATCTCAATTGATGAACAAGCGACCAAAAACAACTGCAGTGGTGCCACGTTGTTGAAACTGTAATGCAAATATTGTAATTCTTAACACATTTACAATACCTTTTATGTGTTTTTTTTAACCAATGCAGATAAAATGAGGTCCAGCACACTGTATATGACAATCATTTCAGCGTATAGTGCAGAGTTCCTATTCACCTTAGAGCATGAAATGAAAACGGAAAATATTAACTTGCTCTGCTCCACTGTTATATCGCTTCATACAGATGACAGCTCCAGGGATCGTGAACTTTTGCATCAAATGTAATAATTGATATGAACCGAGTCTCTGCCTTAAGACCTTGAGGGCCGAAATGAATGACAAGCTATTCTATTTAACATCCTGATCATATCTATGGATAGAAATAACCCTCTCCAAAAAAAAACATTATCTCTGTTGAGTCAGGAGGTCATTAGTGTGGAAGAATACTTGAGTAAGTCCATATCTCATTTATTCACAATGAATATCCATCAGTAGGAGATCTGCTCTGCTCCTGAATGCAGCGCTGTCCATCTTTATGTCAGTGTTTCCGTTATTGATCAGCGCAGGACAACATAACAATTACCCACTTTCGACCACCTTTTTAAGAGTCGAGATGCATCTGCCAGCCATGAAAACATTTTAAACTGAGGTTGCCGATGTTAAGGTGGCTTTGTTGTTCTTAATCCATGCATGACTAAAAACATTTGCATGGTAAATCCAGAACAACAATGTATGCCTCCCTTGCTCTCCCTAAGCTCCTGCTTTTTATTGAGTGAGCCTGGTCGACTTTGCAAAGTTCACTTAGAGTTTCTGCATCTCTGCTCTGATTATCCTCGCTTGTCCAGGCAGAGCTACACCTGAACAAAAAAAAAATGTCCCCAAGAACAAATTATGCACTAGGGGAAGAGCACATATCCATTTCCTCCCCCATCCATAACTCTCTTCTGTGTCTCTACTTCTGCTTTTCCATTTTTTCCCCCCACTCCCTCAACCATTCTTATTCATTCTTACAATCACTCTGTCCACAGTGCTTCCAATCTCTTCTCTCATATTTTCATCTTGCTCAGACTCTGACAGCACAGACAGAAAGAAAGCATTGCCATAGGCTGCTGAGACAAGAGCTCATGTAACATACTGAGCAGAAAAAAAATGGCCATCACTTGCTTTTCCACATGCGCATATATACTGTACAGAGGATTCTGAAAGCATTCAGACCATATTTTCGGCTAAAATTGTTTAAATTCATCCACTTATACTTAATATCCCATAATGAGATCAATCACCTCAGTATTCCCTTTGCTCTGACACCAGAAATTCAGCTGAGGTTCCTCTCATTTCTCTTGATCAGGTTTGAAATAGGTCTACTCCTAGATTTAAGTCAGCCTTGATTGCGGCAAATTCAATTTATTTGGCATGATATGAAAAGACACACACCTGTCTGCATAAGGTCTCACAGCTGACAAAGCATATCAGCCACAAGGCGAAGGGAACTGGCTGCAGACCTCAGAGCCAGGATTGTGTCAAGGCACATATCTGAGGGTGAGTGGGGGTGGTGGTGTCAGGGTACTAAAAAATTCTGCTGCTTTGAAGGTTCACAAGAGCCCAGTGGCCTCCATAATTCTTAAAAAGAGGAAAGTAGGGAAAAAACTGGGCTCTTCCTAGAGCTGAGCACCCAGCCAAACTGAGCAAAGGCCTCGATAAGAGAGGTGACCAAGCACCTGATGATTGTACTGGCTGGGCTCCAGAGATCCCTGCAGCACTCCCACCAATCTGGAGCTGATCGAAGCCTCACCTCAGTGAAGGTTTGCAAATAATGATAATAAAAAACACCGTCCTCCAACTGTGAGAAACAAGAATCACTGGTTTTCATGAAACCAAGGATGTTTGGTTTGAATCCAGACATCTCTCATCATCAATTCAATGCCATCCCAATCATGCTGCTGGGGACAGCTGCTGAGCAGTGCAAAGTGCAGAGATAATCTTAATGGGGAAACCTGGTTTGGACCACTCAGGACCTCCGACAGGGCCGAAAGTTCAACAGGATAACGAAGCTGAGCACACAGCCAAGACCATGCACGAGCGGCTCAGTGACAGCTCTGTGGAAGTCCTTGAAAGGTCCAGCCAGAGCCCAAAAACTGAACTTAATTGAAGATCTCGGCAGGCGCCTGTAAAGGATGTGCACTGACAATCCTCATTCGACCAGCGTGTGAGAGGATCTGCTGAGAAGAATGGCAGAAAATCCCCAAATCCAGGTGTGCAAAGCTTTTCACGTCACACTCAAGAAGACTCGTGGCTGTTATCACTGCCAGCGGTGCTTCAACTAAGCACAGAGTAAAGGCGCTCAATCTCAGTGTGATCGCTTGCAAAGATTTCTTCTCTAATTCTCTTTTCACTTGGTGTTTAATGTAGATTAATGAAGGAAAATGAATTTAAACGATATCAGCCTAAAGCTGTTACATAATAAAAGGATACAAAAGTGAAGGAGTTTGAATACTTTCCACATTCACTTTATTGACTATATATACGTGTGTGTGTACAGGTCTCAGCTGTTTTTGTTATGTGTGACCTACTTGCTTTGTTTCCATATGAATACAGTGTGTTTCTAAGTTTGGAAGCTGCAGCAGTGAAGGGTGTTAATGTAAGACATCTGCCCTTATATTCCTTTAACTTGTTGCTAACCTGTGTGGTATACAAGTGGTTTTGTAAATGTGATTGAAAGTTTACTGTGCATTGGTGTTCTTACAGCTGCATAGCTATAGACAGAAAGTACTAACATGTTACACATGGGACCGAGATCGACGTTACCCTTCTGCCATCCTTTAAGCTCCCTCTCCCCACACGCATTGTCTCATGCACTATTAATGCTCTCATCTCTTTTAATTACCCACTCCATCACAGCTTCAGCTCAGCAATCAGCCAGGGGACCACATGTCTCTGGGGATCACTGGCTTCCTGCTGAGATGCTACATATAATTTCAGGCCTGCCAGGCTGAATGGGTGTTCGGGCACAGTGATGATGACTGCGCACAGTGCAGCGACTCACTCAGCGGTAATGACAGCGGCGCTGTCGACCAAAGGATGGTGCTGCGAACCCTGTAAATCAGCTTTCAGAGGTTCTGTCGTGGCATGAAGGGCAAACACTGATTTGGATTTTAAATGTGAGAGTAACACCTGGGGAGCATAGCAAGAGTCCTTCACTTCAGTGCAGCAGTAGTTTCATTAGGTTTCTTAGTGAGACACAAACATAATGTACACAACACAGCTTGAAATCACTCAGCTAATTTCATTAAGATTGCCCGCAAGAATGTCATAACCATCCCTGTGAATTAAAAGATAATGAGATCAGATTTACTAATTTAACATGTGATCATTGATCGAGACATTCACAATTATTAAAATCTTTTCAAGGTGTTCAAAACACTTGACAGATGTAACTTACACATAAAATCGATGCGGAGGCCAGGCTTAATCAATAGACCTCCATGCATTCCTAATAAAGCAGAATGCATAAATATTTCCTGTGAGAGAAACACATTTTTATTTAAAGATGTTTTTCAGGATGTGATGCTGGGCCACCTTAAAGAGGAGAACTGTAGCATAAAAGTGATTTGGAGGTTTATAGTTCTTGCAACAAAACGCCAACTAAATCTATTGACCCGAGTCATTGTTCATCCATCAAGGAACTGTGCAAGTGCTGAAACGCACTAAGCAGTTGAAATGTTTTTGCCAAAGGGTGCATGTATGACGTTTATAATGGCTTAAGTTCAAAGCAAAGTTCAGCAGAAGGCAGACAGTCAACAAAGCAAAACAAATCCATAAAGAGAGCAGACGGGCAAGCAAACAAGGACATAAGCTGGACCTCCAATGGCTAGAGTGGCAAAATAGACAATCTGGCAAGAGACTGGTGTTTGTGAGCAGGAATATGTACATGAGAGTTGGTGAGGGGACTGGGAGCAGGTGTGCAGGCAGGTGGGGATCAGGGGGAATTGAATGGCTGAGGACTGCTCCCGAAAAGGCAGGGAACAGCAGGGTCTGAAATGAAAGGAGGTGTTTGAAAGTGACAGGGAAGGAAGATGCAGAATTGTAATGCAGAGGCTTTTGCCACAACAAAGCTGGGGCTGAGACAGAATTGGGCTTTTTTTTTTTATAGCAGACAGATTAAAAACACAAAGACAAAAATGGAGACATAAGCTCAACATTTCCACTGGTTTCCTCCGGGTGCTCCAGGCTACATTCAAAGCAGATGATCAGGAGACTCACATGTCACCTGCAGGTATGTTTCTCTGTCTATATGTGGCAGTCATGTAATACACCAGTGACCTGTCCAGGGTGAACTCTACCTTTCAGCCAGCGTGAGTGGGGATTGCAGTCCAGCTCCCTGTCACCCCATACAAGACAAATGGGTATAGATAATGGATGGAGGGCTGGATGGATGAAATGACCAAAGAAACATGGCAGATATTTAGGAGATATAGGCTACAACACAGTGTTGGTACATGATGGTACAAGACAAACCATGTTAACATCCAACTGAGATTTCATCTTGTGCATTACTTTACTTGTTGGCCACTTGGAGAAGCAGAACAAGCTGTGTACACAACACATCATTTTGTAAAGTCAATATATGGCAAACAGAAGATTATTTACACATCTAGCAGACACAGAGCGATGTGCCGCTCCCTTGCAATAAAGTTACACTATAAAAACCAAAACAATGAGCTGAAAGATGCTAAAACAGAACAGTAGAAGCAGCCCATTCCTATTCACAACCCTCACTTTTGCTTAACACAGCTTTGAAGGCTCAATTTGTAATCTTAATATGCAGCAATGTTGTTGTTGTCCTCCGGCTGCTCCTGTCAGGGATGGCATCAGCAGAACACTACCCGCATATTTGATTTGGCATAGTTTTTTTGGCATAGTTTTTTTGGTGTTTTTTTTAAGCTATTTGCCCTTCCTCACGTAAAACTGTGTTTGATGAGCCAGGGATCAAGCTGCCAATCCAGGAATCAGTGGACAACCTGCTCCTCCACCTGAGCCAAGTGCCTGACTCAGTAGAGTCGAAGACCAAGGTCTGCAAAGTAGATACCAGTAAGAAACTTTAATGAACCCATTTTTAATTCTTTAATATCCATGAATTGACCACTTTCTGAAATAATCATTCCTAATTTGCTCTGCTAAATGTCACACAACGAATAATCAATCATGTCTCCCTTAATGTTCACATATAAATTCTATTTTTGTGCTTCCTCAAATAGAGTAATGAATCATGCTGAGTTTTTCAGGAATGCACCATTACTTTATGGGTACCTCTCCATTACCGAGCATCTCTGTGTCCCGTCAGCAGTGCATCATCCCACCAAACTGAAAAGACTTAGTTCCTGATTGTTTATTTGGTTTGTTGTGACAGCTCAGAGTTTTGTGTACTTTGCTGTACAGTGTTACCAAAGTTCAATACTAACAGGTTTGCTATCAAGATGGATTGTTAGATTATTGACTGTGTGATTGTTGTTTTTGGCCATGTGCCTTTTCTTCTTTTATGTTTCTGATTAAATTTTAAACCTCTCATTAATTTTCTTTCCATCCCAACGGCTTGCTCGCACTCCTTCTCTTACTGCTTTATTGCTGTGCTGTCACTCAGTATGCCGATCACACCACCTCTCAGTGAGCCCGGCCCTCACCTGAAGCCATTGTACACTACAACGAAAACAGTGTTCAACCTCTCAGGGACTTTGAAAAACACTGTGCTTGCAGGGGGGAAAAAAGAAAAAGAATCCAAAGGCCGTCAGTGATGAAAAAAAAAAAAAATTAGCTTTTCATGTTGATGCTTCAGAGGCACAAATGGTAATTTCCACCCTGCAGTAAACTGTGATCTGAGGGGGAAAATATATCCCAGCATATTTCATGTTGGAGTGGAGAATCAGGTTTCAGGGGCAATGCAGTGATCAAGAAGCTCTAGGATGTTCAGGCAAATACACCAACTCATCTGTGAATGAATCTATCATGAAATTGACCTGGATACTTGGCATACTTTGAACCTGTGAATCAGTGCATTTAAATATAAGCGCCTAGGCCTACCTCATATGTGAACTCCTGCATAGATGAATTACCGGTCCACCTGTTCCGCTAATGTTGAAGCATAACAATAACGGTAACCAAAGGTCACGAAACTTTGTTGAAAAGACTAAAAAGCTTCAAATACATTTACACTTTCAAATATAATGACACAATAGATTGTCCTTCTGTCGTTTCTGCCCCGCTGGCTTTCGTTCGCTCTCTATGATTGAGGGCTTCTTTCATCATTTTTTTCTGAAAAGCTGAAATATTCTCAGAAATTAGCTATTGTTGGGTTTTTCGGAACATGATCTAATCTTAATGAAAATAGGTTATGGTTAATATTTAAAAATCATTGACTGATTATATTGATGATCTTGTTAATTATATAGTGTAACAATTACACCCTGTCAAGGCTTTGAGATCATCTCCGAGAGTAAAAAGAATCACTTTTGTCAAAATGATGAGCTGCTCATTTTCTATGACTGTATACCAGTTGGATATCTCTGAACACCCTGTTTAAAATCAAATATGTTTCCAACATTCAACATCGTAGGAACAGACAGTTCAGAAGAAGTTCTCTTATAGTGCAGTGAGTACCAGAGCTGCAACAATTAGTTAATTAGGCTAATTGAATACATATATCAGCCTTACTGTGTTTCCACAGGTCTCTTCAGAGCTGTACCAACCGCCACCTGCATCGCCTCCTCTCCCCTGCTTCTAAACTGACCTGCTCTCCCTGCTCATGAACCTGCCTGCCATCCAGTAGGACCCTCATTGAGCATACTGGCCTCCATGCTCTCCCTGCCTTTCCTGTATATGGCCCAGCCTGCACACCAGAAGCTGCCTCCCATGCATTTGCATGTTTTCCCATATTCCATGTTGCAAACTGTTTCCTTGTCTCTACACAACATCTACATGTATTGCACGTCTGCCCATAGGCGAGGGATCCCTCCTCTGTTGCTCACTCTCTGAGATTTCTCCAAATTTTTCCCCTGTTGGAATTTTTCCTCAGTCCATGTGAGGGTCCAAGGGCAAAGGATGTTGTTATTATGCTATGTAACACCCTTTGAGACATACTCTTGCCTTGCCTTTTAATAATTCAGTAATCATTTAGGTCAGTGTAATTAAACATAATAATAATACAGAAAATCAGCTGGTACATATTTCTAAAATAAAAGATTTTTTTTTCATGTATGATTGTAATATCTGAACACATCTTTCGTCGATTTGGACTACATCTAGGACGATTGATCAATAATGAAAACATTAGGTAGCTGGTCTAGTCAGAGAGTGCGCGTGTCACTTTAAGAGCGTAGAGTTCGTTGCGCGGTGACGTTCAGGTAACGGAGGCCTTTGAATCGGTTTGTCACAGGTGGAGTTAATGAACCGCGGAACAAACAAACTTCTCTCTGTCGTAGGAAATGTCACGTTGATATTATAGAGTCAGGCAACTAATAGCCTATTTAAAAATGCCCCCGACACACAACATAAGATGTGTCCCAATTCAGCAGTGTTTTGAGCGTAGGCCTACAGCCTGCGGAACACGAGAAGAAGAAGAAGAAACAGCAGCAGTGTTTTGGTTGCCAGTAAAGGACTGAAAAAAGTGCTGACCAACGACGGCCACACTCGTCAAACCAAAGGTGAAGTGATTTTTACTCGATGTATTGCAGTTTTACAAGGCAAAGTTCCTCAGCAAAGTGGGATTAATTTCCCCCCAAGAGTAGTCGATTTGCACCCTCCCTGAATTATTTAACAGTAGCAGTTTTAAGTGGAAATGGAAATCATTTTTTGTAACCTTTTTGCCAGTTCTTATAATTTTCAATGACTAGGTGCTGTAGCTAGGTCTTTGTGTTTTTCAATTGTGTCAATACAATTAGCTTCTTGCACGTGGGCTACACAGGTGTTTTCATTAATCTCTGCTCAGGTTAAGCAATAACACCTTTGATCATATTATGGTGTATTGAGTCCTTTTTTTTAAAGTGAAATGTAATATTCCCAAAACAAACCACATGAGCTTGAAAGATTTAGTAAATGACCCAAAGACACATGGAAATTATTCTCACTCCAAAGGAAATTTGATCAAAAGATGAGATAATATTTGATTTTGCAGATCAGTTATCGTTTTCTGAGGGGATAAAATGAAATGGGGGGAAAAAAAAGATTAATTTTGCCTGTTTAATTTGAAATTATTTCTAGTCTTCTTATTTAATTCTGCCAGGAGGCCTTACATGTCTTTCACATTCACACAGGTCCTCAGCTAATTGGATCTCAGCTCATGCTCAGCGCGGCCTCTTCATGGATGTGCAGTGGCTTTAAAAGACGTGAAATGTGGTATGTATGCTGGGCTTATTTTATTCACAAAGTGTTTCTTATCTTTTAAATGTTTTTTATCTGAAGTGGAGGGGGTATCGTCTACAATAGCTATCTGAGGATAGAGGGCAGGACTTTAGCTCTGTGTGTTTAGCCTGGAGGATTTTTAATGCAGGTATGTCCCCCGCCATTTAGAGCTCATTTGCTGACTGGCGGTGATACAGACTGTAAAAGATGTCACATCTTTATCTGTGGCTTGGACAGTGTCTCTGGCTTCAAAAGAGCCTTAAATGCTTTGACTAAGATTTCTCTGCAATGTTTTTCTCAATGGAGTATATTTCCTAAAACACTAGTTTTGATGTGGTTGGCGAGTTGGTCTCTAGCTTATCTCCCAACATCCCCGTGAACCCACTTACCACACTCCCATGCATCATTTGCAAGTATGATTTTTAGAAGGACTATGCTGCCTGTGTGAATTGCAAATAGGTATAGAGAGAAATCCTGTTGAAAATAGGCTACCCTCATTTCGGCTTCATGTTGCATTTAAAATAAACTTCAGCCATGGCTGACAGACATGAGGATACAGTATGTTGCTCAGCTTACCGCGCCGTGTTGCTGTTAATGTTGAATATACAACAGGGGCCAGCAAGGTGAAGAAGCAGCCAGCCGTATCCTCCACTAAAACGTCTGTTTGTTTTACTTCTCATTCGGAGGCACTGTGGCTTCGCCCCTGTGCTCTCACTCTCAGATCCCGAGCTCCCAAAGTGAAAGAGGCACAACAATCTCTGGGCTCATTGACTGTGGGGCCTGCGGGGCTTGGTGGTGAAAGTCTAGGCACGTATTAGCTCTGCAGTGCTGGCTGACCCAGACTGGTCCCTGGCCACATAACCACCGTCTCATGCCTACTCAAAGGGCCCCTGTGTTGGAATGTGTCGGCACGCAGCCTGGCCCCTCTGGAACATCATCCGTGGGATATACAGAGCTGGCAGGTTGACAGGCAGGTATGTAGGCACAAGGTGGCTGGTACTGGCCTGATGCCTCTTCGGATCATGCTTAAGAGGCCTGTGTAGGGATTTTTTATTCCCCTCCATCATTCCCGCAATCCACTTTCGTTGTAGGTCTTTTTATGTGCAAATTTCTCAATCCGATCTCATGTTGTGCAAATGTACACATACTTCTGGTTTCTTTTTTGTGTCTCTACCCCATGCATGCCATTCCTATGACTGGCTGTTGGTTTATAATTATTTGATGAATTCCCGCTCTTCCTCTCATCTCCTGCTATTTTCCCTTCCGCCATTTCTCTCTTCCCATCTCTCTCCCGTTACCCACTTCCTCTCTCTTCATCTCCCAATCAGCGCCATCCTCCACGCTTCCTCCGCTATCCTCCGTCTCATCCCGTCCTCTGCTCTTGGTGTTGTGCTGTTTTCTTACCTAATTAGAAACCCCCTGTAGGTTTTGGTTACAAAGCAGAATATTTACTGTGAGCAGTTCAGTCATGGGTTTCTGGGTCGGCTAAGGCAAGAGGGAGACTGATCAGCCCTGAAGACTGATGCTTAACATGACTAATTGATTACTAAATAAGACATTAGGCTGGTTAAATCACTCCTCTTACTAATCAACTAGTGTAATCCATTATTGTAGATTTTTGTGCTTATATTGAAATACTGAAGGCTGCTTGTTTTGCAAACAGAATTTCAAGAGTACTCTTCCACCGTGCTTACTGCTCACTAACTTTAATTGTTGTTTCATTGACGACTGAAATATTTTTTCGATGTGCTAATATGCACATGCTGGTCTGAACTGTTACCTAGCAACGGTAGCTGTAAGTAGGTAAAGACAGATGAGTGCCGTGAAGAGACACTAGAGTTAGCAAATTTAAGAATGGCAGGGGAGACCGGGTGCTTCAAAATGAAAGATGTTCATTATTTTGAGCCAACTTTCTTAAAAAAAAGATTTTATTAGAAAGTTGTAATTAATTTCCAATCACTCTTGATGTTTTGTGGTGATTTTTAGACATGAACTCTGGCAAAATGTATATTGAATTTTTTAGTGAATTGATTTATACCAGTTTGAGGCAAATTTTGACAGTTTTTGTTTTGAACAAGGTCGTTGAAATAGGAAGCAGAGAGACACAGCCAGTATAAAAATCATGAGAGGGCTGTTTTCACTTCCATACATATTTCAGTGGTTGAGCTTCACACTTGAAACAACAGTCCCTAATCAACAGGTTTGCACAGTTTTTATTGAAACATTGATGTGCAAATTTTATTCGTTCCTGAGCATTTTATGGACTTCTCATTCAACCCTGAAGTAGCCTATATGGACACAAGTTTCTTTTTTCTCATTCCAGTTTCCCATTACTCAAAAGTTATGCCTCAAAGTCTTGTGGGTTTCAGTACAGTTTTTCTCTTTGTAAAGCATTTTTTCCCCCCATAGAGCACGTTTCACAGTAACCATCAACACAACATGCTTAACAAACTGCATATTAGAATAAAACAATGTCAAAATAAGCCAACAAGTAATTGAAAATAATATAAAAAGTATTAAAACTTCATCTCACATTATGCAAACCTCACGACCAAGATGTTTTGATTGATGACTTTTATTGTGTTGTAGCCTATATTATTATGTGTCCCTTTTTTCAAGATATGAAACACATTAACTGCGTGGATAAATTGTTGTTGAAAATGGTAACAGCACGTTCCTCCGCATTTGTCATTATTTGCACCGTTTAATCAGATGAGTGACAGGCGACAGTTGAAAGGGGTTAAGCACAGCCTATTTGATTGATACAAATGGAAAGAAACCCTCATCTTCCCGCGGGGATCAGAGTGTGTCATGATTGCCAAGTGATGCAATTAAAGAATTCCCAGTGAAGTACTTGACTGTGTGCTGGAGGCACTTTACAGAAACCGCTTCAGGAGCAGCACCTTGGAGGAAATGGCAGATTAAAAGCAGCTTATTTTCCTGATGTGGAACTCCTCTAGCATGCCTGTCGTCAGTGGTGTAGCGGTCGTGCGGTGTCCTTCTCTGTGTTTTCCTTTTCGAAACACGATTTTCTTTTCAAAACATGATTTTTTAAATATCTAAAAAGATATAAAATCATTGTCAGTGTATCATGAGTGTGCATTTGTTATAATGCTGATGAAAACAATACATAACTAAAAGTGTACTGTTGTTGGGTTGCCACCCGCCCGCACAAGATCGTTGCCTTGAGCTTGTATGAATATTTGTGGTGCGTTAGTCGGCAATAAGGTCAGTCAACATTACAGTCAAAACAAGCGAGTTATAAACTGGACTTCAACTGTCTTTAAAAAAAATGAAATTAACATTACTTTAAGACCATGAAGTGATTGAAAAAACAACGTAACCTTAGATCCACGGGTCACCCAGAGCAGAAGTCAAGGAGATCTCTATGAGGTGCATGGATTTTTCCATGTCTAAGACCTAGTAAGAGGTAATGTTAGCTACATTCTTTAATTGCACATCATGTTTTGGCTGCAGATAGTGTTATTTATGCACACACACACACACGTTAGGCTGATAGTGATCGGCTGACTACTGAGCAGTCCATGCTGCAGAGCTGCTCCTCCAAGACTTGAACTGGCCTTGGAAAAGCTAACATTAACATTGGCCACGGCATTAGGTGAGCTCAGACGGATGAGATGGCTACTGGCTGCAGTTATATGACTTGTGAGTCGGTCTAATTGATCATCAATGAAAAGGACAGAGTCAGATGACAGCTGCACGTTGTAACACTGCAATACAAAGTCCTCCATTTTCAACAAACATAGGTGTTTGTTTCTCACCTCGTATATGACTCATCATAATAATAAACTCATAGTTAAGGTTATGGAACAGTAATGTTTTGATAAGACTGCTCGATAAAGCGCAGGGAATAAAATAAATCTTTTCAGTTAAGGCTGTGGAACGGGCAAAGACAAAAGAAACAACACTTACTATTGGTTTTACACAAGAGACAAATCCTCTGTGAAAGTGCGTTTCATCAGGCTGCATGCAGACTGAATATCCCATGTCACCTCACTTCCTCCTTTGCTCCTGTCATAATTGCTATGGGTCACTAGAGGTCACTTAACAATAAAAATTAGCCGTAGTAATAAGCTGCTGAGGAAGAGAAACATAATCATGAGCCGTTCAATATTAGGAGCAGGGCTGTGGAAACCTTCGAGGACTGTTGAGTGATTGGCTTGTAGGAGTTATTCAGAGGATTGAACTACAAAATTAAAGAACTCTACATTATTAAAAATAGAGCTGACAGCCTGTCAATGGTTTTATCATAATTAATCCTCTAGGCTTTGTATTTGTAACCTTTATTAACCATGGATTGTTTTTATGTTGATGGTGTTGTGGGCACGAAAAAAAAAGACAACATAAAAAGCAAATATATGCAGCGTTATTTGATCTGTGTATTGTTTCAGGAACCTTCTCTCCTCACATATTTTATGTACCGTTGATTACTGAAAAGTGGTGAGAACTGGATCAGGCTGGACCTATTTCGATCAAAAATAAGTTTGTTATTGATGAGAAAATCTGCAGCACGTCGGGCACGCCGCTGAGCTCAAAGCAAATACCTCAAAAACAACCTGGTAGCCTATAACGTTTGAAAGTAGTGATTTTGTTCCACATTGTGGTTAAACAATTATTGAAAATTTGTGTTTGGTAGAAGTTGGCTGTCTCACTGTATGGTGCAGGGTTTGATTTAAGGCTTAGTATTGGATTTTACTTGTTGATATTGCCGTTGTAATACAAGACAGATGTATGTGATCAGGCAGAATTGTCCTTGTAATTTATTTTCCCCACACTCCCTCTGTTTAGATTTCTTCATTCGCTTTGTGGTACGTGAGATGGCAGGGAGCCCTGCCTCGCCTCAGTACTGAGCAGGCGAATATTCTGTGCACTTGCTGTATTCATGTCTTTTCATTCATTGTGATGGAGAGCAGCGGTCCTGGTAAGAAAAGAGTTTGGTATGAAGACTGCTTTGATAGATGTGGAATAGCAAGTATCTCCTCCTGAAAATGTTCTCCTCAGTCTCTCCCAGCATTACAAACTGGCTATAGGAGGAATGCAATGTCGGCCAGACTGTGTTTCCTCCACATGTGGCTTTATAACTTAGCGATATAGTGCAACCCCATCGATGTGAAATGAACTTGAAAGGTCACAGTGGGTTTGAGTCACAGCAGTTGGTGTGAGCTACTCTACCACACATAAAGGTAGTACGTATAAAAAAACATATATACTTGTTCCAAATTGTTCCATAAAAGCTCAGCAAGTTTGGAGGGATGAGAAGATGTGGACGATGACACACAGTCTCTCTTCCAAGGCTTTCATGGTGTTGCACTCTTTTGTGCACCTGAACAGCCTGAAGAGGTCTTGTGAGGGCGGTAATACAGCCTAGTTTTTCCACATCTGCACATCTGGTCAGTCACTGCACAGAGTGATTGCTATACTTACGCCAGAAGTGTTTCAGCAATGATGAACAGTTTTCACTTAGGATACAATATGTGTCACAGTATAACAGCACGTCTCTCATATATGTAGTGTTCCCTGGATGCAACACATTTTGGTTTCTTGTCGAGGGGCGGTTATGTAATTTATTCTGGTTTTACAAGAGAGATCCATCCTGTCACATCTCTGTTGAGAGCACTTGCAATGTGTTTGCTTTACAGTGGTGTATAGATCTTTTCAGTTTGTTCAATGCCTCTCTTTCACAATCCAATTGCCGTTTATCACGTCACTGTAAAAACAACCATGCTGACTAAAAGAAAAACAAACAAGCGAGCCATATGAAGAGTAGGCTATAATTTCTGAAAAGATCATTTCTTCTCAGTTTTCTATATGTCCCCGGATGATTAAAATGAGATGCACAGCATGCAGGGTGAAATTAGCTCAATTAAGAGGAAAGATGGCATTAATCAGAACACTCGCATTGAGCCATTTTAATTATTTGTCAAATGATATCATTTCAGGGTTAGCACAACAAAACAACGTATTCTTTTGGTGATTAGTCAAGAGTGTCTAGAATACTGAAATTAACTTCAAGAAGGGACTAATTTGAATATAGTAAGAACAAACAACATGGGAATCAGAGGCAGAGGCAGTGACTGCATGTTAAAAACATTCATTAACGGGTGAATAAAGCAAAAATAATGTGACCTTTTCTGAGAGCAGCTGGTAAAGTGGTGATAAATTTAGAATCATGTCTGGATATAAACAGTCAGATGTAATTTCTGAATTAAATCTGTAAAAGGGAAGTATTAGTGCATCTGTGGAATAGCTGATTCGTCACAGTGGTGTCTGAAATGAGTGAGAGGATGAGACAAAACGGGGCACCTTGCACCAGTAACAAAGAAATATCCCAAGTTCCCAAGTGCTATGGGGAATCTTGGCAAAAGGTTCAGTGGTCACTCCTGGCAGAGGAGGCCATAATCGCAAAACACATTTTATCATGAGGTTATTATACTGAACCCTGAAGGTGATAAAAGTGAGACCACACATATTAATTATGAATACATAAGTTGAGAATAGAAATGCCACAAAGTAACTATAAATTACTGTACTAACTTAAAAGAAAAGCTATAAAGTCAGGGTGTTTTATAACAACATGTTGTCTAGGAGCAGTGCAGATCTGAGGGACTGAAGGGGTCTCATTGTGAAGGATGTGTAGTGCCAAGCTTATGTGTTCAATGTTTCAGTGTCAATCCAAAAGTGATTTTAGATTTCCTTTCCTTTTTAAACTTATCTTGATATTCTTCCGTATGTATTTCCAGGTAGGCTGAAAGAGATTGCTAGAGGTTAAGGATTGGTCAAAGCGGAGCAGTAGCCTTCTGCTGCTTCAGAGGCCTATGCAGACCCTCAGCTGGTGCTTATCCGTGCTTCCTCCAAAAAGGTCGCCAGATGTGAACGTCAGGCTCAGTTCGTTACATGGTCTGAGCTGCAATTTGTTTTGAAACTAATTTACAGCTGAATGAAAGGCCCTGGTCCTTGGTGTTAAAAGGTGTGCCGGGTGCAGCGTGGTAGGTGTCGTGTATGAAGCCGTCTCTCTGTTCTGCTGAGGAATATCTTAGGCTTTCACATATCAACACAATAGGCTATTCCATTTGGTGCACTGAAAAACAAGCATTTTATTGATTTCCGTGTCCCTGTCTTGATGCTGTGAATGTTTGCACAGTATTTTCTTTCGCACATTAACACCTGCCTGGAAAAGTGGTTGAGACAAGAGAACGTGTTTTCTTTGCAGACAGGACAGCCAGACTTGAGGGATAGGTGCATCATGTCGGATTTATACCATGTCTATCAGGGCTGTGAGGACGTTTTCATGCTGCTCACCAAAACCCACAGAGAGTTATCTTGTGAATAATGCAGTGCCTTAGGTGGATATATAGCCTTGGGCATTTTCCCTTGCAGAATGAGTATCTTGGGAATTTGCATATCAGCTAGTTATTTTCACCTGGATTGTGGGTAATATTACAAATCGGACTGTGACTGGGGTTTTTTTTTTTTTTTTTTGTATACTGCATACATTATTCTCAAATTGCCAGAACTAAAAAGGGATGATAAAATGAGACATTCAAGGTGCTAGAAAGAAGAAACTGAAACATGGATACACAGAGACAAAGTTCAGTCAAGGCAAGAAAAGTCTCAATCTGTAAAATGCATCAGCCCTGTCGTAAATGGTTCAATCAGAAGTCTCACAATAAGAGTCTGGATTCAAATCAAAGGACCTTGAAGCCCTCTCATCTTTTGTGTACTGGCCAGCTGTATCTGAGTCTGCATCAAAAAAAAAGAAGAAAAAAAAAACTTTTTTCCTCCTGTTCTGATGCAGTGAATAACATGCCTTCAGCGCTTCCTCAGAATTCAGAGGAGATTTCCGCTGAGTAGCTCGACCTCACAGCCTAATCACCAGATCTAAAACTCCAGCAGAGCTCCAGGCCGCACCGAGAGGGATAAAACCCCCTCCTGCTGTTGCTTCCTCCAGCCCCACATGCTAGGACACAATTAATTCATACTGCTGGCAGCCTTGGACTGTCCCAATAGTACAACTCTCATCCCCTGCGCTCATTTTCTGTCTGTATTTGCATAATATCAATTTGGTTTGTAATAGCCTATTGGGCAACACAGTCTGCAAGTTTGCATAAATAAGAAAAAAAAATGCATATGCGTAATTCAAGTTCTGTTTATGGTCAAAGCACAAAGCTGCAACTTGTGCTCTTAACATTGGAGGAGATGAGGGAATATATGCTTAAATGGGCAAAGTGTAGACTCTCACTGAACTTGTTGTAAAGCAAGTTTCTGTCTGAGGAGCTATCTTTAATAGAGAGGCAGTGCTCTGATGGCAACTCTCTCGGGAGAATCTTGTGTCTGTGTGTGTGAGAAGAGGAGGCTGTTGATGAATTTAATCACAGATAGGCAAACTGGCTGTGGGCTGAGTTAGTGAGTGAGTGGAAAAAGCTTGCTGCCTCTCGCTGGATGGATAATCACAGAGACCTGCCACACTCCTCCTCCTCCTCCTCCGCTGGCTGCTTCCTAAGCGGCACACACAGAAAAAGAGAGGAAGTCACCGTGAGAGAAACAGAGAGACAAACAGAGAGACAGACAGACAGGAAGACAAGAGATGAGGAGAAATAGAGCAAGAATGATGTGATGGGAAGAAACAGTGCAGAGAAGATTAGGTGAGGGCTAAACTAAATCTAGAAAGCAATCCCCAGGCAGGCACTTACAGTGGAGCTAGAATCTGATATTAACAAAGCTTGTAGGGATGAGTCCTGATAGGATCATAGTACGCCTCATGACTAAAAATAAATCGGCAGCTCTGCTCCAATGTAATTCATACCAAGAGGAGATGGACAAGAGGAAGTGGTACAAAAAAAGATGTTTGATTCTCAGGATTTTTTTTCTCTCCTTTTTAAAATCAGTACTCAGGCATCTGTTTGCCAAGTGAGTGGAGGTGTGGATGGTTTGTGTGATGAAACCGATCCCCCACGGGACTCTCCCTGCAGGCGGAATAATGAACCGAGCAGTGTGTGACTGATGTGTGCTCCAAAGCAGAGCGCATTACATGGGGACGGCGTGTGTTTCTGCTATCATGTGTTGACATCCTAAAGGGAGATTCCTTTTTTCCTCGTGTCCCCTCCTCCATGGGGAGGTCAGGGATCAATCGGCTTCAGAGAATCATCCCCTACAGCTGAGAGACATCGAGTTCCTCTCTCCCAAACACTTCAGCGCCTTGATTTATAGTCCTCTTACATTTCTATACTCACTAGGCCAGTGGTTTCAACCCTTTGTCAATTCATGTTCCCCAACAGCTCTATCAAAAGAGCTCAAACGCCCCTTCATCAACATCAGCCATCATATTACAAATGTCATCTTAATCAATTATACATCTATATACAGTATATATACAGTCATGTAGCACTTTCTTCTTCTTTTCCTTTCAGTTTGTTTGGTCAGTTTTCTTATTGTGCTCTCTCTTGAGTAGCAGCTAGTGGTTTCAAACATTTATTTCTCTACCAGTCTGTTTCAACTTCTCAGTTTGCCTGCCTGCTAGTTTTTATACCCTCTGTCTCACCCTCACACTGGACTTTTTCAGTAAATAAAAAAATGATGCTGCAGCAACTACAAGTGTATGGTATACTGCAAGATTAGATTTTTTTTGTGGAAACTATAAAACATGTTCTGAGATGCATTACAGAGACATAAACAACATCCCCTTGTGTTAATGGAAAACATAATCCAGTCTGCATCATATTTACTGCAAAACATATTTGGTGTTGCAAATAAGTTGTTTATCAACTGAATTTGTAGCCATAATGCATCATATTGTATTTTTCTTCCCAATATCAATTTATTGTTTTTATTTTTTTTTTAATAACCTGGTCAGGCAGTTGTAGAAAATACAGAATAAAATGACAATTCCTCAGGGCTTGATTTACTGCCACAAATCCTCACATTTTAGAAATTGGGGCCACAGTGAAACCTTCACATCTCCTCTTGAAAATAACTGAAATAGTGAATCAATTATCAAAATAGTTGCAGATGAACTAATTATTTTTGTTCTCTAATGACAGCTGACACAGGTTTGGAGGTGATGTGTTATGATTGAAATTATGATTTCTATTTTCTCAAATTAGGCCATGCAGCAGGCAGCTTCTCAGTCTTCTCAGATCTCACCCGGCAGCTGCAGGAAAGTACCCTCTTGTGTACAAGTACCCGTCAATTAGGAATCGCTGTACGCGGTCACCCTGAGATCCACACAGCCACTTTGTGTTTGTTTGCAGGTGAGCCATTGCAAACACAGTTGCAGTTGTTCGACCTCAAAGTTGAATGAATGTTGTAACTTTTCCATTGAGCCGCGAGATAAGCTCCCTCAAATCCTCCTTGTGTGTTTGATAGTGGACTCCAATATCCTAATCAAACATTTGTAGCAGCTCACTAATGCAGTTACAGAAAGATCGGATGAAGGCTTTGCTTGCATATTCTAATTATGTAAATAAGAATGGTGTGGTGGTGCATTTTAATATGAGTTTGCCTGTGCTAATTCAATTACACCAGTGTCTGCACAGGAAGTATATGATGACTTGATTAATTCAAAGCAGTCATAAAATTGTTATTGAAGATTTACTTATTGAGAAATATTTAATTTGATTTTAAAAAATGCTTGTAAAGCATTAGTTTAGATTTTGGTGAGAGATAGTCAACATTTGAATCCAGATAAGAAGTGTACGGATCAGAACAACTCTGCAGCTTTGTTGACTGTTGTTTAGCGGTCATAGTTTAATATTTTATTCCCATTAGTATTCAGAGTAAACTTGTATTTCTTAAAGACTTGCATGGTGAAATCAGTTGTGCACCAGTATGTTCCTTTAACAAATTAGACTTGGGACTGTTTTTCTGTGTTATGTATAGCAAACTGCTTACTGTAAATCTCCTTTGTGGAATCTTTGAAATGTCAAACCAAAAAACAAACTGGAGTCGTGTTGGAGATCAGAGGGTAGAAACTTTTGATATGTCACAGAGTGGAAATATGAAGTAAGGGAGGTTATCAACACATGAAAGTAGGACTGAGGGAGGTGTCAAGAAAGGGGAAGTGTAAAAGACATAAAGCCCATTAAAATGAAACTCCAGATAGTTTTGGCAAGTGTTTTTGTAAGAGTTAGCATTTTTGATAAACAACTTCATACCTACGCATTTTTTAGATATTTGAAAAGTGATTGATGCATTGTTTGTAGCCTTGCTTCTGACATAGTTATCAACATCGGTCTGCAAGTTGGTCTGCCAGTCAGTCCACCACTATGGTACAATCTGAAAAATCACTTTAATGATTTGACCTTTTGATTTCGTCATGTGTTTTCGTTCTGTACCACCATAAAAATGACCCTTAATGATCCCTTCAGGATAATACAAATGACTAATTTTGTAAACCTCTAACTTTTAATGTAGCACCACCATCAAAGGTTCAGTTTGTAATAATTGGCAAGATTTATTGGCAAAATCTGAATATAGTACCTGCTGGATATCACAGTTTTACCCCCATTTTTACACATTTTAACTAAAATTAGTGCTGTTGATTTAAATTCCTACTTCTTGCAGTGTCCCTCAGCTGAATTTAGTGCTCACTTCTTAATTTGCAAATGTTAGCATGCTAAGGACGGTGATCATGGAAAACATACTGTACCTGCTAAATATCACACATACAGACTGTGAACATGAAGATGCTATTATTTATCTAATATAATAATACCATCCTGCAGAGTCTGTAGCACGGCTGTCAGCTCCAAGTCATTTTACAGCATGTGTAACAGTAAAGTATGAGTGAAGAAACAAAAGTGCCTCCCCTCCACAACGATGGCATCTGGCAGGGACCATGCGTAATCCCAGTCACTTTCAAGGTTACAACTCCTCAGATCCCTCACCGCACTGACATGACTCTGCTGTGCAGCAGAGCTACGCTGCATCAACGGGGGTAAATGTGACACACTCTTCCTGAGTTGCCTCCAGAGTCACTGTATAACAGCCTGCTGAGTGTCCTGTAGTGAGCAATACTGTTAGACAGAGATCCCCACAACCTCTCTAAACACACTCACACTTCACTGTTTCATTCGGGGGCCGATCTTTGTCCCCTGGCACCTCTTTTGTCAAATCCTCTTGTCGTGCTCTTTGAAGATCTCATTTCTAACCAGGGGTGATGATGATGTTAATAATAACCCCGTGCAGTGTTATCATAACCCTGAATCAAGTTCTTCAGGCCACAGACTCCCTTCTCCTCCTGTCCTATTTCTTTGGTGTTTTTAAGCAATTTGCTACTGGGACTCGGCAGGGCAGTGCACTAGAAAAGACAGGCGACAAAATGGGCATAATGACTGGCCTTAGGGGGAGACGGAGCCAGAGAGCACCAAAACTGTTCGACAGCTCTAACCTCATCAACAGCGAGGCCACATCCGATGGCAACGAGGTGATTTTCAGGCTAGGGAGGCAAGATAAATACTATCAACAACTTCAGACTCATATGACACTGGGCCCTGTAGACAAAAGACTAGGAAATTATGGCTCAATTCAGATAAGGACAGGATCTTGATGCAGATGGTGAAAGGGGAATATTTATTAGTCATCTCTTGACTAATTTGATTATGGTCTGAAATACTGCAGCCATCACAAACACCCCCACACGGTGTACCATCATGGCCTCTTTGATAAACTACTAATTATGTTTTTTCCACTGACACATGGGAGCACTTATGTCCAACACCCTATATGAATCCTTGATATGCTGTGCTATAAACTCAACATAAATACATTGAAGCTGACATGAAGCTGCTTTAGAACGTCAAAACATAAATGCACCTCAACCCCTTTGTGTTACCATTCAATTATTGCTATTTTTTTTAAAACTCCACACACCGCAGACAAGTAATCTTTAAACTTTTCGATGGAGCCTTAACCTTAACACCTGAGCCTAATATAATTTCTAACATTGCACAAAAACTCAATTCTAAACTAAAATTGAACCGTTAGTTCAGATCTATACTGTAGAAGGACACCTTCTGTATAAGTCGAGGTAAATCTCTTTTATTGTGCTGTTTTTCTGCTCTTTCGCTTCTACACCTTCTAACCCAATTGGGAAATCTATATAACATACTGTAGACATAATGAAATTTTTATGACGTTTATGTGCTTTAGTAAACAGGGTGTCGTGTACTGGATATGCAGCTAGAGCACATGTGTCAAAGTCAAGGCCCGCGGGCCAGATCCGGCCCGCCACGTCATTTTATGTGGCCCGCGTGTGCTTAATCATGTCCAATTATCTTTGGCCCGCATGATAATATTTATGGTCCGCCGGTATGTTGCACGTAGTACCACTAAAACTACAAGTCCCACAATGCACTGCCAGTGCACGTCTGTATCAGAGGCCCGCGAGCGCGAGTCCTGGTCCCACTTGTTCATCAGCACCAGCAACCTGATCCTCTATTGTCAATAGAGCGGGCGATCGACGATGTCCTTTTTTTTCTTGCCGTTATGAAACACAGCGCGAGTGCAGCTGAACAGCAGAGTTCCTCTGACAGCTCCTCTGTGGAGCTGCAGGTCAACACTGAGGAACGCTGAAGAACACAGTTAGCCTACCGGACTTTTTCTCCCACCCCTCCCCTTTTTTTTTAATAGCGCTGTTGTTACAGGTGATGCACACACAGTTGTTGTCCGACCGTCTGTCGCTGGACTGCGCTGCAGAACCATGGATGTATTATATTATTATAGATCCATGTGCAGAACTGTCAGAAATGTCTAACTTCCTGCTGAGAAACGAATGACTGATATGACTGAAGGCATGATGTAAGTCTGCACGTGTCGTCAAGCCCCCATAAGTTAAGTAAAAAAAAAGAATTGATATTAATCAGTCAAAGTTGTTGATATTGGTTAATGGTTAATCATGTGCATCCCTAATTAGAAATGACTATGGAAAGCTGCAGATAGAGCCATTAGAAATGAATGCAAGTGATTTCTTTTTTAAATTTAGGCCTATTTAATGATTATTCTTGTTTTATATACAATAACTTACAAGCTTTATTCGTTTTAGGTTGAATATGTGCAAAAAGGTCATTTCAATAAGTTCTCAATAAACAACCATGTGGCCCTCGGCTTGTGCCATTTTTTCAAATCTGGCCCTCGGCGTATTTGAGTTTGACACCCCTGAGCTAGAGGATCATGCAACATGCAACTGCTTTCAAGTAATAAGTTGCTCTAGGAAATGCTCTAATGTGCAAACATAAAGGGATCTCTTGACTGTCATACCTGAGCTCAGAATAAGGCTAATTCTGTATACAGTATGGTGCAGTGACTGAACGATCTGTTACATTTCACCTCGACCTATGAGTAATAATGTTTTCAAAAATCTACACTCACCAAAAGTGACGGACTGGCACCAAAAAGAGGCCCGGGCATTTTTGACAGAGAGAGGCCACACATAAGCGAGTTGGCCGGCCGTAACTCACATCAGCACGGCTGAATCTTCACGCAGCCACCTCGGCCTCGTATCGATGGATTGATTTCTAAAGTGCTCGGGTGTCTTGAGAGTCACCAGTTTTATTAATTTAATTAGTAGTAATATTTTTAGAGCACCACCAGTTCTCCAGTTGTTCCTAAAAATTTACGTTGTGTAACATCACAGTGCATGTGTCGTTGTTTCCACACAAGACAAACACTTAGTTCCTCCTACAATGGAATTGAGATATTCTATAGCAGTTTCCACAAATGTATGGAATATACTTTATAGTTTACTTTTCCTTCACCCTCTGTCCAGTTCATCCATCCATACCAACCACTGAGGTCACAGAGCTCCTGACTGTTGTATTGTTTCTGAAGCTTATATGATAAGTCATGAAATAATTGCCCAGAATAACTCTCCTGTGGCAGTTTATTGCTTACCTCTGTAAAGTTTCTCACATGGACTTGAACTGCTTAAAATTCAGAAAACTGAAAATATAGGGGTATATATCTAAACCTCTGACCAGTAGTGTATGCATAAATGAATATGAATAAATACAGATGAGGTTAAATCAAGTGAATGCATCAGTTACTCACATGTCGACATGCATTCAGACAGGCAGACTGCACATGTGCATACACTATGTATTATGCACTTTCACTCACTAATACATGCACACATTGCCCCATATGCACATACACCACACGCAAGTGCCGGTGCAAACAAATGCATCTTGGGGTGGAGACAAGCTCTGGATTCAAGGCATCAGTTTAAAAGGCCAAAGGCAGCAGAGCGCGGTGAGCGATGATGGAGATGAACAGGGTGTTGTAGTCACACATTTATTCTTCTCACAGTCCTATCTACCTACACTTTCTACTTCACACACCCACTTGTTTAACCCACAAATACCCTGTGGTAATGGAAGGTTATTTTCATATCTGTTTTTAAGGTGAAATTGAACGTTTTTTTTTTTTTTTAAAGGTCAAGACCTTTAAATGAGATGAAGTTTGATTACATGGAGAGAGAGATGGGAACAAGATGAGAGTCCATGGTAACTACAGTAGCAGCTGACTTACCTTTGGCCTAAGGATGACACAGAAAGGCCTGATTTTTTATTTGAATGTAAAGATTTGGTACATGGCAATGAAGGGATGAGTAGGAGGAGGTTTATTTAAATGCAGGCATTTGAAATGCATAGCGGCCTTTACAGAAACATCCCAGAGAGAGATCAGTAAGCTATACTTTCCAATAACCTTTTATTTTGCCCTGAAAGGCTCATAGTTACCGAGTTAATAGTAATTTATTACTCCAAGCCCACTGCTCACAGTAATATGACCAAATAAACTAACCAACAACTGAGCAATGTGGTTTGCTCTTGTAAAATACACAGTAAGCACGGGGCACAGTACAGAGGGGAATAGCTAATGGGTCCTCTTTGTTGGACAAAGGGAGTAAAATGAAGGTTATTGGCCCCAACTCCTTTCTTTAGTTATAGTAGTAATAAATATTGCCTAAGCAGATATATTACATGAGAAGGAGTAGCTCAATAACTCTGGCTGGCCTTTTGGGAGGCATTATCTCAGCCAGATCTTGCTTCAGGCTTTATATCAGGAGTATAGGAAAAGGGGAACATATGCATAGTCTAGTACCCGCCATTAGACTCCAATCTCCCTGGCACTGTGCATCTGGCAGAGATGGATTGCAGCTTCTTGATTACCACTACACTATAGTGTTCAGATCAAGGATTAATTATTCACATATCCATCAAAACATTTAGCGTTCCACTTGAGAGACTTCCTCTCTTGAGATTTTTTTTTTCATCTCAGATGAAATAGATTTTGATTCACCTGACCAGGGTTGGATTTTATGATTTCTACCATACCTTGCAACTAAAATTGAAGGGTGATGTAATTAGGATTTAACCAAAACTACTTAATTTCCCCGATGGTACCCTCTTTTTTATTATTATTTACAGTATCTGTTTTGAAAGAAGTCTTCAGTCATCTCAACTTTACTGTTCTGGTTTGTTCTCTTGGTAAATGGACTGACTGCACCATTTTATTCTTACTAATGACTCAAAACACTACATTACTTGCCATATTGCACATATACTGATGGAACAGCCTTCAGGGTCTCACCTAAGGACACTTCAACACATGGCCTAGAGGTGCCGGGGGTCAAACCAATCGACCTTCTAATTAGTGGATGTCCTGCTCTACGTCCTGAGCCACAATTCCCGCTTTTTCAGTGCTCCCATGGCAGCAGTTTTGGGTGCAGCAGGCAGCTCTTCATAGTTAAAATGCTGTAGTTCACTGTACAATACCTGCTCAGCTCAGCAGCAAACAACAGACAGACACACTTTGCAACCAGCTGGGGAAGATAGTGACTCATAAGAAAGCTAAGAAAGATTTCTGTTTTATTTATTTATTTTTCAGGAAACCAAAAACCTAGTCGAGACTGAATGTTTCCCTCACATTTGCTCGGCAGCAAATCAAGTCTTAAGTTAGTGATGCTCCATTACTGCTGAATTGTAAATGTGTGATAGAGAACAAGCTGCACAGCGTGTGAATAGGGAGGTGAAATAACTTATTTTCTGCAAACTCAACTGAAAGGAAAATTGAGCTGGAGGTGAGGGGTGGGGTGGTGTAGGGGATTCAATTCAGAGCCACAGGTCGCACACATGAATCTGGAGATCCCCGGATTTCACTGACAGATGACCACAGGACTGGACAGGCAGACAAAAGAAGGATACTGAACCACTGAGCGAACTGTTGAATATCGGTCAACTGAAACAGCCTGAAGTGCTGCTGCAGGGTGATGTTGATAGCAAGAAGATGATCAAGCGTGGCGGTAGGGAGACTGATGGGAACAAGAGATTCAGGACGCCACGCCCAGCTGCACTAGCACACGCGTATACTGTACTGGAGGCAAACAACAGATCTGAACAAAATGAGCAATCAGTTATTGCAGCTTCAAATCAAACTGTTCTTGTTTCCTAAATCAAAGCATGTTGGGACTCAGAATACGATCCCGGTCTTCATTGTCCAAGTGCTGCTTTTCATTCTGTAAAAATAATGTGGATTCAACCTTCATTTAAACCTCCAAGAATTACTGAGGACATATTCAATGCTGTTGGGGCTACACTTAAAAACAGAATAACGAGAAAACACTGCTACATTCAAGGGCAGAGTGGTTTGTGATCATGGTTTTAAATTGAGCAGTTCATAACAGTGTTTTAGTTTTAATGTCAGAAAAAACTTTTTGAAATACTGGTGCATGCTGGACTTTGTCTATTTACCAGTCACTTGAGCAAATCACATAATGACTATGACATATACTCATCCAGAAAACAATAAAGAAAACACATTGGCACCGTTAAAGGTCCAGTGTGTAATAATTGGCAAGGCTTATTGGCAAAATCTCAATATACTACCTATGAATATATTTGTATACCAGTAAGTGTATAATCGCTATAAAATAGAAGTTGTTTGGTTTTCGTATAGCCTTATAATTATACTGTACAGTACATATAGCAAGGGTCTTGCTTTAGAGAGTGTTGCTGTCTTGTACGCTGCCCCAATGGAAAATGCAGCCAGCCAGAGAGCATGTTTTGCGAGTTTCGCATGATAAATAAACCAACGAAGGAAAAGGCAGAAGGAAAGAAGGAGGACAGCAGAGAGATATGGTTTAGATCTTCACCTCATCGCCCCATGCTCCTGAAATACTCCTGGCCGTCCCAGTCGTGGTAAAAATGTTTATTGCCCTCCACCAGGCCACTGTCACTTTGCCGACGGGAAGGGTGAGTGCTGCAATCTAGAATCTGAATGGTAGATATCACGGTTTTACCCCTATTTTACACACTGGACCTTTAAAGTGCAATATTACATTGGATAGCAGCATACTACTTGTGTTTCAGATAAAGATAAGACGATGCGCAGGCTGAGTCCTTCATACAGGAATCTGGATCATAAACAGACATCTCAAATGTAACTATTCTTGCCCTGGTAGATATACACAACAGGAAATACAAATGGTGCAAATGATACGTTAATAGATGATTTTCATTGATCTATTAATAGCACCGTGGCTGCTGTTTCAGTTACTTGGTAGCTTAGTTATTTTTAAACTTTGTTTTTTGCTAGAAAAGGGTAACAGAGTTGATATGCAGTCAACTTAGATGAGTTTAAGTTCAAACTGAAAATAGATCTGAATTGAAGATGATCATTTCTACTCTCTCTTTTTCACACAGAGTCAGACAGATGAGTTGTGGATGTTTGTGGACACATTGCGGATGTAAAATCAATAATCCTGCTACTCACTCTGTTCACTGGTCACACACATAACACACACTGGTGAAGTTTCGGATTATTGTTATTTTATATATTTGAGAGATGAAAAAATTACATGTCAATAATACTATAATCGGATATAATAGTATTACCCACAACTGTTTCAATGAAATGCTTTTTATTTGAGACTACATATCAGGCCTGACAGAAAGTCAATAGGATGTATCTGGTGCAGCTGGGTCATAATCTAAAATATGATCTGTGTGCGTTTATATTATTGTGTCACAGCCTTTTTCAATACAGGGCACATAGAAGAGGCATGTATTAAGAATGTGGCATCAATCAGGTTGGGAGTAAAAACACAGTGTGAATCAGGTTCAGAAAGCAATGGTAATTAATTCCAATGTTTTTATGTTATACTAGTCCTGTGTGAATACACGCTTCAGTAATTTTGTGCACTCTCTCTTTATCATTGTGGAGGTTATATGGATACTGGCTGCAGCATTTCAGCCATCCAGTGGACCCCCGAAGGAAAAGCTGAAGGTCAATAAAGCCTGGCCTTGACGCACCTGCATATCCAAACGCTGTTCTCCCAAACCGACACGCAATTCAGAATCATTTATCACATTTATACTGATAAGCCAACAACAGCAGCCTCTTAACCTATGCCATGTCCTGCAGTGCTGCACAGAAGCACAATGTGTTAGCAAAATGCCATAGAGTAACTGCGTAAAATGCAAGTTCAAATAGATACAGAGAAGGTGATTTGGCTTAATAAGATAACGTGTAGTTGGTGGTTTCAGCCAGTGACTGTTATAACCTGCAGCCAGGTGTAAATAAAGGCTTGTTATGTGAACGCAGGTGTAGTTGGTGACTGGAGAGATACATTTATGATGAATGGATCAAATTACTACTTCAGTGTTTGTGTTTTGAACCCATGGTGAGGTTGGGAGCAAATGAGGTACTAGTTAGCAAACAGTTGCATAATTACTCACACAGCAGTTACAGGGCAACATTTGGGACCATGTAAGTCTTTTATCTTTGCTTTTCATTCTCTACCAATAATCTGGGTCTTCAGCTGCTCAATGCGTCAGTGTGTTCATCTGCTGCTCCTAATTGTGTCTGCTGTTTTGGTTCTGTTCAGGTAGCGCGCAGTGTGATTTTAGAGCTTTTTCACTGAGCACAGCTGCAGCCAAAAACACATTCGTGACGGTTAACCAAAACAGTAAAGTTACAGGCTGGACGGCACATGCTGGCCAGAATTCAAGATGGATTGCTATGCTGTCGAGAGTGCTTCACTAAAACCACTGATGTGTTTTTCATAATACAGAGTTGTATCAGTTTATAAAGAACCCGCCAGTACAAGGTTTACAAGCAGAAATATGCAGTATCGTTAATTTTACAGATGGTTCTTTGCAGCACTATATGAAAATAGTGATGGCACATGGGTGTAGATGGTTGTTTATGAAGCATGAGCCGTGAGGGCTGAAACTGACCTTCTGGTCCTCATGTTAAATTCACTGACAAACATTAAGCTGTTTTGTGTAAATTCCCAATTTGGCCAGCTTGCCTCTCTCTTATCTTGTGCGCTGTCCCTCAGCAGCTTGTTCTAGTTCTCTCCCAGTCGATATTTCCTTCATCTCATGGCCTCAGCTTTTCTTTTTTCTCTTTCAGTTTTTCCATTGGATTTCAATTCCTCCCTAGCCCTGGAAGTATTCTCATTTTTGTACAAGAACCTCCTTGAAAAACACCTTACCATTTTTTATATGAGAGCAGTGCCCTCTGTCATTTATCTGTTCCACAGATGGATCATGTCCTTGCTCTCAGGGTGTCTGCAGCCATGAGCTCTGAAGACCATACTCGCAGGTTATGTCTGCAGTAATGAAGAAATTTTGAAAAAGAAGTTCACATTTGAACTGGTATATCCATTCTGCTATTTCACAATTCCTTTCTAAACGCTTGTTGCCTGCATTGGAACAGTAAAACTAAAAAAAAAACCTTAGAGCCACACTTGTCAAGAAACCTGGAGGAGCAACTTTTCCAGCTCTGCTGTCCCACACTGTTTCACAGCTCTGTGGAGCTTTATAGTTGTTATTTTGGTTTTCTTGCCTGCAGCTCGTCTCTTATCAGCCTCGTTTCTAACTGCTCCATTGGCCGGGGTCTCTGTGAATGGCCCTTTTGACCAGGGTGGAACTAGCATTGCTACCAGAAACTTTATCATTTACAACGATGACCACCGACAGAAAAAAAGAGAGAGAAAGAGGGACTGAGAGAGAGTAGGGGAAAGAATCTAATATGTAAAAGGAGTAGTAGTAGTTCCCAGGTGTCTTAAATACATATCTGTAATACATATGCTGCAAAAAATATTCCAAGGATCAATCATCATGGCTCTCTTTTTATCCACTCAAAACAGTCCTGTGTTTAATAATGTGTTCAGATCTTAAACATTTGGTTTTACAGTGTGTTCAGAACGGCTGCTTTCAGAGCCTGTGCCTTTAAATGCAAATCAGCCACTGCTCGCCCCACCCCACCCCCGCTACTGGTACCAGATAGGGGTGGGGTTATGCAAATTCAAAAGCTAGTTTCATCACTGGAAGACATCTGAGGGAACAGCTCATAAAACCACATGGATTTCAATTCAGGGAGCCTGCAAATTACAGTTTTTTTTTGTCAATTCTAAGGTGCTTACAATATTTGAATCTATACTAGATTATCTGCTGACACTTAGAAGCAGCTGGATGGTGTCTTTATGAATGCGTCCACAACGGGTCAATTGCACACTGAGAAGGAGGTGCACTCTGAAGTAGTAAAGTTGTTTTAGAGATTAGTCGATGAACATGATGGAGCATTTAACAGAAAAAGAGAAAAAAAACCTCAAGTGGCCAAAACATCCATTAATTTAGCTCTAAATCCCTGCGTCAGAATGTCAAGCCAAAACAGCTTCACACAATTCCTGCCAAGTGATATTCTGCTGCTTTTAAATTTGTTTGCATACTGTTTTCAAATGACCGACTTCCCCAAAAACGGGTGAATCAAGTATGAAAACCTAAAGCTCAGTTATTACTGTCAATACTGCAATCCAAGATTTCAGTTGTAACTACCAGCTAAATGTGGATGAAAGGGCCACATGTAGGAAAAAATGCAGCTTGTTGAATATCTGCCACGATCGGCCAAGTCTCTTGTGATGTTGATGAAATAATTACATACTTCAGTCTAAAATATTTAATCTTGAGGGGGATGTCAGGTTAATTGTGTTACGTTAATTATTTGTTACATGTGTGGAAATTGTATGTTTAACACAGCAACATGGGTGAAATGAAGGGAGTTTATCATCTCCTGTGGGGGAGTTGTGTGCACTATCACTGCGCTTGATGAAGACCTAACCCATCTTATTTGATCTGAGCATAGACTTTGTAGTATGAAGGGCCCCAGGCATCACTTTTAAGGAGTGCACACATGCATGCATGCACACACAAACACACACATGCAGTATGCATATAGAGAGATTCTTTGAAGGGTCTTCTTCGTAGGTTGAGAGTTTATTGCAGACACTGACAGTGTTTGATTACATTTTGATTCACCTCATGAAAATGGGATGAGGAAACACATAATTCTCACTTCATTGGCTTTGACTGCAGATCTTAAAAACCTCAACCAGTCAATAGGAGACAAGAATAAGTTTATTTCACATTTCTGCCACAGCTTATATTTTTATTGTAGCTCAAGGTTGTAAAATGCATCCAGTCACTTTTAAAAAAAATGTATTTGATATCTCCACGCATTATCAGTGAATCCTTTAATGCTTGATTTCCGGATCATTAAATCTGCGGTGAGACAAATGCAGTGCTCAAATTACATGAGACGCCTGTAAACCTTTTGGACAGGCTATTTGTTTCCTCCGCAGTTACAGTATGACTTGTCTAGAAGGAGTCCTTTTATAGTCATGGTAACACTGTCAGTCTGCTGTCTTTGGCATGATTGCTGGGGTGATGCAAACCTATCCAACGCCACATGTTTTTATGTGTAATTAAGTGTTGTACAAACTAGAATGTCTTTCCACCACAATAACTGAATGGCAGCCAGTAATGACTGAATAAACGAGAGGGAGAGGTGTGAAATTCTGTGACTATGTGGGTGTGAGTATTTTCACACGTACAGGCATTACAAATTAAAGCACTTGTTGATAATTCATGCTGTAGTATAAAGGTTTCATGCCGTTACCTCTTCCCATGGCAGGTACAGGTTGCGTTTCCTCTGGCAAAAACAATGAGATGCTTTAATATCCATGAGGACTGGCACATGTGGACATGCATACAATCGAGTGCAACCATTACAGCTTCACAAACCAAAGGAGCATGAAATGCTTTTACTATTGATTTCCATACGTAATGTTGTTTTTCAACCCTTTTTAAATTTCTTACATGACCTTTGGACTGACATCTGTTGTAATGTTTCATGCAGTTATGAAAAAGATGTATGTACAATGCCAACACTTGAAAATATTTATAATATTATAGTGGCAGATCTATATGTAGGCCACTAAAACACTAGTTGAAGAAAACTGTAAATATATATTCTGAAAAGTGTTGTGCACAGCGTTGATTAAAATAACCGACTATCCAACCCTTGCCCTTCTTTTGAAGTGCACTGACCCATTGAAGCACTACACTTTAAACCCTTATTTTCCACCTTGTCACACAGAGAAATCTCTTTTTCTTGCACAGAACTGAAAATTGAGCACTGACGTCCTCCTTGCATCAGGTGATTAGCATCAGATGCTTTATTCATCTTTCACCAAAAGCCTTTTTCTCTGAAGACATTTTGACATGAAAAGTATAAGTGTAAATAATGAAATGAATTATGGCTGGATTCCATTTAACTAGAGGGTCAGTATCCTGCTCGATATCCTTTTGTATGGTAGTTACCTGTCACACTGGCACAGGAGCAGAAACATCTTAAATTTTTACCAGGAACACCTGTGCTGTTCCTGCTGCAGCTCACAACGCCTGCAGTAAAAAAATGACATAGCAGTGGTTTGTACACCAGCTAAGCCTGTGCTGATACAAGGCACCTTTAATCAAGCATTACTACCTGCCCTGCTGATACTGAAGTTGTTTCCTGCTGCAGCTCCGACTCATGAGCTGAGGTTTTAGTGTATTTGATTTGACTAAGATCAAATGTTCATGTATATGTTTGTTAAACTGGATCTACACCAATTCTAAACATCAAAGTTTGTTTATAGGTCATAGGGAGTATGTCTGCTCGATACATATATGAAAAATGTATAAAGCGTTTCATGGCTCTAGGGGGAGCTGCATGAAATCTGATAAATTGCCTCAAGAGTGTCAGCCTCGGTTAGAACTAAAGACTACAAGTATGAAAATAAGAAAATTGAGGCGATCTTTCCAGATTGCTTGTATTTTTTTTCTCCAACCCACTTTTGATTAAAACACACCCACTTCTATATTGGTTAGGGATAGGGCTTTGATTGTTTCATCAAAGCATTTGTTGGAAGTAGGCGTAGTTTCATTTACACTGTGACACAAAATGCCAGACGTCTGCTCCTCATCTCTTTGCGAGGCTAGTCGGTACCTTTGCCACTATTAGCATAGTGCCCAAGAAACCTTCACTGACACATGAATCGAGGGCAGTTGGACTTTGCCTCTTCAGTTCTCACTAAGTGATGGGAGACACGGATAACGTACTGGATGTAGGGTCAGGCCGCCGATGTCACCTTCGTTCATTAGTGCTCCGGGTTGTTGTAATGGTAGTTGTCGAGAGTCATTGGAGTCACTGGGGGGTGAAATGTGAATGGTTGTGTTTTTCCCCTGAGGGGATGAAAGGGCACTACCACGGGTTTGATAGACTGGCTGCAGTTTTCATCCTGGATGTGTGGAGCTGTCATTATTGATGCTGTGGTATTATTTAGTTCTTCAACGCCGTTGTCCTATAGCTGATTCACCCTCAGTCACTGTCCATGCTGTATAGTAGTATTCCTATTGTGTTGAAGCCCCTCAATCTCCAGCTGTGATAATGGCTTCCTTCTATTGACGTTAGAGCATCAAGCTTTCACTATACGTTTGGTGTTAGCCTTGTGCTTGTCCATAGGTCCTTCATATTCTGTTATGAGCAGCTGTTTCTTGACAGACTTGCCTTGACTGGTGTCTTGTCACAACAACGTCCATGCTCATATGTGCATTTTGCTGAGTGAGAAAGACTAGGGAAACTAGTCACTTGTGTGGTGTATTCCACATAAAAGTTAACATACTGTGCGCTCCAAATTTGGGTTGGTTCTCCAATAAAAGTGCCAGAGCCTTTTGGAGAAGGGGCTAGAGAGTGAGTCTCATCTCACATATGAAACCTGTAACCAGTTCGATATGCTCATTTTGTTCCCTCTGTAATGCCGTCATCTAGGAAGAGTGCTCGAATAAACATGGAAACACTGCCAGTCTGCTGTCTTTGGCATGACTGATGTTGCGATGCAAACTGGACAAACACTGCATGTTTTTGTGTCTATTATTAATTAAATGTTGTACCAGGGAGAATTATCTCTTCTCTACCGTCGCAGTCAACAATGGGCAAATAAGGTGTGAAATTTCTTGACAGTGGGTGTGAGTATTTTCACATGAAGGCCTAAAGACATTACAGATTAATAAACTTGTTGATAATTCATGCAGTAGTGTTAGGGTTTATGCAGTTATTAAACTGGATAACCAACTGCCTTAACGAGTATCTCATTTGCATATGCCAAAAGTCAGTGTAGTGTTAAATGCCTCAGGGTCCGTCCTTAAAGCTGATGAAGAGAATTATTGAAGGCCATCATCCTCCTTCCCCCATACTTCTTCTTGTGGGTCACTCTCCTTGGCCCAGGCCAACACACTAAAACACATCAGTATCCGTATAGGACATGTGGATGTGCATACATGCAGTATAATGTACTGGATCGGCATCCGTGACAAATTCACCAGCTGGTTGGGGGCTCATTTCATGTTCTCGTGTGAATTTCATCCCATAGTCAAAAGACGTGTGATTGATAATTACCTGTAGGTGTGATTGAAAATGAGAGCTGTTGTTTACACGGCTCTGTTGCTGACAATACCTCCCAGGTGATCCAATCACAAGCCGACAGCTCTGAGTATGTCAGGTCACATCTGGCATCGGAATACGTCTCTACATGCATCTTGTGATTGTTCATACATGTGGTTATTGTTAACTGGCCGGATGCAGAAAATGATCCGCTGAAAACTGTTAAGACGGAAATCATGGTGTGTACCTGATCATGTCAGCATGTATACAAAGGGAAGAGATACTGGCAACTACAGGCCTGCACGGTGCCTCCTAAAGAGGTTAGTGTGCTGATGTTTATATAGTTCATCACTTATAACAGAACGAGAGAGTTTATCTTCATTGAAAGAACAGCAGAAAGCGGTGCTGGAGGCTTTTCGTAATGGAAATGCTGTGCCGTGATTGATTTACCTACAGAGTCTGCATGTAGTAGGAAAAAAAATGGAGAGGGTGCAAAATGTTGAGTTTTGGTTCAAGTTAACCTATGATAGAGGGTGGCCGATGGTTCTTCCAATCACTTGCCAAGTCGTTTTTGAAAACACCTGCCCTTCTCAAAACGGTGTCCAACAAAGTCTTCCCAGATGATTCCATGTAACAAACCATCTGGTGTGTCAGGTTAGCTCCAGCTCTGTAAGCACATATTATAGATGGATGCATAATTGGAGACTGTCAAGCAGCACACACTTTAATTTAGCTAGTGAGCATTAGACTCTTGTTCTCCTGCAACCAAACTGTCCCAATATTGCTGTCGACATGATGTTGCCTTCATGTCAGCGTGATGAAAAAATTCACTCATTGCCAGCTGTCTCAAAGACCAGCAGCAGTGGTAGCGCTGCATTATTTAAGCCAACGTAACAACAGTAACTGACTAATTATCATAAATCATCTGTCATTATCATTTATTTGACATATTCATGCATACATAAACATCCAAACACACACATTCACATGCTTCTGCACACAGATAAACAACCACTAGAGCCAAGAGTGATGTTCTGTTGGTGGCGTTGGGTCAGGTAGTGGTGCACTTCTGTCAGCTCAGCCTAAACCGGGGCAGCTGTGCAGAGATGGAGGGGCTCAACAGCATACACACATACACATTCATGGATATACGTATACATATAGATCCCTTGAGATACTGGAAAGAAGAACAGGGTACATAATGTTAAATTTAATCTGCCCTGGATCAGAATGTCAGGTTCCAGCGATTTTTACTGCCGTCCCCACAGGTTATGGCTGGTCAGCCTGTACTTATGCACAAAATGTAAAAGTAAACTGAACAATATGAAAATAGATCAAGCTCAATAACAGCCTGGTGTTTATGTGTTACATGTTTACAATATCTGGAGAGACTTTCAACAGTGGTTGTCGAACCTGAACCTTTTCTGGCATAATACTGTCCTTTGGAAACAGCAACCCTCCAAACCTTTTTTACTTTTTATGAGCCATTACAGACTTGGGTAAAGAGTGGGATGTCAGCACCCATTCACTGGGGGCTGAGGGTATTTTAATGGTTCGAAGACGCATATTTACATGACTCCCGAATGATAGGCCTACAGTATATTGTGCAGCCATGATCTTCTTATGTGGAAGCACTCTTACAGTACTTTTCCCCCAAATCAAGCAGATTTATTGAACTTTAGTTCTGAATTCAACGGAGAGCAAAGTCAGACTGGTCATCAAGCAAATCCAGGTGGACTGCTGGAAATCTGTCTGAAAATCCATAAAGTGTTTACTGTCCATCTTCCCCTGCATGGGCCCCCTCTGATTTGGGGTTCGCATGAAAACACACCCAGATTGACAAACACACACAGGCACCTGGTACATGTTAGATACTATATGATATTCCAACTGAGACCCACTGAAGAGTGGCTGAATACTGTAGGCAATGGGGTATTGATCTCTCCATGGAGATTATGTTTTTTCTGGAGCTCCCATGGCAGGTCAGAGCTCAGGGTCTGCTTCAGAAGTGTGTTAAGAGCTTTGCTGCTCTGCTCAAGGACTCTTGAGCACAATGGATATTTACCAACTCAGAAATTGAACTTTTAAGAATACTTAAATTTGTATAATTCAAGTTACTCTAATATGTACATGCGATGTTGTTGACTCTGCTGCCTCGGGGTCACACGGCACCACAACAGCCTGCAAAGATCTTATCATTTACCCACTGCAGGGATCCATTTTTATTTGAGGTTTTATTGCTTTTATATATGAAGGTTATATTTTTACATATTTGTTGCGATCTCAGAGGAAGGGAGAGTGAGCGGGAGCTTAGATCGGTAGAGAAAATGTCCCCCCTGTGAAAGGCAGATCTTATTTCTCCCCCATGATTCGATGACAGGTTTCCTGATGCACTGGGTTCGTAGTCTTTAATCTCCACTCCCAAGTCGCATATCAGGCTCCAGATGGTGAAAGTGAAATGAAAACACCACTCATTTCATCCACTGACTTCACATTTGGCTACAAATCTGATATTCAAGCAAGCATGTCATGAACTGCACAGGATCAGTTGAATCCCTGCTCTTTGCAGACACACTTTGGAAACATGCAGGCTCTGAAGGGACTGACTTGTCAGCCCATGCAACCTCTGTTGCTTCTGTTTTCCCAGCGTGAAGCTTGTACTGTATTTCCAGCATGTTCAAAGGGTGTTTTCCACCACTTAAGCTGGTAGGCGCAGTTTCAGAGTGCGGAGCTGTGAGTTATGTAAGTCCTAGGGAGATGTTTTCCACCCAACATGTTGCCATAAATGACTGCTGTCTTCCTTACTCGTGCATGACCTCTCTTCTCGCTGCCCATGTAGAATCCACTGACCTCGCATTTTTCACTGCCTGTCCACCACGGCTTCTGCAGTCACAAAGCCCGGTCAAAATGTGCATGGCCGATTTATGCGTAGTCATAACTCCGAAGGTGAGCGCTCACCTTCCCCCTATTCACCCCAGCAAGTCATGCTACTTTGACCTCGTCACTGTTACCTGGCATCACTCTATCGATTTCTCACCTTAATGTTTATTTAAGGCCCTCAGTGAGTCAGCAGTGTAGCTACTACAAACATGGCAAACACATCCTCACAGGTGGTGAAATTGATGCTATTGGTTGATATCAATGTTGAAACTTAAGTTTGTTTTTAACAATTTTCCTCCAAGTCTTTCTTGTTTGGTTTTATATATTGAATGAAGAGTCTTATATTAATTTTATACAGTTATATATTTTAAACAAATCCTGTTCAAAATAAATGTGATATATTGGAGCTTCTCTATCACCTGACATTTTAATAATACAGTTGTGGCTGACATGCAGGTCACGTTCAACAAGATTAAAACGGAGCATTAGCAAATGTCTGTCCAATCACAGTCTTAATAATGATGAAGGATCAGATCAAAAAAGATAGATAGGATGGGGTCATTAAACACTCTTTGTTTACTGCTGACATTTGGTATTTTTTATTTTATAGAGATATTTTAGAGATTTTAGACATATGCAAATGTCTATTCATCAATGGTTAAAAATTAATTCCATTATTATCTTCTTTCAACATGAATAGAAAAACACTAAGAACTAAGGAAATAATATATCCTTTCATAAGTGGCAATTTTTCATAAAGACACCTACCTTGCAGTCTTCCCAAAGATAGAATTTATTTGAACACCATTAAACATGAGTTATAAATAATGATGTATTGAAGTGTACATTACAAATGACAGGTTATTCTATTATTATTCATGGTGGACCATTTAAAATGAATACAAGTTCAGGCATACTAAATATGCAATGAGAAGATGCAGTATCGTCAGTATCACACACGTAATACTGTATTTAAGGTCAATGACTGCAGGACATATTATGGTAAAGACTGATATACTGTAAATTCATATTGATAGTTTTGCGTCAGTGATTGCTTTAGGTCAAACAGAGAGATGCACAGCATTTCGCTCCATTAGACAAGTTATTAAGCAGCAGCTACTAAAACATGAACAACTTGCCTATTTAAGCTTTTCTCACTCAGTTAGGCTGAAAGGTTAACTTCATAAATATCAAGGTAGTATCCAGTACTGTACGTGGCAGATGGTGGAGGTCGTGTGTTTGTGTGGGTGTAGGTGAGGTGACCACTACAATCTGCATATGTGTCCATTTATAGATAAACCCTCAAACACATAAAAAGTTAATTATGTTTAAACAAACTTTGAATGAATAACTCATTTAGTAGAAACAAGTCTGTCCATTTTTTTCATTTTTTATTTTAGCGTCTTAGTTCAGACAGAAATATGCCACTTACAGTGGATGGATTGCAAATAAATCTTGATAAGTCATGGTGTCCAGAGGACGAATCCTAATGAACCCCTCACTTACATGTGTGGTTTTGAATTTAATGCTATTAAACTTGGGTATCTGATATAGTTGATATTACAGTCATTACTTGAGTGTAACCATCCCATAGAGCCACAGGTCATGGGGGAGCATTCACCACTGACATTTACTTAAGTCTCTGAAGGCCAAATGTCAGACTGAGAAAGTGTCTTAAAAACTGTAAAAAAAAAAACAAAAAAAACACTCAAAGGCAAAATTATGTATAAAACATGCATGGACCAGAATTGGACAGCAGTTAAACATTAATGTTGTTTATGAAGCATCTCAAGTTTGTTGGTTTCCAAAGAAGGGTCTTGCGAGTGCAATTATACAAGGATTAACATCGGGTAATGTTGTGGAAATTATCTGGCGCTGAATTCCTCCTCTTTCCCACATATGAGTTTACATATGAGAGCAGACATGCATGTTAATGAGGATATGGGCAGTCCATATGGTTATTTTTCTGTACATTCGTGTATTTGTGTATGGTTGTGTGCATACGCATGATGGGTTGACATTAACAGAACAATTACTCACACTCTGCACAACCCCCAAAGCCATGAAATCCTATTTTACGAGCACATGTTGGGGGGTTGGTGGTGGAGTTGGTGGCACTCGGGGTGTGTTATGGCCCCAAGTCTTCAAAATGAAGTCAATGTACAGTAGCTGTCTTCCCTAAGGATGGAGACAGCAATAGGTTGGGCAAAATATGCATGAGGTCTTTCATAATCTGTCGTGTCCTTTGGCAGCTAGGCGAGGCCGTGCTTATCTCCTCCATGTCGGCTGCCCACAAGACACCTGGTACCCAATTTGTTACTGCCAGGGTGGCCTTGACAACGGCAGTCAGTTTTTAAATGGATGTAGCATTAATCACATGGTCTGACAGCGCTGTATGTTAACATTTCTATAGGTTTTTTTTTTTTTTCTAATTAGCTGCATACAGCAAAACCTCCCCGCAGGAAAATTACAAATGCAACACAGATTGAGTTTATCTGCATTGAATAGACTTATCAAAATGTGGTTTGAGTCTGTAAATGCTGAAACCATGGATTTTAAATGTCTGTAAAATGGTATAATCTCCCTAGCGATCTCCCCCTCTCCCCCGTCATTACTTGATATAAAACTTTAAGTCAAAATGATCTTGGGGTTAATGTCTCAAGTGGTAGGATGACCTCCTCCTCAACACTTTAATTTCTTAAGGTTTATGAAGTATGGAATATTGAATGTAATGATTTAATGTATCTAAATAAAGAGAGATCGTAAAATGCCAAACTAGCTTGTAAATGGTTATTGGCCAGCAATGGGAAAGTTGTAAAGAAAGCATCTGTCATGGGTAATGTGTTGCTGCTTGGCATCTGCGCGTTTGTTACTGTAAGTAGTGATGCCTGTAATTAATATAGGTGGCTGTATTTGAAAAATGTCACTTTTAAAGACCTCTCTAAGTGGTCTTGCATCATTTTCTTAAACATGTTGCACGAAATTCTCTGAGCGTAATTGACTTTTCTTTGCAGGGCCGGTCTGTTAGACAGCAGCCCCCGGGGTCCGTCCTCTAATGTCTCGTCATTCAAGAGCTCTAAAAACACCAAACACGCTTGGCTGCACTGAATGATCACTTCAAAAGGAAAAAATCAATGAGCTTTGTCTCATTTGTCACTTCTTCTCCCTCCTCCTAACACTTGCCACTGCATCCCTCTACCCGCTCTACCCATTTACCTCGTCTCTCCACTAATGGACAGATGATTTGGAAAGTATTATGAGGCTCAAAATCGGCTCAGTGAGCTGTGCACGAGTGTGTGGCCAGCTCTTTGATGGATATCCCTGTTCTGATTGCCTGAGCTCAGCGCCATATAAAGAATCTCTTAGCTGTGCCCCACAAGAGTCTGAGACTGATGCTGAGATCAGGCTATCTGGCTACTGTAGGGGGATCAGCAGCTGGATAATGAAACTCTCCTGCAGACAGGCACGCAGACCCTCATGCCCACAAGAAAGCACAAACTGCCAGAAAGACACACACACGCACACACAACACGCACATACTGTAGACACACATACACCGACACACTCAGAACTGTTCCATGACTGATCAGCTTTTCTTTCTCAGTGGCCAGATTGCCAGGTCTGGAAGTGGCGGTGGTAGTTGTGCTGTGTTGCAGGGGGAGAGTCAGTGAAATAGGAGAGAGTGAGGGAGTAATTTCACCGCTGGTTTATCAAACACCTCCACAGTCAATCTCTGGCTCTCACCAGCCTCATCACCGCGTGGAGCAAATCCCCTCTATCAGTTTTCCTCGGCATCCTCTGTCTAATGAGCTGCTTGATTGCGTGTGCTGTGGACATTATTGTACAGAATTACACACAGTGCCATCTTGATGCTGTTATATTTTGCTTTTAAAGGAATTTCAGATTCCTACATTCATGTGCAAATCAGTGCTGTGCCACAAGGCAGCAGCTTCTTGGCATTTTAGTCATGCAGAAAATAATATTTATTATTGTTTGAACTCATTGCACAGTTCATCAGTGAATAGATCAATGCAAGAATTGGCTCTTAGTTGAGATAATGGCACAAAGGGGATATTTTATGTTGAGTTTTATTTCAAATTAATGTGCCTGAAAGCATCTCATCTCACACAAATTTAAAATGTAGATTAAAATGGAGGTTTTATGAAAAATACACACATGGTTTACCTCCTTCACACTGCTGCATTAAAGCCGGGCAGACTGCACAGAGCTCTCTCTTAATTAAATATCAGGCTTTCATGCAAGTTCAAATATGCAGCGTGTCAGAAGGTAGTGGACATGCTAATTGCTTTAGCGCCATTCACTGGGTGAGCTCGTCTTGGCCAGCTTGCAGGAGCAGAGAAGAGTGGCTGTTAGCTGTCTGAACACAGGACATGATGTCTTTTGAAAAGTCTGCTCATTTGCATTACATCCCGGGGGCCAAAGAGCAGTGGTTGAAGGCTAACACACTCTCCCACACACACACTCCCACCACCCATACAAAGCCCGTGCACCCCACACCCACATCTATGACAACAAGAGCAATTATAGAAAACAAACTGGGAATTGTGTTAGTTATTTGTTCTTTTGGACCTCTTCAAAATGTCTTCGACTTTAAGCAAAACTCAGCGACTGCACTCACAGCAGGGAGGTAACTGACAAGAGTTGGCCCCTTTTCTTCGCTGTTGGGGAGGCTCAGTTGGTATTTTTGTTGGTATTCTTCAGAAATCAGACAAAGAACCACAATCAGGCTTCGATCTAGCCCTAAATCTTTCAGCACACTGATGCACACCAGCTGTTTGAGGAATCAATCCAGACTGTGAATTGACTTCAGGCGATTCATGGAGCTTAACAAGTTTGTTCATACATTTTGTTTTAAGATGTTTATACTTGAAGACTACAAGCAGGCTGCTTTTCTCAGAAATATTAAGTGGCATTTTTGTATTTCCAAGTTCTTACTGCTAATTATGGGATGTTTTGTTTGTAGCTTTTCAGATTGCATTAGTTGGCAGCTGCTTTGAGAGCCAGCTAAGTACAGACCAGTAGGAGCTTCAAGTCCATCAAAATGAAAACACATTGTAACACTCTCCAGCGAGCCATACACTATTCAGCTTTTTTTTTCCATTCTAAAGGCACGCCTAATGAAATCTATCTAAAGAAAAAGCATTAGTGCTAGTTGGCAACATATCACTATCACAAATCTCTATGTTTAGCCTTCACAATCCATTCATCCTTTTATATTCTAGTACTTAAGTTCAGCTTGATGCGACCATCACCTGGTCCCACATAACAGTCCAGATCCATCTCCTCCTACTCTCTACCATTCTGTCTTTCTTTTTTGCTTTATATCTTGCTTTCTTTATTTCTTCATGCAAAGAGACGGCGACATGAATGCCATTCTCTTTCTGAGCGTTCATCCATCATACAGATAAACTCTTTGCTTATTTCAAGCCCTTTGCATCATGATTCATACATTTGGTCTCACTTGTCGCCATAGGGAAGGGTTGCAATACAGACTGAGTGGTAAATTGAGAGATTTGCCTTCAGGCTTAACTCCTTGTTCACCACAATGGTCTGGAAAAATGCCAACATTGCTGCTGAAGCTGCACTAGACCAGCCTTCCCTGAGATGTGCACTTGAACTTCTTTGCAGCTGAGTGAAGAAGCCTGGATGCTCTGAGCAAACTGCTGCAGTCCATGCCGAAGGTCATGGTCTGAAGATCAACATCATCTTCAAAGAGCGGAGAACCAATTCAACGGGCCTCTAACTGGATGCTTCCCTCTCTCTCTAGCTGCTGCTCTCAGAACATGGAATTTGCAGAAGTTATGTTGAAAAGCATTTTAGTGTGACTTTGAACGTCTGTTCAGCACTGACTCACCACTCAGCCAATCAGAGGAGAGGATCAAACTGCTAAAAAAAACACCCTGTTATTCCTAAGGCTCCCGAATGAAGTGTGAGAGAGATGTAAAAAATTTCTTGGTGGTGATATCAACATATTGGACATGAGAACATACAACAAAATGGACTCATTCTTCATACCAGCAACCAGAAGTTTGAAGTCAGCAATTTCGACAGAGGTTCATGGCAATGCTCTTTTATTTTAAAGGGGACATATTCGACGTCTTGCCTTCTGACCCCCAAAATGCGAGAATTGACAAAAAAATCTGTAATTTGCAGGCTCTCTAGAATGAAATCCATGTGGTTTCATGAGCTGTTCCCTCAGATGTCTTCCAATGATGAAACTAGCTTTCAAATTTGCATAACCTCACCCCTACCTGGGACTGGTAGAAGGGGTGGGGCGGGGCGGACAGTGGTTGATTTGCATTTAAAGGGACAGGCACTGAAACCAGCCATTCTGAACAGGGCTGTTTTAAGTGCATGAAAATAGAGCATGTCACAGATATGTCTTTAAAACACCTACTATTTTAATTTGTATAAAGGGGGTATAATATGCCTCCTTTAATGCTGCAACATCTGGAGCATTAAATGAACATGGACAGTTTATAGTGGAAATGATATTACAACATGCTTCCTATATTTGCCTTTGTGTGTGAAGATCACATGTCAGTCAAGATGTATGTTTTTGAAAGTGAAATTTAGAGGACAAAAGGAAAAACTGTAGACATTCACCGCTGACTTTAACTGATGGAATCCGAGAGATTTCTGTTCATTTTAAGTGCTGTTCAGTTTTCATTGTTTAATGCTCTCCCCTGCTGAGGAGCTTGTTGTTACTATCGTTCAACCTCAACATGAAAAAATAACTGAAACTGGAATCATTCAGTTTTCCGCATGCAAGGGTAGTAATCAATTTATCTACGTACATCCAGCTGTCATCAAACCTCCTTTATCCTTCAGTGTACCAATTAAACAGAACAAGGTATGCCTGCACATTCAAGGCTCTGCCAACGATTCACCTGTTTGTATTATCGGTCTCAGCAGACTATTTGTGATTCAGCCAGAGGGAGACCATCGCTGTTTTTGTGTGCGTGTGTGAGTGAGAGAAAGCGAGAGTGATAGAGAGCATGTAAAACAGACTGGGTTCAGACTGCTGCCTCCTCTCACATGCACACACAAGCAGAATCGGAAACAGCTGGGCTCCATCACTTCAGGAGACTAAACCCAAAGGTGTTGAAGCACGACAGTGGCTCAATGCTGAGCTGGTAAAAGATCCTGCAACCCTCTGTCTTCCTCCTCTCTATAACTCTCTCTCTCTCTCACACACACACACACATACATTCACGCTCATGCCAAACAGAAACGCAGGTGGCAGCTCCCTCGCTGCAACAAGTACGGGTTAAAACTCGACAAGGTGTTAGAAGAAAAGGTAGACCCGGTGGACCGTTTCTCTTGCTGCTTAGCAACATCCACACATACACACTGCTTTCCTTAAACTCCTAAATAATGAAATCACATTGCTCTGGTGAAATATTCTCCAGATAAATCTGCACTGCAAATACAGAGATTATTTTTTCTATAATGATTGCAATGTCCAAGTTACATTCAAACATCAATAATAAACATATTTTTAAACAGTTCCTCCAGGAGCCTCTGAGTTAGGCTTAGAGTAATCCAGCTATTTTAAAGTAAATTGAAAAGCCATTTCTGCTATTGATTATGTGTCACCATGTGGCTTAAGGTGGACGCTCTGATCTCACCGAAATATTTCCCCAGAATGGTGATCAAACAGTTAGTCACAGCACTCGAGTTAAGCAATGCTTTAAACACATTTAATTGACAACACGGAACCCTTTTCAGATTCAGATATTCCCCGCAGGCAAAAGTGTAAATGAAAAATGCACAAACACACACACACAGACACATTGTTCCTGACCACACACAGACTATTTGCCTTCCAAAGTCATTGTGAATTAATGTTGTTATCTGTCAGCAAGATGTAGGTTGCCTGTAGCTAAGGTGGATATGGAGACAAAATAGAATATTATCTTCCCCACAGGCTAAAAACACAAGAAAGCTGTTGTCATATACACAAAATATAAATAGGTTTTATCAACAGCAATGTTTTAACCATCACATTCATTCTGTTCAGGGCACAGATCATTGTCTCATAACACAATGATGAAGAGATGGCATAAGCAGATAAGATTTGTTAATGCCAACACCAGTATTTATTTTTTGCTTTTCGAAACTTTTTAAAAGTGGACTGTGTGTTGCTTTAAAGTATTTTTCCCTACTCGGCCAAAGCTTCATCGATTTTACACATGAACAAAATGAGTGAACTGATATACAAGCTGTTCAGCCTGTGAAAACAGGCTATGGAGGAGTTTTGCAAAACGACTTGGAGTCGGTACACTCAAAATGAATAGGATCAACAAGAACTACCGAACCTCTGTAAATTTTTAGACACATGTTCAGGATATAAGTGCTGGCAGGGTGTCGAGGTGTTGTCTGGGTTTTCTACCGGCTGCCCAAAGATTGGCATTGCTGCTGTAAGGGAAGAGCTCATTCCACCACTGCAAGGCCAGACGAGAAGGGAATCTGGAGTGAGATGAGCAACCACAAACTCCTTAGAGACGGTGTAGTAAGTCGGCCAGAGACAGAGGAGAGATCTGTGTTTGGGGTTGAGTGCAGAGTGTGATCGTGGCTTGAAGGTAGAAAGGCGCGTTTCTCTTCACTGCCCTGCAGGAGAGCACCAGAGTCTCGATGCATGTTGCAACACACAGCCCGTATAGTGTGTAAAGGAGGGGGGTGATGTGGGGAAGCTGAACATCAGACAGGCAACATTACTCTGGAATATACAGAGGTTACGTGGCAAGGGCTGTTAGGAGGGAGTTGAAGTCCACCAAGGGACAAATCCTCATGAAGTTGCACAGGAGGATTTTACAGGAGTGGATGGTTGCTGCCATGCTGTTAAGTTGCATTATGGGAAATGTCATATCTACTGTAGTATTTCAGGAGTACATTTGAATATAAAAGTCTTTCATGCAGTAAATAAACCACAGATGGAAGAGGTCAGGGTAGATCTAGAGATCCATTTCCTACTGACAGTCAGCTCTGGCTTCTTTTAACCATGCAATTATTCTCCTACATTAACCTAACACCAGAGAACTCAAACCTGCCTAAATCTGATCAAACCCTAACTATGGCACTGGTTATTCAAAAAGCCTCAATCCGTTTTAAGGAGCCTGACAAAGGCGCATTAAGATGCTCAGGAGGCAAACAAACAAACATTGGATTTTGTGTTTGAATTTGTATGATTGTCACTGTGATTATTTTTTGATCAGTGTTTGCGAGTCCCCTAACTTCCCCAAATTGCTGCAATGCGTATCTAAATTTGTCTCGGTCAAAACAGCTCTGCACCTGCCAGTGCTCTCATTCTGTCATTCACTAATACTCATGTTCAGAGAGGACTGAAGATAATAATTGTATGCAAATGAAGGAAAGGAATGCTCTGCTACTGTATTGCACCTTTCTCCTCTGAGTGAACGGTCACTCCTATCTGCGGGGGAGCCCCTTTCACTCTGAATGACAGCTGCGTCAAGTAATGCACATTTATCGGACTATTCATGACTTTGCCATCACTGTTAAGTCTTGGTGATGTGTATTTAAAATGATCTAAGGCCTCCCTAAGCGAGATAATATCCTGCTCCAATCATGTTTGTGTCACGGAATGGATCGCTTGGCACCTTGTCATCAAATGTAGTGTGACAGTTAACGTAATAGACCCGCAACACTAGACTATATCATCTGCCAATTAATTAATCCAATACAGCCTGGCTAGGCCTATTAAATCCTATTCTAATTAATCAGATGCCACCAAGATACTCCGTCACTTACCCCAAATTTGAAGGATAATTACCCAAATGGAAGCCAGTAATATTACTGCAGAGATTTTTTTTTCTTAATAATATGTGCTTTTAAATAAGGAAATGAGGCATATTCCTGCATATTCTCAATGTGGAACTGACAGATTTACCGTGGTGTTAATAAATCTTGGCTGTGAGCAGAAACCAGCTGCTAGGGGACATTTTTACATATGAACTCTGGTAACTGACTTTTAGAATGAGCTCCTCAAGTAGTAAAGTGAGAGGTGCACATTTGGAGCCAATGCAAGGAAATTCGGCTTCATATAAGAACCACTTATTGTGTTAGATTAGACCCAGGGTTTAAACTTCTTAAAAGTATAGGCTGCTGTGTTAAAGGAAAGGGAGGAACCCTGAAGAGTTCAAATGACCAGGAACCGAGCTGAATACTAAGACTCTTGTCATCTCTACCTCTTACGCACAGTGTGAGGGAGAGAGAGGTCTTTTCAAGCATGTCTGTCAAGGTAGCAGCAAGCAGATAAAAAAGGAAAAGAGTGAGGCTGTGACAGCATGAGAGAGAATGAAAAGGGAAAGATGAAAATGAGAGAGACAGAGAGACTGTCAGATACTTTGTTAGTTCTCTTCACCGGGGCCAACTCTAAAACCTTGACTTCGTTATTAATAGATTAAAAACTGTGTTTGTTGTTAACTGTGCTTCCTGTCTGTCCGGTTCCTCTACCTCCTCCTTCACTGTATTCTCTGTCTGTATCATTCAGTTTCTGCACATGGTGATAATGAACCCAAGTGCAGCCTATCATCTATGGAGTTTACCTCTTCAGGTTTAAACTATACCCACTGCTTTGTTTAATGTTTATTCCAAACATATTGCACAGTGCATGATGATACTTTTCATGTGCAGCTGCTGGACCAAAGCCTGCTACTGGAAAGGCAATTTGCACATTGCATTCAGATTCTTTTGTTTTGCATAATGGACACAGAAGTTGAGAACTTTCATAAGCATTTGTCTGCAAACATCATTTTGAGATGTTTTTTCTTCCTGTCATCCCGGACACTATAATGTGGATAATTGGAATAATAGATGTTTAGCAGGTGGTAGAAGAGCTTTTTACGCCTCAGATAGGCCTCTCTTTTTCTCGCCACTGTGTGTTCTCTATGGTGGTTTTTCTTTTAATCCAGTATTTAATAATAAATCAGATTGACCTGCTCTTAAAAACTAAAATACTCAAAGGATTTTGTTGTTGCCCTCATTTGCAAGGCATACCTCTTTGCAGGTAGATTTCTGAGTATATCTCTCCTAATTGGCTCCCCTTTCAAAACCTCATCCACTAATGACTGTCTTGCAGGCACAGCTGGAGTGAAATGCAGCTGACACAGTGGATTCAATAGCGCGGCTCGCGGCACCTAAAACAAATGGCTGAACAGTCGCTATTAAGGCTATAAATTCTAAACATCTCTGCAAGGGAATTAGTGTTTTGCAGATCTTGCTTATTCTGGACACTGTGGAGGCTTTGCTGGCTACAAAATTTTAATTTCATTGTGAATTCATGTGCAGATCTTTCAAATTAATACCACTATTAAAGTCAACAAGAAGTTTCAGATTTTCTACTTTCAGTTTGAGGAGGGATTTCATTAGACAGGCAGCGAGACAGACAGACAGACAAGCAGGCAGGCAGACAGGCAGCCAGGTAAACAAACTGTCTATTTGATACACCATGCCCCCACAGACTTGTGTAAACAATGAAATGTGGACAGCAAAAATAGAAAACAGTGGCCACATCTGACATCTGTGCTCTTCCTCTTTTTATTTTTTAACAGTAGTAACGAGCAACCACGGCCCTCTCCCAGTTGGACACGGACATGATGATGAGGCGCATGGTTAGAGAATAGGGAAAATAACACAACAGAACAATAAATCCAGCTGGAACAACCTTTTTTTTCCCCTTCCATTTTCCAAACCACAATTGATAATGAAACCGCTCTCTTTTGTAGGCAGTAGTACATATGTTTTGTTTTCAAAACTATTTTTTCCCCACATTTGCTCGTTGGGGGAGTAGAATAGAGTGAGATGGATTCAAATCTATATTGCATGCGCTGTGGAAAGGTTTGCACCAAATCTGGAGGAAAAAAATGTCTCCAAAAATATCACAAAATATAAGTCAGATCTAATAGTACAGAAGCAGCAACCACACCACAACAGGTCTGCAGCCCATGGTCAAGACTATGTATCAAGGCTGCATACCTGAATAAGACTGAATCCAGAGCGATGTCTGTGGCTGGCAAGCTCCCAAAGCTCTGATCTTGCAGTTGTCAAAATTCCCCAGGGTAAACCTAAAGATACACCTTCCTTTCTCACTGTTTCAGACCTTTTGTCCACCGGTATAATTTTTCCATATATGTTTCATACATTTATTACCTAGTACATATTTCACTAAGGTTCAGTACGGTGTAATGTTTAAATTTATAATGATGTGGGTAGTCAACAATTCACTCATTGAAATTCAGAGTCTGTGATGGAGGTTGTGCTTATTCTCCCATAACATGATTAATCTATAATGTTACCTCAGGCTGTGTATTTGGAAAAGAGTCTTGCTTATTCACCTCTAGTACTGCAGACACTTATTGCTATTCCCTGCACATTTCTGGTTGACATGAATGGATTTTCAACTTGTCTGAGATTTAACCCTTCTCCAAATTGCTGCAGGGGGTTCATATAACTATACCCACAGCCACAACAGTGACACAGTGACGGGACTCCTCACTCTACTCATGATGTAAAGTGTCATCTGCTTCTCTGCAACTACTTTGGTTCACCAAGTAATTATACCAGTGCACTTGTATTGTTCTTCTGGAGCTCTAAGTGCATTTCTCATTGGTAAGGGTAAGCAACATTAACACAGTGTGTGTATGCTGGACAACTACTGCAGTAAATGCCCTAATTATGTTGACTTGCAATACATTTGACTGCGCACTGCCGGCTCCGTCAGCTCCTTTCCATATACAATGGGTATGTTAGGCTAAAGGCTAATGAAGTAATTAAACAGACTCAGACTTATTCTGTAGCACACTGCTTGTTGTTGAATCATGTACAGGGACACAGGTAAACAATATAGCTACTGTTGGCAATTACCTGTAAGGATTACCATGTGGGTGCAGTGAATATAATAGCACTAATAGTCCAACCAATCAATGAAGACGCAGCTACACAAGATACGTGTGTGTGTGTGTATTACACTGTAAATGGTGATCATTTCACAAGCAGCAGTGTGCACTTCCCCAAGCTATGCATAAGAAAGTAATTTGAAATTAAACCGAGAGATAGGACTCATCAGAAGGAGCTGAGGACCCGGGACACAAAAGACGTCATTCTATAGAAACAATTAATCACGCTGAGACTTGTGCCATGGGCTTATGGTTAGAAAAGCGTGTTATTTGAGATGAGGGAAAAATTAGTTTATCAAAGAATAGGCCATTAGTAGGAGGTCACCGTGCTGTATAACGGTGGTACTTATCTATTCATGACTAACTGCGGTAGTTTTTTTTTTTTTTTTTGGCTCTGCATGTGACAGCTCCTCTTCATCTAAATTCACTTTTTGGCCTTGTTCCAAAAAAAGAGGAGAAAAAACCCTGTCTTTCCTTTTCACTCCATTGCTCATAGCCATAAACATTATGACTCAGGTTTGTGTGTGACAATGAAATTCCACCTTCAGCGCCGAGAGCAGGCGTGACCTACCGCCAATGTCTCGGTGACTGTTGGCAGCTTTTTGAGTCTAACTTATGTTGACGTGCATACTGTAGAAGTCCATGAGGTGCGCTCTCCAACTGGGGGTGCCCATGGTTGTTCAGTTTTGGAGATGATCATTGGGAGGTAGGAAGGGAGAGGGTTGGACCAAAAGCAGAAACGTTATGAATCAGCTGCGCAAGCTTAAGAGCCCAAAAACAGATGATTAACCACTTTTCCATGAAAAGGTATTCCCTCTTCGTCAAATGAAATCTACTTACTAATGCATGGAGCTGGCTTACTCATAGCACAAAACACACAGGGCTATTCATTCAAATATCTCATAAATACCTTTCTATATGCAGAGAATAAATATGAGAGAGGACCTATATTATTTTCAGGAAGCCTGTCTGGTATATGGTAATGGTTTACATAGGCTAAGATAGCAAGAATTACCACTTAGACATAAACATATTCCCACATATGGAGCTTCAGCTTGTTACATCACAGCTGAGCTCACCTGTGAACCAGAAGCAAGACTGTCATTTGGCACAAGATGTATTTCACACATACAACATATTTTTAGTATAATCTATTTCTTTATATTCCACTCATAATATCTTGTGTGAATAAAAAATATGGTGTTCATTTTATTTTTCTCATGTAGATGTTGCACGAGTCACAAAAGGTGTTGTTCCCACCATCGAGAAAGACAGCTCTACATCACATGCAGGCGTATTAAACATGAGAAAGCACAGAATGAAGGCGTTTAAGACCTGTGTGAAATGCCAGTTAAGCCACCAGTTAAAATGAATAATTTATTGATGAAATTGTAGCAACATATTGCTTCATACATCAAAGAAATTAAGATATTTATTCTTCTACTGGGATGTGATGAATTTTTTATAGTATTTTGGATGCCTGTCAACTTAAAAACCAAATCTTGAGGTTTAGCTTTCTCTTCTGATCCCTTTGGAATGAGCCTTTATTGATCTGCATGTGTTACAGGAGCTGTAATTCAGATCAAAGGGAAATAATTCAATCCATGGTATGTTCCTTTACACAAAATGTCAAAGCTATTCCTACATATAGCTGTGATATATGGCACTGATATGTGGGCTGCAGCTTGCCTTGACATACTGTTATGTTCCACTTTTCAGATATCATTGCCCATTTTTATGTAAATGATAGACACTGATGGAGCAGCCTGTGTTCACCAGCACACAACAAAGAAACGACATGAATTGCCTTTTTTTTTTTAAAAAAAAGAAAAAAAAGATGGAGATGTTTTTGCGAAACCACAGCTGCAGTATCCACAGGTGGCCAGTAGGGGTAGTGTGTGATTTTACAAAAACTTTAGAGGCACTGATGTTGATTCCTGCCGCGGTGAAACCCATGGCTTTGACATGAAAGTGGTGGATTTATTGGGTGGATTGCAGGCTGCATAAAAGCATTGTTGAAGATGTACAGAAGGATTTGGGAGCAAAACAAACACTCAACCATAAAGATAATGTGCTGCACAGTGAGGCGGTCGCCTCTGTTTGCTCCACAGGTGCCTGTGCATCTCGCTGAGGGAGCTGTCCTCTGCCGGCGGTGCTGAAAGTTTCTCCCCTGCGCCTCTGACAGACTTAACCAAACAATTAAGAGATATTTCCGTTTTTTATTAAAGTCACGAGAAATATCCTTTAATTGTAAGATTATGCCCATCCAGCAACTCCGTCTCTTCCACGACTTCTTCTTCTCCTCCTCCTTCTTCTCTAGCTCTGCACACGCCTATAGTAGGCTACTGTTCAAGCACTGCGAGGCGTGTAACTGCCACCCAATAGAAATGACTGGCACCCTGTAGTCTGATTCACACACACAAAAACAGCCTGCAATAAAAAAGAAAAGAAAACCAACAATGCTTTAAAATCCCGCGATAAAACATACAAAAAAAGAGGCCGTCAATTTCAATTTTGCCGAATTTGATAAATCGATCAAGTCCTACAGCTGTGACAAAACACTGCGCTATTCTATGTTCTTCTGCAAAAACATGCTCCTCCGTTAACTCGCGTCCAACTGTTCCCCGGTTGACTCAGGCGCTGTGGCTCGTGTCACGTCTGTGCAGTCCACCTCATCCATCAGCCCTGGCTGAGGAGCATGCTGTGTGGAAATCCCTTCTCTCTGCCACATCAGCTGCGGGTCCGTGCGCTGGAAATCAAAAAGAAAGAAGAGCTCGTGTCGGTCTCTGTGCTGTGACTGCCTCGCATCTTCTCTGGAAAACGCCAACTTCTCCAAAAGTAAACACCGCCGTCGAGTTTCTCTCACCTCTGGTTTTGGCTTATGCGCGTTTGCCACGCACCCGTCTTTCTTTTCAATGAGGCAGAGGGAGTTTTTTCTTTTTCTTTTCGCTCTGTGTGTGTGTGCGTGGATGTGTGTGTGTGTGTGTGTGTGTGCTTTGCCTGTTGTAACCTCCAACCTCCAATCATGTGTTTAGTTATCGGCTCCCCAAGCGTCTTTCTCCGGCAAGTCCAAATCATTTCTACCAGGTTTGTCGGGACAGCAGCCGAGTCGTGAAGTCTCTGCAGTCACGTGATGGAGACAGTACTGAAGAGTGTGTTTTTTTTCGGAGTGTGTAGCCTATGTGCGCGTTTCTCCGTGTGTAGTTAGAGGGGTGTCCCTCCTCCGCATTTTTTTTTTTTGCAGCTTGCCATGCTTTAGACGCCGGAGCGCAGGGAGAGAGGCGAGAGTGAGAGGTAACGCCGGTCTCTCTCACCGGGCTACCTGTCTTTTCAGCATTACCCCGGGTCCCCGTCGGTTCCTCCGCGTCTTTTTTTTCTTCTGGAGTCCACCTTTCCTGTGGTCGTCTTGTTTTTTGTTGGACAAAATAAAAGCAGCGATCGTTTCTGTAGCTTTTCATGCGGGTCTGATCTGCCAAGAGGAGGAGGAGGACAGTGGTTCTGTTTTGCACTGGGGTTTTGATCATCTTCTCTTTTTTTTCTCCTCTTTTTTTTTCTTGGGTGCTCCGTTTCGACAGAAGGCTATAGGACAGCCGAGCAGAGCTTGGATGAGCCGCCTCGCTGAAATCCCGAGATGGAGTTGCTGCTGATCTGCCTTTCCCTGTGGATATTGCAATGCAATTCGGCCAGAGCGGACTCCATCATACACATCGGTAAGCGTCCGATAAAACAACATGCTGTGGTTTAGACAGGTGGAAAGGGAAGGCGTGCGGAAATAAAGCTCAGCCGGCGCATACTGCGCTGATCACAGGATTTTGGTGAGAGGGCGGGATAAATAGTCTATTCAGCTCGCATCCTGTGTTTAAGCAACACCTTGACTCTCAAGCGAGTTGAAAAGTTGCTGTTTTGTTAATGGCAATGCCTCTGACCTTTACTAGGGAGATGTGTTGTCAGCGATTATTTACTACTAGTTATATGTCAGCCTGTTTTTGCAGGCAGTCACTTTTCGACGGCAGACCACTGCATTAATGTTGGCTTCAGAAATAAACCTCATCACTGCCGGCCTGTAAATTGCAATTCTGAATTCAAACCACGGATTACAGTAACCGTGGAGGCCTGTTTCGGGCAAGCTTTGGCGAAATTAAGACCCAGCAGCCAAAGGGACGAGGCTTTTTTAGACCAAGGTACCTCTTGTCTGTACCCGACAAGCCTCAACTTTCGCCGGGACGTGACTGCAATGTCAATAACAAGACAGAGGGAATGTCAGTGGAGTTTCGTTTTAGAGATGCAAAACGCATAGAGCCTCTTTGTGCTCAAACTTCAAACCAGAGCAGAGCTTCCTCCCCCTTTTTCCTTTCCAGAAATCGAAAAGGTTTTAAACTCATCATGACATTCAGCTGGTTCTCATTTGATGTTTGACGTCTGTCCTTCATTGCGTTTGCTTTTCACAGTTTTGAAATTGTTCCCCCCTCTGCACACGCGCATGCACCAAATGATTACCCTGGTTTGTGTCCCTTTTTTAATGCACACGGTCACGTATCCACTTATAATGACTGTCTTTGTAATCTAGGATAAAAATGTCAATGTCACTGTGAGCAAATCTCGCCTGTGTGCTCCTCTGCTGCTGCTGCTGCACACACTTTGCTGCAACAGTCTGGCAAGCAGCAGGTGCTCAGTCACTGGCTTAATACAGCGGTGGGACTTCATCCAGATGATATTGGCTGATGCGCCGCATAACGTTTGGGTACCCCAATTATAATTTTCCCTTCCCGAAACCTTCCTCTGTGATATATGTGCGTCTCGCGATAGCAGTTGATGCCATTTCGATGAACAGAGGAAGAAAGCGAGAGGGGGGGCGGAGGGGTGGCAGTTGAGTTCCAGTGTGCCTCCCACACAAGGCCTATGATTTTTAAATGTTAAGGTGCCACTGATCCAGACGTGAAAGACGTTTGTTCTCCAAGTTGCATGCACCAAACACCACAGCGTCCATGTGAAGAGGCCTGGTCGCTGTCCATGGTCCTGGAGTCTTCTAAAGGGCGCACTGGGGACGCACATGTTGCACAACTTCAAGGTTACATAAACCACACGTAGATTAGACTTCACGGTGTTGTTCAGATATCAATCACCGTGTCATGCTCTCGGTCATGCACATTAAAGAGCTGCTTTATAGTCAGAAACAGCGACCTATGGGCGCAACTCATTCACTTCCGCTCCAACCTCCAACTCCACTGTGCTCTCACACTTGACTCCCTCGAGTTTATTCTTACTCTGCAAAAAATAACTTGTGATCATTTCATTGGTCAGGTGCCATATTCGAGGAAAACGCTGTGCGAGATGATGAGATTTTCCAACTTGCCATCTCAGACCTGAGTCTGAACGACGACATTCTGCAGAGCGAGAAAATCACCCACTCTGTGAAACTCATCGAGCCTAACAACCCTTTCCAGGCTGTGCAGGAAGGTAAGTGCGACACCCCCGCCACCCCCCTCCCCAATCTCTCTCTGCAATACCCTGCTCTTTAATTTGATTATTTGGGACTGGCGGGCATGTCAAGGGGAGGGGAGAGGGGGCGGGGGGCGGTCTCTTTCTCTCAGCGGTGTCTGGTTACGATGAGGCAACAAGTATTAGGCGTAAAAGTCTTCACTGCCCTGATCTAATGGGGCCTGAGCTGCTGCTGTGCGCTCACACGTTGATCAGTCAGTGCGATGTCTAGTGGAGCAGGCAGTGATGGCGATCCACGTGTCTGTGTGAGAGAGGAAAATGGCTGTGTGTTTGTGCGTGTGTGAGTGTGTATGTGTGTGTGTCGCCACCTGCAAAGCGCTGTGCCGCTGTATACCATATCAAGGTGTCTTCTATGGTTGAAAAGCTAGGTGGAAGCATTGCGTTAGAGCACAGGAGCTTGGGATAATATATGAAATAAAAATCACTTGAAGACAATCGAATGTAATTTCAGCAACATTAGGGGAAATATATTTCTGGCTCTTATGTCATTTTTTTTCTCCTTTTTTGAAGGATAAGTACTGCAATCTTATTCATACACATTTATCAGCCCTCAGCATTTTTCCTTGAAATGGTTTGTCTGCCTCATTTGGATCCCCCCATAATTGTTGAGGATGCACACACCTCCGCCAAACAGACAGGAAATTAGCAATGAAATTATTTTAGTCAAGGTTATCGCTCTCAGTCATTGAAAAGTGGACCCATACACTGTTGACTGCAGAAGATATTAAAAATTCTTCTGCTAAAATGAATCATTAAGACTTTAATAGGTTCCTAGGGACCTTCAAAAGCTGTTTATGTCCCCTGCACTTAGTTACCAGCCTGTACTTTTGTCCCCAGTTACACAAAGGCCTGGATGACTCATTGCTATTCATAGTGCCCCTGACAGGCACAGAAAGATGATAATAAGTCCTGCCTTTTGCTATAATTATCCCATGTCATTTAGCTGTGCTTCTTAACAATGTCACAGATATCTGGGCTTCTAATTCACGTTACCTTTGTAAACCAAAATCCTGATGAGGCTCACGTGAAGTTGACAGGTTCTTAAAGGTACACGGGAAGGAAAAGATATGCCTGTTTGTTGCTGCTGTAGAGGTAAGATAAAAAAAAAAAGTATTACACATGTGCGACTCAGATAATTTATCATACGCTGTTGCTTGAGATGCAGAAGTGTTGGAATTAAACAGAGTTGCCATCAAATCATGTGCAGTTTGTGCCGAATTGTAATTAATTCAGTAGTATAGTTCGAGATGGAGTGTTTAAAATGTTTCCACTTTAGACATATGCTTGGTGGAGAATATACAAACTGAAACCATGGTTATTATCTTTTTTTTTTCTTCTGACATCTCCCTACAAAGCATGCATTTAATGCCACGTCTTGTAAACAACTTAAGGACTCGTAGGTATTGTTGCTGTTGTAAAAAGGAGTGAGAACAGTGAAGGTGCGAAGATAGTTTGTGACTACGTGCTTGATTTTCTTTTTTGTTCTACTGAACTGCCTTTCATTGACTTCACATGGGTGTCAGTTCACAGGCCTAATTATTGTTTATGCGTAGGCTCCTGGTGATCTTAATGGGGTGGTTAGGGGGCATTTAGTCTCTAGAGAGAGTGAGGAATAATGTTCAGTCTGACGTGAGGATCGATGGGTGGCCCCGGATTCTTGCACTAGACACAAGGCAGGGTGGCGAGTGCTGAGTGACAACTTGGATAAGTTGACCTTTTGCTTTGCTCTTTTGTTCACTGCCATCCCACTGTGAGTGGCAGTCAAGACCTTGGTATTGAATGGCAAAGAAAGGGGGGAGAAGAGAGTGGGCACAAACATGGAAGGAATCAGACTGAGTGAGGGGAATGAGGATGAGTTGATAGAAAAGGAGGATACAGTGGCTATGGAGAAGATTAAGGGTGAGGAGAGCAATGAGGATAAGAATAACCATGAGCACTTGCAAATGTGGAGGAAATGGGAAAAAACGGAAGAATAGAATTATGATGAAGACCTGAATAAACATGAGTGGACAAAAGAAGAGCAGGATGTTTAAGATAGGAACGAGTTGATGAGGAAAAATTTGCCAAGCCAGTGAGAGGGGTAGGTGCAGCGTCATGTTTGTCCTTATTTGGCTTCCTTTGTCCTTGCACTGGTGGAACAAATATTAACAAGAATGTCACACCGACACCATGGACACATCAACACTCAACTATTCAGTCCTCCCACATTCTTATCGTTTAAAGATGACAGCTCAAGGCTGGTTGGATATACCGCCTGATCACACAACTGGCAGATGCTGTCCTATTTATAGGCTGGAGCAACTGGAGCGATTGAATAGGGCGATTTCAACACAAGGAGCAAAAAACTCGGTGAAATATCTATCTTTGGTGTCCTGATGATTGTCATGAGATCTGTGGTTTTGAGATGCCATCAGTTTGTGATACAATCGCAGGAACAAAACCCAACTTGTTGTCATCGCTGCAACACGAGGCATCTGCTTTGCATTTCTTGATCAATTTAATAGAGATGGAGATGGAGATGAGGCATTGGCAAGAATAATGAAAGAAAAGGCTGAATCAGATATTTCTCTAATCTTGTATAATTCTGGGGATGGAAAAGTTGAGATGACTCCAATAATGTGGTGACGCACAATTTAACTGCATGTCCTGCCATTCTAATCAGTTTTCATATTTCACCACTTATCCAGTAGCAGTCAGTCATCAGTCAGCAGGGACACCGTGGCTCTCACGAGGTTGTGAACATTCACAAATTCTGTAAAAACCATAGAAAGTTCAAAGCACTGTCACAACATTAAAACTAGTTAATGGCTTTAATGTAGTGGCTGATTGGTCATTGACATAAATTAGATTAATGTGTACTCACAGATCTAAAGATTGACACCCCTGATTTCCATCCCACCTTTCCTTAAAAGGTGAATTTCTTCCTCTGGGCCATGATAAGTATGTAAGCATAAGAAACAAAGTTTCTCTAACCTTCCCTGTCTGGCATTTTGTTCAAAGAATGTGGCAGAAAGGTGAAAGCAAAGCTGTCACCTCCTTGTGTGATTATGTAAATCCAAACCAATGCATATTTCAAGAAAAGTTTAGAGATCCATGGTGAGCTGGATTTCTTTCCTGTAGTTTCTCAGAGGACATGAGAACAACCTCCTCGGGTAGATTAGCAAATGTAAGGATTCCCCAGTGCACCACCAGCAAGGAGTTATCCCATCTCTCAGAGCAGCTGAGAGGAAAGGATTGTGTGATAGGACGTCACATGGCTGAACCGTTTAGTGTTTGTGCAACAATTTTCCTGTCCGTAAAGCATTGAAGGTGGTAGAGCAAATAATGTAATGCACCATTACCAAAGGTCAAATTGATATTGCTGCAGGTGCATGACTCAAACACAGCTTGAAGCACATGAAAAGTCAGGGGATCACCAAAGTCATTAGGATTCATCCTCTGGGAACCATGATGTCATGTGCAAAATCTCAGATTGACATATCTAATATAAGACCTGTCAGTGTGGGCCACCATCACAACCAGTGACAAGCAAACTAAAAAGATAAATATCAGTCTGGATCAGGAACTATTTAGCATGAACATCAACATTATATGTGGGTTTGCAATGTCTGCTAATTGACTTCAGGCGTTTTAAAGTATACATAAATTATTTTTGACATGATGGGTTCTCATTGCATTAATAGGATACACAAAGGAATAAAAAACCAGACAGCAAACAAAGCCATCCAACCACTCAGGGAGGAGTTTTCTAAACCTCTAATGTGCAGTAATTTGCTGAGTGTTCTGTCCCTCCGAGTATTCTTCACACACCACACCACTAGTGACCCTCCATTTTCATCTAACCCCTGCCAAGGTAACGTCAAGGAGGATTTAATTCTTTACCCCTTTTCTCCGTTTAAGCCAATAGAGCTTGAGCAATTTGCAGTGCAGTCCTCTTTTTTTTTTGTCTTCTTCCTTTGCTCAATCTGCAGTGACAATAGTCAAAATGATGGTTCCTTTGAAAGTGTTGGCATGGGTAATGTAATATCCTCTATCTGATTCTCTGCTCATGACATGTCATTATTTGGTGTGCCCTAAACGTGATGGAATACTGCCCTTTCACTATTATTATCCCCCTGAATTTAATAATGCTGCATAAATCTTGGTAATGGATTTGTTTGTGTTTTTATGTCTTTTTCCCAGCCCTACACAGTAGGGGGATGATCAGGCCATTTTACCGGCCCCTGTTAATTACCCAGCGGTTATTTTAATCCGTCATAAGCTCCTCAGTGGGCTGTATAAAGGCCTGCTGGTACCTTAATCAGCTAAGTGATGTTGCGGCTGAGGTATACCTTTTACCATTTAATCCCTTCACAATGCAGGGCCACTCAGCATCCATGTAGGTTAACCTTTAGTCGGATGCTTGAACATGTGCACAATAGAGCACAAAATCTACAGAAGTGGTTCAGTTCATAGTAAAGAAGCCATCTGTTCTTATGTAGAAGAGTTAGTGTTGCTCATTTAATGTTCAGGTAAAAACAATCATCACATTTCTGTGCAGATGATTTAGGAACCAAAATGCAAAGGGTGAATGTTTTAAATATGATGCCCTCAATAGCTTTTATTCTATTCATCATTGGAGTTCATATCAATCAGCCTCAGACTGATAACATTGTTGAGATCATGGCTCTCTGGGTATCTGCAACATTTTTTTTCACCACTCCCCCCCCGCCCCCCCAGCATTCATTGCTCTTCTTGTCACTGAAGATAGTTCTTTATGACTTTGACTTTAGGTTTGGGATCCTTGTCATGCCGCAGAATAAATTTGGAACAAGACAAACTGATCAGATGCCTCCCTGATGACATTGCGTGCTAGATCAAAGTGTAAACAGCTAAAGTCAAATCCAAAACTTTTGCACAGTACTTTATATGTACAGTATGTAATCCCCTTATTTGTGTTTTAGGAGAGAAATAAACACACAAGTAGAACTGCAATCTGGTGTGAGGCTGATCTTCAGTTATGTTCATTGTCGCATTGACCAAAAAAAAAAACAAAAAAAAAAAACAGGCATTTATTACAGACTGACTCCACAGGAAATGCCTCCCACGACCCAAATAATGCCTGACAAAGACAAAAAGAACTAATTAGCTTGTAAGTAAAAATAACATTGAAGGGTTGGAACATCTGGTTTCTACCATCCCACATTGGACAGATGCAAACATGACAAAATCAACTTGAAGAAAAATACAAATAAAAACAACAAAGAGACATCTGCAGAATCACTGTGTAACAGTTGGTTTCAGTTTAACATTATGTTGCTTGTAGCAACCTCAACTGGGACACGTCAACAGAAGGGTTAGGGTTAGCAGCTTAACTGACATTCACCATTTCGTCAGATCTGTGTCTTTGTGGAATTGCAAGTTTTCATTCAAGGGTGTGGCTCTGGAGATGTGTAGGAGATAGAAGTCATTCTAACAAATTGTGCAAGTTTACCCGAACCTCAATGATTTTTTAATTTATTTATTTGACACATTCAGGATGCCGCATTGTGAAAATTGTGAATTTCCGCTGGGACAGCTTGGCTCTGGCAGCACAGTGAATTTTGTTGTTTTTGTGATGTAACTGGAAATTGCACAAACTTCACATTTGTTGATTGTCCAACTATGAAAACAAGTACATACATACTCATAGATAGTTTATTTACATGGCGTTCTGATCGGTATCATCGTTATTTTTCTTCCTCACACACTTATATATTTGTGAACCCATTTTCCATGTCACTGCACAAACTCCTTTGTTTCCATACACTCTTGTTCATAGAATCTTGTTGCGATCTCATTTACAATCACTGTCATTTTATCCGTTTTCCAGTATTGTTGCCACCTCTAAAAAAAATACGGTCTTTTCCACCTTATTTGTGGTTTTACAGTACCTTACTGCAAAGCTGTGCGCCTACACAGTGGCAATTCAAGTCTGTTGAGGCTTCAGGCACATCATTGCTGGGGGGCTCTCCAATCAGCATTCCAAAGAATGACATGGAGCCCCGTTAGGGAGGTTTCCTACTGAAATGTCATCGCAAATTATCCATAAGTCATTAAAGGCAGGGGAAGGTGCATTTTGAGACATTGCTCTGGAGTTAAGTTTGTCAACCCTCTGGGCACCCCTAACAGCCTTTGGGCCGCGAGCAGTTGCCTTGCCTTGCCTGTTCACAAGCTGCGCCTCAGTCTTCAGACCTCACTGTGTGTGCTTAGGGATTCTAGTACAAATATTGTAATAATAACAACCAATTTTATATAGTCAACTTTGTTAAATTCAAATGAAGATATTTCAGATATGACAAGTGGGACACAGATGCTTGAACTCATTTTATAGAGCTGTGGGGATATGTCACATTTAAAAGGTTTGAAGGCACTGCAATAACCAAAGAATCATAACAAGTGCTTTGTGTTATCTACTAAATCAGACATAAAGGAGATGATGTAATATTTTGGATAAAGAATGACTGCTGAGACACCTACACTTGAAGTTGATGTGGTGCTTCCTGATATCAACCCGATAAATATCTTGTATTTATGCCATCCTGTCTGCTTTAAAACATTTGATAACACAGTGAGAGCTGCTCAGCTTGTTTGTATTTTGCATAATTGAGGGCAGTTTATGCACTTCTTGTGCAACCGTGCCATCACAATGTGTGATCAACGGTATATCAGAGGACTTGGATGTGTGGATGCTTTACTAGAGGTGTCGATGCGAGAGCCCTGTTTGGTACATTATGGATTCTGTTGCAGTATGTTATTGCTCTGGCGGTTTTGTTGATGTCTCTTTCTACTTCATCGCAGCTCATTTTCTTTCCTGGAGGAGATTTCAGAAGCCAAATGTTACTTCTGTTTTTGCACAGGTCATTTTTAGTGAGAATACACCTGTCAGTGGAGTACTGTGGGTCACTCAAACCTCCACTCATCCTTCTATACATGTACTATTCACACTATACAGTGTGGATGTCATAGGAGAGGCCCTATGGGAGCTGCAGTCCACTGTGGGCTGACAGACACACGAAAGAAGATGTACTCCTCCAGCCTTTCTCTACAATAGCCAAAGTCAGCAGTGTCTGCCAACTGCTGACCAGCACCTGCCTCAGTGGGAGCCGAGATAGAGAGCAGAATACAGAGGGGGAGAGACAGAGAGAGGTTAAGGATGTTAAATGCTGGATCCGCTTAGCAGGCCTACAGGTTTTGTTCTGTGTGCTGTACAGGAGCAGCCGGTCAGTATTCCTCTCCTGCGGTGAGTTACCTCTGTCTCAACATCTGTACCTGGTGTCTCCTCTGGCAGCTTCCTCTTGAAAGGAGCACGGAGACATTTCTAAGTATCCAATTATAGCAGGAAAAAAAAATGTCAAAAGACTTTGAAAAGTGGTTTTGACTTTGGAGTCAGAAGGCCTGCTCTGCCGATTATCTTGAAGAAAAACGTCAGTTCACTTAAATGCCACATCTGATCTATATTCAAAGGAATCGTCTACAGCATGCTAAATGTCACCATGAGCGTGGGGTTTTAGTAATCTTTTTAATTTGAGTAAACAGGGTCAGCCTTGTTGTGACGCGTGGACGCAAAGTCCCGCAAATGAATAAATAAGTAAAATGTAAATGAAGAGAGGGAGAGAGAGACTGCTCTGCTTGATCTGATCTTTCTTGCAGGTTTTTCAGGAAATCAGGAAGTTGTGTTTGGTCTGCGATGCAAACGAAATTACTGTATTGCACTAATTAGAGAAAGTGGCACTCACTTTGGATCTTGCATTTATGTATTCATCACACTCTGCCACACTGGCAGACAGCTAAGGGCTGATTTCAAAGCTTTCTCATTGCTTTTCACAGTGCCATGTTTGATCGAGGATTTTCTGTGAGGTCATTGTGTGTAAGGCTGACTAATGGCTTCTGGGTGGTACGGCGGCTGTCTGCGTCTGAAGGACGGATGCGGAAAAAAATTACATTTGAAAAGCAGACACATTTCAGATGGGTGAGGTACATGAAAATATAGATCCATGTCTGGCCGTTGGGCCCTCCCATCTTACGATGCAACGCCTACAGTATGCAGTGTTCCTAAATTTGGCATCAGAGAATATAATTTGGGTCATTTAACAGCACTGTCAGACAATGACATCAAACTAACAGGCAACCAAATTTATCCTGGCCTGCTTCTGTAATTGTTGTTTGAAAGACATTAAGCACCTGTATTGATTTTCCAATATGACAGCAGCATCTGATGCATGACGAATGGCTAAAGGAGGCAAAAATTTATCAGAACACCTGCACACATGCCACACATAACTCATCGAGCTGCCTGTTATACATACACATGAGCACACAACATATGTTTTCACTATCACAGGTCTCTCAGCCCCATGTCTTATTCATGTTCCTGTCTTCTGTGCTGTGACAGATTTATAACGAGCTGCGGAGAATACTGTGACAGATGTTAGTGCTTTGCCACGACCCCAAACAGCCCCCAACCACGGCTGGGGATTGGCCATCAATACTACTCTACCTGTTAGAGCGAGTGGAACTGAAAGAAGGGGGGGAGAGAGAGAGATGTGGTGTGGGGTGGCCCAGAGGATATGTTCTGTCCAATCAGATTGATGCTGATGAGGCCCGCAGCCTCTGTCCATTGTAATACATCGCAGTCCCACGTTGCTGGCATCATTTCTCTTTGTACACACACCTCACACTTATGCTTCGACTTTATTGAGCTGTCCAAAGTGTGCTGTGATGACAGAGACGGGGAGGTGGGGGGTAGCGGAGGTAGAGTGGGCGTTTGAATTGGTAGGAGAGGATTCGTTTGTTGTTTCTGCACTCTGAATGTTTGCCTTTATGCATGCGGTCGTACGCTGCGATGTGCGCGCGCATTTGTGGTGGTTTTATAGACGCAGGTGCTGTGGTCCGGTGAGAAGTGGTGTTGGTCATGATAACAGCTGAGGGAGGGGAGGGCCGAGCTCCCCTTCTTTCACTGACTTCTGAGGCCGGCTAGCTCAGAGGGAAGTGTGTATAATTTACTACCCACCACCTGCACTTTTGGCGGCAAGAAGACTTCATTTCAGGATGGAAGACAAGGAGCAGAAAATCAGCCCCAAGTAAATCCTATTAGAGGCTAAAGAGGAGTCGGCTGAGGAAATGCTGCACGGCTACCTCCAGCTTCACGCTCCGTTCAGAGAGGCCAGAGAGAAGAAGGGAGTCTTGCTGAGAGTGAGAGGGTGAAGCAGAGCGAACTGGTGAGCGAGCGTGATGATGAGAGATGGCGGGTTGATGGAGATGGAGGAAGGAGGCAGGGGGGGAGAGAGAGAGAGAGCGTAGGGAAAATGGAACAGAGGCTGTGAAATCTCGGGCCTTATGGAAGACAAGAGGGGCAAAGTCATTTTAAACGGCTCACTAGTCTCATTGATGAAGAGATGCCAAAATGTATTTGGGAGCCATTGTTTGCATTACTGCCCACAGACACGGATGCCGAGTGGGACCATCTGTCACAAGAATCCGTTCTCGGTCTTCTTCGCCGAGTCCCTGACTCTCTGTTTCTCTTTCACTGCCATGGGTCCTCTACCATGCTCAGGCAACATGGATTTTATCCAAAGATGAGGCTAAGCTAGTGTGTAAGCTCTCTCTGAGTGAAATCAAAACCCGGCTTAAACCTCATGAGTGAAAGCCTAAAAGAGTATAGAGGGTGAAACATACAGGCGTCAGCGAAAACTGGGTCGAATACCCATCCTAATATAAATACACTTCAAACAGCTCGGCTGATGAATAAGTCTTTTACTTTATTCTTCAGCTAAGGTCGTAACAAACCTCTGCACGCTCACACTGCTTTTTTTTTTTTTTAACTCGTGCACAGTTACACATATTTTACTCTCGCTCCTTTCTCTGCTCATTCATCGACTGCTTTTCCTTTTAACAGCGCTTGATCATCACACAACAGTCTCTCGCGTGTTGTGGCCACTAAATGTAGAAATGCACGCCTGCAGATAATTGCAAGAATGAGAAAAAAAATAAGTACAATACTGAAGATCAGTCTGTCTTTTCTCACAGTTGAAGATATCTCTCGGCTGAAGATATCAGCTAAATCTCAGATAAATAATTGATTTGTTTTTGTTATTGTTTCCAAAAATGTGCTGACTCCAAATCTCAGTATTAAGCAGGCCTGGATTTGTCTTTTTTTTTCTTTTTCTTTCCCGAATCCATCGTATTTCCACATCAAGGTAAATCACTCTGGGAGCTCTCATGGGATGTGGAGGTCTAGATTTTGTTGTAATAACTGTGATGTGATCATCACCAGTTAAATATGCAGCTCGACTCGTTGCTAATTTGATGGCAATCCATCTCATATTTGCTGAGATCTTTGACTAAATGTCAACTTCTGTGACACTATAGAGGAAATGTCTGGAGATCACCAAAGTAATTGGGATTCACCCTGTGTCTGAGCAACATGTCTGCACCAAGTTTCATGGTAACTCATACAATAGTTATGAGATATTAATGCTATTTCAGTGAGGACCAACACTACCATCCATATAGACACACTGCTAATATGATGTTATGATATTCTCTCACTGACTCACCACATGGCCAGTAATAGGGTTAGGGTAACATACATGTAGAAAGTTTCCATTGTCACAGCACAGAAGAAGACGCGTGAAGCAGCCGCAGGGACTTGTTTTACTTCACCGACACCGACAAAGACGTGTAACAGGTTGAGGAGAATCACCTCTGTCAGGGAAAGAGCTGATGAAGAGAGCAGCAGTAAATGCACGATTTGTGTTTTTAAGCCTTTCCAAACCCAAGACAATGCAAATGATTCATTATTTCACTTGAATGAAACAGAGGAGGTTCATCATTGTGCATTATTGTGTCATTCTGAGATGCAGTCATTTTGTTTACCTCAGACACAACATGCTTTCAAGGCATCCTGTAGCCACAGCTTTACGCCGTCACTTTAATCACTGCATGTGTATTTTCCAGACAAAGGAGAGAAAAGCACATTAGGACTGTGTAAATAATTACAGTGTACATGTCATAGCATTTGGTGCATATGCAATCAACTGTGTGTTTGTGTTGCTTTTACTTGTCACAGCTTTGTGTGCCTTGTCGTGAATGTTGACATGCTGTCTGCTTGTGTGTCATTTTGTGTGTAAAATTCTACAACACCATCGCTGTGACCCAGGTTCAACTGCCAGCAGTTGTCCCAGCTTGGCGCCGCGCTCCAACAAACGCTAGTTTCAAAGGTTTGGAAGTTCAGATCGCCACATAGAGTTGTAGCAAAACTGGAAACCTTAATCTGCCCCTTTCATTTCTTGGGAGGTTGGAGGAGTTGTTAAGAGCACATACTGTGTGAGTGCGTGAGTGTAAGAGAGAGACACGGTGCACAAGGATGGAGAAAGCAAGCAGATTTGTGTTTAACTAGTTTTTGATTAGGACTCTTTGTGCAAACGTTTATGGTCGCTATGATGACTTTCATCATCCCCAAACTTCTACTGCAGAACCACCACAGGGTTGACATTTGTGAATTAAAATGTCTCGTCAGCTTTTCCCACTCATGCCTCCCGAGTGATGACATGTAGTTTCATCTAGCACCATCAACTAGCTTTATACTTTCTTTATGTCTACAACCGTACAAAATTAAAGACGTTCTCATCATCCTCAGTTAAAGCATAAATATGGCAAAATTACACCTACTATGTAATCAGCATGTTAGGATTGTTTTGAACATGCCCACATTTCCCAGGCTTAGTCTCTATTTTTGGTTCTCTGTCACTGCAAATATCCAGATATTTAACAGTTAAATTAAAAACAATGTTGAAGCTAACAGGAGGAAAAGTAAAACTAGAAGATACGATAAAAGGTTGTAAGTCAGGACCACAAAAGGAAGTATAATTTGACTTTGTAAATTTCAAATTCTGGTAACTATTTCATTGTGTGCTCCACTACCACACTTTTATTTATACTAAAATCGATCACGTTGCCCTCGGTGCTGGACCAGCTAGACTCATAAATAACTGACCTCAAGCCTGTGTAAACTAACTCGGCCATGCAGAGCAAAGCTTTGTAATATGTCCACAGATGGGATACTGTTAGCGGGCTATACCTATATGTGATGGCTGGTCGGGGTCAGTCCTCTAGATAACTGCACACATTTAATATATGAGCTCAGGATGTGAAGGTACATGACAAGTGGCTTTAAATATCACAAGCATATGCCTAGACTCCCACATAAGGGAATTACATAATGCATTTTCTCATCCATTATATGAAAACCATATACAGTATACCGGAGCCTTCAGCGTCCCAATTCTCTGTACGCCTCTTGGAAAATAGTAATATACTAAGCCTCATACCTCGTGATCATGTTTTGCATAAATAAGCCTTTAAACTAGCAGTTGGGATCATGTATTTGATTCAAAGAAGAGAAGATTTTTCCCTTTGCAAATATTAGAATTTCCAGGAGATAAAAGAAAGGAGCACAAGAACATTTTCACACAGGAAAAAAATCAACACCCACCCACTAACTTCAAAATGATGATGCGGCTGGCCCTTAGGTATGTGCACTTAGTCAGAGGGTGTCCAAGACTCACCCAGGTAGAAATTGGACAAGTGCACACACACAGCAATACAAACAAAAAATAAAGATTTGGCTGGAGTGATTTTCAGCCACTTAAATCCTTGGTTATCAGTGCCTTCTCCACAGCCCCAGCAGCAAACACTGTGTGCCGGGCAACAAGAGGAGAGAAAAAAATAAAATAATGAAATGCTTAAAGGGCCAGTATTTTCATGAGGTCAAACACGACAAAACTTTCTGTATATAGAGGCTTATCTTCCGCGTACAAGAACGGTATCACAATCAGAAAAAGATGCCCCAAAGGACAGCATGAAAATATACAAAGGAGATGAGTAGGAAGAGATGAGAAGCACATCGCCTCGGGTGGAAGGAGAGGAGGAGCGGTGCAGGAGGATGTGGCAGCGTTTCAGATCATCTCTCTATCTTTCCCCTTTCTCTTGGACAGCAGGAGGATGTCCATCAAGGCAATGTCATCATTTCTGGCTGTGCCAGCTTCCTCCTAGCAACGCCCTGGCAGGCCACTCACCCAGGAAGAGAGGCTAGAAAAATGAGGCATCTCCCCATTGAATAGTTGTCCCCTCACTGACTCACCACATGCCCACTCCCTGCCATAACAAAGACTCCTTTTAATAGCACAATTCATTCATCCCAGCACAGTGTATGTGCTTGTGACACAGGCTCATATGTGGTAGATGGAAGGTCATTATGAGTCTCTTTTGGTCTGCTGTGTGAATACATACAGGATGTGAAGGCACAACTAACTACTGTAGCTTGTTTGTCATTCTCACATTGAAGGCGAGCGACACTACTGTACAGGCAAAAACACTGTTTTTTCATGCACTGATCAATCTCGAAATTTTGGGATATTTTTCTTCCGTAACATGTATTCTTTCAAAATAGTCGAAAGAAATGGTAGAAAGTCCACATTAAGGTGGTTATTTCACTTCACCGTGTCTACTTTCGTCAGTAGATTTCTCCTAAATTCACCAAAAGTTAGCATGCTACTGCGACGTACTGTGCTGTGCCTGTTGTAAAGCTCCCTCCCCTCACAATTATGTAGGCTACAAACATTTCATTTCCTCCATATCTGCAACCAATCGTAAAATTACGATTTACATTAACAATCGATGGAATTTTACAGTACAAGTTTTAAAGGCCTCCACTTCAGCAGTACAGTCTATATTCTGAAGGTTTTTACAGAGGGGATTGTTGATATATCATTCACAGCCTGATTTATGCAACTTTTTATTCCTAAAATCATGGCGAAATTAGATTTTTTTTTAGGGCTGGTGACAGTATTTTCTCATTTACATGGTGAAAAAAGGAGATATCCAAAATCCCCTCTGTAAAAGCTTCTGACTCTAAGATGTCAACAAAATAAGACAAGAATTTTGAAAAGGACTTGATCCATTTTTCAGATTTCATTTCTGGAAATGTATGCAAATTAGCACATATTTCATCAGATATTGCCTCATTTACATATTTGAACATAAAATTTGACAAAACTTGTAATACAAATAATATTTGTCTTAATGTAAATGATAAACTTGTGAGGTTTCATGGTGATATCTGTTAGTTAAAATTTTTACCCTATTCACCTGTAGTATCCCCCTTGAAATGTTAGGGAATTCCAATTCCTCAAAAACTCCCATAACAAGATGTCAAGAAACCACAGCGCTGTATGGTCACGATGCCCCTTCGCACCATGTCTCTTGTTTCCGACTGCCTTGATCCAATGCATTGGTTGATATGGCAACGGCTCCCTGCTCAAGAGAGTACAAATTTCCCATGTCCACCTGTTGACAGTGAAGAAACAGACTGAGACACAGAAGAATGGAAATGTGTTGTGTTTGCTGGCAGGATAAAAATCAAACCACATGAGAGCAGCCGCGTTATCATTTAAAATATCTGTCATAGGGGCTGTGACTCTTTTTTTTTTTTTTTTTACCCCTCTTGATAACTCAATAACGGCACGATAAAATCAGTCTCTTGAGAACGATGTTTGGAACATTTTTTTTTTTAAATGCTGATGCCAGCTCATGAGGGAATTCATATTCTGTTTGTCATAATGGATGTGTGCTGAGCTAGTGCCCTGCTTTACTTTAAATTAGCTATTTTCTTGAGTTAAATGCAAAACCTGTGTTGTGTATTAAACAGAGGGTTATAGTGACAGGAATATTCAGCTTCATTCTTTGTCGTGGAAAAAAAGAAATCCAGAGAGCGTTAATGACCAAGCTCAGCTCTTTCCCTCCTCTGAGCCCAGAAGAGAGAAAATACATCAGTCTTAAAGTCAAAGTTGCTGCATGGTTTGTGGCTGCTGGGATTTCCTTTTTCGCTTTCGCTGGTTTCCTCCGGGGGGTTCAGTGGTGACGGAATCATTGCAGTGTTATTCCTGTGCCGTCTCTCCATTTCAGTATTTCAACATCTATTTAGATCACACATCTGTTTTAGTTTTCTGGTTAGTTAAGTGGAATCAGAGTATTAACACCAAATTTGTTTTTATTGCTATTAGGCTTTCCAGAGCTCTATATGAACAATGCTAATGTGATTTAACCAGGATCAGAGTTGCCCTCAACCCCACTAGTCCTGATTCAACACATCATCCATGTTTAATTGGTCTCAGGGCAGATTGTGATAGGTTATTGTTTGGCTCTGTTTGCATCACTATTTTGAGAACATTCGTACAGGATATTTATTTATTTATTGTTTGGTTTGAAAATCCCCGTCTGGAACCAAGTCCAAATTGTTAAGGAGCTAATAGCAGCTTTTGTTGTGAGCCGGATCAGGATCGTGCCACCATTTTGTGTTCATTAATGTGTTTGCAAATATTAATACATGTGTCTGGCTGCGTGTGTGTGTGTATGTGTATCTATGCCTTGCAGAGGCTCAGTGTCATCCCCCTCAGTGAGGAACAGGCTCACAGCTTTTAGGATTTTGCCTTAAACTGTGTAAATCTCTGATTATGTGTTCCTCTATTGAAGCACAAGGTCTCAATGGGAAAGACTCTTGGAACGTGTCATCAATAATCTCAATAGTCCAGTAATGCTTTTCAATCCTCAATTTTAAGTGCAGGCGATGCAATTTCTGCCTCCGCTGTCCCTTTAAATTAACCCATTCCATAGATGTTCTCACCCTTTCTAACGCAACACAGTCCATCTCTGCTTCCTTTTATTGCTTCTTAATGTCACCCTTTGCAGTGTTTTCTGACTATATGTGCAGTATAAACAGAGTTTATCCTGCCGCTGTGTTGCTGAGAAGGAAAAGGCTCTAAAAACTTTGTAGCTGCTTCCCTCAGCAGAAATGGATTACACCTGGCAATGGTTTCTCTGAGGATCAATGTTGGGCTTGAAGTCCCGAGAACAAAAACAGCATACCATGGATGTGTGTGTTTCCTTTGACGTCTTCTGACCCTGGACAAGCTGGGCTACGTTGATTATTGACCATGCAGGGTTGATTATTACTCACCCACAGACCTCGGTTTTAAGATGGGTGTGTATTAAATATAAAGTGGCCTCAATAAATGTGGCACAGAGGAGAATATAGCTCTATAAATAATGTACAATGTGCAGTGTTTGCTTTGGGTACAGGCCACGATTTTACATAAACTTCTATTTTGTGGTGCTTTGTTTTTCCATTTTCTATAAGGGCTGGATAATAACACATTTTTATCATTAACTGAGTTTCTGGAGTAAATGTATCATCCTTTTCTTTCTACAAACTTGTTGTCCACATAAATGATTCATAGTAAACTGCTCTTTCTGTCCCCATCGTCCAATGACGATGATACAGGAGCTTATTTAGTTGGATTCACATTTGGTTGTAAAATGTGTTTATAAAAGCAGACACATAGTCAGGCAAGGTCTTTTGGATTTGTTCTCTTTTGACGGGAGATTGAATCTGCATTCTCGCATCTTTCTGCAAAATTTGGTTTAAACTCCTTTGTGTGCTGCCGTCTGATAGTTCCTCCTCCTCATCTTTCTCTGTTAGAAGGCAGACGTATGATGATATTATAATGTTTATGATGCGGGGCTGTGTTTTCACATCATTTATTTTGCAACAGGCTCTAAGAAAAGGAAAAGGGAGAGCATCTGTAGTGCACGGCTCACTCTTAGAGAGGCTGGTTCAATGAACGGAATAACCGAAAGTAGGGGTGTCAACAATAATCGATTCGGCGATGCATTGCAATGCGGGACTTGCGCGATTCAGCATCGATGCGGCGACGTGTCATAATCGATTATGTCCTTGTTTATTTTCTGGCCTCAAATAAAGTTATGAAGTTTCAATTACCTCCGAGGGCATTTCCGGCGCAACGACATGCGCAGTCTGTAGCTGCTAAAGCATTTTTGCTGCTGGTTTTCTTTTTCTTTTCAGTGAGAATTAATTAATTAACATAGTCCGGCCGTGTTGGGTCCGAACATCAGGTCTGATTTTATTACTACAGGCAGTACGCCCGTTTATCATTTGTAGCCCAGGCTAAAGGAGGGTGAGTGACAAGGCTGGGGGTCTGTAGTGGATCTGCTCCGTGGGCAGCAGCAGCACCAGCGCTTTAACAGAATTGACAACAACAAAAAAGTGTTACTACTTCCTATATCTGGCCCTTCAAAATAAAAGCCCCATAGACTTTCAGTCTGTACCATTCTATGTTATTTTATTTAATGACATTGATGTCAAAGATACAAGATGATAATACATAGCAGCCGATAAAATCTGTTGTTCAATATCTCATGACTGATGAAAAATTTGCCGTTTGTGTAGTAAATTTTGATGCATTGCATGACCATGATGGTAAAGATTCTCATCATGAAAACTGGGAATAAAGGAAAAGTCTTTCCCATTTTCGAAACATTTGGTCTGCAGTGAAACATAGTTTGTGAACATCAGGTTGATTATTGTATTTGTAACAAAATACAAGTTAGTAGTTGCCCCCTTCAGAATGACAATCATAGGCATCTTCTGCATGAATAAACCAGATTTATCTATTATGAGTGTGTTCCACTAAAGCATTAGGCCTTAATGCATTTATAATTGTGCCCAGCAGTACTGGGTTTTCATTGGTGAAATAGAACATAAATATACTGTACTGTATGCAGTTTTTGGGTGTTGGTCGATGTGACTGATGCTGTTGTTTTTCTTGGGAGATGAATCTCATGTATCAATATGGGAAATCTTTGTTAATATTGTGATAATGATTAGAAACCAGTCCTAATTTCCAGACGGTTTGCAGAACAAAATGCTCTCTCAGCATTGCCGTCAGATATTCATGCTGCTGAAAACATAAGGCTCAAAAATGAACATGTCTTTTTCTATACTATAGAGCACACAGTTACCATACTGTACTGTATATTTTCCATGGGTGGGTCTGATGATGCAGCAGATATAAGGCTGACCCACTACTGACCCTACAATTACTTGAGCTTCCTGGCTTACTTAGAGCTGATATGCTTAAAGTCATATCAGCAGCTACTGCTGAGTGAAAGATATCCACTTTCATCTACCTTCTCTGCCTGAGGATTTCATCTTATGAGCTGACTTCTTGGACCTTGAGGCTGCCACTGACTGTCTAATGATGTGTGCATTTGTTCTTTGTAGAGAGAGTAGGTTAAGGCGTATCGGTCTCTGTACACAGAGGGCCAGCAGAGCCTCTTGGGGAGTCGCTGCCCAGAGAGAATAAAGTTCTGCTCATTTTTCCCCGAGGCTGTCTCGATCTCACCAGGATGTGGTGTCAATTCTGGGCTCATTCCTGGACTCATCATAGGCTCCTGCTGTAACGATCCTGTGATTAAGTCTGATCAGCAGTGTTTGAGCAACAGTGTTTGACCATGCTGTCCGAATTGATGATTCTCCCCGTTAAGTTCCCCATAGGGATCAAGCTTCTAAATGACCTTACCTCCCTCTTCTAAGAGCAGTAATGATCAAAGAAAGGGATGTCTTTCCCTCCACTCAGCAGAAATCATCACAGTCCAGAGTTCAGGCCTCACAATTAATAAAGGGACTTTGAAGTTTCCTTTAACTAGATGTCAGGAAGAGATTATAGCCTACCATGAACATGGTTTTATAACACGTACCAGCCACTGCAACACAGTGGAAAGTATCCACTTCCAGCAGCACTGTGCTGTAATTAAGAACATTTTATGACACCATTATTATTATTATGGTAGTAATAGTTGTTAATGTAGTTTTAAAAATAGGGTTTAGCAGACATCCAGCATGCTCAGTCAATTCCACTTAATTGTATTACTATGTTTCTGTTCTTAGAAGCATCATCACTTTATTACTGTATGTTTGTCCTTCAAATCATTATTCTTTAAACTGACATACATTTATTCCACAGTTATTTCCTTTGTAATGCAATCTTGAACCACTTGTGCTTTCTATACAGTGCAAACCATATCACAAACCTGTGTACACCTGCTAAATTTACAAACCACAGGAAGACAAAACAACACATTCACTCAAAAACCTGTATGAAACAATATATAGCTTGATATTAGTTCCCGTCATTAGAGAACCGAGGTAATCAATACAGTAACTTCTATCCCCTGAGTACAAGTAAAGCAGGATGATAGGTCTCTCTATCAATAGCAGATCCATAAGAGCAAAGCCAGTCATAAAGTATAGTTAACTACACAGGTTCCAGAGTGGATAACTATAATCTAACTAGAGAAGGTCAAAACCTATTATGTAGCTGAACTCTCATCCTGATTTATGTTATAGCTGCAGCGTTGTCTGACTAAATCACCAAACACATACATGGAGGCAACGACTGAGCTGTGATTTCAGCTGTGTTTACTGTAAAATGATGACAGAGAAAGTCAGAAGAGACAGACTATCCTTCTATTTTAGGATAGTTAAGCTGCTTTTTCAGTTATTGTGAGAGAGAGAGAAACAGGAAGGAGGGATGGAGAGAGGGAAAGACATGCAGCTTGAGACTTGAACCTTGGCCACTGTGGCACACACTAAGCTCAAACCACACAGTTTACCAGCTGAGCTACAGGGACACACACCCAGAAATGAACAAAATCTCATGCAGAGTGAAGCCCACAATGGTTAAGCTTGTATTTACTTTCAGCTTCATAGTGGAACAGTAGACTGTCTTTTTTGGAGGAAGGTCTTCATGTCAAACTCTCTAAATTTGATATAGTTGATCAGAGTGGTTATTACCAAGCCGTGTCACTGATTACTTTTCTCTCTCTCCCTTCCTCTCCTTGTTGTGTCTTCTGCTTAGACATTTCTTCAGCCTCAGTAGACTGCGGCTTTGCCCTCCCCTGACCAGCAGTAGAACCACCATCACTTAGACATTAAGTCATGCCGTGTCTCCTCCATTCGTCATCGCAGCGCTGGTCTCACTGTTACAGCCCAGCCAAAAAACTGTGAATGAATTCCATCCAAACAATGTTTGATAATTTACTGCTCTTCGTAGTGTTGTCTGAAAAGAAAATCAAGTTTTAAAGAGTCTCTACTGTATATTTATAATGACGTTATATATAAAGCCAGGTCAAAAGTAACGCACCCTGTTATCCACACCCTCCAAGACAATTACTCTTCTTGTCTGTTCTGCAGGAAAAAATCCAGACTGTAGGCAGCAGTAAACAATATATGTTTTGACAACTACTTACCAGTAGATAACCGCTGTTTGCTTATCTTTGTTAAGCTTTGTTGTCTATATATTTCCTTGCATTTTCGCTCTTGCCTTGAAGTGTAGATACGCATTGAGAGCTGTGCCAACCACGAGTCAGATGCATTGTCTTTGTCAACATACTTAGCAAATTCCTTCTTTCACGCACCATCATGCAGAGAAAAGCATCTGTAGCGGCGCACCACTCATCCGAGGCAAAGGAGATGCAGCCAATTTGTTATTTAACTCACATGTTTCATTACAAACGACAACTTGATGAATGTGACCTTTCCAACACACAAAAACTGTGCCAAAAACAGGGGAGGATTACTTTTCTCCCCCGGCAGCTGGAAAGTGGAGTAGTTTCCTGGCACCACCACCTTTTGCCTTTCACTTGTACAGTATGAAGTTTGCAAAAGCAGCCCTCTGAGGCTCCAACTTCTCCTACATCGCTCAACACTGCTGACCCTGCCAAGAACAGAGAGAGTTAGTGCTTCACTTTTCGTGTTGCTGATTTGTTCATGTTTATTTTGCATTTTCTTTTTCCTGCGCCCATGTTTAGTCTCAAGAGGCGATCTCATTATAGACTAAATGTTAAGATCCAGCTCCGCTTGTTTTCTCATTACTTTTTTTTTTTTTTTATCTCTCTCTTCCTCTGTGTTGCACTTGTTTTTTCTGCCCCCCCTCTAAAATAATGTGCTCTGCTTCGCTCATCATGTAACTCCCTGCTCATATGGATTAGTTCTGGAGTCGATTTCCCTGAGGGTTGTGGGTAATGCTGAAGCCTGTCAGAGGTCCTACCTGGTTGCTAGCTCTACCCGTATCATATAGATCACAAATCGAGTTGATGCTAATAACTTTCACAGTGTTTTACTCTGCGCATGGATGCCTTCTAATTCATGGGATGCTGCCAGTTTTCACTCACCCTGTCTGTTGCAGATTCACAGCCGGTATAAATACCTAAACCCCCTCTCCTTACCAGGGAGAATAAAGTACTGGTGTTGTGCCATAAGCTTTTCTGATGTGATTAGGCCTTCATTAAATGACATAAACACCCACAATTGCACAGTTTATGCTCAACGAATCTGTTCACTTTGCCACTCCCAGCGTCTGTACTGTATGTGCTTGGCAGCCTGACAAACACACCTACATGTGCGACATTTAAGTATTGTACATATTGTACAAGTTTTCATAGAGCAGTTTTTACAAGGCTTCGCTGCCTGACTCAGCCTCTCTCATGTAGCCATTATTGTGTTGTTTGAAGCCGAGCTAATATTGGCCCAGGGTTATTAACCTCATTGGAACATTCATGAGGTCTTAACCTTGCTGTGTGTGCTCCACTCTGCAGCCCCTCATCTGACTTTGAGGGTGCATAATCACAAAGAATAAAAAGGGTGAATTTGCACAGAAATAACAGAACAACAGAAATAAACAAAATGTTTATGTATTTTGTTCATACACATCTATATATGTATATAGATGTGTATATTACCCGGGCTTTGAGTTAATCAGATCTAGGTCAAATGCTTTATGGTTTAAAAAATCCGATTGTTCTTGGGGAAATCCAGCCAAAGGGTAAAACTGTGTCCTTTAGGGTGGGAAATGGGTTGTGATTTATATACAGATCATGCAGCCATTTGGTACGGGCTATTATCCTGCATATGATTATCATTATTCTCTTTTGCCTGTTAATCATGGCAATCTTCCAGGATATGTTGGCAAGGTGATCACATTTAATCTGGCTGTGTAAAGACCACTCCACAGAGGTTGTTTTATCACTTAGCAGAGGAGGCTTGCATTATCCAAATGAAAAACAAGCTGGAGAAGAGGCTGATTTGTCACAGGCTGATTAGACCTCTATCTGGCTCTCCTCTTTGCTCTGACAGGAGCTTTTCAAGGGCACGGTCAGACATTGAAGAGCCCCTAAAAAGCACTGCACTGTTTATTTCTAAAGCTAAGCTGTACCAAAAATCCTCACCACTTAGTGGTGATTTTATCTTCACAATTGTTGTGTATTCACCGTAAAAGAACAGCAGACAACACCACAATACGCATCTTTGCTTTTATTTTAAGTACACAATACGGTGTTATTTTGTCACCATTAACTAAGGTATTCATTTTGAGATGAATAATGGTTTTTATAGATGCTTTTGAATGAATAGCTCAGAGGCAGCAGGCAGAAAGTTATACAACAAACAGCACAGTCGCTGTCAGGCGTCAAATTTCAAAACAATAGGCGCAGAACAAATGATGAACAAGAATGTGAAAAAACATCCACTCATACTCACATATTTATGAATCGTATGGAGCTGTCAGCACAGCCATGGTGTTCATTCTGTTTGTCTCAGATGGCGTAATGTGGAAGAATCAAACAATTGTTATGGTGCAGACTTTTATGTAAGTTTTTATATCAACATGACCCCAAAGATTTCCTTTCTTTTCGTGCAGGACGTGTATGACTCATTGTTCATGTTCACGTTTGTGTGTGTGTGTTTTCAGATTAGCTCACCTTCAGGGATGAAGGCATGATCGCTCAGTAAAACATGACGAATTCCCAGGTTGCATTCTGCATAATAAGGCCTCTCTGTCTCGTTTTCCCCGAGGGCCAGACGCTTGTATAATCCATTAAATATAACATGTTGGAAGGGGTCACTTACGTCTTTGACCTGAGGCTATCACAAAATCCGCCTCGCTAATTGCTCCTCGACCTTCTCCCACATCATCAGCCAACAGGTAGTGATGAAGTTACTACTGTCTCAGTCTCTTTCATCAAGTGGAGACTGGGCACGAGCCCAGACATCAAGGAAGGATTGAGGTCGATGGTTTGTGCCCTCACATTTAGCAAACATCTGCATCACTTCTGCGAAAGCATCCTTGAACTAGACACCATGATTCTGCAAGTTCTTTGAGTGCTTGACTGTAGCCGGATGAACAAACACTCAAAACTTGAAGGATTCATCAAGTATGACTTTATAATTAGTAATTTCGAGATCCTGTTATGCCTAATGTATCTGGCTGTCAGTCTGTAGCTTGAGATAAGGCAAATCCTGTGAAACCCTCTCGACACCTGTGGAAGATTTGTCCACAGCTGTAAAAAAAACAAAAAAAAAAACAAAACTTGGTTGCAAGCAAAATATGCTGTACTATGACATTTTATAGACAAAATTATTTCTCATAATAACGATAATAGATAATCGTTAATAGCAGCCCGAGTACAGAGTTGATATTTGGCATCTAGGCTGTGACCCCCTGTAACCATACATCGACCTCTGCAGAGAACAAGGGGGGATGGGAGGTGGGGGGATAATAACTTCCCCCCAGGGAAACATGGACTCAGAGGATACGGGTCGATGCAGGGGTGGATGTGAGAGCTTATGAAACTCTTTATGCAGCATCTCCAGCAGCGTTTTCACATGAGCAGTGCAGCAGCAGCAGGCATGGCAGGGCTGAAGAATGAGCAGAGAGATGAGGGCTTAAATACACTGCACTAATGCAAATAGTGGCTTGCACTGGATACACTGTATGATGCAGTGGCGAGAGAATGTTTTAATTATTGCATTATATCGGAGTTAACTGCCTGACCTGCCTCACGGACTCTTCACCATGCATATTAATCATATTGTAATGGTAGATGATAGAAGCAAGAGTAGTTTTCCTCTCCACACTTCTCAGATGGTGTCATTTAAATCTTGAAGGCGCAAAGAATAAAAACACATTATTCATCTCGCCCCCTTAGATTTATCTTGTTCTCAGACGCAGCAGGGAACCACTTAACTGTAAAAAACAAAATTAAACCTAGCTCCACCTCGACCAGTTACAGTAAAACAGTAAAATGCTGCTTACACTTCGATGCATCAGTATTTAAATTTAATCATGTCATCATTAATAACCGGTCATAGAGGGTATTTCTCTGCAGGAACCACTTTCACAGCTCTTTAAGTACATTTTCCCGGTAACATAATTGTGTGTTAATTCTTGTTCAGCTGCTTTGAGAAAGATAGAAAGCAACATTTTAGAAGCTAATAAGGGTAGGGAGGTGAGAGGATGATCACACAGTTAATCAAAGAAAACGATAAGTGGACTGAAGAGTAGGGAGATCAAGGAACGTAATTCTCTCTACGTTTTTCAAGCAGCGAGGAGGGCAGGACTGTGGTGTTATCCCCTGGAGTGATGGGTCTAGTTTTAGTATGCAGTGGGCTGGTGGTAGGTGGTAAGAGCGGGAGGTGACCTCAGGGGGGTCCCTCTGCAAGGAAAAAAAAGAAAAGAAAAGATGTTTCACTCATCTGCTCAGGCCCGATTCCACCTCACTGTTTTCATCCCACCCCTCAAGTCAAGCAGTTTTGTGCAGTTTGTCTTCATTGCTCTCACAGTAGGGGTTCTTCCTAGCATTAATTATGCCATTCAGCTCCTTCTGCCTTTCTCCAGCAGCTCACATCTTCCTATTGAGAAGAAGTGAGCTTCTATTTTTGGTTCGGGGTTGGTTGTTTAGATAACAGCAAACATTCTCATTCACACATTTCATGGTGTAATGTGCCATCCCCACACAGAACCTGACATAGTTCATTACCCTGTGGAGTTGTGTGTATATTCCTGTAGAGCCACAGTCTCTTGTGGTTTCTAGCAGCGGTGGCATGCAGTTGCACAGTGGGTACTTGCACGTTCAGTTAAGAGGAAATCCTCAAAATGAATGGTGTTATTAGTCGTAACTATGAGACTGAAAGACTGGATTCTTGGTTTAAGAGTAACACACAAAGCCTTTTACCTCTGAAAGTGGCTTTTGAGTCTGAGAGGAGTTCAAGGTGGTCCAGAAAACTTCTAACTCACTGAGGCTTATAGTCTCTGTCAGCTCATGTCAGTAAAGTGCTGCTACTGTGACAGTGTGGAAAAATCCAGTTTAGACTGCTGAAGAACTGTCAATCAGTGAAAATGAAATAAGCACTAATTAAATAATAATAATAATAACAAAGGTGTAAAAGCTCATTTCCATGACCGTCCCTGGATTAGCCAGCATAATTAAGTGGCATTATGTATACAGGTATCAATATCCCATCAATATTCTGTCAAAGGAAGGAGTGATTCTTTATCGATTGGAAAAATATCACTGAATCGATTCGAAAGAGACTTTGACACAAGATACAGAAGTCAATATTTCATTTTGTAACATGTACTAATACAACATGAAATATCCAGAGTATACAAGTGAATCCATAGAGCTTTTTGTCTGTAATAAATAATTTGGTGAAAATCAATTGAATTTAATTCCATTTAAGCCTCCAGCTCATATTGATACACAGTTTTGTTTTAGTTTTTTTTTAGCACATTCCCTGCATAGCCCAGTCACCTGTAGACATGATGAGCAAGTTCATTCATGAAACATAATGAGACATCCATAGCAAAAGGGTCAAACCCTGCCCTCTCTTTGCAAGTTCTATTAGAAAATTCAGTCTCAGCACATTTGTGACAAGGTCTTAAGAGGAATTTCTTAGCTAGGACCGTATCATAATGGGAAGATATCCCATAATATGCCCCCTCTTCTTTCAGGCTGCAGTCTGGTATAATCTGTCTCTACTGTATGTTTTATAATGAGTTCCCAGGGGTTTCCGCGAAAGTTTAGCGATTGTTTGTGGGTTTGCTTTATAAGCTGTGATTGACCTGCAGGAACGAGGTTCATGCATACAGGTGGCAGGTGAGCTAGAGAACCTGAGGAGATAAGGGCTGGTGGTGCACGGACAACAGTTTTGCGGCCATGAGTATCAAACCCATTAGCCAGCTTATCACCTTTGCTCTCCTGTGATTAGCCTGGCTACTCTCAGACCATCTCTTCTGAAAGCCTCCAAAAAACACCTCTAGCCAGGCGCACCACTCATGTTTCTCTGTTCTTCCCCGAGAGTGGTCTGAGAGTGGAAGTTGTGAAAGGTTGCTGGTTAGACAGTGGGAGTTGTTTGGCACCATTCGGACTGAAAAAAAAGTTACTCAAGGGTTTTTTTTCTGAACTTAAATGGAATCAGAAGAAGTGATGGTACAGTAAATGTGGGCTGGAGGTGATCTGGCTCTGTTTATTGATGCATGTTAGAAAGGGATGGTCCATGTGAGCTGTATTCTCTCACTTCCACAGACCTGTTTAGACTCACTGATTTGTTGCTGATAAAAAAAAACAAGCCAGACCTTTAGCAGTGTTTTGTTGACCAACTCCCAGCACACGGTAAGGTTCAACTACAGTGAAAGGTTAACGTTGCCTTTTTCCCTGTTGCACACGCACACACTCACCCATTAGTTGGCTTGTTGCGTGTTATATTCAGCTCAGTGCAAGTGAAAGTACATCTAGAGCGCACAGTGATAGCTAATTGTAAGGCTTTGGCTAAATCCACAGCATTCGAGGTCATGCCCTCATCAGCCCACTGAGGTTTCATTATTGTATTTATGTAAATGTGTTTTTCCTGTCTTACATGATAACAGTAAAGCAGCTGCTAATGACACATCTCATATACACGCTGAGAAATGAAAAAAAAAATACTAAGGAAACTAATGTAATACCGAGCAGGGAGGTCATGAGCAACACATAGGGATTGTAATGTAAATTGTACATGCATCTGACTCTGTGTATGCTATGCTGCACAGATACAACCATAAGTGATCTATATTGTGAGCAATTTGTGTTCAAAGGCTCACTTAAATTTCTGCATACTACGTCTTTGTGTGCACATTTGTTATGCACATGTGAGTAGGCCCAGTGTGCAACCAGAGCTCTGTATGTTTTGTTGACTGTGTGCCTTTAAAGCCTGTCACTGTGAATCACCCAATTTGCTCTCCCCTGACACCGTGATAAGGCTGAGGGTTTGCTCTTGAGAAATTAAAAACGCTGCAGTCCCCTGCGCCCCGTTTCTCCCTCGGCTCCACCCTGCTCACCAGAGTTCAATCTGACAAGATCTGAAGGAGTGGTGGAGCCATGGCGCATCCCTCTCTTTATCTCGGTATTGATCACTTCACTGCACGAGACCCCCTAATCATCTAGATGGCTGGATTCATTGGGATTAACCTGTTGGCAACCAATCTTGGTGGTACACAGGCAATCACCTCCATATGTGATGCGTGTACACACAGAGGTACACATACTGTAGGGATATGATCACCCATATCTTCATAGCTCCAACGGAACAGATAGTTATAGTATTATTGTCTTTTAAGGTGGACGCTTTGTCTGATTAGTCAATAATACATATCAGAAAGTCTGGTCTGGGTTCAAATGTGGGTTCAATAATTGACTAAAGGCATAAAAAACGTAATAAACAAACAACAACAACAAAAAACTACACTGCAAAACTAAACAACAGCAAAATAATTGTGACATGCCAGTCTTTTTATTCCAAGATGCTCTCTGTTCTGAGTTGATTATCTTCCACTTTAACATATTGCACAAGATAACGTAATGTGTGTGCATAAATACAAGGGGTTCTTTGTATTAGGCTTATATGTGACTGTCAAAATAAAGTTACATCACTGTTTCATTACAGCTTCAGTCTTACTGGGGAATTAGAACAGAGACGATGATGTTACTGTATTAGACAGATGCTGGTAAGCGGATATTCTTACCTGTGGAGAGAGCCAGACTAGCGGCTTCCCTCCAGTTCCAGTCTTTATGCCAAGCTAAGATAACCATGGCTAATTGACTTACCTAGGACAAATTTCCCAGCCTATTACTTTGATATTTTATAAACACTTGTGTTTTTCTTCTTGTGATGATGATGATTAATTGACATGCCCGAATCAATAGTGTTTAAGTGTAACATTTCTGCTCTCAAGTGTGATGTTCCAACATCTGATTTATATCTGTGGTTCAAGGAAACAAGCTATCAGAGAAATTGATGTAAAATATATTTTTTTCTAGTCCTAGTCCTTTGTTGCCAGTGTCTCAAAGTGAGGCCGTTTTTGTTTTTCCTGTTTAAGGGCTTTTATATGAGGCTGGTGTTCAGGTCACAGGTTCCCCAAGTGACTCATTAAGTGGTGAGATGATGGAAATTGCATTTTTTAGAGCAGTATTAAAAAAAAGGCCATAAGGGCTACATGAATTGTTATCCCTGTAGGAAAGTTGCAAGCAGTTGTGTCATGCTGATCAAAATCTCTGAAGAGGAGTGCCAAAATGGGATTAAAAATGTCCCCATGCAGAGCAATGGAGCCAAATACATTTTCTCTCTCCGCCTCATTCACACACACAGCTACACACACACAAACACACACACACAAATGAGGCTATACTGTCCTTAATGTCAGAAATGATGATGACGACGGTGATGTTGATGATTGCGGTCATAAACGGCTCGGGTGATAACAGAATGGCCATTGTTTTGTCGGTCTACATTGCTTTTATCCATTTTCTGTTCAACAGAGGCGTTTCATGTTGAAATGTTCTGCTGTTATTGAATCATAGCTTTGAGGTTACGATCCTGCAGATATTCTCATTGTCATAAACCATGTGAATCTGCTGTATGTTTTACTGTTGCGCTGTATGCTTATTGTTTTGTATTGTATTGCTTATACCTATTGCCTTTCCATTGCCCCTTATGCAGTTTTGTCTAAAAATACAACAGGCAAACATTTCATGGCTCGATGGGTACTACTGTATGAATGGTACCGGCCACTTCAGTGGAAGAATGATCCACCAATCCCTCTTCATTGATATTGTCTATTATGTCAAAGCAATCACAGCTAAGTGGGGAAAGAGTGAGTCATGTGTTACACAATTATCTATCTACTGTATCTATCTATCTATCTATCTATCTATCTATCTATCTATCTATCTATCTATCTATCTATCTATCTATCTATCTATCTATCTATCTATCTATCTATCTATCTATCTATCTATCTATCTATCTAGCTATCTATGCTATCTATGCTATCTATCCTATCTATCTATGCTAGTTGTTGTCCTCTTTTTTCATCCAACTTCTCTTGGGCCGTCTGCCTCTTCTTGGCACAGAGTTAAGCCTTTAGGTACTGCATCACCCACTGTCAGTGTGGGTGGGGGGCTGAGATCAATCACTGGGCCTCTAATGCAGTGCTTTAGCATACAAGGAGTGCTTTGAGGTTGATACAGTCCATAGGGAAATCATGTGATGCACTATTTATACAATAGGTACCTGTAGCTGCCATTCTCTGCCTTTTATTTTATGTAACCTATCTCTTCTGATTTGGACTGTATAGTATTTTTATCTCGTTTTATGCACTCAGCTCAGAATAATAAAAGCTTACTTTTTCAATGACTTTTATTATCTCACTGACCAATGGTTCTGGGGCAGCCGTTTGAAAACATAACACGCCACAAGTCGATACCTGTCTTGTGTTTATTCCAGAAATCTTGGCAACTCCTTTGGATTCACCACAGATGACATTTATCTTAGTTCTGACCTTTCTCAGGATGGCCAGTGAATCAGATCATTACACCTCAAATCTCTGGTTCCTCCATGCTGATAAATTACTCACCAAAAATGAAATTGTCATCCTGCTCAACGCCCCTGCCTTTCCTAGGTATAAGACCATCAAAGGAAGTGAATGAGACATGCCATGTGCTGTTCCTCAGGGAGTTCCGCCTTAACAGTAATAAGGCAGTCTAACCAGGAAAAATGAATCGTGTTCTCTTGCTGCGAAAAGGACATCATCTGGCCTTTCAGACTGTTTTCATTCATGATTGAACTGAAAGATTTAGTGTGTTTGGCGCTCGCATTTTACGTGTGCCACGTTCACATTACCTATAGGCCTCCCTGGCAGGATGAACTTCTAACCTGCCAATTAAACAGAGGGTTGGATTGAAGCCTAGTGTCTATTCTCTATAGATTTCCTGCTGCTCTGTGGGGCTCAGATTGATCACATCCAGCAGTTACTTGGAAACGGAAGCAGGAGCAGGGATGCTGACAGGCAGATAGCATTTAAAAAACAAATGCACACAAACACAAATAAGGCAGCATGCACACGAACACGCACGCACACACACATACTCGCATATGACACAATCCCGTCAATGAAGTGTATGGTCTTTGCCTGTATTTACTCAGATTAGAAAGGTTATGCTTCTGGAAATGAGAGAACCGTAAAGGTTGTGCATTGACGTCTTCCTCTGCTAATATTCCCATACTAATTAAACATGTAGTTTTTTACCCCCACCCTCAATCCAGCAAGTCATTTCATCCTGCCTCCCCTCAGGCATCCCCTTCAAATGTCAGACTCAAACATCGTCATGCTCTGCATGCATCCACAAATGACTGGTGTTTAGAGAAGATATGTCTTTATGTGACTAACATGTAGTGCACTGGTTCATTGACTGTGCGCATGCATGGGCTGCATGTCTGCTGATAATCCTAACTGTCTCACACAAGGTGAAAGGCAGGGCATCCACATCGTTTTTAACCCAGCGCATCACAACCAGGAGCATCATCATTGAGTCATTGTGACTTAATTACCATGTTGGAATGAAGCAGTTTTTCTTCATTTCTGTAGCACATTTTTCTGAAACACACATGTAGCATTTCAAAAATATCAAGTACAATCGCCCATTTTTTACTCTGCAGAACATCACTTCATTTTTTGCTGCAAAGGAGCCGTAACTCACTGAAAACGTTTAACTTGTGAGCAGAAACAACATCAATTCCTCAACCAGTTCATCAGATACCAAAATGAAATGTCAAGACCCTAAAATGTCTCATCAAACTTTCTACATCCACCAGTTTCTCACTGTCACTGTTACTGTATTCAAAGTAAACACTTTACACGTTCATCAATCTACTATACTAATAGAATACAGTCAGTGGTCTTCACACAAATTTTATGCTAGTTTCTGTAGAAATGTTTCTGCCTGGCCAGAATATTTTAACGTTTACCCAGTGGAGGAATGTGTTATTACATGATGCAATGTTTAGAGTACATTAGACTGAGGTTGTTTGTTGCCACATTTGAAAAATAATGTACACACTGTTCTTACAACATGTATACTCATCTAAGAAATGTAAAGGCTATTTTGAGAAAATGATCTATTGATAGATTCACAAGGTGTCTTGAGAATTCAGATCTTATAGTTAAACGACTGTGTCGATGCAACTGAGGAAAGCTGCAGAGAAAGCGGGGAATATGAAGGCTATTAGTGAATGATTTATGACTGCCTAGTAAGACAGCAGCAGAATAAACTGATAATTAGACCTCTTTATGCTAAATCAACATCTCTATCAAAACCCACCCATGATTCCCAAAACCCTGACATGATTATCACCGGGGGTTGCATCAAGTACGGCTTAATAGTCCTCATTTTATGAGAGCTCAATTTAGCATTGGTGGCATTTAGCAAAGGTTGAAAATTCAACATAGCATCATCAGCATGTTGTCTGGTTGTTTGTATGAGCTCGCATTCCCAGATCCCATGCCAAGCCAACACTCACCTGCACATACTTCATGTCTCCGGGTGGCTTTGCATACAGAGTGCTTAATTGGCAGAGTGGTTATTTGGCAGTGTGTTAGTCTAGACTCGTTTTCCCTTTGAAGTCAGTCGAGTTTCTAGTTACCCCTCCACCCCAACCACCCCGCCCCCCCCTCGACAGCCCGACATGGCTTTTCCCTGCATCAGCCTGTGTCTGATGAAAAGGCTGAGCTGTAGTGGGTAACAACACAGCTAGTCCCAACTGAGCTTCCTGAGACGGAGGGATAGAAAGCAGAGGGAGTAGTTTAATCACCTTCTCAAGCGCCACCTCTTTTATTCAGCCTAGTGTGACTTCTGTGGGAGGCTGGTGGGCAGTGGTGCTGCTGAGTCACATCTGCATTAGGAGGATGGAAAAAAGCAAGCAAAAATAATAAAAGTAGATTTATTTAAAATGTTGTGAAAACAAACAAAAAGAAAAACACATAAAAATGGAGGTGATTTGTTAACAGTAGACCTCAGATTTTAAGTGGGCACTAATTGGATGTTTGTTAATGCTTTAAGTTAAATGACAGGTCACAGAAATGATATGCAAATACAGTGAGGGGTTTTCCTTTAAAGGTTATTGAAAGAAAAACAAGCATTTCATTCTTGATAAGATGCACCTGACTCGGCTCCATGAAATCAACTGTTTCTGCTCTCGTGACTTGATACTTTGACTCCAAGATCAATGAAGCCAATCAGCTGAGGGGAGAGGTTTTAATGACACAGGCTCACTAATCGGTCACAGGCTCTCATCAGCAATCGACAGGCCCTCACTTTAGTCAGTCTGAGATGGAGATTATTACCAAATGATACAGCCTCTGTGATGGACACATGGCCAATAAACCAATCTATATCAGCTACTGGTTGTAGTTAAAAATCAGTTTTTAAAAAGGCAAGAATACTGCTTCACTGGTGGTGAAAGGCGGCTGCAAAAGGAATTGTGCTATAAAATAAAAAAACAAAACAAAATGATGTTCTTGTTATGCCATGTAAGAGCATTGTTTTGCTTTTTGAGATACTGTTGAGACTAAGAAGAGGAAAGAAAATGGAAATCTTAATGCAAGGTCTACAACACTACAGTCTGTCAGATTGAATTTTCTGCAGGTTTTATTAGGTGACTTGTAGCTGATTGAAGAGGTGAGCTGCGATACAGAGCCTTTTTGTCTTCTACAAATAATAAAAAGTGAAGGAATGTGTGGAACAATATTAGCTTATACAGTAGCTTCAGTCATGTTATACCAGAAAATATAGACAGAGCAAATCGAAAACAAATTATTTGCACGCAGGTATAGTGTTTTGAGAATTGATTCTAAGGCTCAGTGTGTGTGTGTTTGGCTTTAAGGCAAAAAGAATAAAAGCTCAAAGTGAAACCATGTTTTCTGACATACTGGCAGCTTATGACAGAGCATAAATCAATCAAATAGGCTATCTGTACAAAGGTTTGATGACAAAGAAAAATGTTGATCAAAAGAAACACTCAACTGGCGAAGACAATACTATTTTCTCCTCTTGATGAAAAAGAACAAATTGTTGAGATTATCACGACAGTTCTGAGACACACATTTTCAAAGCCTTCTCCATTTAATTCAATTTTATTTGTTTCCTCCCAAAGCCCAAGAAGAATGGAGCCAATTAATTAAAATAGAAAGAAATGTTTGACTAATTAAATTAGTGAAGGCTCTATTTGTTTCACAGATGATTCTTTCCCCTTCCTTTTGGCTGAAGGGTATTTGTTGTTCCACCTCCCGCTTTAAAATACGCCAAAAGTGTTTTAAATGTCATCTCTCCTTTACCTTTGGCATTCACGCAGCCACGTATCAGCTCACTCCCACCTCCATGTTTCTCTGTCGGCTCTGTGCAGGCAGCGTTGCAGTCTCTTGGCTAGGTCCTCACCGGATACCCTGGACTTTATCTCATCCAAACAAATTTATTTTGGGTTCCTCTGACCAAAGCATGCGCTGCCAGTACTCATCAGACCTCTTTTCATCTTCTTTGGCAAAAGTTTAATCTTGCAGTCTTGTGCCATTTTTGTGAGCAATGGTTTCCTTCTTGGGCGCCATCCGTAGAGGTTGACTTCATTCGATGTCCCTCTCTCTGTCTGGACACTGAGACACAAGTTGCCACGGTGCCAAATGGGCCAAATCAGAGGCTTTCACTAGTCTTTTTTTTCATGCAAGGTCGCACAAATGGCAGATTGTCCATGGCATCATTTCTCTTCTTGTAGTATGACACTTCCTGTCCTGCTTTTGTACCATTTTTTGGTTTCCATTTTTATTATGTTTAACATTTTGGTTTCTTACCACTGCATGTACAACAGTTCCTTGTTATCACTCCTTATTATTAGCATATGGAGCCATGTTGCATTAGACACAACCCAGGCCAAAAGTGAGGAAGATGTGCATGTGTTATTTCTCAACCTTGATCATGCATTCAGCTCAAGGGTTGTTACACCTTAAGATAAAATAATCTGTTATTTCTGCCATGATGGGGACATTTAAAAAGAGACATTTCTTTTGGAATACCAGACACTGCAATGTAAATGTTATTTTATTAAAAATACATTTTTAGTGATATTGACCAAGTGTCCTCTGTTTTTGTTCCTCTGAATATGCGTTATCCATCTCTAGGCCCAGGCAGTCTGCTGTCGGCTGGGTCAGCACTGATTTGTGAGGCAGTAAGAACTGGGCGTGTAGCAGCTGCCTCTGCGTTTCATTGACCTACGCTTGTAATTACAGTGTGAAAATATCAGCTGTCCTCTCACGTAAATGTCGTCCCAGAGTGAGCAAAGTTTAATCGAAACAGAAGCCCTAGCCTGATCTGACACAGAGGTTATGAATGCTGATGGCAATGATGGGCTGGGAGGGGAATGTATTCACTTCTTTTTATCCTCCCACCCATAGGAAAAAACTCCCCGAGTAGCTTATTTACCAGGATTTCACCTCACGCAGAAATCTATATGCTTCTGTGTTTGTAAGGTGAGCTACAGTATAGAACGTTCCCAGCAAAACACTTTCTTGTTGTTGCATGTGCCTTGAGAGCCCAGCTCTGAAAGTGAAGCGTGCAGCACAAATTACTTGCCAAAATTGCTAAGGAAAGCTTGATTTAATACATCGTTTGAATTGTCGCGTCAGAATTTACGTTTAGACAGACTTTCATCATCTTGCTGGGTGACAGTTTTCACTGACGTCCTCTACGGAAGCAAAAATCTTGACACGTTTCCGTATACTTAACCTTTTCCCATCACACGATTAGCAGAATCATGCTGTGACTTTCTATCTTGGTCATCACGACAAAAAACAGCTTTATTTTGTTGACATTTGTTAACCTTAAAATAAGCATTGAGCAGGCAAACCTTATATTCAACACTGAGGTTAAATTCAACCAGTGCAGTGGCTTTTTACAGACTGGCAAGTAGAGCTAAAGATCCAACATCCTGCCCCGTCGCCGCCCATAAACCACTACTTCAATGTGCAATTCAGCAGTTTAATGCACCAACAAGAAAAATGAACCAGAACTAAAACATACCTTTTCTTGACAGTCTAGTTGCAAAATTCAGAGGCTGAGCTGTATCATGGTTTTATGCAGCCTGTCTTTCCTGCACTGAAATTCTCTATCGTGTATCCTGCACTCCATTTCACCTCTCTGCGCTCCCTCCTGGCTGAAGAAGTAAAAGGATTATTCCTTCAAACTGACACTTGCTATATAAAATGTGCAGTATAGAGGGAGAACATCTAAAAAATCGCCTTTGTGATAATCTTCAAAATATTTACCGTCAACTGACAGTGACACACGACAATGTCAATGCAGAATCCTCCGTTTTCTTGCCTGAATATACTCTCTTACTTAAACTTACTGTAGCTCTCACACAGTGAGTCCTCTGTTAATGAGTAGACGAATCAACGACATCACACCGACTTCTTAAAAATCTATAGCGAGGAAATCAGAGGAGTGGAAGCTGAGTCAGAGACAACCTGACAAGCACACTTTGGCTGCAGTTAGTCACTCTTCAAAGATGTTTGGATTATCCACAATGTGCAAAAAACCCCATGAAATATTGCTCACCCATCTGTTTGAAGAGGCCCAGTCTTTGTCAAAGGGACATGGTTCCACCAATGAAAGTGACAGAAACTATAATTACAGCAGTTGGTAGCCGACCTAGCTGCAGAGAGAATATCACTTTCACTTAACGTCATTCTAATTGATGTTTATTGTAGGTGTTAACTGGCCAAACGCTGCTTACCTTGTTTGTCCTGACAACAAACTCCTGAAACAACATATGTCTTACAATTGTACACCCACTGCTGTAAATAGATGTAAAGAGGAGTACAGTAGTTGTGTATGCCTAGAAACACTCACCACCTACATGATGTACAGAAATCCAGAAAATGGGAGGCAAAGAACATACTGTATGTGCAGTAGTTTGTTGCTTTGACCAGCACTGCGTATAAGTTTATCACAACACGGTGAGATAAATATATTTTCTGAGCTTGTTCTCTTTTTTTCTTTCTTTTTTTTTGGTGGCAATCCTCATGCATATGATTGTTATTACCGTTTGAATTGCAGGATCGATAAAGTAACCCTCATTGTTTGAACATGCCTAAACAAATGTCACCTATCTGGGTGGGCGTCCTTGCGCAAAGAGCACGGGGCTTAGTCTAGAGCAGGTGGAGCTCCGATTTCTTCTCTGATTTTTTTTGTGTGTGTGTGTGTGTGTGTGTATTCAGGTAAGCGAGCTCTGACTTATCTTGGTTGTGAGCTAACATCATAGGGTGTTGGAGTCAAAGCACAATAAATCTCCCCAACAAGGAAATCACACCTTCCACTATCTCGAAAACACCCTTCATCCCTGGATGCTCCACTGAATACGTTAAAATGCTTCCACTAATAAAACTACAGGGCATCTGATGCGCCCAGGGAAGAAGCTGCCAAATGTAACATGAGTAAGAAAAAAAAAAATCAGCTATTGTGCAGGAGCTACTGTATCCCAGGAAGTGATTAACTTAAAAATGGAAGCATTAGTTACAGCTGCAGCCATGCTCGGTGCGTGACGGAAATCTTCATCCCTCGGACAGCAGTACGCTTATTGATAATGTACCATCATGCTTCAGTGCTTTCTGCAGAAATACCCAACTAATAGCTCAAAGCAGCTCCACTGCATCTTAAACATTGCATCTTCCCAATATTTTGTAATCTATTGCTGATGTAACCTGTCTTGTGCTTAGATCTCAGCAGAAAAAAATGTCAGTCAATTATACTGTGCATTGATGTTGGTAATATCAGCAATTTATTCTGTGTAAAGACACGGGGGCAGAGAGGGAAAAAAATATCAATGACATGAGGCACCTCTGACTCCATCATTTATATCACTACATCCAATCCCCTCTTCCATTATCTGTTCATATCTCTCTCTTTTCCTCTCCCTGTCCCTCCCTCCATCACTCCCTTATCAGTTTCTCCCCCTCTCTGTCCCTCCAGGGGAGTGTGGCCTTACCTAGGGTCTATGATAACACAAGTCAGAGTCATAAATGGCTGCAGAGTTTGGAGGGAAATCAGCATTGGTCAAGCGCCTAGCCAGAAAAAATGCAGTGGTGTGTGTCGGCTGCCACGGGGGCCAGCCGAGGTCTTATTGGCTGATTTCACTCAAGCCTGACCTTTCTCGTGAGGGAGCAGGGACAACTGAGAGTCCGGTAACCGACCAACATACCTTAACCCCCGAGATCCGCAAACACCACCCAGAGCAGGAAGGAATCAGTCACATAAAAAGTGTGTCATGCTGGGGGAAACTCAGGCACATCCACACAACATAGTGGCCTCACAGATACTGTATCTGTTGGTATAATCTAGATACTCACTTGCAGCTCAGTTTCCACCATCCGAATTTCACATTTCATCCATTTTTTTGAAATGTATCCCAGTTTTTTTTCTTCTTCTGCCAGTTCTGCAGTACTGATTTCTACACCATATATAGTGTTGGCCTTAGGTGGCATGACATGACAGACTACCTGTTCTACCTCTGTGACGCATTGTGTTTGCCAGATGCGTCATCGTACCTCATGCGCCACGGCCGGCCAATAGGAGCGAGAAGTGCAGTGACAAGGATGAAAAACTCCTTGGCAGCTTCTGGGAAGGAACTTCAGCTCTTGGCTGGTGGATGGGAACTTTTATCTCAGCACCACCTGTGCGCTTCTCAAAGCCATTTTTGACTGAGCTGACTTGTTGGACTATACAAACTGTGTACAAACTGTGTACAGAGTGACACCAATGTCCTTGTTTTTTGGCACCAAAACATTTTTATTGTGGTTGTTGTGCCTTTCCATATATGTCTGTCCTCAAATACCTCCTCTTAGCTCCCCTTTGTTTGATATTAGGTTTGCACAAAAGTTGAGGTCATGGTCAAAGTTGTATAGATCCACCTTCACGGTTGAAAGAAACCGTTGCTGAGTCGTACTTGATCACTGTCACCAGTCATTATAACCCCAGACTTAAGCTGTAAGCTCCCTACTCATGTAGACAGCTACAGCGTGGGTGTGCAGTTTGTACAGGAATGTGAGTTTGTTCACTTTCCTCTCATACAGATCTCCATCTGCACCACTTTGCTCTGCCTAGTATGAATGTGACTTTGCATTGACCTTTCCTCTTCATAACCAATGTGAACAACCTTACATACATTTGTTTGGCGGTGATACATCATCACACTATGCCACTGACTTTGCCACCGAGCACAGCCATTTGTCAGGTAATTCTTTTTCTGAAGAAGACAGTATATGTACAGTTTACATATATTTTCATGAGTAATGAGTACAGGCTTCCACTTAGTGAGTGCATTGTACAGTCACACTCATGTATTCTATGCATAAAAGTACATATTTGCATAAAAGTAGAAAAACATAAAACAGAGACACTGCACGCATCTGCCATGTCTATCATATCAAGTCTCAGTGGTCCAACTACAAGTGAAAGATTTGGGATATTAGCTGTGGAAGAAAAGCTCAGTGATGATATGTAAAATTAAATGATGAGAGCAGGATGGTAGAATAAAAGAGAAAGCGAGAGGAGAGTGAATCAGTGAGACATGAGAAATGTGGGATTCGATTCCTCTCCCATAACAAGACTCAGTCTCTGCTTATTGCAGTTTTCTGCACCACCCCTCTCTGTGAGTGTCTGGAAGAGGAGGATGGAGGTGTCTGCTGTGGACATGGCTTCAAATATTTTATTGTATACCGTGTCTGTGTGGTATTCTGATAATAGGGTCTTTTTTTATTCACATGTATCGTCGCAAAGTTAACATGGGGCGGCATCAGTGTGGCCAGTCCTCATCTTTTCTCATTACTTTCTCTGTTTTCTTTCCTTTCCTTATTCCTTCTCTTCTCTTCTTTTTCTTCTTCTTCTCTTCTCCTCCTCATCCTCTTCTTCTCTTCTCTTCCTCTTCTTCTTCTCCTCTCTTCCCCTCTCTTCTTTCTGTCACAGCTTTGGCTCCTGCTGAAGACAGATAACGGGAACTGGAGGTTTATATTTGCTTTATTGAGCGTTAGATTCACAAGTGTGTATTCAGCGTTGATGGATGTTCCTTATGAGCCGTGCCCAGTGCGAGTGTTAAGGAGTCCCCGTGTGCCTGTGTGTGTGTCTATGCAAGACTTTGTACGTGTGCATATGTGCAATGTGATGTGTGTAGGCTGTCAAAAGTGATCTGCATGGAGTGTAGAGAGCTGAGGGTGAAAGAAAATGAAGGCAACTGGGAATATGTTAGTGTTTGCTATACATAGGCAAATGGGCGCACAGTACACAAATAAATGACAGAAAACTGGCTTGACTGCGAGGGTTGTGTAACATGAAGATAACAATGACACCATGCCACAAAATTCAAATCACTTTTATCCTATTTTGGTCTTTTCACTAGAAGTAACCCCCCCACCACCACCACCACACACACGTATATGATCCCGCTCATCATTTTCATCTCATATCAGTTCAGCTTTCCGAGGTTAGATAATAGATCATCTTCCATCTCATTTCTCCTTACAGCATGATATTAGCACATGGTGTCTTCTCCCAGATTTTGCTCCTTTCATTTCAGATTTCACTCTCCCCCCGCGGTAGCTGCGGCTTTGTCGAGGAATTATTAAAGAATTGGGCGGAAACTGTTCACTGATTTTGTTTTTTCCTCTCTGACCTTTTTCTGTAAGCAGTAAATGTCTTCCAATATAGTGACTATACCATTCCTCTCCATCACCAAAATGAGGCCTTAATTAAACCATCTATTTTCCTTCCAGTTTAATTTGAAAACCCCTACAACCACTGTGGCTGATCTGACATTGTAAGTCAAGTGCACTCACCCATACCACACATCATGACTGCCATCTGCTTAAACATGCCTGCGTGTTGTAGTTGCTCCCCAGAGAGGGTGCCCTCGATCTGCTTGGCACTGGTCTTCGGTGGTGGTGCGTGAGAGCCGGTATGGTTATGGAGTATGACACACACAAAATCAACGTGTAAAGCCCATGGGCCACAGATCATGTGCACACTTCACATGAATCCTAGAGAACCACTAAATCTCCATAACAATGATTCATAAAGACCAGCTGTGGAATAACTAATCATAACCTCCACTTCAGTTTAAGTACCAAGAGTGCAAATAGAGCGTTGCAAGTAAATGTTCTGTATTAAAAACACTAATTTATAATCCACTGCTAAACTAAAAGTACTAATTTTGCAGAAAAAAACCAGGCCAAAGGTTCATGAGATGAATCTGGGGGGTACTGAGATGATTAATGGGGTAGGAAGGAGAAAAGAAAAGAAATGAAGCCGCACTAATCTGTATTCATTTTTGAACCATTCTTTTATATTAGCTTTTTTACAGTTCAATTTCACTTCTTTGGGAATCAAATAGTTTTAATAAAAACACCTGGGAAGTTTAGAAGGAACAACTTATAACTTACAAATACATGAACTCACACGGTTTGGAACTACTGATTTAATCTTGCAGCCTAAAAAGAAATAAATATGATGAAACAGTAGTATAAAGAATAAAGTAGTTAGAAATACTAACGGGATTTACCTCAAATTTGTTCTGAGAGTTAGGCTAAAATATATCGAGTTAGTTTCCCCCCCAGGAGCTTTTGTTAAGTGATTGACAATGTACAATATAGGATAAGAACAAAAGTGACATACAAAAGAAGTGCTCCCATGTTTTCACCGCTGGCAAAATGTCCTGAGCCATACATTTTCCTCCATCCATATTTAATTAGCAGTCGCCTCTGTGCTTTTAGGCGCCTGTGTGATCTGTGGAGGCACTGAAGTCCAAGGGCACAGCTCGCTCCCAGTCACTTTGGATGAGCCTGTGCAAGTGTGAAGTGATGGAGATAAAGACTGGGAAAACATGACAAAAGAGAAAAGCACTCAAATCCTTCTTGATTGGAGCTGACATACACTTTGTGCCACTCCCCTACTCTTGTGTCACCGTATCCAGTCATTCACCTAACAGTGTTTCTTGGTTTTGTGTTTTTGAGCATGCCTTGTGTTGTGAATGTGTGTTTGTGTGTGTGTGTGTGTGTGTTCAGTAATGTTGGTAAGAAGAGAGAGAGAGATGAAAACACAAAGGATCAAAAGACGTAGATGCCTCTGTAATCCAACTTTGTGAATCTGTCTCCATCTCTGGTGATTTTCTCAGGGTTAATCTGTTAATAATTACTGTGACACAGATGCTACCATCTCCAAGGACCACACAGAAATACATTACCCACCTCCTAGCCCCCACCCTCCGCCTCTCATTTCTATATTCCCCACACGAAATCCCAGATATCTATGCATATACATACTCTAAGCATGCACACCAAACCCTCAGTGTCTTACAGCCTCCACTTATGAATCCCTTTCATTTCCTCCTCATCTGCAGAGAGGTCAGAGGTCAACGTGTGCTCTTAACACTTCTACAACCACTGTCTCTATTAGATCTGTCAGTCTTGGGTAATGCAATAACAATCATCACTTCCCTGCATTTGTAATGATGTTATACTCAATTTATAATGGGATTATTTGTGCTTTATCATTACTTTACACATCCACATCATTACTCTTACCATTTAAACACTAAGTGCAAACACACTTTTAGAAGTGAAGGATTGTGTTATATTCACTGCTTTAACCAGTTTCCACTCTGCTGTTCTCTATGTAGGTTATCAATTGAGAGCCCAGCTCAATCTGTAACAGGGCTATCCATGGCTTCTGTTGTTTTCCTTAAGCCTGATGCAAAAGTCATTATACCAATACAATGAAATTGATTTTTCTTTTGTTTTGCATGATAAACATCAGTGTCTGTTTTGCATTTCCCAGTATTAACTTAATCACCGAATTAACCTTAAATAAGCATGGGCAGCCAAGCTTAGTGATGAAATGAAAGACATCCAGTCAGAGAGGGACCTTGGCTACTGAACTGAAACAAGCTCGGTCATGATGATAAATAAATAAAATGGCAATTTTCTTTAAAAAAAAGCAAAGACTCATAAGGAAAAAATGCAGAAAATATTGAAACATCCTCCACTGGAGCTTAGAAACAATGACAAAATGAAGAAGGAGAGAAGAGCCAACCATAGAGCGAACAGACCAGCAGTTCAAGACTCACATTAGCATCAGTCCTCTGGCTTTCTGAGAACCTTTTTATCTTCGAAAGTCAGCACCAGCGTTCACTCTGTTTGGCTCAGAGACAGATGCTTTCCACTTTAAGCACACCAGCCTTCCTTTTTTCCATTTGTTGAAATGTTCTGATCCCCCGCCCCTGTCTGAGTTTTTATTCTGCTAATTAGTGATGGTAAAACAACTGACGTCTTCGATTTACTTCACACCAATCACTGTGGCTTCACTGAATAGAAAACGGATTACAAAACATTACTTTTTATTGTACATTATGCTATTATGTCCACTTCAGCGCAGATCGTCTGCATGCTGTTTGCACATAATATTGCGATGGCAATTTGAAGTTTTGCTAGGCACACCTTGCAACATGCGGGGAGGAGAGAGTGCATCATTCATACTGGATGTTGCACATATGGAATGAGAAACAATGAACATGAGGCGATATGAGAAAGTGACAATTAAAACAAGTAGAAGTGTTTTTACAGGACAGCTTGAAGGCCGACGCCAGACTCTGAAAAAACTTAACTGTGTACCGAAAACCAGCCTGTACTCACCACACGAGATGTTGCCATGGTTACACAGCAGGGATTTGCCACCCACTGATGCTGTCTAAATGTTTTCTTGGCTCAAGTGCCACCTTTTGTGCCCTGATCCTTAAAGTATAAGCAAAAGCAAAGCGGAGCGGTTTTTCCTCCCTCTGCCTGGTTATTGAGCTGCATAGCATCGGAGGCTGGCACAAGGACAGAACGTCATGTGGCCGTGGCAGCGCCCTTTTCACGCTTTCCATGGAATACACACTCCAAACCAAATACAAACCACTCAATGTCCACCCAAGCCGGATTTTAAGTGGGTACAGGTGGAGTTGTTATTGTAACGCACACAGACGCTGGCATGCCGCCCAATCTCATCTCATAAACAGAATGGATACAAGAGGTCACAATAATCCCCTTTTTCATCTTCACCAAATGCACCCTGACAATTTGTCTCTTTAATAATTCATAAGACCCAAACATTCTTCATCTCACAAACTGAATATAACGCTGGCCACTGCTACGGAAAATGATCTTATCTGAAAACTTGTCCCCAGTATCGTTATCTCTCACCTAAAAATCATGACTCACGTTTCAGTGGTTGTCACCAGGTGGCTGAAAGAATGGGCTCATTGGAGCCTCTGTGCTTTCATTCAAAACCCCTTCTTCATTTCCAAAAATAACATTTATCCTCATTACAGCTTGACATGACCGTTACGCACAATATTATAATAAAAACACAAAAAATAGACTCTGGAATCAAAACTAATCCAATCCACCATGGACTTTGCGGGGAAGCCTGCAGCAGTTCCAGGGAATTCATTTTTGTCCTTATGGACAGGCTTCTACAGCTGCAGTACAACACATGCAGTACATGTTGTGGCTTTTTTTTCAGGGAGGGAAGAGAAGTTGTTTAGATTTTATCTACGTAAAGTTTTTCCTCCAGTACAGTTGATCATCCAATGGAAATGTCTTTCCTCTGAGATTAAGTATATTTACAGTGGTTGTTGCTTCAGTGAATATACAGTTCACCATGTGGTACATAATTATCATGAATTTGAACCCATGTATTGGAGCAGTGCTATAGTGCAACACTCATGCTGTTAGGAGAATGACCTCTCCTCCACAATACACGAATCACTGTCTGACCTTGCAAATTTTGACGGTCAGAGTTGAACGGAGGTGAATGATGACAAGTGGCGTGTCTGGTCGGGGATCACACTTTGACAGGAAGCGCGTTTTTAAGGATTTGCGAGTGGAGTCGCGCAGGCTTCAGCTGAAGTGACTGGTGTGCGATCCCCCCTTCAGAGAGACATCAGTCATACAGCCTCTTCACCTTCTGCCTGCTGCTCCCTGAGTTTCCTTCTGGGCCTCTTGTTCTGTCCCACATCTTTTTTTCTCTCTCTCTCCAACTTGAACAACAAATTCTGAAGCTATTTGCTGGCAAATTTCCCTCCATTATAATGTCTACTGTATCTCCATACCAAACACACTGAAACATTTCACCAAAAGTTGTATTCATCAAGAGCAGCCTCTTTATTAAAAGGCTCTTCTGTACATGACTGAACAGAATATGTTGCCTAAATAATGGAGTTTCCAGATAACTAATGGTGAGTAAAATGGTATTTTTAATGTAGTCCTCCTCCAAAATGGGATGCACCTCCTGCTGTCTTCGCTGTGTACACACAAAACACCTTTTTGCATCAGGAAATGGAATTCACTACATGGGCTAATGAGCCAATTTAAAAATACGGGGTGGACATTTCCTTATTATTGGGCAGAGATCCCATTGGTAATTGCTTAGGTAAATCAAGTCAAGTCGAGTCAATTTTATTCATAAATTTCATAAATTTGCCCCAAATGGCTTTACAACGTACAGTACAACTACTCTTAGACTGTCACTCTGGATAACGAGGGGCAACCCCACACTGATGTGAGTGTTGAGCAGAAGCTTTACTCATCCAACAAAACATTATGTTACTTTGCGATAAAGTGCATAGTATCAAGCTTATGGCTGCCACATGGAGGACTCATTATTTTTAATTAGCCCAACCTTGTCCATTGTCACCAGCTTTACAGACTCGGTGTGCGTTTCAACAGTCGTTGTGCTGCCAGTGACATTTAGCGTCCCGGTGGCCTGAATAAGAGTCGCCCTGGCATCATGACTTCTGAGATCCAGAGAAATGAAAGCAATGAAAAACCTTGTGAAGATGGCGACGGCAGGGGTGTGTGGAGAAGGATGTAAAGTCTGTGTAGCCTGCTGGACTGTCATCAGCAACCATGAGAGATGAGCTCCTTTTCTGGAGGTGAAACAAACGAGCAGCCTGTTACATGTTGTTGTGGCTTTCGCTCATGAGCTGCCCCGTAACCACAGGTTTGCCGCATCTTTTGCTGCAGCAAAGCTGTGCTTTGAACTCTTGGAGTGTGTGTGATTTTACATCCTTCCAGAGTTGCAACCCCTCTCCAATTGTAGCTCATTTACCACCCCAGACTGTATGAGAAAGCCTGATTGATGTGCATGAATGTGAGTGTTTGCTGTGATTGGCATTAAGCTTCCTCCACCACAGAATTTCTCCTGTGGTCCATTTGGGTCTGACGGGTGCTGATTGGGTTCAAGTGCTCCTTGACTGCAGATGCCATTTGAAGATTGCTTCCACCCCCCCCCACCCTCTTGAAACACAAGGACAGATAAGAAACAGACTTTTCTCTGGAGATTTGAAAAGTTCCCTGTCAAACAGACACAAATACATGATACACGATGGAAGTTTTCCGCTTACCTTTCCGCCGTCTTTTTTGTGCCTTCTGTCAGCCAGGTGTACATGTCCACACATTCACATTTAGCACACACACGCAGGAAGAAAATACAGCAAATTGTATTTGCTTGCTCCAAGGCAATTCCCTTCAAAAGAGAAAAAAAGATGTTGAAAACGATTGGTCTTGAAAACCCTTTTAACTCCCCAGTCTTCCACCACTCCTTCATGCCATCTTATCTTCCCTATACAGCATGCTAATCAAAAGCAGTCGCGCCCTGCTATCTCTCCGTGGGATCAGCAGCTTTGTCTAAGTCTTTGCCCTGAATGTCTTAAAAGCAACACCTTTTAAATTAGCACAGGTGTTGTGTTGACTTTCAGTTGCGTGTAGCACACGGAAGATGAAGAAAAACTGGCCGCAAAGTTATGGAGGTGACAGAACAAATCCTTTTTCAAGGTGTGGGATTGGTGACCTTTTTGCTGAACAGGCTGCCTGCTGACCGCCATTCATCTCTATCAAGAATGTACATCAATGGTGCTCAGCCAGCTAAAAAATCTAATTGTAATCGAAAGCATTTTTCACAAGCTTCTCCTGCCTGGGGATGTTTTATAAAGATGGCTCAGGAAACCATGGTTTATTATTAAAAGCCTGTCAGGAGTGATCCTTTATTGATTTTTTTTTTTTTTTTGTACAACGAAGAAATATAAAAAGAAAAATGTTCATGCCAGAAGAGCTGTATATATTTCAAATTGTATGTAATGTAAATTTGGTTTGTAATGTAAATCTCTGTGTCATAAATTAACATAAGTATGTAAAATGAAACATGGCATTAAGCTGAAGCATTAAATAAGAGCCCAGCCAGATACTGTAATGTGTTCAGATCAAGATCATGAGATATTTAACTTTTTTTTTCTTTCGTGTTACATGCTACTTTATAACTACAGTTTCAAAAATTCTAACATTATATTTTTGATAGATTATTATTATATTCTTGTGTTTCTGTCATTTTATTTGACATTTAAAGCATATGCATGCTTTCCATTGAAGTTCACAGTCACGCACAGTATGTACACATACTGTATTTAGATTTTTTAAAAATGAAATGAGCTATACTGTAAGGTGAATACAATGAAAACAGACCTTGGTAAAGTGAACTCGTGTTTACAGAGAAGTTACTGCGCAGGAGAAACTATGTTTAGCTTGTAAAGTTCTTTCTGGGTTATCTTTCCATGGCCATGAAAGTTAGATGAGCCTTGTTTAATCCTGTTCTATAATCAATAATATGATCTTGATTTACAGAAATTAGCCTGGTTCAAGTGGTAATCCCATTTTATAACTGCACCAGTCTCTATTGGTCTTCACAAAAATTCAGAGTGAAACAGAAATAATAGTTTATATTATCATTATATTGTTTCAGTGAAACTTAATACATTGTAACAAACAGTAGCTGCTGCTGATCTAGATCTTGACCACACTGTGAAACCATATAAATGGAGTTCCACTTTAAATCCATCCCCATGCTTCCTTTGAACACTGCTGTCGTTTGATGAAACACTACTTCTCCCCCTTTTTGAACAGACTGTAATAGAAAACTTTACACCCTCTACAACTTTGAAATCCTGACCATACACCGAGAGTAGGTGCTAGTCAAAGAGAAGCAGACTACTCATGATACTCCTGGGATCTGGTGGATGAATGTAGCACACGCTGTTGGCAGGCGCTGGAGCAGTGGGCACATTGCACTGTAGTAATATTAATAAAATCTAGAGTGCTTTTCACGCATCTCACGAAACTTCCCCCCACTGAAGACTCAAAGGAATAAATATATCCACAGGTGGATTTGTGGTGATGGCGGATAAGATGTTGGGTTTGGTGGAAAAGGGATGTCTATCGGCTGCTCAATTTGATTTTACTGCTGTTTGGGGAAATTTTGGAAGTAACCTGCATCTACACTTTCACAAAAAGTGTCATGTTGTGTTGTTGAGTCAATGATAGCCCAGTGCTTTTTGTGGGATTAGTGGCACCGAAGCCTTGTAATAGGTGAGTTATAGGGAGTAGGGAGAGGAGGGATGTGCCGACTGGGTTTCAGAACATCTGTCGCGTCAGGAGTCAGATATTCATGATGAATACATTTCGTATCAGCCTCCCACATTTGCTGCTGTCTCTGTGTATTTCTATCTACTTTTTGTCTGTTTTCCTGGTTTACACATTAATATGCACGTTGAATTTCTTTTGTCTCATTCCATTTTCTTGGCGTCTCTCTTTCTGCCTCCTGTTTCTCTATAGCTCTCGTCTGTGTGTCTCAGTTTCTCTTGCTGTCATCATCACCAGTTATTTATACCTCTCACTTTTTTCACTCCATTATCCCATCATTCCTCTTTACAGGTCCATCTCTGCCTTCCCTGCCTCTTTTATCTTCCCTCTCTCTTTTTAATGTCCCCCTGGATGTCAACTGCCTCTTATGGCTATCGTTCTCCATTTCTCCCTCTAGCTTTCTTTCATTTATTTATTTATTTTTTTGTTCTCCACCCGTCCCCTACCCCGCCATCAATAAGAATTTATACGACTGCTGGGAGCGCGCTGGGAGGAGGGGAAAGGAGACACCTGCAAGAAGCAGAGAAAAGCACAAGGAGAGATCAGAGTGACCGTCGGATGAAGTGCAAGAATGCAAGCATGAATAGTAAACATGAGTGAGCTCCTACGGCTGGGCTAATTGAATTCCACTCTCCCCTCTGAGTCGGGCCAGCGGCAGCAGGAGATCCTGAGAGAGGGAGGAAGAGGAGGAAACGACGGGAAAAAAAAAAACTAGGGAGGATTGGAAGAGAGCGAGTTAGAGAAGGGTCAAGAGATTGGCTAACAAACATAAGAGAGAGAAACTGAGAGAGAGATAGCTCCTCTGGCCAGACTAATTGAATTCCGATTTTCCCTCTGAGATTGGTTAGCAGCAGCAGGCAGGCAGACAGGCTGCCCCCAGCATGGATCAGCTCTGTCCAACCAATCACACTAATACAGTGTTTATTTTCAATCCAGTGCAGCCCCGGTCAATAGCTTCTTCTCCAGTGCAAGTCCAAGGGAAGCGGGGGTGGGGCCTCACTGGGGCTGGGGGCCAACTTTAGGGAAAGGGAGAAAAAAAAAAAAACGAATTGAAAAGCCCTATGTGTCAACCGGAACCAGAGCCTGACACACAAATCATCTCGTTTGAAAGCAAAGTGTTGAGTGAATTGCAAATGTATCCTTTCATTCTCTCAAACATCAAGCAGTGGTCGGTGCAGTGCAAACCATACAGTAGCAGGAATGTGAAATATGTTATCAAGGCCAATATTGGTACTGCTTTCTCTCGGGAGGCGGCGGCCAATAGGAATCCAATTTGTGGGAAAACCTGCACTAAACCAATTTACTTCATCCTTCAAGGATAAAGTCTGGTGAGATTCTATATTTCTCTCATTGTCAACAAACTCCATGAAAAGGCCCAAACTGAATTGGGGCACGCTAACAGTTATTACCTGTGTAGCCTTAGCTTATTCCTCGGAGCTCCACTGTTGTCCAGACACCGTAACAGTCATATCAATGAGCCACACACGCTGTTGCACTTGTGGAGGTGTTTTAATATGGGCACACCAGTGTATTCTGAGTCAATCTGGCATATGCTGGCCTTGCTAGCTCACCAAATGTGAGTGTTTTTATTTGGAACTGAAAATAGTGCCAAATAAATGTTCTTTTGGCCCGTTTTTAAAGATTTACATCCTCAGTATGAATGTTTTTGGGGCAGGAACAGGCTGGGCAGAAAGTCAGAAAGTATTGGAACACGACTAAGACATTGTTGGTATTGATCTTTGGGGTGGAATTTGTTGACGCCAAATAAACTATAGAAATGCAGCCTTTATCTGCTGGTTACTCAGTCATGACGAAGCATGGACACGATCAGAGTAAACAGGTCATTTCTGTTTCCAAGCGGAGGTTTTGCCTGCATGTCTGTTTGCACGTGTTTGCTTCTCCATAATTGCACATTTGTATTGCAAGTTTGGTCTGTGTCTTGACTGCCTGTGTGCCTCCAGCTGTGTCTTAAAGCATGGAAGGGGGAGAGGGAGGGAAGAAGGGGAGGGAGGGGGTCTCTCTGTGTGCTCATTATTTGCCTCTACCAGGCTCCTCGATCTCCCTCGCCGCTCTACGTCACCACCCATCGCCACACAGCCTTTATGAATATTTAACCAGTCCTCAAGCTTCTCTGCTCCCCTTTCACGCTTTCCTTTTATTCCCATGCTTTTTCTGTTATCCCCTGTCATACCTTTTTGTCGCAGCTGCACACATTTGTCTTTCTCCGTCTTTCCCTGAAATTCTTGTAAGCCCCTCGCCCCCCCCCTCTGTATCTCTACCCATCTGTGAGTCTCCCTCCATCTCTGTTTTAGCACATCACTTGCCGTTTCCTACAGTGGGGAGGAAGCCACTGCTCTAGACTCTGCCCCTTAACGCCCAATCGTTGTTTCTTATTTAATCTGTTCCGCTTTATTGAATTTAATTATTTCTAAATGATTAACTCAGAGTTCGGATGCGGAGGGGAAGTGGGTGGAAGAGGGGGGGGCAGAAGGACATATGTTGTGAGACGGGGTGGAGCGGCCATTGGAAGAAAGATAGTGGGGATCGTGGCTTTTTGTTGTGGAGCCAGGCAGAGTAAATAGCTTGGTATGCACACTCATCAGTCTTTCATTCCATTACTGCAGCACTGCCTGCAAATGCATGGCCGTGGCTCCCGTTGCTAGCTCTCCTCACCTCAAAACCTACCCAACACAATTGCAATATTTACATTTTAGGTGTGTGAGTGTGATAGAGAATATATGAGAGAAAAAGTGAATTTGCATTTTCTTGAAATATCATACTACACCTCTGAGTAGCTACAGGTACCAAATCAGTCCATTTTTCAAGGTGACGGTGTGTGCATGTGTAGTTGTTTGTTTGTGTGTGTGATCGGGTTGTGTCTGTATGACAGGCATAAGGGAGCAGCAGGTACTGTTTACGTTCACATTGTCGTACCTCAAAAAGAGGTTTTCATTACACCGCCAGAAGGCATTGTAATGAAAGCATAGCTGTAATGATGTCCAATAGGCTGCTGGTTCTTTATGTGACTGGTGGGGAAACGAAAAACGAGAATGATGGGGATGATGGGCCTCTGCAACGCTGCAGTAACCCTCCATACACAAATATTCATAGAGATTTACATCAAGAAAATAGACATAGAATTGCACAAATGTAAAGACATGCTTATACATGCTTGTCTTTTATATTGCAATAAACACAACAATAGTTTTTTCAGACACACCTCTCTTAAATGATGTTTCAGATTTCAGCCACTGTGCAAAATATATATTCAATTTTATGTCTTTTAAATTTCCTCCCATTACATTTATAAATTGTAGCTTTGTATCATTTTTTAAAAACTCAGTTCTTCATAAACATACACGTGAGGGAGACACAAATCTTCAGAACAGCCCCACAGCTTGTTGTGTTTATGCTGCATGTTTTTCGAAAGTGTTACTAACTTTTTCCTGACTAAAGTCTTTTGTAGTAATCCAGGTAAGCATGCTCACTTGGTGGAGTGGCGTCGGGCGCTGTATGCTGATATGAGCTGATGTGATTGGCAGCATCTCCAGGGGTGCTACAGGTGCAGCTAATTATGTTAATGAGCTGGTTTGTGATTGGTTGACATCTGGGCAGGAGAGCAAAGTGATAACTTTTAGCTTTCTTGACAAGAGGTGCAGCATCAGGGAGCTTGAGACAGTAATGGGGACATGAACATGACAGGAAATGAATAGGAGCCAACATTTTGTTGCTCAAATTGGATAACGATTTATGGAAAAGAGGAGATTTTTGTTGTTGTTTTTTTTTTTGAATAATTCACCTTCTACCTACAGCAAGTCTACTTGAGGTATGAACCAGTGTTACTGATCCAAACAGGTGATTTCATATCTTAGCTGTGATGATAACAAATCTTCACAATCTTATTTTATTATATTACATGAATATATTTGTGTGAGTTAAAGTGAATAAACAGTTTTGCCTTTGGGATGAATATATAAATAGGCTAGTGGTCACTTTAATCTCAGCACAGCCAAAGAAGAGAGCACAGGTGGTTTAACCTCAACTTATATAAGAAAGAAAGGGTACTATGTCACCATTACCCCCAAACAGTTACAGAAGAGTTCATTGCAAAAAAATATATGTAACTCTTTCTTATGAAAAACCACAATTACATCAAGATCAGTGACTACACTGTGCAGCGATGCCATGTGTGGATTTGGCATTGAAAGTTTTAGTCCTCCGTAATAAGCAGCTCACATTTATAATATTTGAACAACAGATCTGATATGTGCATTTCATATCACAATATTAAGCCTGGCTGCCTGCTGGTGTAAATATGAGGCGATTCTTTGAAGGCACTGATAGACAAATCTAGATGACATTAGAGTAAGAGCACCGGGTCTGCTTTAGGTGAATTCCTCTGCAGCTCAGGCTTCACTGTCTCGCTCAAGGACTTTTTAAAGGTGAGTTTATAGCAAACAGTCTGGAGTATTTACTCCTTTAAATGTCTGGCGGTTTGGTCAGAAAAAAAGTAAACTCCAGACGTGACATAAAAGAGAGATGCCTGAAATATCTGTCTAGTTTATCTTTCAGTGTCATGGAAATTTCTTCAAAATGCATTTGATCATTGTGGTTGACACGTTGACAGCTGACAACCTGTGGTTTCTGATTGTTCTAACTCAGCAGTGTAACCAAACGAAACACAGACATTTAAATACTGTATATGGGGCTCCAGTTTCATGGCACAAGATGGCGCAGGGTGGCGCAGTCCGTGCAAAGTTTCGTGCAGCATGCAGTCAGTTTGGCAGTTTGAGCGAGATGGGTGTGGCGGCACAACAGGGCAATGTGTCGACAGATTCAGCTTGGTGCAGTGATGGTTTCGTACAAAGAAGCTGCGCCGAAGGTGCTCACCAGCTCCAACCTGGTCTACTCTCGGTGCAAGGCGAAGAGCAGCCAGTGCATCACCAAGACCATATATTCGGCCACTGTGAGCTTGGACCTCCTGTACCAAAACATCAGTTTCCTCCTGTAAAATGTTTGGCCGTCTGGCGTTGCTCTCTCCTTCGTCCATGTCGAAATATAAAATGATAAAATTGCAGTGCACCTCGCCTCATGCATTTAAAGAGTTGGCTGTGTGTTAAACCCACTCATGCCTTCTCCCCTCCCTCTTTCCCCCTTGTGCCGGTAGGAGGGACGGGAGGAGTACCTGCGCCACGGTGCGCCGGGCCTCGCTTGTGTCTGGTCCACAAAACTAGAGCCCAGGGTGGTGCTGCTATTGTACCTAACAGTGTGAAAGCCTCCCAGCGTGGGAGCGTGGCCTTTTTTTCTCATGTTCTTATCACTTTGCTGAACCGCACGTCGCACTGGAGAGGATAAAAACAGGTAAAAACATGAATATCGCAAGTTTGTCTGTAGATTCTTTGAAAACTCATTCACTTAACAAATAGGGATTTATTATGGCTGACACACATGTGGCAGCCTGAGCTGACTGACCCCACAAGTAGTGAAACTCACAGTCAAGGCAGGTCAGTGTTGACAGACATCCACTTTGTTTACCAGTTTTAGCAGCCAGAAAGCGTCATGGCCAGATCTCCCTGCTTCCTAATCTTCTTTTTGTTGTCTAAACCTTAGATATGTCTTTGTCTGGAGTGAAAATTAATGTGAAGAAGCACAGTGTGACAAACCATTTGAACATCACAAAACATAATTGGTTTCTATGAAGGCACAATCTAAAAGGTGATGGCTGTTCACTGCTTTACAGACCTGCATTCGCAAATGGTAATTACATAAGCAGGTATTCGCCCACATGCTCAATTACCACATATACCCTCCTGTTAATGACAAGTGATTATGAAGAATTGATGATCTGATGAGAGGATGGAAAACATGTTGCTCATTGTCTGTCTATGAGTCCAGCAGGTTTGTTTACACACTCGATGTGTTTGAGCTGAGGCACAATATGGAGGAGTCGAAATACCTGGGGGAGTTCCAGACAGTGTGAAGGGCAGATGAGGTACAGGAGGTGAGAGATTAGAGCGTTCGCGTCAACTGTGTCTGGCAGGTGGCAGAGAGGCCACTGTCTCTGGGTGAGACTAAATGGCTAATGATTGTAGTGTTTACTTCATCCTTCTCTTCTTATTATACAGTCTTCCATGAATTATGTATCACTGATAGAGGGGTGACTGTATGGATAAATGGCCACCATGAAAAAAAGCAACATATTCCCATGGAAACCGCCAGTAATGGTCCCATCTGTGCTTCACCTGACTGGCCTCGTTTTACATCGCACACCTTATGCACTCATGTAACTTTTACTAGCAAAAAAACAAACAAAAGAAGGAATAGCCAACAAAAAAATAAGACAAAAACAAGGTCAACCAAGCAGTTGGTATCACACGACCATGATATTGCTGTTACGCTGTTATTGTCACAGCTCAAGGTGTTGATGCAATTTTCTGCATGGGGGAAATTGCGCAAACTTGTATCTGTGTTTGTGTCTAAGAGGACTTCTGACATGTGCACATACCTACTTTAATGGGTGACATGCCTGAAAGCTTAATGTAGACAAACGTCTAAGATGTGATTTGTAGCCTCTAAGTCCCCATGCCATGATGTTTTCATCCTTTTGTTTATTACTGTATTGCACAGGGGATGGGCACATGGCATCCCTTGCACTTTCTAAAATTGATCCAAAAGACTGATTTTGTTTGTATGGATAACTACTTCAGATCATCTTTGTTATATTCTCCATCCATATATTTGATATGACATTTCTATACGGTACATATTTACATATGAGTAACCTGGTGGGATACAATACATTTCCCTCCCTTGGATGATAACCTGTTGTGAGGGCTTGCTGTCTCCACAAAACCTTATCCATAATAGATTGTTATTGAGCTGAAGATCACTTTTCACCTGGGATGACACAGTGGGGATTGCTCAAAATGTCAACTGCTCAGTGTGATTGCTCAGTGTGACATGGCTATCTCATTTCATAAGAAGCCCAGACTTTGAGTGGAGCTGTAATATCCAAAGGAATCTTGCTAGGAGTATCTATCAAACTGGGAAGCTTTACAGAAGTATGAGTCACTAACAATTGTGTTTAATTGAACTGGAACACTTTGGATCTTGAGCATATTTCACTATAAACCTCCAGTGTTGGTGGATACGGCCTCCATGGTGCTCTGAGTGGAGATAAAGCCACTAGCAAGCCTGTTATGAACTTAAAGACCCCTAGCACACAGTGTACCACTTGAATGCAGTTTCCTCTCCGACCATCGCTTCTTTGCTTGATCACGAGTAAAATTCAGGAACATGTATTTAATCACCACGGCGGGTCCTATGTGCACTCCTCTCACTAAGCCTGCTTATTGACTCAGCCAGCACCAACAATCAGCCTACTAAGCTTTTAATCTAAAACACAATTACCACCTATGACTCGATGGTTCCAGGCAATAATGTTACTGTTGCTCTATGGGAACAGCTGCTATAACCCTAATTTGCACACTCCATTGGTCAGTTAGGCCAATAAACTGAAAGCCGAACAAATAATTGTTTGCAATCATTCATTTGGGAATGTATTCATATGACAAAAGCGCTCATTTTAAAAGTTCTGTTTTGATTATGCACCAAGAAATACAATCATTAATAGATAATACACACAATGCGATCCATTGCCAGGGAACAATATGATACAATAAATTGGTAGTTCACAGCAGAATGTTTTTAGTCATCCACAATTACAATGCTCTTGTAATCAAGAGTAGTTCCCCAACTAACAGTGATGCCTGTTTTTAACCATTGCTTTGAATTGACTGGAGTGGCACAGGGCTAAAATAACAATAAAGCATCTTCATGGTAGGGACGTCATGCAGAACATTAAGCTGGAAAGGATCAGATGTACCCTCAACCCTTACCTGGGACTCTCTAATAACTTATGTGAACAATTTACCTGGTCTGGAGCTGGAACTCTGAATGATTACACCTGACCTGCCCTTGAACAACTCTGTAATAGAAGTATTAGGTGTGCTTTTTTGTTTGTTTGTTTGTTTTGTTGTCATTGTTGTTGTTTTTCCCTCTTGTCTTTGGATCTGTTTATTGTCAGGACTGTTGTGTCTATAGTTATTTGTAAAACAGAGAATGTGATTATTTGTAATTTTCCAATTATCATATAAAACAAAGTGTTTTAAAAAAAAACAAAACAAAAACATCTTCATGATAAAACAAAACAAACCCACATAATAATATAATCATAATCTGACTGTTTTTGTTTGTTTGTTTTAATATCTCATTCCAGTTGGTTTTGCTCTTGTTGCTGCAATGACAGGATTTTTTATAGAGGTCTCTCGTCCTGTTATCATCTGTGCAGGTTGCAGGGCAGATGGGAAGCTCGATACGGGTAGCTCCTGGCTCCCAAGTGCCTTCTTGTCGATCCCTCTCACATGCATTTTATTTTCTTATCTTCCTGAAAGTGGACCCTACCACACTTGTCTCGACATTATTTTATTCATATAGTGAAACCTCATCATACAGTATGCACTAATATAGTAGCTGCTCAAGCCCCTGCGCTGGGAAAGAACAGAGGAAAGCAACGTGGTCGGCAGAATGCATTAGCATTAATCTGACAAGCCCTCTAGACAAAGAAACATCAGAGAGTAGTGGAAAATAGCATATATATGTATGTGTATGAATGTGCTTCTATGCAAGGGTGTCATAATCTCACAGTAGGCGCAAAGGACATACATTAAAGCTCTAAAATCTACGTCATATTATAAAATGACTAAATATACTACAGTACATGTATATCCACGTAAAATGAACTGACCACTGACGTGCCCTCATAATGTAAATGTGAGAGGGACCTGACCTTCTTTGCATTAACCTGAAGGTGATTCATGAGTTTTGTAGCATTCTTCACAAAATGAAACATACAAGCTCCCATTGCAATTGCAAATATCTCTGTGTGTCTATGTCTGTCTGTCCGTCCATCTATCAATTTTAACTTATTGACATTTTATAAACATATCAACAAAAAAACAAGGAAAATGATATTTGGCCTAAATCAAATCAATCAAAGAGAGTTCCAAGAGATTCATACAGTATGTGGTATTCATGGTATTATGGAGAATCAATCAATCACTTTAGATCAACAAGATTCACTATTCACTATTCACATTTTGTGAACTGTTGACTACCCGTACTTAATCATTTGCAAAGATGTATGACGACATTTGCAATTTTATGAAATGTTATGAAAAATTCAATTCTGTTGTGAATAATTGCCAAGTGGTTTGGAGGTTTGTGCATGTTATTTTGAAAATGTAATTTCTGTTTCAAGAAATGAGCCAAACCAATGGAGAAAAACTGTAATACAGCTTCATGATCAAATGTCAGCTTTAGATATCGTTTAGCTGTAGCCAGTGACAGCTATTAAAAGTCAGAACCTCATTTAACTAATGTACAAGTGAGGAGGGCTTACAAGAAAAAAAATGAAATAACCATTTTAATGCCCTGTGATTCTGAACAGTCTTCTTAAGTTTGAATAATAGTATCCGTCAAAGCAGTCTGATATTGCACAGTGGAAATTTGAACAGTGTGTTTCCAAATGGCACCATTTAAACAACATGACACCATAAAAATTAACAGATTCATTACACACTTTGCAACCGTTAAATCTTAACTAATGTTTGTGTTATAGTGGAGTGTATAATTTCAGGTGTTAATAAGATTCAAGGTTTTTCCGGTAGTCAGCGAGTAGGAGTGCAATATACTACTCCCAGTGGATATAACAAATCATTGTTATTTGTACCATTCTTACCTGATAATAGCCTTTATAGCCTTAGGAGAAAAAACACATTTAAAGCAAAAATGATATGTGGTTGCATTTTTTTTTTTTTTTTTAACAAATCTGACATGTATACTTTAACACTTAGAAGAAAGAACCAGAGGCAGTGAAGTATGTAACCTCACTGCAGTGAGAACCTCAAACATTCACTTACACTTGACTTGTACCAACTTGGATATAAAGATGCACATGATCCAGGACAAAAGGACATAAAATAGACTACAAATTTTGCTTTTGGTTGTCCAAGTTCAAAACAGCTCTTCAGAGATAACAGATATGAAAACAGTTGATACTAATACAAAAGAAAGACAATATTATTTTCAAGTAATGTCGGCTAAATTATAGCTTTGCTGTTATCATACTCAGACAGTTGTTAATATTCCTGTCCTGAAAAATGGTCAATAATAAACATGCTGTAATTTAATTTAATTGTCTAAGTTTTAATCACCAACACTTATCTCTCTCATTTAGGAAATAAATATACAATTCGCTATCTTGTACAAAATGTATTTATACATGGTGAGACAGGCTGAGTGGAGCCTAACAAACAGAGATGTACCTGTAGGGAAGCCGTCATTTGTCTACTATGATCTGCAATAACAAACATATTGCTTTTGCATATTTTTTCTTCTTTGTAGTGAATTCAAAGCGTTGCCTTCTTGATAATACAAGTGAATTGACTTAAAAAGCGATCCCAGTTAGCCAACAGAACAGGCATTTTGTATATTCAAGAACTGCCTGAATTCATCAAGGGTAGTGGAGATAGCATTGTGACTTTGGTTTTATTGATGAGTGTAGTAATCTTAGACAGAAAGCAGCGCTGTGCCGTTGATGTACTCTGTGTGATTCACACTCAGCCAAAAGATGACTTCTGACACTGAACCAACGAAGCACTGAGTTTTGAAGATGTGTGAAATTGAACTTGAATGTTGTACTTGTTGTAAAACATGCCATTGGATTGCTTTAGATTATAAAATAGTACATGCCATTGTGTCTGTCTTCTGTAAATCCCATTTAATGGGCTTCTGAATGGGCTTTTAAGGGTTGCTGTGACAAATGGCTTTTTTTAAAGACTGTTTTAGAAATCTGCCCTCATTCTCCACATACAGTATAATTCTATTTGCCTTCCGCCAATATTGAAATTTCTCCTACACGTGGAGAAGACTAGCTGCTGTCTTCAAGTAGATAAATATGTGAAGACTTATTTGAAGCTTTACAATGAATGTTCATAAGGTAATTTAGGCTATTTGGGCCGCAGCCTTTTTGCCCATGATGTGTCAGTGAGTTACAGCTTAGCCCCAGAGGGCTGTCGCTTTGAGCCCTAATGAAGAGCAGTATGTCACTGGCCATATGGCGGGAGTCATGGTGTTAGTACAGCCACTCAGTGCCAGCTGAGACATGCCATGATGGCGATTGCGTGTGTTTGCATGTGTGTGTGTGTATGTGAATATGGTCATCTATGTGTACAGTATTTGCATGCACGGACCAAGAGTTCTTTGTAAGTGTCTGCATGTGTACTGTTTGTGTACAGTCTAAGTGCGCTCATGGGTGTGTATTTGTGTGTGGCAGTGGGCTGCACCATGTGCCAACAAGCCTGGCTTGAGAGAGCTAACAGACGGCCTGGTTTTTCATCAGTGCGGGTCAGTGGCTGAAAGTAAGGCCTGAGAGCACCTGCTGGGTAGACAGGCTGTCAGCCACGTCAAGTAGACAAATGGGACCGTCCAGGGCCTGGGGGCATCCAACAAGGTCAAGGGTCATTAGCAGCACATAGATAATGTGACAACAGTCACTGACTTTGACAAGAGCAGCCCTTGCCAATATGTTTGCGTTTCTGTATGCAGGTACCAGGGTTGCAACTAATTATTATTTTCATTATCGATCAATCTGCCAACAAGGCTGTGTTGAAGGATCTGTAACCTGGTTCAGGCAGCAGTGGTGAGCACCTATACAGTACGGTCAGAGGTCCGAGGTGGGGCAAACCACAAACCTGTGACAGAGAATGGGGTTATGTTGGTCCTTACAGGATCTGATGCCAATGTCTTGGTTGCAGATACCACAGGACAAATTCAGAGGTGTTGAAGACATCACATTATGAGGGTTGGGACTGTTTTGGCGGCACATGATAAACCTTCAGCAGATTCGACAGGTGGTCATAATGTTTGGTCTCATGGGTGTAAAAGTTAGACATTGAAATAGAAAGATAATCTGTCTGCTATATACTCAAGTGATGCAAATTAGACTTTAGCCTTTGTGTCATAATCCAGGCATTGCCTGGGTGTATAAAGGACATAACAAATAGACTGTAATGCCCTGAAAGACATTACACAGTAATGACCTTATTCATTTGACACCATTACAATTACCCAGCCCAGGGGCTCAGCGTCTCATCTCCTCACTCTCTCTCTCTTTTCAGTCTTTCTATCCATCCCCTTCACCCTCTGTAGCTCTCTGTCATTTTCTCTCCAGTGCTGCGATTCAGCTCACAGTTTGATTCACAGTTGCTTATCATGCATACATCATCCTGGCAAGACGTGTCTTCATCAGGCTGAACACACTGACAAGTACGAACACACACAAGTGGACAACAATAGTGCCGACGCATTCATCTTTAAACACCTTTTGAGATTTGAGGACGGGCGTGCACGTACTGCAGTAAATTAGTCCAAAACTGGGTAGAACTAATTAGCCACTGTTTTGCTGAGGGAGGTTGGAAGGGAGAGCATAAGAGATGAGATGTGTTTAACAGATGATCTATACGCAGGGTGCTTCGCAGTGATCACCCCCACTGAGGGAAATTATTGCAGTAAACAGAAGCTTGCATCTCATAAATGCATCTGCATTCATTTGACTTGATGGCGGGCCTCACAGTGCCATCTTCAGCAGTGGGCGATATCTCTCTCAGCAAGAATAGCACTGACTGTCATCCATAGCGAAACTGAGCAGAAATGAAAAATAAGCATGGAGAACAAAGAGGTGAGAAAGAGACAGGACTTGCCATCTGGTGTGAAGGCAGAGAGCAGCAGTACCTCCATGACCTCAATGTCCACACCTGCTCATTTGTCCAAAATACTGCATCACCTACAGTACGGCGATAAAGAAATGGTTAAGGCTATGAGGAACATAATGGTGATTATGAGGTGTCCGGTGAGAGTAACTTTTCAGTAATGTTCAAGCTGTTGAGGACTGAAGTTGGTTTCCTATCCTAGGCAGTTGTTATTCTGCTTTTAAACTTGGTCTTTTGATCTTACACCCTGCCCTCCATCACATTGCCTTGAGGGCACAATAGACACTGTCTGATGCTTCAGTAGACACTAGTAATATTAGATGTGGCTATTTGTGTGTTTAAAGATATTATAATTGCCACATAGCCAATGTTAACATTAACAGTAAGTAATTTAGTTGCAGTCTAGGAGAAAGGTTGTGAGCTCAGCATGAAACTTCCCTGGCAGGGGAATCCAGCTCTTGTTTTGCTTCTGTTTCTATAGTTATTTATAATTATTTTTTTGTACTGAAGTTAGCATTATATGAGTATGTGTTATAACCTTTGGTCTTGTAAGGACAACAGTGGTTGAAGCTCCCGCCAAGACTATTAAGTAAACGGTTGTTAATGCCATATGTGCAAGAAATTGCTTCTTTTGATATATTTCTTGTCAGCATACTACTGCAGCACTATTGCGCTGTGTCCTTGCTTTCTTTGCCATTATGAATATGAGAATTTACAAATATATATTTTAGATTCCCAAAAGAGCAGTTTCCTCATACATCAAGGGATTATTATGGCACTCAGAAATGATTAAATGATTTGCCATGACTTAAAACTTAAAAGCATAGTTCAACATTAAGGTAAATTGGCCAATTGTCGGTGCAAGCCATTTTTAGAACAGCGGAGCAGAGCCGTGAAGTAAATTCATTAAAAAAATGCTGATGCGTGTTCCCGTCGGGGGCAGTTTTCAGTTATTATCTCATAGTGTGGTGAATGTGCAGGTCACAACTTGTCCACGAGCACGTTTTGGAGTTTTTGGATTGTGTATTTGATGAGTTTGATGAGGGAAACCAAGAAATCCCATTAGCCTCTGTAGTGTAGCTCTGAGCAGCTGGCGGCTCTGCTCCACCATTCTAAAAATAATTTGCTCCAACAATTAAAGGTAACGAACATACCCCTAAAACCATAAGGATTACTGTATGTTGAACTATCCCTCGAAATAGAATAAGAGAGGCTAACATCGCCATTTCCTTCTGTCAGTAGCCCTGTAAAGGCACTCTGCTGCTTCTATTCTATAAAACCTTAATTGAGTCTATTTCTATGTCTACTATTACTGTAGATTGTTTGCTGGCATGGCAACCTGGGCTTCAGGATGGAACTTGATCTTAGAAATTGTGGAGGTGGCTTGGAACTGAGCGAAGGCACAGTTTAGTAGTTGCAGGGCATTAACAAAGCACACTATTACTGTATACAGTAGGTTTGGGTTTAACTTTCAGGTGTAGATAGACAGAAGATAGAAGATAGAATGCCTTTATTGTCCAATAAGGGAAGAGGAACTCCCTCGTACCCAGAGTATTATCAGAAGAGTGTCACATGTAAGGAAGAGGTCATAGTGTTTGCTGTTTCTGTCACTGAGATGAGTCATGTTGTGAAAGCGATGCTACGGATAATGCTTGCTAAGAGAGTGTCTGAAATGTTGCTGTACTTCCCCGGTTGTCTGATGTTGAGTCAGACCTGTGTGACATTTAAGCTTCTCTTGATACAGTATACATGTGTGATGTATAATCCTGATAGCGTAGTATGTTTCTCTCTCACCAAAGCACCAGCTAACTTTTCCAATTGATAAAATTTCAGCTGCCTCAGTTGTATTTCTCTGAAAAAAAAAATAGATACGGATAACATAGAAAATATTCTCAATGCTCATATTTATTCTGTCTCCAATATGCTGTTCTTTTGAGTGAACAATCATTCCTTGTCCGTGACCTTGGAGCTCATCATGAGCTCTGTGTTTATGAAACTGGGCTCTCGCTTTGCGAATAAGGCCTTTTTTTTTCTTTTTTTTTTCTTGCAACATTCAGCATTTTATTTTATATAATTTTTCTGTTATTGTCGGCCTCAGTGGAGATTGCTGTCTTACCTTGAAAAAATGTGAAAGACAAAGTCAAATCTTAACATAGGAAATCTTGATTTTGCAGAAGTTGTTATTTTGGTTCACAAAGATACAATAGATCACTATTTATGACTAAGCAATGATATAAATACCAATACGCTAAGGGTCTTAAGGGAGCATGTAATTGCTAAGTAGACAAGACCTGACCTAAAATTATATTAGTTACTCTACATATTTTGTATAATGTTGAAGTAGTCTGCTTCCAGAATAATTACAGCAAGTTTTCTACTCTCTTTCATCCCAAATATTTTGAGAGGTGTTTAACTCAGTGTCTGATTTGCCTGGGCTCCTCTGATTAGAATGTCTAATTATGCTGGTGCTTCAGTAGCTTGTCTGATGGAGCATGTACCATTAAGGCAGGATCTCACTACAACACACTGAAAGAAAATCTTACAATTTTAATGTGGAAAGTAAATTTGAGCTATAAGTTAATATCTAATTATACATTGTCATTGTATATCCCAATGATTTTGTAAAGATTGTGTCCATAGTTATTACAGTGGTATTAAACATTACAGATTATAGACAGATACTTATTCTGTGATCTCACAGGCTGGTGCATTCCAGCAACACTTCACAATGAAACTTCAAAAAGTTTAGTTTTGGACTAACTTCTGTAAAAAGTAGTTTGACAGTCAGTATGGCTGTAAAAATGACTCCCTGTCAGAGCAGTCAGTTAGGAACCAACTGTTCCAAAGCAACTTCTTAAAAACATACAAGGAGGAAAGGTCTTCTTAAAAATATTTACCGTACCTGCAAACAGCTGTCCAGCTGCACTGGCGCTGCGAGCCCAGATGAATTTATTAGACAAAATAATGCCACGATAAAAACTGGTATCACTATTCAAAGACTATGATAATTGTGAAGAATGGTGTTCAAACTTTTAGGGGCTATTAATTCAGTAAAACCAAAGCAGACCTATTATGATAATGACTCATAATTTCCACTTTAGGGCACAGGCATGATGGCTGAGTTAACCATTAATTCAGCAGTATCACAACAATTACAGAGTGCAGCAGAAACCTAAAGATAGGAATCTGTGTAATTTTATTTTATTTTTTTATCACTGTTAATGTCTTTAATTCTAAACCCACTCATGTATTTGCCACAAGCTACTGCTGTCTCTGCAAGTTAGCTTTGTTTAACAGAGGTCATGGGATCCCATTGTTTAAAAAAAAGGCCATCATAAACAGTTTGCAGAGGCATACTGCTGCCGTGAATAACCTAATACATCATTTTAAATGAGATGATTATGGTAATTTTTCCTACCATAACTTGCAGATGTATCACAACTAAATCCACTGTGCTTGTGTTGAATATGAAAAGATAATTGTCTGCACATCAACATTGCCTAGAACTCCATCTTAAGTTTTGTTTTGCAGCTTAACTGCCGGCAGAAGATTATAACGGTGTACTCTATTGGAAAAAGCAGACATTTTCACATTAAGAGTGATAATTAGGTGCAAAGTACAATCAAGTCAGGAGAAATAGCGGTAATCACAGCTGTCAACTCATATTGTTGTGATATTGTTGCATTGTGGTCTTAATAGATAGGTAATTGAGTTTGAAGAGACTGTTTGAATATGAATCATGAATAGAATTAAACCTTATTATGAAAATAATTTCAGGTGTAGCTGCTGAGATTCCTTTCTTTAGGTAGGAAATTCACCATGTACATGCACTGCATAATGTGTGTAATTTAATGTGCCCTAAGGCCAAGTGATGGGGAAGAATGCATGCTATGTGACCGACGCACAGTGAATTCAGTATACTTAGATTAGGACATTTCATATGCATCTTTATGAACATTCACATGTACATTTCTTCTAAAAAAAGTATATTTATTTTATTGTGAATGTGATTATTTGGTAATATTCACGTGCATGCGCATGCGCATATTTATGCATCGATGCAGGTGGCTCCATGTGTCTGCTTGAGATTAATCTGATGGTGGGAAATTCAATCAGACCCTGCTGTTGGATCCACCCTGCGCAGATCCATCAGCAAAGCGGGGGACATTTACACAGCAGCAGTGTGGGGACATTCTTTACAGCACAGACAAAGGGGAGGAGGAACATGCCGGCACTCTGGACTCATTTCAGAAGCTCCCATTTGTGCAGGCGTGGCGCTGCGAGTGGAGGGAGCAGGGAAAATGACAAAGTTAACAAAAACAGTGAAAGTCAAAGCAGATCCATGTGAAATAATGCATGTCATTTATTCATAGTGTTCCTCAGATTTGGTCATGCTTTGGCCCTGGTAAATTAAATAGGACTTCCTTGTGCTGTCATGTGGCATTTTCTCCCCTCATCTCTGGTGTTTTCTTTTGCTTCATCTTCTGCGCTCTCATCTCCATCTGCGAGAATTGAATAGTTCAGTGAAGAAAGAGAAAGATAGAAAGGTTAGAGCGGAGCCAGTCATGAGAACCATAGTTCTAACACTCCTCACAAAGCTCATTTGATGATCTTATTTTATAGCACTGAGTATTATTGAATAAAGCCTCTCAAATATTTCTCTGCCATTGATTAAGTTTGCTTGGCATAATAGAAATCATTCAACCAACAAACCCTTCTCTGGGTATGATATTGAATCCTTGTGTGCTTGCAGTCGACTCATATTTAAGCAAAGATATGATGAGAGACAGTGATGAGGATTTTCATTCGTAATATTAGTATTGTTTCATTTTACTCGCACATGTGGTCCACACTTCAAGTTTGGAGCATGCCTTTACAGTTTACAAAAACAACTTGATAAGATGATAAACTGTTACTTTATCAAAGTTTTGCCAAGCATCAGTATCAAAGACCAGTTAAGTCTTTATCATTCATCACTGTGCTTCACAAAGCTGTACCTCCTAATTTTTCTTTTCCTCTTAAGATGCACAACAAAGCTCCTTCAGTTTCTTCCTGCATGAGTAATCTGACGATCTTTGGGCAAGTCCCAGCAACTGATAATTAGCTCGCTTGTCAAGTGGATGCAACGAGATGAACAAGCGTCTTTCTCCAAAATGAAATGGAAGTGTAGCCATGGATATAGCTCTGTGAAATTAACATCTCAGCCAATCAGTCTGCGCTGCCTTTCTGTGACTGCTGCTGGAGTCGGCCGGGCTTCACCACTGAGAGATACCCTGCCACGGGTTCATGCAGGCTGGAATACAAGAGCCACAATTAAATCCCTGTGTCACTGCCATTAATGATGCTAATCTATTCATCTATCTGGAGATCTTCCGGCCTTGTGTCATCGAGGGTTAGTCACTGCTTTGATCAGCCTGAGATACTGTGGGCAGCATAAGTCAAAAGCCTTTGCAATGGGGTGTTTCTGTAAGGAAGGATACACTTTCCAAACAGTGATAGAAATATGCACTGTAATACACTGGATTTTGGATTTCATTCCAGTTAAGGCCACCCTGCTTTGAAAGATTTCAGGATACATTTAACTCGTGTCTTTCTAAAGCAGGCAAAGTCACTTTTTATTTTCCCGAAAATTGTGATTTTTTCCCCCCTGCCAACGCCAAGTTTAAAGGATGGAAACAAATCCAGAGACACACTCAAGGCATCCAGTGCCTTGAGTGGAACCCAGCTAGTGGTTATGTAAATGCATCCTTCTCTTCCATAGGATTATTCAAATTAGGTTGTTTCAGACCCGTCTTCCTTTGTCTATAAGCGAGGGAGAATAATAACAGAAATGTGGAAATCATGAAGTGATCTAGTATTGTAGATACCGTTGTGGGGTTCACTGTCAATCAAAATGTGGGAAGCTGGCTGGCGCAGGTAAGCTGAGAGGTTGGAAGAGGTGAAGTGAAACTCTGAAACAATGACTTGCACCTGGGTCCCATTTATGACCTGTCTCATCGTGTTTTTCCTGGAGAAGGTGCTGAAGTCTGAGGAAGAAACTCTGCTGAGCTGAGAAAGGGAAAGAAGCAGACAGACAGACAGGATGGTGTGGGGGTGGCTTCCCATCAGCTCTATCCTGCAGCTGCTTTTGCTGTTTCACTCAGAACAATGTTGCCAGACGCATCATGTGAAGCAACTTTATGACATTTGTGTGCGTATGCCTCACATGAAAGCAGCCTCATTTTGCTTTCCAACCTATTGATGATAGACTTGATGAAAGGAGAGAGCACAGCCTGGTCAGAGTGGGGCTCTGGTTGCTCTGGACAGCCCACATAAGTATTTAGCTGCCTGGGGAAACTCCACTCATCTCCCAAATGAGACGCAACGCCTCGAGTAACAGTCAGACAGCATTGTGATTAAAGAACGTGTTTGATCAATGATCTCCAAATAAAGGAAGAGGAGAAGAAAGGTATTGTGGTGTCACTGTCAGTAGCTAAATAAAGGAAGCTGAAAAATAGACGGGAATTGAAAAAGATTCCACAGAATACTTTCAGTGCAGCCATCTTGTTATGAATGTGCAAACATATTTACCTTGGCATTTTTGTCTCCTTAGCAGACATTTCAGTGGTGCAGCTTCATTGTGGGAGACAGGTTTGATTAAATACAAGTAGCTTCCAGTTTATTAGGAGCACCAGGCTAAAATGAATGTAGCCTAATAGCCTTGCAGTAAAAGCTGCTGTTGAAGTGTTGTTTTGGAGAGCTGTTTTTTCAGCTTCATGGTCATTTTTTTTTCTATGCAGCACTATATGGGTCTTAAACAGGGTAGTTACTGTGTATTGATTTTTTCTATGATACAATAAAAACTGTATTAACATAGAAGTGTCACTATTCTGAAGTAAAAATCAATGAACTTGAATGTTGATTGTAATGAACGCTAATACAGAACTTTTGGAGGTGATGTATCAGCTGCTTGTTGTATAGGAGGTTGTTCTACCTCTCCCCCTGCTGATGTGTTACGAGCTCCCCTCCTGTGAGCAACGTGAAAGTGTTTATCAGATTGGCAGTCACTTATTTTTAAAAGGTCTATTCTCACATAGAGACAGGACAAGTATTCAATTCATGGAGCATGTTGTGTCTGTTTCTAACTATAGTCGTGTCTTTCAGTATAGTGGTTACAAAGAGATGTTTCTGCAACTGATTTTTTTCTATCTTTTAGTACTAACCTACCACAAAGATGAGATAAACCAGGTGTTGTTGTTACTCTGTGGTGCATTATGTTATACTGTATATGGTATCATACATTTTTGTTGTGTTCTCATTGTGATCACGTTGTGTTTTTGCACACAGGGTTCGAGAGATGACGTTGTCAGAAACAACAAAAATGGCAAACAGGGATGTTAAGACATTACACTGTCTTTACAGCTTTTTTCATTTGACATAGAAGGGGTCGTGTCTCTGCGACTCCTTAAGGAGGCAGCATGACAAGTCATTTTTGCAGTCCTCCTATCAGCCAGCTTGGAAGCTATTTCTCCCATAATGCAAGGTGTTATTATTTAATTGCCTTTGGAAATACAAAAGCACATTGGAGATTTCATCTACACCTGGTTTAGAGTTAGTTGCGATGTACTGTAAGCTGCATCTGCTCACTTCAAAATTATAATGGGTGTTTTGCATGACCGTGAATTTCTTATTCTTGCTACAAGACAAAAACGAGGAATCTGCACATCAGTTTTGATGGTCTGTTGATGCTTTATCATTCTTAGATGACCTAAAATAGAAACTGTTTTCCTTCTGAGTTATTTAAGAAAGTGCCAAAGGCCAAAGCATCATACTCTCATCCTTTCTCTGCAGCCTCTCTGTGGAGTATAAAGCTGCACATCAATGCTGAGCCATGCTCACTCACTGGAATAGAGCCACTGTATACTGGAATCTGCATTAGGGGTGTGTGTGTGCGCGCGCATTTGAGTTTTATATGCATGCCAAGGTCAGTCTGACTCTCTCGTGTGCAGGGGTCAGTGCAGGGTTGAGGTTTCTCTTTAATGCCCCATCACAGGAGGTGCCACTCAGCTCACAAGGTCCAAGTCATGATTCTTCCTGTGATTGCTAAATGCCCTGCAGGTGTTTCCACATTAGCCTCTGAATGTATTTATATCATCCCTTTTTATTGATGCTGTTACCTGTGATATTCACGAGCTGAGATTTTTCGAGACAGCTGTGCTAGAATTTTGCGCACGTACCAATGTAGATCTTAAAGGTGGCGGCACAGATTATAGTTCTCCATCATCTCTAAAACATGTATGACACCGTGTGCGCACCTGTGGTGACTAAACTCCACATTACCTATAAAGAACAATCATTATTTTGTTCGTTCATGCAAAAACAAAGAAAAGAAGAGGGAAATTAAGGTGCAGGCTTTCTCCTGAACTCCATTATACTGAAAGAAAGAAATGCTGCCCCTGAAGACAATGTCATCATTGCGTGTTGAATGGGAGCTTGGCAGCCTTTCTCAGTTATTCTAAAATTAACTACCAGAGCAGCAACATCAATAACATTCGATAACACACTCTAAAATGTTTGTAGATGTGCTACTGAATGACATGACTCCACTGATTTCTAACTGTGACAACTTTTCAGTTTTTCTTGATTGTGCTCTCTGAGCTCTCTCAGCCTTTTAAACTTCAAAGGTAAAAAAAAAACTGTCTTTCATATCATTTTAAGCATTTTCTTTCCTTTATGCTTGTCATCCACACCTCACATGGGATCAAACAAACAGCATTTCAGTTGTGTACTGCCTCCAGAATGATATGAACAAATGGTGAGAGGCATAACAATCCGTTCCCGTCCATTATTTTCTTAACCTAATTGACATGAAAGCCCAACTAGACAAGTTGTGGGGAATGTTTGGAGAAGCATAGAGAGCTGTGACACAGGGGAGCTGATCTATGCTCAGGAGTCCTGCTGCACGTTGCCACATGCACTCAGATATCTGTGTGACAGCCTGGGTAAAATCTGTTACATGCATCTTCTGCAGCTTCACACTATTTAAAGTACCCGCTGAAGTGCCATTGATAAGACAGATACTGCAGTTAACACTAGACTAGCATGGACGTGTATTCTTTCACTCTCTTTGCAGGCAGTGAATGACCTGAAACCTGGCAGAGTGTAGAGTGATGAGATAATGCACTGCACAAGCCAGTGTTCCCATAGTCGAACTAGTTCATCTAAGAGTCCCACTTAGAAGGAAACGGTGTATATTGCCTCCTCTGAATTGATATTCTGAGCGGAGTGTTATGAAATTAAATGGAGACAAGCAGAATTATTATAATTTATAATCAGTGCCTCTTTGTTTATGCTCAGAATTCACACTGCTGTGCTGGATAGATCTCAAATTCCACCTGTACCTCAACAGCGTTGCAGGATTTCAACATGGGCCATGGCAGTCGGCCAAACTGTGAGGAATCTGTTCCTTTATTTCCCTTGTTCATTTACTTGTTCATGCCCTTTTCCCCTCTGTTCTGGGCTAATCTGGCCTGACAAAGTGGGTGTAACATTACATAAACCCTAGAGCCATTCTGCCGCTTGTTAATTAACTCTGCTCATCAGCCTCTGCCGTTTGAAGAGCTGCATATATAAAACACAGTATGGTAAACCCATGGAATATGTTCATTATAAAGAGAGTGAGATAACTTAACGAGCAGCAGCATCAATGCTTACTGCATTCATACTTGGGTATATTGTGTAACTTAAATCTGTGACGCAGATTACTACTATTTAATTGTGCACCTGACTTGCCCGTTATTGTGAATGGCATTGAGGCGGTGGAGTAAATGCACCATTTTAAAAGTGATTTTTAGTATTCCAATATGCTCATATTTGCACTGTTGTGTCTCTTTTTTGGCTGTCAGGCTTCAAACAGCTGTGTTTCCTCGGCACAGAGCTCTACCTCCTTCCAGAGGGGTTTGAGTAGGTGGATTATGAGAGCAAGAAAACAAACTTCAAAACAACCCTCCCTGTCATGCCACTCACACAGACTTTCCCCTCACACTGTACTTCCTGCTATTTAGAATCTGTTTACAGTGAAAATAAAATAAGTGAAACGCTTTCAACCCCATGGTACTGCGGCGAGGAGCTGTTTAAATAGCTGATGAGCTGTCGCTGTTGTTGTCCACCAACGCCTGTGTTTAATAATCACAGCAGTATCATTAGCAGATATTGATAAGCAGCTGTATCTAAGTAGCACATCATAATTAGTCAGAGAATGCTGGAGGTGTTGGTTTGGCGGAATTTGTTCCACTTAGAGGATTCCTGCGTGTTTCATCGAGTTCAGTGTGGTACAGTAGCTCTCACACCGACGAAGCTCCAGTTTTTTGTCTTTTATAACTTAATCTTGATAATCTGAAAAATTAATTGATTAAAGATAATTGATTAATACTGTATTTATTCAACAGCTATCTGGAACTGACAATAAGACCATAAGATGGGAGCTGGTTTTGTTGATTTTAAACTAAATATAATGACATTTGATGTGTGTCAATTTTATTCCACAGTAAACAATGAAAAAAAGAAATGAACACAGAAGCTTTGTCAGTACATTCATAGACGATGCTTTTTGCACTTGCTGTGATTATTTAGATCAAGGTTCACCTGGTTGGCATCAGCCATATTTTTTTATAGCAATGTCAGCTGGCTTTGATGGCCTGATGCTTAGTTCAAATTAGTTTTTATTGAACTGTAACTACTCAATTGTGGGCCTTAACCAAGAGTTAACAATGTAATCAAAGCACCACCTCATTGCTATAATAACTGAATCATTAGCGTCTGAGCACACTGTATGTGTATGCCTGGTGGTGCTCCCCTCCCTCTTCTTATTTTTTTTCCCCCTCAAAATACTTGCTGTGCTTGATGGACTGATTAAAAGTGATGACACGACCGTCATTAAGCAACACACTGCAAAAGCCCCAGCAACACGCGGGCACAGCCTCCTCGCAGCAGACAGCAGCAAACATGTGCTTGTACTGCATGGGCTGAGTCAGCGCAGTTACTGCAGTGACAGTTGGCTGCCGTCCTACCGCTTCAGCTGAGGTTGCTCCTCAGGTACAAAGTGACGAAAGCTGCCGCGACTGTGTCTCCATCTCGATGGAAACACTCAGGGAGAGTGCGACACAAAACAGCCTCGACCCGACCGGCACAGACGGTTTAGCCCCAGGCCCCATCTCTCTATCAAACATTAGCACATCATAAGGCGCTGCTTCCTGTGGTAAATAGCGGTATGGGATCAAACGTTTCATGTCCATTTTCCACGCTGTCATGAGCGTGATGACTCATACAGGTTATGTGTAGATGAGCAGCTGTTAGTGTTTGGTGTTTCATGTTGGACTGTGTTTGTTTAAAACAAAAAAAACAAGATTTGAGGACAGACTAGAGCTGAAAGTTTCCCCTGTAAAAAAAAAAAAAAAGACAAATATCACCCACACATTGTCCAGTCAGGTCATTCACTGTGTCAGAAAAGTTTTGCCACTGCACTGAATAAATAACAGTGGACTGGTGGGGAACTTTTTTGCATCGTGACTTTCTCAGTTGTTGTAAAGAAGTGAGGGTAGGGTTTGTGAGTGGTGTGATCTTGCAATACAGAGCAGGTTTTTTCAAAGTCAGAGGTCTGTAGTTTCACAGTGGTTGTGCTAAACATTATTGGCATCTCAAACAGCTGTTGGCACACGGCAGCAGCGGTGCTGGCAACATAAGAGGTGAGACAGCTTAAAAATAATGAGCTATGTGAAATTTAAAACGTTGACTATATGTGCTGTCAAATTAATTCCCTCCGGTCTCTGCTTTTGGCTGCATGCGTCCAGGGTGTTTGGTTCAATACACTTTCTCCTGTCACGACAACCACGATGGAGAGGCAGATTTCTGAGCAACGAGAGACCTTGAGTTTGTAAATGGAGGTTAAAAATAGCAACATCTTAGAGGAAACCCGAGTGCATTAAAGAGTGTCTCGTGCCTCTCCGTAAATACCGTAGTAATTCACAGTGCTCACTTTAAAGCTGACATATGGTGGTTGACATTAATGTTCCAGTGTGTGTAGCAGCAGTAAGAAAATAACTCGTAACTTGGGGTTCTTGGCCTTTTAAAAGCCACGCTTTACGGTAATCGATCATTTAAACAGAGTGAGTTGTCCTGTAACTGTGTTTGGCTAAATGGTTGAACAGGTTAGAACACTCACAACTATTTTGTGCCTCAAGCCTGAAAATAGAAAATGTAGCCCACGGTTTATGTTAGACTTTATCTCATCTTGTTATGCTTTCAGTATCCATAACTACTCTGTTTGCATTGTTCGTTCAATTATAATTAGATTAAGACAATAAAGCGAGTGGGACAACAACCATACTCTGATAATGGTAATGTGATTAGGAAGCATAATCACTGTAACATGAAGTCGTCTGATTGCAATCTCATCAGGAATGATATGTTTACGATGCCCATTTTTAAAAAATGTGTTTCAGATATTTTTTCCAGCTCACCTTGACTTATCTTATCTTAATGTATAGAAACTGAGGCTCAAACAATTAGCCAGCCATTCCAAACATATACAAATTAAATTGTTTTAAAATTATTTTAAAATAAATATAAAATTTTACAGTCACAATCAAGTTTATCAACACAATAACTTCCATTGTGCTTCAAGGTATCCCATTCAAAAAAAAAAAAAGTTTACCAAACTGTCGATCATTTGTCAGTTTCTCTCACTTGGTAGGATGAAATGAACTTTGCTGTAGCCAAATGAAAGTAAGTCATGTTAGACATCTGTATAAGAACCCACCCGGATGATCTCTTCTTCTCTCATACTGTACCACTGCCACAGACTGACAACCTCAAGACAGTGATCAAAGACTTCATAAAAAAAGCCCAACCGAGACTCGTACTGGACACTGTCAACCATGTCATTTCCCAGCACCATTCACAGTCTCAGATCATGTTCATCACCCCAACCCATCATTGCCAGGGTCAGACACTGCGAACACTATTCAAAGAGAAAGGAAAGAAAATGGAAGGTAAGAACCAATGTCCACATGAATTACTCAAAATAAAGAATAAAAGAGCAGACAAACAGAAAATAGGAATCTGACAGTGGACACAGATTTATTTTGTAGGATAGATTTGCCTCCATTTATCTACTGTATAACGCTATTAAAGCACCAACCGTATAAATAGAACTTCCCTCTACCAAAGAAAAAGTAGTAGTAATAGCTGTAGTACAGTAGTAGTAGTACAGTAGTAGTTGTTGTTGTTCTTATAGTAGTAGTAGTAGTAGTTGTTGTTCTTGTTATTGTAAATCTGATCTCACACATTGGTTTTCAACGGAAGAAAGGGAAAAAAAGAAAGAAAAAAATCAGTAAGGATGACCTTCCATTGAGGAGATTGATACTATTTTCATTTTCATACCATAGTGAATCACAGTGAATGAATGCATTGTAATGTAGGATTTTTTTTCTCTGATTGTTGTGGCTAGCTCTCTTCTAAAGCCCATGAGAGCGTCTATCCTTTTGTGCCTTCTGTGTCCTGTTGATTTGGGGCCGGTGCAGATTGGCATTAGGTGGGGAGATCTCCACAATCCCTCCCAAGACCACCCATTATAGGCTAAATGAGTATAATCTGGAAAACGTGCGGTGAACTGGCTCCCTCCCAAGGGCATGGGGGCTTTTTAACAACCTGGATTTGTATGGTTCAACCCCTGCCTAAGAGTGGAAGACTACCCAACAGGGGGCAATTAAAGGCACCCAGTTACTGAAAGAGAGAAATGCTAACCCTGACAATCCTGCGCAGTGTCCTCCACTGCTGCTCTAAGTATTCATGTAAACTGCAGCATCGGACTGATGCCTTGACTGCAGAATTAAACCACTGCACAAATGGATCTTAACACTTGACTGCAGCTTTTATGCCAGGTAATTTATTAATGGTTAATTTCTATATGGAAAGACCAAACTGCAAATAATGACTGACATTGCGCTTGTTACTGTAATTGAGTAAGTCTTGTTCTAATACTTCTCCAGGGTCTAGATGCACTTCTCAATTAATCTTCACCAAAAGCTCACTTAACACTGTCGGCACCCTATAGGCCTGTGATGTAGGCTTGTAATTATTTAATACATATTGGTTTAGTTCTTGCATCAATAAAATTTCACTTTTACTACTTCACACTTGTACTACTTCTGCTTAGCATGCTGGTGAAGAAAAGAGGAGTTTTCTACACTGAAGCTCCTGCTGACAGATCTCTATAATGTCAGATCACGTCAACGGACGCCTCGGTGTGAATCCTTATCTTCATTTCCTGAGAACTACAGGGAAAAATCCTTAGTTCAAGATTCACCATGTTCAAGACTCACCATGTTATACCACTTGTTTGAGGAGTAACATTAAGCCACTGTCTGTTATTGTGTCCCTGAAGCTCAAAACAGACCTTTTCCATACAGTACCTGTGTGAGGAAGAACAACAAGGGTGGTCTGAAAGGGTCTATTGTCCCTGATATTTCATTTCAAGGCCCCATAAATAGCATTAGCTTGCTTCTACCTGGGGATGCTTTTTGTAAACCCAGCAACAGTTCAGCAACAGGTCATAGAAGATGTATAAAAAAGAAAGAAAGAAATATTTTCTTGTTTGTATTAATGCAATAATAAACACATTTGAAGCATGGCAAATAATATTTCAGTATGGAACAGTGCATATAAAAAGTAATAGTGTCTTAGGCCTGTCCACTCTCTTTTACCATTACTATTGACACTGTACACTTTATATAAGTTATACTTGTATAATAATAGTCACTGTTATACAATCCTTCTATTAACTAAATGTCATGACACGTGTCATATACATCACAGCTACCTTAAGATGTTTCTTCTATCAGTCAAAAATGATGCCAACACTCTGTCATTTCATTACACAAGAGCCCATGTGATCAGTTTATTAGTCATTCAAGGACTTCCTGCCTGCAATCATGTGCAAACTTATTCAGATGATTACACTAAACAACCAGATGATTGCATGCAGGAAGGCAAATGCCTGTGATTCTGATGGCACTCGTATCTCTTTAGAATATATTTGGCTATTTATATCTATACGTTTCATATTTAGTTTTAGTTTGATCTCCTCTATCATTATTATTACTGAGGCTTTTTGCTCTTTTTTTCCCTGCACAGAAAATCATTGGCCAGATGCCAGAGTTTAAAAAGGCATTTGGGGGGAATAAGTGTAGAAATAGATAAGGCAGGCTGGAAGAAATTAGATATAATCTGAATTATATTGTGTCCTTGTGAATACCAAAAGGTGGCATTTCCCTTTTGACCTTCACTCTAAGTACATTTTAAATGAGATGCCCTTTACATTTGAGTATAACAGGTCAACTTTGAACACAGAGCATCTGCGTCTTTTTGCGCAGAATTTCTTCTTATTCTTCTACTCAGCAGAATACTCTGTTATTGCTTCCAGACCTGTTGAAAACATTTGGGCTCATGCTGTTTCCCAGCTTGGAAGTTGAAATGGCATTTCCCTGCTAGGCTTTTTCTGGCAGCTAGTGGTGTGAAGTGATGCTGTGGGGCATTGTGATTGGATTTGCCTTTTTGAATGTTTTGACTTTATGCCTTTTTTTTGCATCGAATGCCAAGTCTGCCGGCCTGTGCGGTGAATCAATCTCACAGAGAAGACCAAAAAGAGCACAATTAAAGCTCTAAACTGCAGATCGGAATAGGCAGCTACCAAGCCCGGGCTGCAGCTTTTAGAATTCCACACGTCTCCTCTGTAAATGACCTCCATGAGAAGTCCTTTATTGTAACTGCACTCCCCAGAAACCGCTGGATTATTTTGAACTCTTTGCAATATCAGAGCAGTGGGACACAGTAAAGACCATGTAAGAACAATGCACCCCTGTGACAAACCAGTTTTTTTCCCCAGAGATTTAAGGTGCAAGACACCACTTCAGTAGCCTTAGTCGTACCCAGTATACAATAATATAAAAAAGATCTACTGTAATGTGGAATACAGTGCCATATAAACAGAGATACACCGTGTTAGTGTTCAGTCTTCCATGATTCTTATCCAACCTTTGCAACCCCTCCACAAATGTCTTCTTACAAATGTCCCTTTATAAATCGTCTCAGCCAAAGAAAGTATCTGATGTTATCTCCACCAGATCCGGCTCATAGAATCCGAACCATTTCCTGCATATTTTCAAGTTGCCACCATCAAATATGATACACGATCACACTCTTATGGCTTGAATTAGTGACTGTCCAGCAGGGATTTTGTAGCTTTACTGCTGCTAGTAAATATGAAGAAGGGCAAAGGAGGAGGAAGTTGTGTCACCTTATTCCACCACTCCTGTCTATTGCACCGTATACAGTTATTTCAGTGAGGTCATTTTTGGTGTAAACAGTATCATAAAGAAGGATTGTTGCTGTAGGCTTAGGTGTCCTTATTCCCTGTTTTACCGTGTTGAGTGTCTGTCACTTTGATAATGATAAAGGAGGCACCACAGATGAACAAGCAGCCCACAATTACAAACATCTAATAATAGCTGTCCTTGGGTGATGTTTTGTTCTCCTGTGGCTCCATGCTATCCATTTAAATGAGCACATTGCATTGATTGATTCTGACTATGATCACTTGCTTAATCCAAAAACTACTCTTTCCTTACACTGTCTGATACTAATACTAATGGTGTCCAAAAGCAGTGTGAACATGCGCCTGTCTGTTGTAAATATACAACACATTGATCCTGTGTTTCAGATTTCAGCCTCAACTTGACATTGTGAATGTCATCTCACCAGCTTTTGGAAAGTCTTAACAAGTTATTTTTCTACTCTTGAGCTTTCTGTTCAGTAATGGTCACATGGAGAGAGGTTGCAGAGAGTCCTTCAGTGGGCGGAGCAGTCACAGAACACAAACAGACTGCACACACAACCACCTCAATGCAGACCCTAACACTTGAACACGAACACAAACGCTCACACATTAGTAGCAGGTAATTGCATGGTAATTGTGATTAATCAGGTGTGTGTGTGTGTGTGTGTGTGTGTGTCTGTGTGTGTGTGTGTGTGCGTGTGTTGCTTCATTGCCTCAGGCTAGACAGCAAATAACAAAAGGGTTTTTCTTGGCTCAAAATGAGGCGGAGGTGGTTCCATCCAGCTCGTCTGCATGTGTACTCTGCCATCAACTGACTAGAGCAAACGCGTATGTGTCACTCTGTTCATTTTTTACAATTTTATAACATTTGAAACACTTGATTCAAAACAATCAATCAGTCAAGAGCCCTATTACAAACCTCACCCCAGCTCACAACTTTCCCTAGTCTGTGAATTTAAAAAAGAATCTGTACCAATTTGGCTTTTGTGCCATAATAGACGAGGCAACAAATGGAAATCCACGGGGTAAAATAATTGGAAAAACGAAGCTTTTTTCGATGGAGACACTTGTCAGAGTTTGACGAAGGCTGGAAGCGACATGTAATGTGACCGCCCCCTGACTCACCTTGTGGCCTTGGAACTCTCTATGCAGTAAAAACTTGCAGTATAGGGAAGGTCTCGGTCAAGGTGTTTAAAAGGGCCCGCAGGAAAAGGCTAAAAGGGGCTGGATCAGGGGCCCACGGGGGCTAATTGAACATTGCAATGACAGGGCCAGTGAGGACAGAACAGAGCAAGGAGCGCTGACTCTGAGGCCACCCATTTTAAAAGAGGCGTGATCAGATTTACCGATAGGAGCAAACAGAATAGCCTGCTCCAAATAGGCAGAGCGCCTTATCACCACTCTGAGGGATGGTAGGAGAAAAAACCAAGAGGGAAAAGAAACCAATTCAGGCCATTCTTTTTTCCATTTCTCGTTCTGTCTACGATAAACGCACCCAAAAATTATTCACTAAACAAACATAAAGTGCAACAGTCCATAACTCAAATAAGCAGTATTTCTTATATTTCCACTGATAGTAACGTAATAGGACTGCAGACACCACTGGTCCAACTTTAAGTCTTTGTTTGTTTTGACAAAGGCCAAAAAAACAACCCACCAGCCCACACAGTGCCACTGTATGCTTCCTGCCCACATGGACAAACTAACATGACCGAGTCACTGTGGAACATAATTATGCACCGTTGGTGGACCAAACCTGTCTCTGCCTCCCTTCTTCCACACTGTCATTTTCGATGTTTGCTCTGGTTTACTGCTTTTGTGATACAGGATTCTGTGCTACACATTGCTCTATAAAGATAAGGCAAAACAGGAAAAAAACAGGAGCATCTTCCCTTTACTGCTGTGCAGACTAGGTATAGTGTAAAAAATAAGCAAGACGCATCTCTTCATGCGTACAATAAAGCAATTTAATTTCACGTTCAATGAGAGAGGCACCTTGTTATTTACTCATATCTTCTTGCGTTAGGCAAAGTGAAGCAGGAAAGGGGTCATAGCAGCTGAGGCTGCCAGATTCGCTGTGATGTGTGTCTCCTTCCAGATGTATTCGGTGCCTGAAGGCAGAGGCCTACCTGTCATTTATTAAACAGGTGCACTGGAATGGAAATGCCATTCATCTGCCATCTGTAGAAACTTTAGTCCCCCTTTAACTTTTATGCATATTCATTTGATGGATCACTGTGTCAAAAAAGGTGCAGCACAAATCTGAACTGTGCTCGAATGCACCGCACAGAGATATTGCCCCATGTGTGCAGCTATGGCAATCAAAAATACCTTCCGCAGAGTTCAGCGTGCTGGAGCTGTGTCAACACATTGACCTTACAGGGTATTTCTTACAAATCTTCCAACTCCCTATTGGTTTCACTACTCAAACTCTCAGCCTCCCACATCAGGCTACAGTGACTGTTCACATGCCTGCAGATTCAATTTCAACTTGAAGTAATCAGAGAAAAAAAAAAATGAATTGCCATTTGCAGAAATTAAATTTTTCTGTATTTGATCAGTGATAGGACCGCCTCAGATTAGTTCAAAGGGAGTACCTTGCTCTCAGCTGCTTGGTAATATTCAGTACACCTCAAAATCACCAATAGCATACTTTTTGGTCCGTATCTGCATCATGACATTCATAAAAACAAACGACTGACCTACAATTCAATTTAAAATGCTTTTAACTAATTCCATATATAAAGCTTTTCTTATCGTCATAATCTTTCATTGTGTTCAAGGCTGGAGAAAAACTCTACTATTTGTTCCTTCTGCAGTACATGAGTGAGGCAAGTGGATAAAGGGAGAAACTGTCAAGTAAACATTTATACAGTATGTATTGCATCAGGCATACATTTGTAATCATCATTCAATTACTCGGGTATGGCAAAAAGATTTGTCACACATCTAGACATGGACTTAGTTTAAATATAGCATGGAAGTGGACAGAAACCAAAAAATGTTCTCAAGTGCTAACATTTAAAATACTTGGCCTTACACTGCAGTTCCCATCTGTGTAAAATCAGTTAAAAGGCTCCCTGTAAATCTTCTGGCTTATCATTCTATAAAGTTAATTTTCTGAGACAATAAGCCTCGAGCATTTTTGGAGAGTCCAGGATTCCCATTTCTTTAAGGATATATCCACCGTCTCCTCTAGTAAGTTTTGTGCTGTTTCATCATTGGCAGAAACCACTTAGCCAAGGTCTACATTCAGCCCATCACTGAAATATACGCAATATTCAACCTAGATCTTTTGCATGGCACGTACAGAATTACTGTACAATCTTGAAATATTCATCTGGCCTTCATTTACAGGAAAAAGTCGTATGGTGAATACAACACGGACATGAGCAGAAATCAGAGGAACATTCTCATTTTAGTTGAAACCATGAATTATGTCTAAGCTAACATGAGTGAAAATCACAGCTACTGTAGAGCTTTGGAAAGTCCTGTCCCTAAGGTGATTGGTTAAGTGAGAGTTTTGACAAAAGTTGTCTGGCTGCATGAGATTACGCTAAGGTTTTTTTGAGTTCCAGCTAGGTGTCCATGCCAATTATAATCAAGGCCTGGAGTGAGCATGTGCCATTATGGCCCACATCAGTCCAGACTCTATGATTAATGACTGTTCGAATATGGATGTGGGAACAATGACATTGATAGATGTCACCTTGCCGATGACGCTTTTAACTCACTCCTAAATGGATTTGGTACCGTGCATGACTAACTGTGTGTCTCTGTTTTCTCTCCCCTCTCTCTTTTTCGCCATTTTCTCCCTTTTTCTCTCTCCTCTGTCCATCTGTCTCTCTTTCACTCTTGCTTCCGAATGAATGCTGCCCTTCCTCTGCACCAGGTAAGAGACAAGTTTTTTTTTTCTTCTCCACACAAACTCACACTTAATATGAAGCAGCAGTGTAAGTGGTCTGAAAAGAAAACCATCAGTTTGCCAACACCAATGCAGAACAAGACTTCATTGCACATGCTTTTGGTCCTTTGCCTCCCGCTGGCCTGAAGAAATCCACACACTCGTCACAACAGCACTGTTGTCTTCCCTGCTAATATGGCTTTGAATACTGAATAGAACACATTGGCCCACTTTGTCATAATCCCACACTAAGCCATGACACTGGGGGGCTCAAGGCTTTGCCCATATATGCACATAATTATGGTTTTTCAATGCCTAAAAATCACTGTTGGTTGTTTCTCTGTTTATAATGAGATGCACAGCCTTGGGAGCAAGAGGGGATTGGAAAACAGATGCCGCTGTACCTTAGAGGTTTGAAACACACCAACATGAGTGAATGATGGCTGGCTGCCTTGGGTTGACCCCCTGTGGTAAAGTAGGCAGATGCCTATTTGTTTTTAGTTTTTGACTACATGTCATGTAGTTCATTTAGAACCAAAAAACGTCCAAGAGATAGATACCTGACCTAATTCACTGACTGCAGGCTAATACTGTATTTTGACTCTTTGCACAAGTTTGTTAAGAAGTTACTGTTTCTTACTAGATTGCACACCAGCACTTCATTAGGGTGGGGGGCAGAGTTTTTAGTTTTTATTTAGGGGAACATCTTCAGGGGGGAAAGCGTTCATGTTGCTCCCCGCTATGGATTAAGGGCTCATTGAATGAGCCGTGGACTCCTAATTGAGATGGCAAAGCCAGAGGGACTCCTGAGTCTTGCTTAAGCTAACAAGTATTTAGAGATAGTGGGTAAGAAGGAAATGAGGTGAGTGACAGAGATGGGGCAGTGAGACGCGGTTATATGGAGGGTAGTAGAATCGGAAAAGGATTAGATAAAGTGGTATTTGCTTGGGAGGGGAATATTGACCAGGAGGGGGTGGGGGCATGGATTGTGGGAGCTAAGTATTTGGAGTGTGCATAAATCAAATATAAAAATTATAGAGAAAGCCTGGAAGAGGAAGGGATAGATCAGGGCTGGAGTGCGGAGTAAGGCAGTAAGGTGGAGGGAGGTTTAGGGGGTAGATGGACAGATAGGAGCTAGTGAAGTGTGAAGACTCTGGATTTCTCTATCAGTATTCTGTCTCTGCGACTGAGCTTCAGGGGCTTCCCGCAGCAATGTCTTCTGTTCTGCTCAATCTCTCTTTTGCATGCACATGTGCATACACACATGCACATACAGTAGGTATGCTCTCCAGCACAAATAGAGTCAGACACACCTCCACTCGCTGGCAAACACCAACAAACACAAGCTGAATAAACACTTTGTCAGTTTTATTTTTTATAGACATCAACACCCACGGCAATAAACATGGGGAATTCTCTAACTACAAGCATTTTCCCATTGTATGTAAACCCACAACTGCACTGTGGTGAAATTCCATGTCCATAGATTATGCTAAGGCAAGGCTGCTAGCTAAAATCATGAATAATCTCATGGCTGAAGAAGTAGCGCTGGCTGTATGGGCATCATGGATTGTGATGGAAATGAGCCTTTGTGTCTGGATGATATTGTACTCGGCAACATCTTAGTTTTCAGAATATAAAAAAGAATTCACTTCAAAATAAAATTCTCCAGTCTCGCCAAATGAGGACCAGAGATTAAAGGACAGCACAAGCTAACTGGAAGCTCACTCAATGAAACAGAAGCTGAAATTTTGAAGTGAAATTTCTTATTGTTATAAAGGATGTCAGCACTTGAAGCAGAAAGTGTCTGTGAATATTTCTTTTATTCTTCCTTTTTTTCAACGATCACATTTTTCTTTTCTGCTAAAGAGGAACAGCAAAAAAAAAAGAGAAGAGAACTATTTCATTTTGTTTGTGGCGCGTTTGATAGAAAGAACATACTTTTATATTGAATTATGTTTTAAACAAAACTCTTGTCTCCCATCAGTTTGTATTTTGAATTTATTACTGAGTACAACAAAAATGTTGACTCTTTAAAGTGACAGTGCTTTGAGACACTTTACCTTAGTAATAGTGGATTGTCCCTTGATCCCAAGAACTCACTCATTAAAGCTCTTCTGATACAGAACTCAAGCTTTTAGACTTGGGTCTTGTCGGGGAAGTTGTGCATGTTTCCTAAGTTTAACGCTGAATGAACATTGCCAGACACTCCATCTAATGACTAATGTGTATTTAAGCAGTGGCACATTTGTGTGGGCACCTGCTGTTTTGGTGCACAGCCTGAAAACGTCAGACAGCAGACTGGGCTGCTTCTGTTCCCTCCTGCTGTTTGTTTTGGTTTGAGAAAACACCTGAACTTTGTGAAGCATACCTTTTAATCCACTAAGTGTCATTGCTAGTTTTAGGGCAAGTGCAACTACTATGTTTTCAACCAGTTTATTTATTTATAACACCTGTTCACTCTTGCTTTATGTAAAAGTTTAAATTGGATTGCAGCAGAGACTTTTCTACTGCACATAGCATACTTAATGGACATTTATAGCTCATACAGCCCTACTTCAAAAAAGCTGAACTATTCCTTTAAATGCATGCAGCATGAGGAAAGTGTACGTTAAATATAGGATACATTAAAAAAAACATCACATCCATCAACTTCACAAAGAAACTGATTTCAGGTTTGCACATGAAGTGAAATGACAAATAGGAAAGCAGGAGCAGCTTGATGTCTTCAGAAAGATTTTATTTTATATTAAACTAGACATCGAAAGGAGTGCCAACGCTTTCTGTGTACACTTTCGTTTTAGACTGATGTGAAGGCACAGAGCAACATCCTGTACTTGACTAAAAAGGACTTTCAATAAGAGCAAAACACATAATTTAGGTGCTGCTTAGCCCCAGAGGTCGACTGTGCATCTCATTAGCTTGTAACAAAAGCTCTGCCATAACAATCCATTAGTTGAAGAATCAACTGCAAGCAACCTGCCTCTACAAACCCACACCCAGCAGTTTGTTAGGAATGCCTTCATGTTGTAAATCCTGTTCTGCCACCCTAAAGGTGCTCAACTGGATTCAGATGGTTGGTTGGTACCTTGGTACTGTGGAGGCCACTTAAGTTTGCTGAACTTATAATCATGCGCTACTGTTGTTGACTTTTGCCTTCTTGAAGTAGACATTGGGAGATGGAAAATTGTGACCGTAAAGTGGTCAGCAGCAGTACTCAGACAAGCTGTGCCATTCAGACCATGATTGATTGGTATCATGTTGCTGAAGTGTGCCAGCAAAACATTCCCCGTTCCACCACCACCACGACCAGCCTCGTCTGCACTGTTGACCTAAGGCAGGTTGGATTCATGGATCCATGCTGTTGATGCCAAATTCTTACACTGCCATCTGTGTGCAGTGCACAGCGCAGAGACTGAGATTCATCAGACAAGGCGATGATTTTCCAGTCTTCAGCTGTCTGGTCTTGTTGACTCCGTGTCCAGCACAGCTACAGTTTTCTGTTCTTGACTGACATGAGAGGAACCCGACGTGGTCCAGTGCTGTTGTAGCTTGTCCACCTCAAGGTTCAACATGTTGTCTGTCCTTTCTGCAGTTGAGATGAGTGGTTATCTGAGCCCATGCAGCCTATCTTGTTAGCTCCAATCAATCAACCAGAGGACAAAAGAAAGGAGTCTTCTCCTTGTTATTCCACTCATTAACTAAAGAACTAAATGTGTAACAGAAAGAGAGAAATCTGCACGCCCATGGATCCACCTTTGATCTGAACAGTCCCTGACTGACACACAGTCTATCACACTGTCGACCTCTACTACTAGTTATCTTGAGTGTGAAAGCCCTCGGCTCAGCCCTGGTTATTTACGCTACTCTCACTTTGACATATTGGTGTGTGCTAATAAACTCAGGTGTGTTAGTCACTGACCTACCGATATGTTCACTCAGTCTAAGGAGATCTCAGGGGTAAGGAAGCAGAAGAAAAGCTTCTCAATAGAGCTGTTTTGATTCTGCATGCCATGCGTGTAATTGACCTCTCCCTCTCTCTGTTTCTGACTCGTACTTCTCACTTCCTTTTTTTTTCCCTTTACTGCCACCTTTATTAAAAATCACCTGACTCCACTGAATAAAACCTGAACCAATTCAAGTTTTTTGCACATTCAAATTAATGGGTTTGTTGGTTGATAGCAATTGAGTTGGCCATGCAGCTTGATGTTAAATTTGAAATATTTTTATTTTAGTTTGATCCACAGTTTTAATAAAAAACCGTATAGTTTTTCTTTTCAAAATGATTTCTATTACACACTTGAGTGGATTAGATTTCTGCTTTGTTTTTTTTTCCCCCAACGTGATGACATCAGACTTTACCTCTTGCGACTGTACATTATAGAGCCACAGCAGCATATTTCCTGTTTGGTTTCATGGAGGACACTGTGATTGCTGAGCCTGCAGCCTCTGGTAGCTTTCTTGCCGTGCTCTGGTCATGGGGTCAAAGTTCTGTCCAGTTATTTTGTCCTGGTATGGGCTCGGGCCAAAACTAACTGCAGTTCCTTGCAGTGACAGCCACCCGTGGCAGAGGTTGTCACATACTTTAATGATTAATTTTTCACTCAGAGCCCCCCCCCCCTCCTCATGAGACAGAACCAAACTGTTTTCACAGGTCAGAGGAGAGAGTCAAAGCACGTAATGGATTCCTGCTTTATCTCTAAATGGCCCCCTTCTATTATGAACAAAACAAGTAGACTGAGAAAGAATAAAGTCACTGCTATTGGAGAAGTGGATTATCTGGCCTGGTGTGGGTTGTAATTAAGTTGGATAAAAGTGTATTTTTCATGAAACGCATATCTTTATGTTTATCAATTATATTGTCACGTACCTAGATTTGTCATTTTAAAGGTTATTTTTGTCCCTGTCTTACAACAACCTTGCTTATGTTTTGTACAAAGAACCCTTGTTTTTACTTATAATAATTAATTTTTCCCATCACAGTGTTAATGATTTCTTATACAATTACAGATGAGATAAACGAAAAATAGGACAATAAATCTCAACTACAGTACTGAACATGCAGACTGTATTCCCAGCTACAGCTGTTGCTTCATGTAAATATTCATAGTGTCTGTTTTTTTCTGCTGACACCTGTCCTGTTGGGGTAAATGAAGCATGGAGAAAGGGGTGTTGCTTGCTTGCTGCCATCTTACCCAGAGGATGAGTTGACTTCAGGAGGTGTTGATGGTTTAATGAGCGTCTGGCAGCAAGCTACTGTATCTCTGTGCATATGTGAGCGTGTGTACTCTATGTGTGGTTTCTTGTTTACCGACGCCGCGGTGATGGTTTTTGAAACGGCCAACCACTGCCCCTCTCTCTGTGCCTCATCAATCTGCAGGAAGCCATGGTCTCATTTAAAAAGCAAGAGGGTCCATTAGCACTGCATGATCTGACACTGTCACTGCGAGGCTTGATACAACCGACAGCTAGGCGTGGAGATGTACAGATGTTTGATTTGTGAGTGTTTGTGTCTGTTTGCAGTGGTTCCTCATTATGGCCGTGGTTTTTTGCAAAACACCAAACAGATTCAGAATTCAGAAATGGCTGTTGACCTCGGCAGGTCAGGCTCTTTTCACCTCAGCCCACACAACATTGATATACAGTATGACCAATCCTCTGCAGCGCAGCTTGTTATCCTCTCTGCGTGGCTGGGTATCTCGTTAATGGTAATATTCAGTTGGTTTTTAAGGAGTATCTTTGTGCTGGACCACTCTGCTAAGATTTTTGCCAATGCCTTGTGGCTGACAATCTCTGAGTGTTGAATGATTATATTCTTTTAGGTCGATTTGAGGGGCGGTGAAAGTTTATTCATGATTTGATTTTTTAAATTTTTTTTATCATCTATGATATCTGTTAAATTGGTGGTTTTAAGCACTTTGCTTTCGTAATTGCTGTTTGTGTTGTCCTCACTTTGTCTGCGCATTTGTCAGTGTTGACATAAGTGCTCTTTTTTTTGTAGCTCAAACGAAATCACCACATTAAAAATACATGTCATTCACTTGATGAGTTAAGTTGCCAGATGCCATCGTGATGCCACAAACACGGAGCACCACTCCCGAGGGCCACAGATGGGAACTCATAGAAACTGACATAACGCTGGCCTTGTTTACACTTGTTAAAGGAATAAAAAACACACACACAGAGAATGTTGTGGCATTCTGAATCTGTCAATAAATAAATAATAGCAATCAACAGGGAATACTGCCATTTGCTAATTAAGGCTTATTGGTATTAATACACATCGACCTGCAGCTGCTGCTAATGCACTCCTCAGCACTATGTCACACCTTTTAAGCCAGTTCATAATTGTATAGATTGCCTCATGGTCTGGTTGTGCAATCTATATGTTTATAAATGTTAATCTAATCTTTTTTTTTTATATATATACAGTATATAATACAAAAACCAATACAGTGTCAAAGAATTGTAGTTTTAGCCTGACTGAGTTTTGTGATACTTTGCCGTTGCTGCTGTTTTGTTTTTGTGTTTTTGTTTGTTTGTCTTTGATTTTGAAATGTTTTGTTGTTGTTTTCATTGAAATCCTGAAATGCATCAGTGACTTTTTGATTATAAATGTTTGATGCCAACCCCAGGAACTTTGAGGTAAGCCATCAGCATCAACCTCCCTTATCCTCCATGCATTAGCACTTTGATATCTGGAGTAGCTGAGGCTCACAGTGCAGCTCTTTGTTTCAGATATGTGCATCTCTCTGATGTGGTGTATGTGCCCGACATGTAGATCAAGGCAATGAAACAAGCAGCGGAGGACCTTTCTAAAAGTTCACTCCTAGCCTCCTCTTCTCCCCACCTGCCTCACATGAACAGCATTGCTCTCCTGACTAAATTACAACATCTTTATCGTGGGGCTACAGGTCTGCTCCAGTAGTTCAATTTGGATCAAACTTGTTAGTATGAGCTGGTTTCAAAGTTGTCGACAGTGTTCATGGGAGATTTTCTGCATTGCTTTCCTCTTATCGCACACAGCTCACTTTGTTCTGACCTTTTTAATCCAGTCTCATTTAGATTAGTTAAATTGTGTTTTCTGTATCCTCACAGGCTTTCCTACTATTTATGTAATGAAAACCACAAAAAACACGATATGCAAATACTGGTGGGAAAATCTATCATTTGAAAAACCATCAGTCTGAAACAATCAATTGCTTTTTTTTTTTTTTTACAGAGGGAGGGTTTTTGTTATTCAGACTGAAACATTGGCAGAAAATAAGTGAAACATTATTCCTATATCTGCTAATTTTATTTTGCCACAGTTTCACAACAACACACATTCTACTTCAAACCGTACAGTTTAATCATCGATGGCAATAGCAACGCAATCAGCGATTAACATCCATTCATGATTTTGTTTTAAAGCTATTGATTTTCCTTTTTTCCTCTCGAACATTTGTAGATTTGTTCTTCGCCACTTCCTCCATTTTCAAAGTATAAAATACTGTGAAATTATCTCCTTCTTCTGACAATGTCTACAGACAACAATGATTGGGGCGGAACAACAAAAAAGAAAAAGTTGTTTTTAAAGTTATCTTCACCTCGGATGGTCCCGGCCAATTTTCTGCCAAGTGTTTGTGTTGCTGTGGACGTAAGAAGCAACAATCAGCTGTTGCCTCGTTTTCTGCACCTTGTCATTTGCCTTCTCCAAGGAGGCTGAATAGTTTGAAATCTCACAGCCTCATACCTTACTTTTTCTTTTTTGAAATGGGCACTACTATTGTGGTGTTCAAGGGCACTGGCTGTGAAGAGATGTGTCAGTCACAGCAGCAGACCAATATCCCGAGTTTTCAAATGTACAGGTCAATTCTTCTCTATTCTTGGTGCCTTGTCACTGAGGATCTTGCTGAATACCTCGGTGATCTGTCAAGGAGACGGCCTCTCACCCGCCTCGTTTTTTTTTTTTTTTTCCTTCCTACCACTTTCTTTCCCCTGCTGAATTACTGAATACTTTTTCTGTAACTCTTTCAGACCATCCAAGAGTCACCCTTCAAGCTCAGCAGTTGTGGCCAACACCACTGGAGCTTTTCTGGACCACTGTTAACTCCACTGGCTCAGGCTATGCTAACAATGAACATCAAAAAACCCTCCCTTGTTAACATGACGATCTTCCTTACTAATTGCGACCAGCAGCAGGTTTTTGATCCGATGCTATGACAAGCACAGAGCACCTTAAGGCTTCCTGATAAATTATAGTAATATACATGCACTCACAGAGTGTGAGCAGCTGACAGCTTAACCTCTTTTTTTCCATGAGCATTTCCTAAACTTGTGGCCACATGACTGACAGAACAATTTAACAATCATTCATCAATCGGCGGCCTATGGTGCAACAGTGTTGTGCATGCTCAGGGGCCGATGGGAGATTTTTCTGCTCTGCAGTACAATGAAGTTTATTCACCTAAGTCATGCACACTTCCATTAAACATTCACTGTGAAAAACTCCAGCTATTTAGTAGCTAGTTGGAAAATTGTATTTTCAGCGCAGCTCAGTCTCTCAGTCACTTTTGACAATTTGTGAATAGAGGCGACCACATCTTTTAAAAGAGCTTGGTTCCAGAGCTTATGGTGTGTCATTTTCCATCACCAGGGTTCACAGTGTTCAAATCTGTTCCTCCCCTGCTGTTTGCTAGCTGGTATAGGACTTGACCTCTACGTGGTTTTGATCATAGAGGTCCTGAGCCCACAATAATTTGGCAGAGCTTTATTTAGAAAGTGCTGTGTGCTGCCAAAGGATAGGGTCCGCCCTGATCCACAGGACATGTCTGCAAGTCTTTGACGTCCCCATTCTGAGAAAGTTTGGATCACAGGGATCTCTTTGAGACACTGTTTGTCTCAGAAAACCATGCTCCTCTGTAATCCTTTTTAATACAGCAAAGCCACATTTAGACAGGATTAAATATTAGAGGGCATAGTGGGAAGTAAAATATTCACATATTAATTAATAATTTCAGATTATATTTTTAACATGGCACAATCATAGGAATGTGGTCTGACGTGGACACTTGGCAGGAGAATAGTGATTCCTACCTGTAGCTGGCAATAAAACAACCCATTTGATGAGCTCTTCCTCTGGCTTCAGGTCATTGATTTTCAAATAGGCCTGCATGGTGGCATTAATATGTTTCTGTCTGTTAGAAAGGCATTCTTGACTAAAAGCAAATTTCATGCTGAGCCAGCAAGTTCACAGACAAACAAGAAAAGAAAGGGCATTTGCATCATTCTCATAGTGGTACAGTCCATCCTATACTCTAGAAACAAAGAAAGCAACTTAGATGGTCCACCAGCTCATTACAGGGCATGTGGCAACGATGTACTGATATGAGTGGCAGCAGAACCCTCCTTTTTAATGTTGTTACTGCTTCTATCTTTAACTAGAGTGGGCTGCTCAAAAGAGGGTGCACAAGGTCAGTTTGAAAAGTGATTCCACTTTGCTGCCACTTTGGTGTGAAAACATTTTTTATCTCTGAGTGTACAAGTGAACAACACAACAAAGCCAGCTCATGTATTATTAAAATTTAAGTGTGAAAAGTCTTTACACTACAGCCTCGTTGTACTGCAGGTAGTCCGGGATAAAGCATGTCTCAATTTTGAACTCATATTAATAGCATGTAATTTTCATGGTGTTGGAGAAGGGACGTGGAGATTAGAGCAGCAGGTGGCACTCTTTTGTCCAGCCGCCCGCAGGTCACAGTGTGAATGTTTAACAGTATGATTAGAGGAGAAGTTCAAACAATACGTCAAAGAAACTAGAGAGCAAAGATTGTGAGACATCAAGGTGACTGTTAGGTGAGGTGAATGATGATGAAACTTTGCCGTAGGTTGTGGTCCTGAGTCAAAATTGCTCATCAAGAAATCCATGGACCTGTTTAAATGTGCTGAATACCCTTTCCTTGTCTTTCACACTGTGCAGCGAACACTAACCTGTGTTGGAAAAGTGCTACGTTTTCACTCTTCGCTGCTTCTGTTGGGCAGTTTTCCCACACACAGGCTTTTTTTTTAGTTTTTTTTCCCCTCACAAACAAGGCCGACGCTGCTCCCAACACGCTGCTGTTCATCTTTGCTAATTAAGGCAGACAACATGTTAGTCACAGTTATGCTGACAATCAATCACCTAGGAAGACGATGAAACTGGGGGGCAGATGTAAACACACATGATGAATGTTCTGTCCTGCATGTCTCTTGGCCGGTCGTATTGTTTGTTCCAGTGACTGTGTTGCATGCAAGCGTTGTGTATTAGTGCTGTGAGAAATATTGACATGTGAAGTGGTTGCACTGTACTCAAAAAAAATCTGTTATTTTAGGTTGTTTTAGCATTTTTGAAACTGGTTTTGGGTTTAACCTTAATAGGACTGCAAATTATATTGTTTTAGCAAGGTCATGGTGATGTACTGTAAGCAGACTAATTAACTCCAACATCCTGATGCTACATCTTCCCATTTTCTAGTCAAGACAAAACAAAGGAAACATGTATATATAGTCATAATTATGTCTGTGTTATCATTTTCAAATTCAAGTAGGTTGTGAAAATAACTTTCTCGGGGCTGACATGCAGCTCATTACAGTGAGACTAAATATTTACCTTCAAACCATTTACATTTTTATAATTGCCATGTAATCTGGAAAAAAACACCCACACACCAAACATGTACAATAAAGTCAGACATTATGCTGTGATTTCAGCTATATTTATTTTTAAAATGATCACTTGGAGGGAAAGTCTTTCAGCCACTGTCTGGGTATCAATCTATGGCTCTGCTGAATAGACACAGACAGAGGGTGTTGTTGGTGACTCTCCTCTAAGAAGCCAGGTTTTGTCCACAAATTACCTATATTTGTTGGTAGAAAGAATTTTGGAGGGGAAAAAGGAAACTATGGCAATTTAAAAAAGAAGAACACCCAATGGAGACAGTCCAACCCCGTCACAGGGCAACGATGAAACTATGATCCCTCAACTCATTAAGTCAGTCAGTCTGCAACATTTGTGAATATGAGCAAAAATACCTGGCAATTTTCTTTTTTTCCCCGGGTTAAAGTATCTTCCAGAGGTCTTTTTTTTTATTTATCTCAAAGCGGTGCACAGCGCACAGAGAAAGAATCTGTCAGACAAAAGAGACATTCATCTGTGTTCAAAGTTGCAAAGTACCTAAGGTCTGCTTTTATAACGGCAAAATAAAAGTTTTAAAGGCCACTGCACCTTTTTCAAACAACTGAAGGACTGAAAAAAACGATATTTGTTGTTGATGTAGCTGTTATTTGCCCTTGGAAATATTCTCATTTTCATTTCACTGTGTTTAGCTTTGCAAAATAGAGTTAGTGATATGATTCCTTTAGCTTTTCTCAGTTGCATTTATCAAACTATTGTGTTGTACATGAAGTTTAGATGGTATTGCACCATCATCATCTCAAGCATGCTCAAGATAGAAGTGAAATATTAACAAACAACCTTTTGCTGATGATTTTTTTTCTCTAAAACTCAACTCTCTACTCAACCGCACCGCTTCCTCTGTGATTACCACAGCTGGTATTTGTAAATGACAGTGACTTCACCTCATGGTATGCATGAACTGCTACTACTGATATTTTGATGTGGTTGCAAAAAAGGTTAAAATAGAGAAAATGGGATGGTGCACAAACTCAGAGTGTGATCGTTGAAAGCATACGTTGATGCAATCAGTTACCATTCACTATTTATACAGCAATCTGCAACCAATGCCCTTCTTACCTCTGAAACCATACTGTCTATGACTGCATCTCTCTAAATTTGATGTTGCACATACAGTAATAGTCGCATAAACGGGAAATAAGTGGGAGACAGGGCTGCATACTGTATGGTTGTTCTATAATGTTTGAGGCAATAGCTGGTGGTTGCATAAGATTGCATTATTGCTCAGGGATTTCTGTTGAACTGTACGGTAGTATATATTGCCTCTGAATAGTATTTGTATTCAGGCTTCAGCTCTTGTGTTGCTCGGTCCTGTTGCACAATGTTTTTCTCCCCTTTGTCAACAGATATGTGTGATGTTTTGCCTGTTTGCCCAGTAAACACAATCTCTGCGTACAGTACAGCCCTAATGGCTCAGTTGGCTCAAAGCTTGAACAGTGTGGAGGAGCACAGCTCTGATGTCAAAGCACAGAAGTTATGCATTTTCCATAAAGCATTACAGACGAGCCTCAGGTGTATTTTCCCTCCAACTTCTGCACATTCTCTGTCATCACAACCACTGTGCTACCTCCACTAGAGAGACTTAGCGAAGGAGCTGCAAAGACAATGGCTCTCAACAGCTGGTGCGTCCTTTGGAGCAAAAGGATTCTGTTTCAGTCTTTGACAAATTCATCCAAACACATGAGCATGTGGTGTTTTTGACACACATGCACCCACCTTCAATCAATAAGGCATACTAGTGTAAGGGATTCACAGTTGGTTATTGCCTATTATAGTCTGATGATTTCTTCAATTATAGCTTTGTTATAAAATTCCTCCTGCAATGGTTGTCATCTCTACTTCAGCTTCCATTATTACTGCACCGTACAAGCTTCTGCTCCTAATATGATTACATTTTCTCTACCTATCACATTTAATACATACTTTTTAGCTGAAGTACTGAATTCTAAAAAAAGTCCCACTGTTCACTTGACCAAGGATGAAAGTATCAGTGTGCATCAGATAGGCCCACTTAGATATTAAGAGGTAGCTCTTGATATTCACACCATTACACTTGATCTCAGTACAGGTGGGACAAGGTGAAATTAGCTGGTGAAATTCAGAAGCTCAAGTCTGTGGTTATTATAATGGATCAAATGTTTTACAGCAAACAGAGACCTGCGGAGAATATTGACACTATAGAGGAGACCCCAAAAGGTTTATTCAGTAGATAAATAATATAGGTTTTTCTTGTTTTTTTCACAGCAGCAGGCATTATCTGACCAGCCATGTGTGTCTTAAATGCCAGGTTGGAACAGGCCAAGTGGTTCACTGTCTGAGTTTGTGTTGAGTTTTGCTGTGTGCCAGCTGAAGAAAGTCTGACGCACACTCACACTCAATCCTGGTGCATATCTCCTGACATGTCAGCAGGAAACACATTCATCTTTGTAGATAAATGAGATGTTACCTAAAGAGGAATAGTGTCGGTTCATGGAAGCAGGCGTATGGAAAACTATAAATAAATGTGGAGCAGTGTGGAACAAGGTGCATGCAGTTCCATAGGATACAGTACATGTAGATGTGTATATATAGATGTATATGTACAGTAGATGGTGTTAGGGTGCACTAAAGCAGAAAGTGATAGAAGGTATAATTACTGTCCAAGAGCCATTATCACTAAAGTCGTAGAAGTGGGGCATCGTGAAGTCAAATGTCCTCCCACTGCAAACCGTTGAGTTCTAGGTTTTGCTTTAATTTTTACATCTCATCCTTTTCTTCCATCTGAGCAGCGATTAAACTTCAAGCCCAATCAGCTCAAGGTCAGCCCATTGACTCTGAAACACTAAAAGGGAGGGAGAGGCTGAAGAGGACATGTTACAGAAATAGAAATAAGCGATTGAATGGATGGGAAAAATACAAAGATGTGTGGAGAATGGAATGGGATCAAAAAATAATAATATTAACACAAAGATAAAAGAGCTCAAACTCCATTGAAACAACAAGTCATTGACATTAGTTTGGACTCTGATGTCACTTTCTCCCTTTTGTATCTTTGTATGATGCCTCCTTGTTAATTGCCGTTGTATGAGACACTCCCTCACTAATGTTGTGTCATCTCTCAAATCTGACCAAAGGCCGTCTGATGCGCCCGACCACCCCCTTCATTTCTCCTCTCAGTGGGTCGACGGGGGCAGGTCACTGTTGTGACATCACAGTCGGTGGGACAGGTCCATACCATCAATCAAACCTAAAGTGCCTATGAGAGGCCTTTAATATTTTACTAATTAAGATTGCTGAGTGCTCAACTATAATTCACTCCCACTAAAGTGGGGCTGGGTTCACTAGAAAGTGTTAAGTGACATTGATTGCCCTACGGTAGTGTACCCTCCATAATGGGTTTCAGGAGATTTGCCCTTCTTCTTGCCTGTCCTGCTATGGTTGATAGGAAGATGCATGGTAGTCTGCTGAATATGTAATGGATGTAGTTTGTTTCAATCCTCCTCCCATTTGGCTCTGACTTCTGCCCTTACAGTACAGCAAGGATGGATATTGTACTTTTACTGGTCACTTCTGAAGCGCTGTTTCTATTCCCATGGTCCATTGGGAAATTGATTTTGAATGCAAACTTTTGAATTCAACAAACCCTGCATTGGCGTCACACCACCGATCCAGTCCCCTCTGTGGTGAGTAAGCACTTTCTCATGCTGAGGCCTCCCTTGGAAGGAGTAGAAATGTGATCACCAGTTGAAAAGCACTACGCCAGCTCGGCTCAGCTAAGCATGGAATTTCTTGAGAGGATGTGCTGTTCATACACCCTCCATTTTTTGCTCTCAAATCCTCGACTTAGTTTCCACCTCGCAGCCCCTAGACAAATGTAAAGGACAAGCCAAGATAATGCAGATTTCCAGCCAGTGGTGGGATCAGCTGGAGCAGGTGGATGGCAAACCAAAAAATGTGCACAAAGTATTTGTTTTTTTAGACTGAAGGGGAAGCAGCCCTTCAGTGTCCAGGCTTCATGGTGTTTAATTCCTTCTGCTGAGGCAGGCTGTCAGTTCAAAAAGTCTATGTCAAACTCATGCTGATGACTCACTGCTTGCAGAAGAGTGCAGCCATTTGAGTGTTTAATAATTAAGAGGACTTAAAGTCTGGCAGCTGCAAAATGATTGCTGATGCACGATTCAGCAATTGGAATAACTGCACTTGCCCCTGGAATAGTAAACGTGTAGTAATGATTACTGATGTCTATATCAGATATGAACTTTGAGTCAAAGCATTACACACACCAAGGACCAGACATTTGTGGGAGGGTATGATTTAACATAATATCTGTATATTGGTTTATTTTGTTCAGGCTCTTGGTGTTTGATGATTTGTATCATTCTTGTCGTATATCACAATTTATCCGCTGCACATTTTGCATTCAATTCAGGCATCTAACACCCAGAGATGGCAAAAGTACCCAGATTCTTTACTTGAGTAAAAGTAAAAGTACCTGTGTAAAAAATTACTTAAGTAAAAGTATAAGTACTGATCCAAATATCTACTCAAGTGAAAGTAAAAAGTACAGGCTCTGAAAATTACTCAAAAGTATTATTAAAAGTAAAAAGTAGTTCTATAGCAGAGGTGTATAAAGTAGTCGGAGTGATCGATCCTGTCACAAATTGAGGATCTTTGGAGCCGTCTGTGGCCACACACAGCTGTCGCTGCTCCAGCCGCGGATCATAGCGACCGAGACTGTCTGAGAAACCTTCAAATTGTGGGGGGGGGGGGGGGTGCGGGGCAAACCGGGGACGAACGTGACTACCGTCCTCCTCCGACGGGGCCGGGCGGCGACGCCGTTTCATGGAGAACTATGAAAGACTCGGACATATTTAGGCGATCATACCCAACAAGTAGGCTGATGAAATTTCTATTTTCATTTGTAACATGTAACGAGGTGGCAAACGGAAATGTAACGGAGTAAAAGTACCGCTCCTTCTTCACAAATGTACTCAAGTAAAAGTAAAAAGTATGCTGCTTTGAAACTACTCATAGAAGTACAATTTTTCCAAAAAGTTACTCAAGTAAATGTAACGGAGTAAATGTAGCGCGTTACTACCCACCTCTGCTAACACCACGCTAATGTTTTACATTTATGATAAAATCTCACACCTTAATGTCTTTGATCGTCACCTATGAAAATATTAGACTTAAATTCAGAGGAAGCAAAACTGTTGTCTCGGTTGTAGCTTGGTTATGAAGACACAGCAGAGTGTCTCCCCTGCTGTGCTGCTGACAGCACCATCAGTCGGACACTGGGGCTGAGAGTATTGGAGCAGCCAACAGAAACAAGTCATATCACCCTGCCTCATGCTGTCCAGTGTCGTGCTGCCTCAGTTAAAGCCACCACAGTTTGTAAAGTTTACAGCCTGGCACACCATTGCTCAGCGGCAGCTAAGACAACAGTGCTGCGAGTCAACTCACAAAATACACATAGTACATTGACCTGCTGTTTGGTGACTTTCACCATCAAGTTATAGCGTACAGTCTGATTGGTTGTGTGACAAAGTTGTTGATTTGTTTTCTCATAATTTAGTGGCACAGTTTTTGAGTGCTTTAGTTCGCTTTGTTCACTTTTTGAAAATATTAATCCTGGAAACTAAACTCAGCAAGCAACTGAAATACATGGACACCTACAGCATAAATCCATGGACCCAATGTAGTGGTGCCATGGTGTGGGGGGTGTATTCTTTCTCCTTAGATGCCCATTAGTCTTACAGTAGTTTGAATGCAATGGTCTATCTTAGTATTGTTGCTGCCCAGGTACGTATATCTCTTAGTCATTTGTCATCCTCTATTTGTTATTTCTAAGGGTCAGGGTGCAGCGTGTTGCAAAACAAAAGTGTCCCCACTAACCAGATCTGAATCCGATAGAATACCTTTGGGTTGTAGTCGAGTAGGAGACTGCAGAAGTCCTGTGACACAAACATGTCGGCATGGAGGAGAACATACTGTATATGGATGTTGGAATTTTTCCATCATCTAGAGGAGTCTGTCACAAAGAAAGGAATATTTATTTCCCTAGGTTTCTTTTTTTTGCCTTTATCATTAGATCTGCATTTACATTAGAATCAGGGAAACTTTTGATAACAGGTTGCACACAGAACTGCGAGCAGTGGTTCATGCTGTGGTTTCACCACTATGGCTGATGGTGTGCAGCCACCCCACTCTTTTCAGCAGTATCCATAGCAACCAAGGCCTATAGTTAGATAAGCATGTTCAGTGAGAGGTAGATGTTCAAGGAAATATGCACAACCGTGACAGTGTATGACAAGCTGAAGTGGACCTACAGTGTTGGTTAGGTAAGACATGAGCTCATTTCAGATCCAACAATTAACCCAACAATTAACCCCATACAGACACAAGGCCTTTAAAGAGGGCAACTGGTATTCTTGATTCACTTGCTAATTGCTCATCGCTCTTCTCAGTGCATTAAGCATCAGCTGTCTGCTGTAAACATCTGGGTTCCTGGATTCCTCAAACGTTCCTCCAGCAAAATTTCCATTCCACTCTACATTGAGGACGACTTAAGGGATTACACATTTACTCATCATGTTTTCCACTTACTTCTAAAATAGCCTGTTGCAAAAAAAGAAGCTGACAAATCTCCATGTTCGTAAGAATAGGCTAATTATGCTTTTCTTAGTTAGTAGGGAACACAATGAGGATACTTTAATGGGCTGTTTAGCTGTGTATTAATGAAGGGGTCTACTCTTGGCAACCTCAGCAGCAGAACCAATGGATTTACTACATTACATGTGTGTAAGTGCAGTTGCTGAGGATTTGTGTCAGTCATTTAAGACTGTCAGCATACTAGGGAAAAATGAAGATCATCAGATGAGAATCTCTCTCAATTAAAAAAATAAAAAACATGAATAAGTTTCAAATTTTATCACTTCTGTTCAAGCACTGGGGCCTAATTAAAACAGTCATTGGAAGGAGTAGATGTCTGTTGTAATTGGTAGACCTCTGATTCTCCTCTAATTATTGTGTCTTTGTAATTTGAATTAAAGATAACTACCAGGCTCCTGTTTCCTTATTGACCCGGACAACTGGGTGTATAGGGCACAGGGGTTGATAGGGAGAAAGAGAGTAAAGAAAGAGAGAGCGGAGATGAAAATAGAAAAAGGGAGATTAATTGTCTGTTGTTCTAAGATTGGTTATCAGCTTCCAGCTCCTTGCCTTGCCTCTTTACCGGCTGGAGATGAAATAGCAGTCCTTGCCTTGCGTTTCACATGTCCGCGCTGATGAAATTAGGCCCAAAAAGAGAAAGATGGGGAATGGAGAAGGGTGGAGGCTCACGGTCGAGGACCACGAGAAAGTGAGGCGGATCTGAAACAAAGCTGGAGTGACGGAAATGAAAAGGATTAGAAAATGGACAAGATAAAGGCTAGGGTTTTATTGTTACACTCTCTGCATTAATTCAGTCCCCGCTTGACCTGTTCAGTGAACGAGAAAAAAATATTTTCTAATCATACTATTAGGTCTTGGAACATAGTTTGTAAACCCTCACCGCTAATCCTTTCTAGCTATACAACAATGAATGCAAATGCAAATACACTTTTTGCTGCTTTCAATTACTGTAATCCTGCTGGTGAAGGGGTATCTTGGGATAATACAGTGTCTGATATTTGACAGTCTGTTGGAGGTTTTCTTTTATTGTGTAATGTTGAAATTACTATTGAAATGACAGAAATGACTTGAGTTAGAGCCAGGTTACAAAACCTTGCCAGCCCTGTTAAGTCCTGTTCAGATAAATCCCCGCTAAGTGCACCAGTCCAATCAGCCTCTCTAGTTTTTTAGCGTTACTCAGACATTTCCTGGATAGCTCTGATTCAGGAATACATGGGGAGAGCGTTTTCATCTTTTTATGCCACTTTTCTGTTTTCTCCATCCACAGCCATGATTATCTTCCGTTGTGGACTGTTTGTTTTATCTAAATAAAACCAGATTAGTTAAGTTGGCACAGCACTCCCAGCTACTTCAACACTGCCTGAGCAACGTGTTGACGAGAGAGAGAGAGAGAGAGAGAGAGTGACTCCCGAAGGCAACACGCATTAACACACTGGACATCCCTTAATGCTCTCGCTACTGTCTCTCCTTGAGGGCGTTATTCAAATGAAGTCATCAATGAGTGACGGATAAAAGATTTTTCTTCAATGCAGTGTGATTTAACATGTATGCAGTGTATGACTGCATTTGTGTGTGTGCGTTGTGGCAGGATGGCCATAAAGACACTTCATCAGCATGCCATTGTCATTCAAACTTTGAATGGCAGCGACATGGACTTAAAAATAGCCAGAGGTGAGGGGCCTCTCGTCGATTACGTGGAAAAATAGGAAGAATTCAATTATGGCTGTGCATACATGTGTGAAGGGATTTAGGGGTGGCGTATTTTTGAGTTTCAATGGTGACAGTAGGCTCGAAAATCCAGGGCTAAGTTTGCCTGAAACATTAAATGATAAGGGAATTAAAAGGAAAATAGCATACATTCAGAAATTCTTGCACACGCTCAGATACACACACACACAGTGTCGACTTCCAAGCGTGAATCCTGTTCCAAACACCACCTTCTTAGACCCTGTAATAGCACTGCAAACCACCATCCAATTCAATCTCCAGATGTCGCATTTATTTTAATGCCTTTTTTTCTTTTTGTTCATCCACTAAATTGCAATACTCTGATAAAAGGCTGGAGATAAATTCTCTTTGCATTGTGAGGCTTTTCTCAGACTCATTGAGGAAGGAGTTTAATGGTGTAGTGTGATGTGGTAAGTGGTAGGTGTCCTTTCCCATGGTATCCTTTTCATTGATTGGAAAAAGGCAGTGGCAGTTCCCTTGTTGCTAATAGCCTGCTGATGTGTCTAATCGGGGACTGTGTGACCTTTACAGGAGACACCCTGCTTCCTTCCTCGCCTGCTCAGCCACAGCACCACACACACACACACACACAAGTCAAGGCCCATTAATCCGGTGAGTTAGCATGCAATCACCACGCCATATGCCATTTTACCTGTCGTCTTCAAGTGCAATTGACAGGTAATACGCATCACATTTTCAGTCTTATTCAATTTAAGAGACATCATTTTAATGGAACGTTTTATGTATTATCAGAACAAAATCATTAAAGCATCACAAGCACAGCGTAATCTTTCTTAAGCCTCTGTCATGAAGCAACGCCCTACAGGCCCAAGAAAGTGAGACATGGGGGAGTCAGAAAAGTTTGCAGAACCGCAAACTTTGTGCTAAAAAAAAAAAGTCGAGAAATCAATTTCAATCTTTCACTAAATCAGAATCACATTGTGAATATGGCTCCTGCCTGCAGGTCATCTGAAGCCATGGTGCAGGGTGTGTAATTGTGTGATCTGATCAGGCTGTAATTGTATTGAAAAGAAATAACCTCGCCTCATTCTACTTGACTGGGGCTCTCTTACAGCCGAGAGAATATTCACAATAACTTGGTCCCGGAGTAAAACTGCCTAATGAAAGTGTGAATGGCTTTCACACTTTGAGTCGTGCTGCATGCAGAAATCACAGAGTCTCCATGAGCCTGCTCGAGAAAAGGCAAATGGCCCATTGAGTCCACTTTGCCAAACAGTGGACATTCTCATGCTCATTTCAGCTTCTTTATAATTTTTCCTTAATGCTTTAATTAACTGAACTTTGATACCTGCGACATTATTATTAGAATGTAGCACTTCAATTAGAGCAGGTTCTGCACTTTTAAAGATTTAATTTCCAAGTGCACACGGCCGAGTAAGTAAGAAAAGTGTTGGGAGGCGGGCGCTTGGGTGGTACTTGAGTGGTTGGAGTCTTACCTGTTGAAGCTAGCTGATGTGACTGAGCACTTGTGGAGTTTCGGTGCTCCTGGGAAAAGAAAAACATGTTGTGGAATATTTTTTACCAGCTGCATAACTCAATGCATCCTGCAGGTCGACTGCTGTGGCCGGGCAGTTGGTCCTCACGGTGGGGGTGGGGGTGTAGCCGTAACAGCATGAGAGTGGATACGCGGCTACGGATCGGCTACCATCCTCACCACTGTCGCCAGATTGCATGCGTTTCAAGATCGCTGTTATTTTTGGCCTGACTTTCACTAACGCTCGGGGTGGATGTCTGACCGAGGGATTTTTAACACTTGACGGGAAAGCCTTTTATTTTACTTAACGTGAGGAGCTGTCAACTTGTCTCCCCTCTGTTCTGCTCTGCTCTGTGTGGGAGGGGAGGGTTTAAGACACACACAGTGGAACACAAAGAAGAGAGGAGAGAAATGAGACAATCACACTGAGTTGAAATGAAAGGAGCGCACATAAATTAGGTAAACAACATAAATGGCGCTGGTAGAGGAAACGCTTTCGTTTTCATCGTATTATCAAGAGAAAATAGAAAAATACAATTTTTTTCCTCAACTTTTGTTACTACTGTTATTTTGGACACTTAATCTTACAAGTTTTTGTGTCTGTTTACCTGACCTGCAGCTGACTCCTGTGCGTCAGATAACCTCATGGGTCAGCTCAGTAACAGGGTTTGTTCTTTGCTCGTTGGTTATTTCAAATGGTTTTTCTGCCTGCAGCTGCAAAGACACTTCATGTGTGAACACCGACTTTGAATTAAGCCTCGCTCTGTGTGTGTTCTTTTGGAGTTAGAGCCTCTTCCGCACCCACACAATCCCTTTGCTCTCCCAATATGAGACCATCGTCGATTCCTCATTGTGAGAGCTATCTGCTCACATACACCGATACATATATCCACATGAACACACCAGGCTCTTTCACTGCTTTCCTTGCCTGGATGGCTGCGTAATTGAGTTTTGGGGATGCAGCCTGGCACTTCCTCCTTGTGTGCAGGCTCTCCTCATTACACAAGCCTAATTGGGATTAGTGCAGCATTTTGTTTTGGCATTGTTCACCAGGGCCGTGGTCAATGCCAATATCTGGCTGGGTCTTCTCCCCAACTCTAGGACAAGGAGCCATTTGTGTGTGCGTTGTCTTTCGTACAGTATATGTGTGTCTTTGTAAAATACCTCTACATTTGACATTGTTGTTGGCCAGGGAGTCTCACTGTGTGCCAGTACAGACGCTCTCTCCACAGAATGCGGCAACAGCATTACGCAACTGTAAATGCTTTCATAGTGAAAGAAATTCTTCATGAATAAAAAATGAGTCGTTCAATATTGTGCCTTTTTAAAACATATTTTTATATAAAGATTGATTGGTCTTTGTTGCATTGTGTATAAAGGCAAGGATGTAAATGAGCAGTTTATACCTTCATGCTCATCTCATCTCAAGATGATAGCCAGCACTTAAAGGGAGATGGATAACTGAATAAGACTAGAGGGGAGCACTCAGAGAGTGTTCACTTCCACCAAGGCTATTGTCAAATAACATCAAAAACATATTCATAGCAAATGATCCGTAGCTGCTCCAAAATTATATCAGTTCTTCCTCGTCCCATGCCTCACCCCTCACCCGTGTACACTGGAGAACAATAGTCTAATCTTGCTAACAAATAAGCATACAAACACCAACACATAGACCACAAAAAAAAAGCATTTGACAGAAAACCGTGGAGACTGGACATGAGGATGGAGGAGAGTGTTTCACACAGCTCACGTGATCTGAACTGATCACAGGAGATGAGATGCTGAAGTGGGGGTGTGTTCGCTTAATTCCACCACCATCACCGTACTCATCTCCAATCCTGCAGCTCTACTGTACCCTTCACTTGTCATTTTAATAAAAGCCCTATTATCATTGGCACATTACTTAGCCTATGTGTCGTGGTTGTCTCTCTTCACATGAACAGATAATAGGTTGTTCAGAAGGTTTAACAGACCCCATCATGTGTGAATGTGAGCTCCCACAAAGTGAATGAATTGTTTCCCTGTTAATTCTTTTTTTTTATTTTTTTATCAAGAATGTTCGCTTTATGGAGGAGTTTGATGAGTTTTTAATCTACAGCATATAGTGCACACATTGTATAGTGTAAAAGGAAGTCCATCTTCACTAATAGGCCCTCTGGGCTATATAGAGGAAAATACTATATACCAGATTTTTTTGAAAGATCACGTCATCCTCTAAGAGCTGTATGTACTGTAAGCAACTGCACTGGCTCTTATCCTCTCCTCTGAAAGTCTTCGTAGCTACGGAGAGTATAACTTGCCATCAATCCATTTATCCATCCATCAGTCCAGTCCTGTAACCACCACCTGTATTACAGTGGTGTGGGTGATGTTTCTGCCAATCAGTCAGGTTGAAAGTGAACATTTCTTCTATTACCTGTCCATCTGTTTCTCTATTGATGGATGGATGGATAGATGTAGTAGGTGGAGTTTGTTTTTACAATTTTACACGTTTTATCTTTGAGTTACACGATACAGAAAGAAAAGAACATGTGAGGGCTCAAATGTAGAATTTGTGAGATCTGGAGGAATCAAATTGTAGATATTTGCACAAGGAGCATGCAAGCACACAAAACATGCGAGGAAGCTTATTGTGAGTGCTTAAATACACAAAAAAGCAAACAAAAGAAAACAAGGCACTGCTCAGTGGGATATCTGTGGCACACACACACACATGGACACTGCCTTAAAGCTGAACATTTTATGTGAAGCTTATTATAAATAGCATGTTGTGATAATGGAGTCTGACAGTCAACATTTCTGTCAATGAATCCCTGTCAACTAAAACCACTGGAAATGGATTGGTTATTGGATTTGAAGATGATTATGATGTAACAAGCTCCACTGTTGCTGGACTGAGATCAGTGGTTGTTAGGGGTTTGATGAGGATCAATTAGCAAAACTGTTTAAATGGATCAGAGCCTTTTTAATTGCACATGACAATCCAGACTGTTGACATCTGTCATCGGCAAGAGATGTGCACATGTGGGGGGAATGAGAAAACACAAAGAAAGAGTAACCTCTCAGTATGTTTGCTTCATGAATTTCTGACTTGTCTCTACAGTCGTCCTTTTGATATTAGTTTCATCTGAGCATTATCAGTTCTGGTTTTTACTGTTTTAATCCTCTGCAGAAAAAAGGAAACTGTTTTTTTTTTCCTCTCGTCTTCCTGCGTTTTCTTTCTGAAAATGACACACTGAGAGCTTACCTTCCTCTGCACCTCCACAACTTGTCACTCTGAGCCAAGGAAGGTTTTTTTTTTTTTTTTTTTTACTCACTGATGAGAGAACGCAAAACCTTGAACCTGCTCATTACAGAACACTCTCTCACCAACCGGTGCAGGCATCAAAGAATGCACCAAATTGACTCCTTAATACATCTGAATCAACACCAGCACATCTTGCTGCCCTACTTTACTATACTTCACCTACCTGAATAAAAGGAGAAGTCTCACTGCAGATCTCTGTCTTGATGGTTGCGTGGTGTGGTACTGTATGTGACATATATAGTCCCAGTCAGTGAATGATGTATGTGGCTTTCTTTCTTTATGATCTCTAGATCAAAGTATTTCACATCAAGAACCCTTTTAACTGAAACAAATTAGACCGTGGACGCTCATTTGGTTAGATCTCTTTTTGCTTTAAATAAAGTAAAGAGATAGCCTATTTCATTTTGTACAGTAGGAACCCCCTGAAATCCACTCAAACATGCCTGAGGCTCCCTGGACCTCACTTTGAGAATCACTGATCTAAGATTGTTTCATGCAAATATCCCTAAAGTGTCACTTAAGCTAGAATTACTGCGAAGTTACAACAAAAAACAAGTCTTCAAAGTAGCTTTGTGAGCCAGATTTCCTGCAAACAGACCCTATGTTTGCCTTGTGGTGTTCTGTGTTTCTTGTTGAGAGGTTTTATTGCCGAGCAGCGTGTTGATTCTGTTTGCTCTGAGCAGATATGCTTCCATGCTGAATATTGCCATTTATTTCCACATACTGAGAATTGAAGAGATGTGAGCTGACTTACTTTACATGCTGCAATTCTCTGCTGCCTCATGCACTGTATGGTGCAGTTTTTGGAATCTGTTCATGCTTGAAAAAATGTTGAAGCAACTCCAGGTTACTATCCCCCCACCCCCACCCTTCCCTTGGTATAGTAAGTGAACCCTGCCAAGAGCATGATGCAAAAAATCCACTGCTGTTGTGTACTCTGGGTAGTGTGAACACCTCTGATCAGCTGAGGAGCTGTTTGCAGCACGCCTGCTCTGGCATGAGCTCTGAAGTGGCTGAACATGTCATCAAGAAGACAACGCAGCATCTCGCTCGCTAGTCGATGCATTTCCTATTTTTATTTCACATGTCACAAAGCATGTGGTTAAATATTTTTGCTTCTGTTTGCATTCTCATTTCCAGCCATGCATCGCAGTGTGTAAACTCGAGGTTTAAATAGATTCTGAAACACTGCACATGACAAAACTGACAACAGCTCCGTCGTGTCACAGAATTGTTAAGATTTTTAATTATTCATACATTGACATGTTGTTAGCCAAAGCCCAAGAAGAACGGGGCCAATTAGTTTGAAAAACAGAAACAAAAGATAACTTCAGCCAAACTCTCTACCCTCTTCACCCTTCATTAGTGAAGTTCTATTCTTGTCTCTTTTTTTTTGTCATCTTGTTTTTGAATGAGTTTGCATCTCCACCTGGATGACAGATTTAATCTTCCTCAACATCCATAGCCTTCAGCTGCTCTTGCTAAGGAGTTTAGTTTTAAGTTAGAGGACATACAGTTTCAGCTAGGTCATAGTTTTTTTAAGCATTGTTTCTTTCTTTATTTTTAAGCTATTGACAGCCAGAATAAGGTTTGTTTTTTTTTGGCTTGTCCATTTGTACCATTTTGGTGGAGACAGCATCTTATTCGAGTGCAATCGTGAGTCAGTCATTCTGTTTTAGAAACCGGTGTGTGGTGCTTGCTGTTTTTGTTCTCACCAACAGGTTGGAGAATTCCTCCTGTGCCAAGATCCTTGAGCATGGGAGTCATCGTTTCATTCAGTGCATGAGCATACAAGCCTATATTCACAGTGCCGTCTATAAATGTCATCTCTTCTTGCACTCATGCAGCCTCATATCAGCTCACTCCCGCCTCCATCTCTCCCCATGTTTCACAGTGAGGCAACTTTTTGTTCAGTTGTTTGGACAGACAAACTTCCATTCATAGAGCCGCCTATAAATGTCATCTCTCCTACGCCTTTTGCACTCATGCAGCCTCATACCAGCTCACTCCTACCTCCATGTTTTACAGTCAGCAGTGAAGTCACTGTGCTCGCCCTGGCCAGATACACTTCAAATATCAAGGACCCCATATGATCTCAACTTTTTAAAATCTTGGTTTCACTTGAGCAAATGTGCTGCCAATACTCATCAGAAAACAGTTTTAGTGATATTGATCAAGTTTTGTGGTGTACTACAGTATATTGCTACCAGTCACACAGCATGGTCACACAGATCAAATCTGACAATATTGTCATGCAGTTTTGTTGCATACAACTGTCTTGGGACTCAAACTCAATGAAGGGGCATTTGTGGTAAACAGTTCAGCTTTTTAAACTGTTTACGCAAGAAACATTGGTCATGTTGAGCAGGCGGACAGTAGAAAATGTTTTGTGTGGTGTTTTGTAAGAGATTATTCAGATACACATGGGAATAGCTGGGTTAAGTGTGATTCAGTTTAGTCTTTAAAAAGGATAACATCAATGGGGGGATTTAAGGTGACATTGTTTTTAGACTTTTAATCTTTTCAGTGCATCATGTTGAACTGAGTGGTGATGTTGCTGTAGGTTTTGAGAAAGATGGCGCATGTTTGTGTACTTCCTATGTGATAACCATGTTTTTCTTATTCCAGTAGTGTTCTTTACATGTTCTTACTTTAATCCTACCAAATTTAAACACAAGAGGATCCATCAGAGCCATTCAATATGCACAATTTTATAGATCTACGGCAGGGTGTGGTGCATATTGGCCTCCAATTGTTCTTTTAATTTTGTTTTGTGTATTAACAATTACTTTCTATAATAAGCTAACCACAAATGTGAGTAAGTGATACTATATTCTTATTTACGATCAATGAGAAAGCAAACAAGCATTTCCCAGAATGTCAAACTCCTCATTGTATCTTCATCGAGACTGATGTATTGGATCCCTATGAATAGCGTACACTACATCACACTGTATAAGTTCATTAAAGTTTTTTTGGCCTGAGTCCCATTAGAAAATGATGACCATAACTACAGCAGATTGATGCACTATGAACGGATGTCTGCGTTTCTTGTGCCAGTGCAGTGCTCAAGAGCCCATTAGGTTTCCCTGGGCCTGCCAGCCGAATCTTGAAGCATTTGTTTTGACCTAGCAAATTAAAATGTCTGCTCTTATCAATGCCCTCGGGGCTCGAGGGAAGGAGAGAGATGTCGCTGTCTGTCCTTGTCAGGTTGCCGGTCTGTCTTCCATCACTTGAGTAACCACAGACCTGCTGTCAGACAAAAGAGCACTTATGCTCTCGGTGTGTGTTTGTGTGTGCGTAAATGTGCGCCTGTGAATGAGTTAAGGAGAGAAAGAGGAAAGTGTTTATGATGGAATAATTCCTTTTCTATGCAAAAATTAAGCTTGTCCCTACAATATGATTTATGAATAAAAAGAAATCCAATTTTAAAAGATAGGCATAAAACATAGAGATTTACTGTTGATGTGTAGCGTATCCGCTTCTCTGTCTCTTGAGATGATTACGTGAGCCTGACCTCGGCTGCAGGATTGTCCCCTATTTTTCTGGCATGAGATTTTTCACCGAGTGGGACACGAATCGTAAGAGGTGACTTCTATGTGCTATATTACTTCCAACCTATTCTGGTGGACGCTGCATTATTTTTAGATTTATAGTGTTTTTGCCCACTTGCATGCGCTAGCTGCTGGCAGCAAACTGGCAGGCAGTGTGCATGTGACTCCTCCCAACAGTTGGTGTGTGGTTCTGCTGATGTAGTTCATGTTTGGGGAAGCAGCAGGGTTCCTAATGAGGATGTATGGCTGTTGATGCAGACTGCCACCCGGCTGCCCTTCTGCAGAAATGCATACGATTTCAGTTCTCCCCACCTTTCTCTCATTTTCCCCTCTCTCTCCCCCCCAAAAAAAATCTCCCTTAATTTCAACATTTTTTTGGCTCATTCCTTTCTCTTCTGACTCTCTGATTCCTTCACTTCTGCTTAGTTTCCTTTTCTCTCCCTCTCTTCCGCACACTTGCACACAGCATGCTTGGTCCTCCTTGGTAGTCTGTACATGTGAGTTGAGAGCGTGCCAGGGGTCGGTCAAAGGTAAATCACACATACTACATATAAATGGGCCGGCTGCTGCAATCATTGCTATTCTAAGAAAAGCAACACTCACATGTTCCACATCTTTCTTTTCCATTCAACTTTTCCTATCCCTCTTTTTTCCACATCATTACAGTACATCATTTCACTTTTTCCTTTTACCTACAAGCCATCCGTTCTTCAAGCAGATCCCCCACACTACTTCAGTCCCATTTCTTCTATCAGTCATCTTATTATTATTTCCTTTTATCTCTCTTGGTCTGTCAGCCCAAACCTGTCTGCTTACCCCTCACCGTCGCCCTCTAACTAGCTTCCTGGTGTGATATTATTGCTCTCCCTCTCATCCCTTCCTCTCTTACTCTTGTTCTTTCTTTATGTGTCTCCTAGGATCGATTTAACAAAATGCAGAGCTCTGCTATTACCCCACAGGGACAACCATTTGACAGATCCAGTTCCTAGCAGCATGAGCCAGCAAACACAATGGGGCAAGGATGAAGGTAGATAGTCACTGACAGCTAACAAATAGGCCCATAGGACTCAACAGGATAAGATAGCCAACTTCTGCACACATTAAATGCCTGATCTCTTCACTGATAGTGAATGAACCCAAGTGGCAGTGAATGAAACAGATACGAGCCTGATAAAGGCAGCTGATGCTTTCCGTTAAACAAGGACTTGCTAATTAAAACATATATTATAAGATTCCTTTTTTATCACACTGACATTAGAACCAAAGATTGATTCTGGGTCCTCCAAGGGAACTATTTGGAACGTTTAGGCAGACTACATGTTAAGAATATAAAATGTCGGCAAAGCACAAATTCATGTAAATGTTGACTCCTTCATTTGAAAAAACCTTCCTGTTTTGTTTAAAAGAAAAAAGTCAGTTGAAGCCCAAGGGATTTAGCAAAAGTATTCTTGACTACATTTTTAGTCAGAAGAGAATTCAGTGACTGAACTGCTTGTTTTGTATTTTTCATTTTTACTTAAACAGAAGATACGATTTTAATGTGTATATATACAGTAGCTAAACCAACATTGTGAGTTCAGTCATAAATGGATCTTAGGCCCACACTATACCTTCCGCTATAGTGTATAAAGTAACTGGCTACATCTTTGCTGCTAAATTTCCTAATAGTCAATACCATCACTTCAGAGCTGGTTTATCCTTTTTAACAGATGGCCTGTTGTGGTGATATAAGAAAGCTGTGCCTCCCTCATAGGGAGCTTTAATTTTCACTCATCAGTCATGGTTGAAAGGTAGACCAGCAGGTGCTCAGCGAGGAGGGCTCTAGATGGAAGTAGGCAGTTTGGGTGAGATTGCTGACAGGCATGGTCTAGTCAATCATTCTCCATCCACTAATGCTGCCAATGGAGTCCTGATCTTGCTCAGTGTGTCATCAGCCCATTTCTAACCCACTCTTCCACCTCCACCAATTGCATCAATACCTAATGCATTGTTTTATCCACTTTCAAATGGGGCGGAGGACAAGTTCAAAGCTGGGAAACGTCAGTATTCTATTCATATAGTAGCAAGTGCAATATGTTACGCCATTTTTTTTTCCACTGGCCCCAAAAAAGAACAAAATATGTCTGCAGGGGCCTATACTCAAATCTGTTGAGAGTTCAATGAAATGCATGACCTGCTGCATGTGCTTTACAATATATCACTGAGGGTTTGAGGCTACAATGTTTAGAGGAAGGCTTTTACTTTCTCCATCAAAGGGTTAAGCAGGTCTGCACACTACCTGTGGATAGAGCAGGAGTGTTGGATCAGCCAATTAGAAACACAAGGCCCTTATAACGACTAGTGCTAGAAGCTTGCAAATTTAATAAAGAAAGAGCAGGAGAGCATCTGCTTATTAGCTGTGAAGAATGGAGTTTTTTTTTCTGTGGTCATGGTCCAAATGATCTTTCCACCTTGTTAGCATCTGAATTCTGTAATATCCAGTTCAACAGCCAGAAGAACTGAGGGTAAGAAGAATTATGTCTGTGAAATGTGCAAAAACAAACACCATTTAATTACAGAATGAAAGGGTGTACCAAAGCAGCCTTATCAGCAAGGTTAACACGTTTGTAGATCATATCTTATTTTCAGTTACTGTATAGGTTCAGAATAACAGATTTTGTGGCCATGAATAAATTACCCAATCTGTTTTTTTCTTTTGTTGAGATGCAATAATGTTCAAGAACTTCTCATGTAAAGAACAAGGTATGGCTTGTAACACGGGACATCAAATAGTTTGAGATCTGCCCTTCATCTTCTATAGCTACAGGTTATTTATAGCTTAGTCTACATGTAGCTCAAAGACTAAAACAAAGGAGAAAGAGTTAGCTTTGATCTGTCTAATGACGAACACAGTTTGAACCAAATACTTTTTAGTATCACTGCACCTGGTAAAGATACTGTGATGCACGACCTTCCATAAAACCATATTTTTCTTATTTTAATACTTGTTTGTTATTTACCAAACTGATAAGATATCAATTGTCATCTAAATATCAACAAGGAAGGAAATTATTTTTTGTTCTCCTTGTTTGCTTCTCTCTGTCTTGATTTCAATCTATCCCTTTAACTATGTATTTTTCATTTATCTGATTATTAGTAGCAAGAGCTTGAAAACATAAAATATTCTGGTGAGCTTGGTTCACTCTGCTCTCCTGCTCTTGCTCTGACCTCAGGGCTAAACAACCACAAAGCCAGTGGGAAATCTAGTACTCGCCTGCATGTTGCACTCATTTGAGAGAGAGAAAAAGATAGAAAGAGTGAGAGAGCAAAGAGAAAGAGAGAAACAAGGTGCAAAGTGGAATTGGAGATGAAGCCAAGGACTGGAGAGTGAAGTATAGTCAGGGATGGCATCAGTAAGAGTGGTATAGAGCTGAGGGAGGACTAAGAGAAGGACAGCGTGCAAACCACGTAAAGTAAGGCAAATAAAAGAAGAGACTGAGCAAAAACAGCTGTCCAGCAGTGTGTGAGATCTGAACGGACACACAACCAAGACAAATTGAACCAATATATTTTGTAACGCTCATGTTTACTAGGTTTTATTTTAAATAACTGAATTTCAAATCCAATTTGATTTGAACCTGTGTATTTTTCTGTGACAGTATAGGCTACATATACAGTAGAATATATGATCAGCCCACCTCTTCTTATTCAGTGTTTAATGTTCTTTAAATTGGTGTTGTAAATGGGGTGGTCAGTTCCCAGGTATATGTCTTAAATTGGGGCCAATAAGGAAGGCCTTGAGAAATGTAAAACAGAGAATTCCAGCAGGGATGGTGAATTATTCACACCTACTCAGTACTTGCACCTATGTAGATTTAGAGAGTCTCTATGGTACTGTCTGCATACGTTTAATCAAAAGCAGACAGAGAATCATGAGGCTGACTAGAGACCTTGATTAATTCTCACTCAGACCTTGAATACTGTAATGATACCGTTGTGTGCAGGCGATACAGTCCCTATATGACTGACAGCGGATGTAGCGGTGGCTAGCATTTAGCCATTAAAAGGTTCTACTAGTTTTCCAGCTAATTAGCGATAATTTATCTGCCACACTGCGCTCTGGGGTGAAGCCTATTGAGGTGGTACAAGTACATGCGGTTAAGATACAAAATTCTAACAGAAATAAATGAGGGACAGGAGTGCACATGAAAGAGAAGAAGGCGGGGATGCAGGCAAACAGACAAAGATAGTGGGGTTTTGAGACATCACAGCGAACATTTTTAAGATGTGAGACACTGAGACAAGACAGCAGGAGTCCTCAAACAGATGGCAGCTCAGGTCTGCTGGGTCATTCAGATCGGTGATCACTGGAGCACAATACAGAAGAGTGATTCAGCAGTAAGCCACCTGTGTCTCATAGCCTACCCTATAAAGACCCAAATTCTACAGCATGGGAGTAGCAAGGTGATGCTTGCAAACATGACCACTATAACTCTGTCCACAATTGATTCATCTCCAAGTGTCATTGTTAACCATGATCCCTTTCTCTTTCAACTGAATTTCTTTTCCAAAAAGCATGAAAATTTAAGTTAATGGAAGAGTTGACTGCTAATCTGAATTTATTTTCTCCCGATCATTGGCCTCCTAAACCTCAACAATGTCACTTTGCCCATCAACTGGGTGCTGGATTCAAGAGCTTGTGAGCAAAGGCAAAATGAAGGACTCTTCAAAGTCTCCAGTCTCATCTGTTCTGATCACTGAAATGCAAGATTTACCATGGGACCAAGCATGCCATTGCACCAAATACAAAACCAATATGTTAAGCATTAGTGGGGAAAAACAACCAATCAAGCTCCTATAACACAGGCTTTTGTAAAACTGCTGTTGATCCTGCTTTAGTTTAGTTTGAAATTACAACATATCGGTGTGGACGCAACCAAAGGTCACCCATTCTCTAAACTGCTGCTAGGAAACTTCTTTGCAATATATTTAGCAGTTATAAAAATGGCTTGAATTAACCAAATGACATGGCTTTGTTTTCATAGTGTTTGGCCTGTCCATCTCAGGGATTTATATTCACAAAACTTTCAAACATAAAAAAAAGTGTCAAAGTTTTAATTGAATGTGCGTTTTAGAGAACAACAGTGACAGATAATTGTTAGTATCACTTCAAAACTACTTACAGCATCCAAGATGGGCACTGCCACTGACCTTAGATTAGTCACAAGAACCATGTCACCACAAAACAGCACTTGAGACACTTCTGCCAGTAGACACAGCACGCTCTGTCTAACATTGCAAAAGTAAAAACACCTGAGGGGTATTAAATAAATCTAATTGCTGTAGGAGGTAGTGTAATGAACTGTGTATGGAGGAATGACTGGTTTGTGATTTTAATCAAACCAGAAACCCTGTGGCTGGGGAGGCGACAGAGCAGCCTTGCAGGACCGGGTATTAGCTCACCCCACACTGACACTTCAAATTGATGTTATCAACATGGTAATAGACCTACTTTTGCCAGCTCCCTTCATGCATTATGGGGGATGACAGCTTACTTAGGGACTACATAAACTAAATCATATTTCCACTAGATTCTCTGTCTGCTCATATTTACCTCAGTATCTACAGGCAGATGGACTGGCCTGTGTGTCCTCCATGCCGCCAGTTGAATTGGCACACTGGAAAACATGGCATTGTGTCCCTTTGAGCCATACCTGGAGATACAGTACACATGGGTGCACTGGGGTTTATCTCGGATTAGATACAACACTGATACCCTGGGAGATTGTTTAGTTGAGGCAGCAGATTTAACATAGACTGTAACAAATGGGACACAAACACCCAGATATAAGAAATAATAACAAACGCAATATGAATTTTATTTAAGGCCAAAGCATAGTGTTAGTCACAGTCACAGAATCCATGCTAGTATTTCCCAAGCTATTGTCAGACATGTTGATCTAGTTTACACACACCTGCTGTAAAATTTAGTTTGATTTAGCTCATAATCTGAGAAGCGAGCAGTTCCCACAAATCATGTATATTTAAAAATAGTACTGAAATGTTGATCTCAGATTTGTTTTCTTTAAATTAACCCCTCTCCCACAACCAGTCATTGCATATATACTATATGCTGGCATTCACAAACATAACTACAAGCACATAAATACAGTATGTTAAACATCATGAATGGATCTGTTTCTAGGGAAATGGTTGTCAAGTGACTGCCTGGAAGCCACCCACATGATATAGCCTTGACAGTTATACATCCCCATGTAAAGCTGAAGATGACAAATATAGAAGATCTGTGTTTTGCAAGCCGATCCAGCCCAGAGTGGTAAAATGCAATAAGTGAGAGTGTGTGCAGGCTTTTACCTGTAGAGGATATGTCAGTGTCAGCCCCCACAACAGGCCTCAGCTCTCTCTCTCATGCCTGAGGGACCTCTTTTTCTGCATTTTGTTTTCTCTTTCCCTGCTCACTATTCATCTCCCAAAAAAGAAAATTAATAAAAACTACCGCACAGAACACAACTACGAGCAAAGAGAAGAGCTCAGGATGAGGAAATTGGATCCTAATTTAATGAAATGATTAGTCATTTGATATGTTGGACCTGACACAATAAGCACACCAGGGGCCAAATGTATAAAACTCTGTGTATATTCAGGTGTAGAAATCTGTGTGCGCACAAAACAGGAAACATGCATACGCAGTCTTCTCGTTAGATGTATAAAACCCCACGTACGTATATCCCCACGTGTTTTTTTCTCATACATCTCAATCATGCTGAAATTGTGCGCACGTGCACGAGTCCTTAGACCAAACCCATGATTCACCATAGATGGCTCCCGACACACCCCCAGTTGCCTATTTTGCATACAAAAGGCCGGGATTTCATTTGAGGAGAAATAGCGCGGAAGCAAGAAAGAAACAGTTGAACAAGAAGCGTCATCTCACTGATTGTGAAATAGAAGTAGTGGTTGAAGAAAATGATCAAAGAAAATATATATTATTTAGCTTAAGCTCTGGCATGCCAAATAAAACCAAGGTGAATTTCAAAATTCGGCGAGCCACAGACACTAGAGATTTAAAAAGAAGAAAAAAAGCGGTCTGACTAAAAACGGGGGACCGGGAACCCCAGCGCTCTCCTCGCTGTCCTTATTGCGCGCACCGCGTCGGTCCTGATCCAAACTGCCGTCAGTGGCAATGTGCCAGATGAACCAGGAGACACAGATTCAGTTTCAGGCTCAGTTTAAATTGCAGTCGGACATGCAATGAAAACTACGTTCTACAACATTATTAAGACCCTGGTACCTTCGGTGCCAGTGCGCACAGCCGGGCACATATGTCCTTATCCTATCACACAATGATACATATTATTATAAACTGTATTGAAGGAAGTGAGGAAACACTGCGGGAATCATCATAAGAAATAAACTATTTTTCTTTTTCAATTCCTCTTGTTTCATTACACTTATTATATTACACTGTTCACCATGCTTACTGTCGCTGCATCACATCAAGACGTATTTGGACAGCTGCTGCAGCGCGTTGATTATTGACACAATGTAACAAAAAAAGTATCTAAATGAAACATCTCTCAAATTCACACATTTATTATCCTTTTTGCCAACTCGCAACACCATAATAATCTGCAAGATGGGAGGCTACGCATGGTCTGAAGCATGCGTACCAGTGCGCACATTCTCACCGTCCGTGGATTTTTATACATGAGGAAAAATACGTGGGAAGTGGCGGTGTGAAACATGCGTACCAGTACGCACATTCTCACCGCCCGTAGTTTTTTATACATTTGGAAAAGTACGTGGAAAGTGGTGTGCGCACAGATTTCATGTGTACGCATGGTTTATACATTTGGCCCCTGCTGTCTGGAGGTAACAACTCTTGCTGATTTTAAGTAGTTTTTCTGTCCTCCAGTTTTATCATGGAATCAATTAAATTACAACACAACTGACAATTAACGGACATGTATTGTGCCTTTTGGCAGTAATATACTGTAAGTTGCTAGATAAACAATCTATAAGTCAGTCAGTATTCTTATCTTCTGTCTTTGAAGCTACACTTCAAAGACAGAAGAATTTTTCTATTACGTTTTAGCTGTTGGAAGAAATCACTAAGGCTGACTCGCACACTACTGTAGCATAAGGCTGTACAGAGCGCAACAGAGCAGGGCAGGGACCAGTGGGGGGAGTGATGTGACATGCTAACACTAGCTTGATTTCCATAACTGTCGTATCGTAGCTTTAAATAACTTTTAGGATGATATGTTGCTCTATGAATGATGGCGGTGGCTTTATGAGTGCATTATGAATTGGAGGAGGGAAAGAGGTGTCTTGACACTAGTGTACTCTAATTGTTTATTATGCTTGGAAGCTGTTGTGGCGAAGGGAACATATTTTATGTAACCTATGTTTTTATGCAAATAGAATGATATATCATGCAAGTCATTTAGATACACACTCCTGCACAAATGCAAACAAAGATGTATTAACAGAAGCATGTTTTGGCACATGTCTCCTGCAGTCGATGGTTAATGAACTCAGGAATGTGTGCTGTTGGCAGCCCAATGCCCAGTGTGTCACCTTGGCATTTATCTACAGATGCTCATTACGGACTTTAAAAATCCTGCCGCTTGTTTGGCTTTTTTTTTCTCTTTTCTTCTTTTTTTTTTTTGTTTTGTTTTGTTTTTTGGGGAAGGAGTGTGGCGCCTTAATGGACTTGATAATGGGGATCTGTCTTGTGACAGCCATTACCGCCTGAGTTTAATGTGCACTCTCAAGGTAGTATGTTGACATTTTCAGCTTGGCACATCCAAAGGCTTGGCTCGTCACGCATGCTGCTCCTATGTGCCCAGCCTTCCAAGGATAATGAGCTAATTTGTTTTTCAACGGGACACAGCTAACATTAAGAGGAGAGCAGATCGCCTGGGAAAGGCAGTTCCTCTTCTTCGAATGAGAGGAGTATCTCCTTTTACAATTGTTCACGTGATACATTTTCCATCTTAATATAATGTGTACAGGATGGCAGTGCAGGCATTTCGGTATTTTCCATCTCCAAAAGGTTTTGTGTTTTTGTTTTTTAACAAATAGATGCGAATCTGTATGTTAATACTGTACTTGTGCTTCACCTTGTGAATATTTCTCATGTTTAAAATAGTATGAATGTTATGATTGACAAGTTCAAGACAGGCAGCCCTAATTGCAGTGTGTGGGAAAAGCTGGTTTTTCATCTCATTAAAAAAAAAAATCAATATTTTTTGTGGAATAACAAAACATGAATTTCACATAAAAGCTTATTGAAACCTGGGGGATCCTGTAGCTCTAAAAAAAAAAAAAATTACATAATAGTAAGTGAGTACAGATTATCACTCTCTCTAGAGAGATGGAGAGGAAAAAACTTCAGCATCATCTGCATAAATAAACTGCATAATTTACTTAAATCACTCCAAATGACTTATGTAACATGACCCCCCTAAGAGACAAACACTACTTAGAGTGGAGAATAGGTTAAATAAACAGTCATCCATCCACCTCACTGCTGTTTGTTTACTTTTACCCACACCATTACCTCATCTAAAGACCTTACTGGTGGTAATTGGAATTTCATTGATGTGCACCTCTTTTAAAACATGGTGTCTGCCTGCAGTGCAGAGTTAACCACACTCACCCAGAAAAAGATTTAAATGATAACAATCAATTGAGCAGATTTGAAATTGCAGAGACTGACACCCAGTCAGACTCAATATTTATTCAAATATGATTATACATTTTCAGGATGAGATCTGCCCATCCTCTTTCATACAAGGTATTACTAACTTTTGAGAAATTTTGGAGGTTTTTTAGAATTTGCAGTTATGCGGTTAGACTGTTTTGTACTGGCCAATATAGTTATGTGTAAAGTGCTTAACCATATTATTACAATATATAGTGTTGTTTCATCACCATTAGAGGTGCGGGTGTTCATTTTGATTTTTGTTTGTTTGTTTCTTACTATAAGGCCTGTTAAACCCACCAATACCTGTTAATATGCACGATTATGATGTACTATATAGGTTATAGACACCAGCTTACTTTATAGTGGTGTCTATAAGTGAATCAGAATGACCTAGAGTGTCTAACAAGAGAATTGACATATGAGGAATGTCCTGTTGAAGAGAAATGCTGAATAGCCAGACTACTGCTCATGCAACACAGCATCGGACTGGCATTAAACCTATAGACAGCCTTTGTCAGTCCACAGCAGAGGTGGAGCAGACGGTTTGTTTACTGGACTTTAGAAATGGCAACATGTCGACATGCGGTGGGGTTAGTCTGGTGTGCAGTCTGTTAACTGTGACACCTGCAGTGGAGAGAATACCTGCTCAGAAATTGAATAGTATCAATCAAAAATACTTACTGTCTTTGATTTAACAATGTCTGTCTGGTTCTAATCATGGGAAAGTAAAACTGTTTCAGCTTAAATTGTTCACATTTTGGCACCAACTCAACAGATGGGCATGATGTTCCAGTCCTCTCTCACCACATGCTAACACAAGTCCAATATCCACTCACTCTTCTAGGATTTAGCTTGCTTATGCATCAGATAATAATATGCATCACAGTGTTTTTCATCATTGAAAACCAGAGCAGCTCAGCTGCATTGGCTGGCAAGCAGCGAGATTAAAGTGGCTAAACTCTGGTTTGGTAGCAGGGCAGGAACAAAGTAATTGCTGTCTTAATAACCCTTGTCTCTAATTCTGTCTCCAACCTTTGTGAGGCTAAAATAACCGAACATGTCTACATGTCACATCTGGATGCTTTATCCGAAGCACCTGTCAGTACTTTTATGCGGTTTTACTATCAGGTGGCCTAAAATGAGCTTCCTCACTTCATTGCCAGTGCCAGAGGCTACATTACTACATTACAGGCTCTGTGCCTTGACATTGCCCTGATATATTTCCCAACACAGCAGAATGAATCAGCAACATAATAAGCTTAACCCATCAATTTGATTTAACACTTAAGAAGAAGGCTGTTCCTTATTATGAATCAGATCTCAGTTAATGGTAGTGGTGGATCTAGATGAATTACTCTGCAAAGTAGGTGAACACCTATCTTCTATCCGGCTGGCCTATGAACACATGTCCGGCTTTGGTTCAAGCTGTGGGAACAGGTGGCTGTGATCCTGCGTGCCAACATGAGCCTCAGTGGAGCGGGTTAATGTCTGCAGTATTCTGGCCAGCATACAGTGGAGGCTACAGTCTGATTTCTAGTAATCAGTAATTCTAGTAATGGAATAGATCACAAATTTTAGCTTCCCGTAAGCTCTTCTCCAGGTAGCCGAGGCTGCTTTTCCACAATAAAGTGACAACTGTTTAGATTTAAACTAAAGCAGATGTGTCAACCAACATGCCAACAGGACGTAAATGATGCAAAGATACTCGTCACATGTGGGATTATTTGCTGCGAGAGATTTGTTTAGGGGGGGAAACCCTGTCACTTCAGATTGCATGTGTCTTTTCCTCTTCCTTGGTGCCCCCTTTCTGCAACTTTTCTCTGTCCAACTGGAGATCAAGACATTCTAACTTTGTCTTTAGTTGGCTGGTTACAATGAACACTGACCTGTGCTACATCTATGAATGACTGAGTGATGAAGTGACCCAAATGGTTAGGTCAGTGTTGGACTTTTTCCATTGTCCTTTCAAAGCCTCTTGGGATGACGAGTTCCTGAAACATTTACAGTGGATCCCCTGTTACCACCTATTGCATACATGGACCATCTATATACTAGATTTATAACAATCTCCATTGTAACCCTCTGCAGTGTAGTATCTCGTGTTCACTTTGGACCAGCAACCAGCTGTGGCCCCACTCTGGCAGCAGTGGCCTCGTTGTGACATCCCAAGACCAATGGACCAATGAGTCATGTCTAGCTGCGGTTGAGCAAAGCTGCAGCTCAGTGTAGCTGCTGCTAATGGTGCAGAGTTTTTACTGAAACGTTTGCTTCTGCAGACAAAGTGAGTCAACCCTTTATGGGATCTCAGGGTTGCCCCAAGAATTTAAAAACTTGTAACTGTGAGATGTCAGGGGAAGACTATAAATCACTCAGGCACTTAGAGGTTATACTCCTGAGCCCCCCAACTACCTCTTTACTGTGTTATCACATACACCACATGCTAGTCCTGTCAGAGAAATGAAAGAATAAGTGGATGGGCAGGCTAGTTGGGAATTCAAATAGGCTACGCATTACAATTTTCTTTCGGCTCTTGTTCTCTTAGAAAAAGCAAAAGCTTGCTCTTTGATAACTTCTGTGCAACTGTTGCTTTGTTTTCCCCTTTTTATTATTGGTCCTCTGAAGACCTGCCAGTCGATTGCCACTGTCGAATTTGGGGTTTTTAAGAATTCTGCTTGTGGACAGAACAAGACCTTATTAAAGATTAGTAAACCATTCTATCTAATCCTGTTGCTTGTATTCTACAACAGCAGCACAAAGACAGAGAGCATCCTTGACTGAACTTATGGTAATTCATTATTTATCTTGCATGTTTGAGGTATTGCTCAAGATGCAGATGACAAGGGCAGAAAGACAAGGGCAGGTTGATAAGGAACGTGCAGGCTGAGATGAAGAGGACAAGTGAGTGGCAAAAGACGGAGTGAGATATGTAGACGGGGAGAAAGAGAAAGAGATCGGAAGGCTACAGACAAAGGCAGACAGAAGAAAGAGATGATATCAGAGCAAATGACACATTACCAGGAGAGAGCGTGAGATGGTTCCTAATTCCAGCATACAAGCACATACCCAGCCTGCCCCTGTCCCGGTGGTGAATGAGTCACGATTATCCTCTGATAATGCTAGCCAGTCTTTCTCAATAACACCATCACAATCAATCACCACAAAACCCAAACACCGTTCTGGATTTGATATGTTTCCCACGTTAAAAACACGACATCATACTCACCTGGTTCAACTATCAGCCAGTGACCATTTGTCTCAACAGACACTGCTGCGTGTGGGTTTTGAGAGAGTTTAACAGCTTAAAAAAGAAAAAAAAACACACACACACAGACATTGTGTATGCAAAGGACTATCTTATGCACATTAGACTGACCACATTATCCCTGGAAGGAACAGTGTTTGTGCAAAATTGATGAGAGAACAAGTGACAGAGTCAAACACACTCAAAGGAAAGAGGGGGCGAAAAGATAACAAAGAAACACAGCGGTGGAGATTTTTCTAAATATAAAAGCAATTACAGAGTGATATCTGTCTTCTTGTTGGAACGGAAACATAAAGTCATAGAAATCATAGAGAAGTAAAACCGCCATTTTTCATGTTGTAGGCTGAGGCTCCCAACCCACGCCTGCTCTGTGAAGCACACCAAAAGCTCAGCGCTTCAGGGAAAAAGGGTTAAGTCACTCCCAATTGTTCAGCAGTGGAGTCTGATGCCACAAGACATGGCAGCTAGTTGTATCACATGTTGGTGTTGTTGTTTATATCATTGTCTGGTGGCATCAGTTTCAGTGTCAGAATAGCAGTCAGTGACTCAGCACTTTCTGACAACCGTGCATTGGGTGTGTCTCGGCAGTCAAACCATTCTCCTCCCCCTCGTTTTGTTTCCTTACTTTGTCAAGTTGAACGTGCAAGGAGTAAACAGTTTTTCATTAGGTCACGCTATTCTTCCATGCTGCAGAGATTTAGACTCTAGGCCCTTTTCTGTCATGTCCCTCGGGCACCAGCAGTCAAAAAATATCCCCAAGCATAAATTTCACAGGGCACAGCAGCTATCTTATTTGTCAGCTCCGATGTCAGAAATAATACGAACCGGCTCACAAAAGTATATTTAACATAGAGACCCAGGCGAAGAGACATGAAAGCACGACAGAACAAACTGAGTCTCATTGTCAATCCGCGAACCATTTTGATGTCCAATATACTCTTTGTTTTTTTGATTGATTGCAGCTTCTGCGGCAAGGAACACAAAGCAGCAGGCGTGACACAAAGTCTCTGACAAAAAGAGCAAAAAAACACCCCAAAAAAACCACAAGACGCTTTATTTGCTTTTGCAAGCAACAAAGCATTTACAGCATATGTCTGTTGCTCATTAGATTTCCCACAAAGGACCAGACAGCTCGTGTGAGAGCCCCTGAGGGCAGTCTGCCCATAGCAGGTCAGATAACATTATAAATGTCTGTAATTGGTTCTTTTATACACAAACAGTGAGAATTTGTTATTACGGTACATTACTGTATGTATGAGAAGGCCTTTCTAGGCTGCTTTAAATGCAACAATTGGGATGTTTTTTCCTCTCACCAAATGGTGATGTTATACAGTAAATGGACTGACAGACCTCTGTCCTGGTCAAAACCTCTTTCCCAGACGGTTCCTACACACCAAAGAAGGCCCAGCCTACTGCCGCCAATAGCATTGACTTGAGGGCCTTGACCAATAAATTGCTCTAAATGGTCAGCTAGGGCAGCACTCTAATGTTATTTCAATCCAAACAAACTAGATGAATTTACTTTGAGACACTTTTAAATGTTGGTTGAGCCTGTGTGAGAGAGTTACCTGTCCAGCAGATTTCTGAGACTCTCGGTTGGCGTTGTATTGAATTGCATTATATTGTGAGGTGTTCCTTACCATGCCCAGGGACAAAACAGAAATTGAACATTCAGGCTTGACAAAGGTAATACTGTCTGTACTGCAGGGCTAGCGCATTGGGTCGTGCTGCACTGTACAGATCCTGTTGTTATTGTATCCACTCCCTTTATAAAAATGGTATCTACTGTACTTAGTTTATTTCTGCCTGTCACTTTTGTGGATTGTGGGCCTATAATTTATAGCAGAAAAAATACTCTATCACAGTTCAGATGACACGGGCAGACTTAGCATCAATAGTATTGACGTGTATATATACTGTACCCTTATCTTCGTCTGACAGCAGGAGTGCAGGCAAAGGAAAAGAGCCATGGATGTTTATCTCCACCCAAGATGAGCACAAGACGAGATTGAGTGTGTGAATGAGAGAGATGGAAGGATGATTCATTTTAACTTGAGGGACAATGTTGCCGCACACTTCAATGTTGAACTACGCTGCAGTCCAGCTACCGTATAATACTGATCTCTCCCATTTCTACCCATGTGTGGTGAAGAGCTATAATATTGTGGGAAGCTGCCAAAAGCAGAGTGTAAGGACCTATTCATAACGAGGAACTGACACAACATCTAGTCTCATCTTAGCTTGGTATGATACGGATCATTTAAAGCTCTTACGAATGTTCTACCAACTAAAACATAAGAAAAAAAACTGCACTACATGCCAGTTCTCCCTGATGAATACTTAAAAGACACCTATGACTAATTTAAAAGTTGGCTCTATTGATCTCGTCGTGACTCAGGAGATCACGATACCAGAACACTGGGTAGTCGGTGCCACTGCCAATGAACTGTATCTTGATTCTTGGTGAATCAATTCAATGCCACATCTTAAAATGTGTATGCATGCACACAGACACATACATCCATATAGCCTATAGAACTGTACAGTAGTTTAAATTCTTGACAAGGTAAAAAAAAAAAAAAAGATGTGAAAATACTTTAAATGTCAGCATTATGTTTTGACAAACTGTAGGTACATGACCGTGGCCGGTTAATGTATTCTGAGCCCCATGTTTGCATAATAAGCAAATGCTGTCTGAACTTGTTCTTGTTATTGTTCACAGTTTCTTTTCTTTGGCTCACACAAAGAGGCTCATGGGGTTATCATACTGAACACTCTGAATCAATCTCTGGTACTCAGTGATACTGTTTAGAAACACATACTGGATTTTGGCATCTGAATATGATATACTGTACAGGTAGCTTATAAGGGTCATTTCAACCATAAAACCAATATTTATATTGCAATAGTTTTTACCTGTAAAAGATGGAAATCAAATCAACTCTGATTTGCATGATGGTCTAGCTTCTTTGTTATTTCATAATTTCACATTTGGATTGAATAAATATGCACTCATCCTAAAAAGATGCGGGTAATACAGTAAAAATAGCTGTTTTTGTCTGCTATTCAGACTGCACCTGATTAACACAACACAAAAAAAAACAGAAATTTCATTCCGCATCACATATTACAAGCTGTCTCAATTAGATCAGTTACACCATTGTCACTGCAAGGTAGAGTGGCATTGAAAGCATTGTAGAATTCATCCCAGTGGTGACTCTCCTCTTTGAATCTTAGGATTGTGCTCTGAGTCAGAGCAAACTAAATGAGACTGTCTCATTTAGACTGTGAAATCACTGAGACAGCCCCAATTTATGCAGTATTCACAACAGCAGTGGTGTGGTGGTTCATCTCATCCCTTCATATTACATTGGTAAAATGAGGGCAAGACACTGATGACATCCTGTTTTCATGGGAAAACAGATTGTGTGGCAAGAACTTGTAATGTCTTCTTGATGAAAATTTCCCCTGCACTGTGCACGCATAACTGAACTGGTGTGATGAGGCGAGGACTTGTGCAGAGAAATCCTGTGTCCTTTTTGTTGATCAGACCTAATCTGCATGGCAGATGTCATTTCACACTGTTTCAATTAGGGGTGTAGGAACATGAAAAATACTACCTCCACACTGCCAGCCCCTCTGCTGATTTGGTCACTGCTTGCTGACGGATGAAATTGCATGATCTCAGTGTGATTGCGTTTGTACCAGCGTTTTGAAGTACAATGTTGATTAGACATGGTTGAAAATTAATTCACCACTACTGGGTTCAGTGTCCATCGATCAAGCGCAGCATTACCGAGAGAAAAATGTTGCTTTCTCCACAATGGGTTTTGATGGATTAGCAAATCTTTTCTTCTAAAGAAAACAGCTGTTGTTTGCATCTCCCTATTGTTGCAGCTCTCAATTACTGTAGGCTCGTCTGCTATTTTTTTTTAAATCCTTCCATCCATTCAGAGACACAGCCTATACATTTATTGATATTAGCTACCCCAAACAAATAAGAGGTATAATAAATCATTGGGTTTAAGATGTGTCTTCCTGGCAAAGAGAGCTATTCCTTTAAGGTGTATGTATAAGACTGCTGTTACATGCTGACATTAGATGTCAGATTGCTAGCAGGACATGATTGATGACCACTGTCCACTTCAGGGGGAACATTTAAGAGTCATTATTACACCATTATCATCCTTGCCAATGACTGCGGAGCCCTCCTCCCGCCTGTCAGTGGGCTGTCTGCTATATAATGGGCACGGGGTGTCCATTAGGCCAAAATGGCTGCAGTCGCACTTTAGCTACAGTACAGTACAGTAAAAGTGGCTGATGGACAAGGACTATGGGGTCTATGTATCATATGGAGAAAAAATAAACTTCTCAGGGGTCTATATTATCAATTGATTATCAGACGTGTTGCTGAATCATTTTCTGCCGATAGAATAATTGTCTACTGAAATAATTCAGTAGGCAGCAGCTCAACATGACCCTGACTATTAAACAATTATTGTTTACTAACTATTATTGTTACCATTAATTAGCTGCTTGCCACTTGAATTTCCCCTAAGGGATAAATAAATGATTTAACATTGATCCATACTGCAATCACAGCACGTACACACAGCCCTGTAAAGTTTATAGTGAGTGGGTTGCCTATAAGAAAACGTGTTAAGAGGAAAGTAGACTGCTCTCTTTTCCGCTTTTCACAGCAGAGCGCAGTGTTTTTTTGTTGTTGTTGTTGTTTTTATTGGTTGATTTTTTTTTTTTTGGCTGTCTGACACATTTAGATATTGTATTCGTGTTAAAACATGCTCCAGATTTGTATTACTGTCAATCAGACGGCATCCTACTGAGTAGAGTATTAACATGTCACGCAACAGCACTGCTGAATATTTGCTGAGTGCCCTGCACACGTTGCCCCCCTCCCCAACATACCAACAGCAACACTCCTTCTCTGCAGTGAACTCTCCTGAGCATTCATGCAAAAAGCTACAAATAATCCCTCTACTTCCCTCGCGCTCTTTCCCTCATCGCCTCTTGTTCTGCACTCTCTTTCTTGTTCTACTTCAACTAGAACAACTACAGTGCATCTCCCTCCGCCTCGACTGTCTGACATTCCCACTTTCCGGGCTCCTCCTCAGTATGTTATTTAGTTGCCTCTGTACTCATGATTTACAGTGCCTTAATGTAGTCCTGTGCATGCAGTCAGCAGATGAAATCGCCATTTGTCACATTAATAGTCCTCCCCCTCTGCCACGCGTTCATACACACACACATACGCGCAAGCTTTTTCCAGTATGGCTCCATTCACAGAACCCCCCCGCCCGCCTCTCTCTCATCTACCTCCTATTCTCCCCGCTCTCTCCCCTCCCTTTCAGACCTCCTCATCTCGAATGCCTTCTCTCCACGGCTGCTCTCCCTTTTTCTTCACCTCCCCCTTCACACATCCTCCGGTATCATGTTGGATTTAACTTCATGGTGTCTTACCTGTATATGTTCCCTGTGCTTCTTATGATGCTCAGTATTGAGGGTTTTTTTTTTTTTTTTTTTGGATGATGTAATATGCTCTCAGACTGCGGTGCTGTTGCTCTGTGCTCAGTTCTGCATTGACATTGAAGTAGATTATATAATTAGGCATTATGAAATTCAGCAACATTCAATGCAGCAGAACACTTAATTGGTATTTTATACAATATGCTCGGTTGTTTACTCTGAAATTATTTAAGCCGCTCTGTGTGAGAAATAGTGGCTTGAATTTTAAAGGCCCGCCTCATGTTACATGCAGAATTAGCCCGCAGACGTTATTCCCGTTTGAGATGACTGTGTAGCTCATATCAGGGATGGAGTTTAAAAATAAATGTGAATATAATGTTCTTCAACTTTTGGATTTGGATTCACACTTTCTCATTCATGCTAATTGACCATTTGTGTCTCTTGCATCTTGAAACCAAAGAGAGGATGCAAACAGGTCCAACAATATGGTCAACAAATTATAAATGTGAGTTTGTACTCTGAGAAACTTGAGACAAATAGGATCTGCGGTTTCCAACTCACAAAGGGATACTGGTTTAAATATGTATGTCGTATCTTGTGAAAATGCCCTGATTCGATGCACAGCTGCTTTCAGTCTGTTTGTTAAACCGAACAGTGTGAAATTAGGATCACTATCTGTGATCTGCTCTTGAATGTTTCAAAAGCACCTTAAAAGCAACTCGAATGTTGACACAAATAGCACATTGACAGCATTTCACCATTACAAGACACATAACACATGAATCCGTATTGCCATTTGGTTTGAATGAGTCATCATTTCAGGTTATTGATCAGCTGTCAGATAACCTGAATATACTGTATACCTTTTGGTACAAATCACTGCAACTTCAAGTCTTTGTATCATTATTAAATATTTATCACCACTTCTCTCTTCACTGTCAGACCTACAGTATTAATAATGCCAAAGATGGCATTTTCATCTTGAAAAGATATTTGGCGTTTTGTCCCAGCAGGCATTCTGACCTACCTTAAGAGGATCTCAAACAGATTATGCCCAAATTACATGTCTAAATAAAAATGTAGGGCCGTTATAAAACCCAACACAGACATTACAAGCATGTGTCTACAGTCGTAATCTCTACTGGTTTACAGATTTCCAGCGTGTCTACATGAAAGAGTGTGGGGTGTGTGGGACTGTATTTGGTTTAGACTCAAGGGAGGCGTCATTTCACATCTAACCCTCTGTATCCAGCAAAAAATATTCTTGATTTTTATTTGTCACAGATTCCTCCCACTCAGTCCCCACCTCTGGTCTTTGTTATTTCAGTACCTCGCTGACTCCTGCAGCTCTCTGATTCATCTGCTGTTTTCATGTGATTGTTACCTTTAACAAGCATTTCTGCTTTAATCAGCCGTCTCGTTTTTGTCTGAGGACAAGGATTAGAGGATGTCCCCCCACTGAATCTCTCATCTACACACTATAATACAACTTCAGTACCAACCCTCTCGTTCCTGTGATCTGCTCTCTACTGCAGAGGCTCAGGCGTAATCCTAAGTAGGATACACAAAGAACCATCTTGAATTCTTAAGCCTAGTTGAACACACTTCCTTAAATAATGCATAGCACTCTTTAAACCGAAAAAATTAATTTTGCAATAAAGATCGTGGTGGAATTGATTAGTTCGATTGGACATTCGAGGCGTATCTAACCATGTTAAATAAATACTTCCTTATTTGTCTTTTCACATTCTTTTAACCACCCCTCCTTCTCTCTCTTTTTCCTCCAGCATGCGAATTGATGAACCAGGGGATCCTTGCTCTAGTCACATCCACAGGGTGTGCAGCCGCAAGCGCCCTGCAGTCCCTGACAGACGCAATGCACATCCCCCATCTTTTCATCCAGAGAAACGGGGACGGTTCACCCCGCACCTCCTGCCAGCTCAACCCCAGCCCAGACGGAGAGAGCTACACGCTGGCTGCCCGACCACCTGTTCGAATCAACGACGTCCTGCTCACCCTCATCTCTGAACTGCACTGGCAGAAGTTCATCATCTTTTATGAGAGCGACTATGGTGAGTTACGCGCAAAATAAGAGCAGCTGATGGCTAAAAGTGTGTCCCATAAACATGACGCTTGTGTGTAAGTCGATCTCTTTCATTTAAATGTGAATGTGCCAAAACCGTCTCCAGTGTCAGGGGGAGATCAGTCTGCCGCTGAAGTAAAGCCGCATTAACACTGAGGAATCACATGCTGAAAAGAATACACAGAGTTGGAAGTAAGATGAAAGCGCATCAGCACTCCCACACACACACACAGACACACAAACACAGACATACTGTATACTGTATGCACAGTGCTAAATAAATCAAAGTTCAGTAGAAATTGTAAGAAAACCCAGATATCTTCAGTGCATTCGCCATTAGTATCATGAAGACACAAGTCTGAGCCTAATTGGCTCATTTGTGGGACTAGAGAACAAGAGTGTGTCCCAACAGTACTTTATTTATTCCATTTCTGTTTTTATTATTCCCGCTATGACATCCCTGTGGACTAGACCTCTCTCGACACACATTTGGCAAAGGCAAGGGGCTGTGGATGGAGGAGTGACTGGCAAGGTAGTACAAGGGCAGAGGGATGAGCGGAGTATATTGCTGCATTGGCATTCCTCAGATGATACTTCACCACTGCTGGCTAATCTTTTTACTACTTGGAAAAGTGCAATCTAGGAGGTAGTGTAAATCTGTTTTATTTTTTTCAATACAGTGGAAGCAGCAGTCTATGGAGTATAGCAATGCAGGCCCTCAAGGGAACACAGCCACCCACGATCTCAATACAAGCTCCGACCCCACAGTTTAGACTCTGCAGCCGGTCACGGTGCTGCATGTGATTGTAGTGTATGTGACATGCTGTTTCAGATTTACACGGATCTGTCCTTGGATTTGTTTCTGCCATTGGCCTTCTCTGTAGGAAAATGAGTGCTCTGAGCTTTGATCTGAATTAAAATCCCTCTAAGGAGGAGGATGGCATCTTACTGTACCTTCTGCCTGTCTGACTGGCACTGGATCCTGAGGCACAGGAGAAGTGACATCAACATCATAAGAACAACCGGCATGTGCAGTTAGTGTAATAAAGTAACAACGGGCTTTAGAGCCCTGCAGGTTATGCAGTTTATTTGATGCAGGGTTGTGAGAGCTGCTAGGGAGGTTCCGTCAGGTGTACCAGAACATAATCTGACCCCATGAATTGAAAATGTATTTTAGACACTTTAAATAGATTCCCACCAAAAACAGACAATCGGTTAAAAGAGTGTGCTTCATTTTGAACTGTGTTTGTCTGACTAGCTGTCTTGCTATCTGTCTGTCTTTCCTTTCGACTGGCTAGCTGTCTGACTGTCTGTCTTGTTATCCGTCCATCCATCTGCATTTTAAGAAACTTTCAACCTGTTGTTCCAGGTTCCAGTGCTGGTTCATTCACTGAATCGTATCCTCTCAGCAAGGATGTATAAATGTCTCGTGCCAGCACAGTGCAGTTTAGCCCTTTGTTGCAAGTCCTGTGAGAGGTAACCTGTGTCTAATGAATGAAGGCTCAGTTTAACAAGGAGGTGTTGGTGAGAAAGAAGGGTGGGAATACTAGTTCTGACAAACTAGCCCTTTTTAAAGTCTGCTAAATTAGGTGCGACAAAGTCAGAACTGCTGACATTTGTGCTTGTGTTACACTGTTTAAGTCTGCACTCGTTTAATTAAGGAATGTAGTGGCTAATTAGGACTCACATCACAGAACAGTCAAAATACCCATGGTGCCTGCCTAGAAGCAGCACTACAGTGACCAACACCACCGCCTAGAGAGAAGAGTCCTGTCTGCAAATCTGTGTTGGCACTGACTGAATGTTGAATTTATGCTCAGCAAGTGTTCAGAGAGAGAAACAGCTGCACAAGTTCACTCAGTTTTACACGGATTATGTTTTTGTATTGTATGCATGCATGTGTGTGTGCGTGCGTGTCTGTGTTTGTTTGTTTGTGATAAGTAATTTAACACATTATCAATGATAAATAAGTGTTGACTTACTCAAACTAGTGCTGATCTGTATGAATTGTGTTTACTTTCCAAAACTGCTGTGGGTATTGTCTGAAATGTTTTTTCTCCAAAATAACTCTTTTTTGACACTTGGCTTTTAAATATTGAAAGATATTTTTCTTCAAAAACCTGTTTCTATTTAACAAAGCCTAATTTATCAAATCTTAGATATTCTCGAAACACAGGAACATTTCCTGAATACTGTATAACACTTTAAAATTGCAAGACTGAAAAATTGGAAATTATCAAAGCATTATAGAACATTACAAATCTTTCATTGGACTCCAGACATTGGTATTTATTAATTGTTTATGATTTTGACATATTCCAGTTGATACCCAGAAACAGCCACTACAAAAAGAGACTAGTACTAGTTGATATGTGAGGTCAGTGTTGTCATATAAAATTAAGTTGCTACAGTACGTCAAAATTGAGGGACCCTCTCTGGTACAGTAGTTAAAAATTCATGACTAACCAAGATCAGATTTCTACAATAAAAATGGCCAAAATTAGAAAATGAATGACATCGCTGCCTGAACTGTAAGACGTTGGAGCACTATGTGGTCTTTCTCAGCTTTTCGCAAAAATAGCGCTTGACGTCTGCAGCTGATTCAACACATCACAGCAGGACTCAGGTTTCCTCACCAGCTTTAATGTGTCATACAGCAGCCTTTAAAATACTGCTGATCATCTATAAATACCTCAATGGTTTAGGCCCAAAAATACTCATACGTACATCTCTGAGCTCTGACCTTCTCCTGAGCATCTGCCAAAGGAAGTGGTTTAAACTAAAGACAAAGTAGTAACGTTTCATTACCATGCTGCACAAGCACTCCAACTACCTTTAAAACCTTTTATAACAAATCTGTTCAACGCTGCCTTTGTTTAAATCTTAAGCACCCCCCACTTCTATCCCTGCTGTGATTGAATCCTAAACTATTCCTGCTTTTTTTCTAAGATCTAAACATTCATTGACAGTCTTCTGCTCCTTTTCCCCTATTTTAGTCTCTCACAACAATTTGAACTGGCTTCAAAGTTGTTTTGGTAAAAAAAACAAAAAACATGTTGCTTTAGAATACTTCCAGTTACATTTTGTGAACCACCTCCACATCCTGTGATACATCCAAGCGAGTGAAGGTACTTCTAACCTACTTCTATGATACACACTCTAACTTCCAGGAAGTAAGAGTGAAATTGTATTTGCGATTCTTTTTTAAGATGTTCTAAGAAAAATTCCAGGCTATGCATTTCTCTATAGTTTCCAGGCGAATTGCTTTGCCAACTATTCAGAAACTCTGCACCCTAAATCATTTTAAGTTTGCTCAACTTACAAATGCAAGTTCCCCTGCTGCCTTGAAAAATGTGATTGAACAGAACTGAGGTATGAGAGTTACTCGAACGTCACTTTATGATTTCTGAAGATGTAAAATGGAGTTAACTGAACTGAACAAGTTCAATAAATTTTAGATATGAAGTTGAACTGGCTGCTGTTTTAATTTTTAAGTTTAAAGCATCACTTTTTCATTTCACACAAAGAACCTCCAGCTATGCTGCTGAAGCCATTTTGTTCCAGAGTCAGTACAAAGACAACATGCAAGACTGTTCCCCATGACATTTTATTAAATCATAACACTGTTTTATTGATTTTAAAAATGAATACAACTGTTACTCTCCCGCACATGTATTAGAGACACAAGGCAAGTTTACATCATCAGTTTTCTTCATAGTTGTGCTGAGAAGTCTGTTAATATGCTGCCTTTGTTTCTTTGACAACTTCATTCATCTACAGTGTGAACTCAATTCATTCATTCACACATGACCTCAAGTCAAAGAAAAGTTATTTAACAATATAAAATGATCTGACATTTTAAATCCTAAACTGAATTTATTTGAAATTAAGATAACATGCTTACACTTAACATCACGTTAATGAGAAAGACTGAAAGTAAATTTCAGTATGATGTTTCCAGCCTGCTTCTCCCATCACCTCCCATCATTGCTAAAACTTCATAGGCAGAGTTGTGGAACACCACATTGCTTCCAAGACACACTGTCAGATCAGTGATAATCACACAGGGGAAATGAGATTACGTAACTTTACTCACAATGCCAGAGCTCACGTCAGGTTCTCAGTGGGATCTTGCAGTCCTGTCTTCTATCTTTAGCCCTCTATCAGGTGAAAAGTATAGGAAGTGACATCGACTCCACCAGGGAAGATCCTTTCATGATCATTTTCATTTTCTTGGACCATCATTAACTGTAATACAGAACTTTTTGTAAAGGCTTTGGATGGAGAGACTATGCTTCTTTTTTCATCATTGATTGACATGGTTATTTCTTTGATCATTTGTATCATTCATTTTGGGCACCTTGCAAGACGAGAAACGTCCTCCTCCAGTTGTTCTTCTCACACAGTACTTTGCCCTCCATCTTTCTTCTTTCCTTCATCTGTTTTACTTTCCTCTCCCAGTTATCTTCTCTCCTGTGAGCTCTGTTCTGAACGTCTCCTCCAGAGAGTTTTACTTTGTCCTCCAAGCCTCCTCTTTTCCTCATCCTTGTGGAGTTACCACATTTAATTTTTCCTCTGCTTTCAACCTGTTTAAATTGTTACAAGCGGGACAGGCAGCAGCAGTGACATTTTATTTGCATGAATATTCAGTAAATGTTAATGCATTACACACTTTGATTACTATGCTCGTTGTAGCTATGGTCTGGGTTACAATGGAGAGATGCGTTAATTTGTTTTTCTGTTTAATTTGTGAGGATAAGATAATTTATTCCATAACATGAAATACTTACACAATGTACTGTATACATTAATATTTTTCATGCATGTTGATGGCCATAATTACTCACATCATTGTGTATTTTATATGTGAAAACACAAGTGGATATCAATGAATGCAGGCAAATTGCTCAGTTTAAGACACGAGAGACACTTCTTTAATAATGCAAAACAATGAAAGCATCCAGTGGTCAGGTAAAGGGGAAGTAACTTTTCCTTTGAATGGTCAGGTTTCAGAGAAACTCATACTCTGCACATTTTACAAGTAGAGAGAGAAAGAAAGTGGTAAAGTACTCTTTCAAATTTGTACCTAAGAATTGTAATTGCACTTAAATTTTATCACTTGAAGGAGACCATGTCATAGGCCCCAGTGGAGACTGAAGGCTCTAGTTTCGTGGCGCAGCGCAGGGTGGTGCAGCCTGCACAGTGCAAGGTTCCTGCAGTGCAACATGGCGCACGGTCAGTTTTGGCAATTTGGGTAGACCAAGGTGCGCTGAGATTCGGTGTGGCGGCGCAGCAGGGGGAGGTGTCACAGATCAGCTCGGCTCAGTGACAGTTTCGTGCCAAAAAGCTGCAACGAAGGTGCCCTGAAAGCTCGCCAGCTCCAACCTGGTCTACTCTTGGTGAAGAGCAGCTGGTGCAGTGGTAGTTTGGCCGACCAGCGCACAATGCAGACACGTCACCAAGACCTCACAGACAGCTTTCCACAGTTTCAGGCACATTTAAATGCAATCACAACAACCATTAATGCAGCTAATGGAATCAGCACATAAATTTATATCTATATCAAGTGTCCCATCACATCTGATGTCAGATCAAAGGCGGTTGGCATGTGTAATGGAATTGACGGAATTAACACACATTAAAATATGATGCAAACTAACAAGTTCACATCTCTGTCAGCCAACCTCAAACAGCCTCGGCATCAGAGAGCGAGTATATATTTGGCATGTCTCATCTCAGAAAATTCAAAAGAAAAGAGTAAAAGAGAGGGACGCTTGGCGATGCATCCTTTACACACAGCTGCTTCTGATTTCATCCACGTTACGCATGGTATTTGTTTATGTTGTGATATGTAGACACTACTCATCTCTGTTACACGGGGTTCAAATATAGGTTACTAAATATGAGTGTCTTTATTAGTGGAAGTGGAGGTCTGTTCATGTTACCATATATTCGGCCACTGTGAGCTTGGACCTCCCGGACCAAAACATCAGTTTCCTCCTGTAAAATGTTTGGCCGTGTGGCGTCACTGTCTCCTTCATCCATGTTGAAATATAAAATGACAAAATTGCAGTGAGCCTCGCCCGCAGCCCATTTAAAGGTTAGGAGAGGATCTTATTTGATTGGCGAAAATGTTGGCTGTGTTAAACCCACTCACGCCTTCTCCCCTCCTTCTTTCCCATTTGCACCGGTAGGAGGGACAGGGTGCATGCACCAAACTTGCAAAGTTAGCCTGGACACACCCCGTTGCGCCTAGACTGCACCCGGTCTACAAAACTAGAGCCTTGAGTCTTTAGTTGAGTCAATCATGTCTCTATGAGAGAACTGGGAGTTGTACAGAAAGATGAAATCATGTTCAGGTTATTAAAAAGAGGGACTGAGATGGAATTCACATTGAAAGCCAAAGTTTCACAAAGACTTTCATAAGGTTGAGCTTAAAGAAGCGCGTGTGCACACCCACAGTCGGATCTATATTTGGACATTTGCATTAAATCTTAAATGAAATGATGACTATTGAATTCAAGTGAAAACTTTCAGCCTAAATTTATTTTCAGATGTATGAAGTATGAATCATGCGGTAACTATAGCCATTTGACAGGCTGCCAGTTTCAAGGCAGAGAAGTTATTGGACAAATTCCTATAAACTTTTTAAAAAAATAAAAAAAGTCCACATTTAGCACTTAGCTGTGGACCAGCTGTATCTGTGACTGTAGTGATAACACTTCACCTACTATGTGTGAGAGAAAATAACATGTTATGTTCAGATAATGTAACATTAAATGTCAACCGGAGTGATGTTGGTCCAACAAGCAATCTAAACACATCTTTGTAGGCTACACTCAACAAAACCTTTATATAGTTCTGTAACGATTTGATCGTTTTCAGCTTCACAATTGCTAAATATATTCAGGAAATCAATGTTATACACCACTGGATACAGTATGCATCTGAACAAGAACAGCAAAGCCTAACACGATTTTATTTATATATCCACATATCACCTGAAATCTCATATTAAATTCCATTAAAGTTTTCTCCACATATATTATAAGTTTGGAGGAAACGGATGTAAACTGCTGCGAGGTAGCTTAACCAGTAAATAACAGTAATATCTTGGATTTTAGGATCCAATATTTTCATCAGCCTTGTGACTGTCAGGGGGCACAAGAGCATCAGAGCATTTAGTCTGTGTATATCCATCTAGTAATACGAAAATTTTAGATTCTTTCCGACCTCGAAGATCACCTTTTTTCATTTCCCTAAATCTGATATTCAAATCTCGTACCAGATACAAATGCTCAGATTCATTAGAAGCAAGCTATCTGTGCCACGGCTATCTTTATCAAAGTGGGAGTGAATGGGTGCATGATGGATTTCAGGATGAGGCGTCATAAGGTGGTGTTTTGTTTGACTGCTGTGTCATCAATTTGCAGATGGTGCGTTAATTTATAAAAGCAGACATTAGAAAAGAGAGGGCCCATACTTGCATGTGGCCTGGGGCACTTCACTGTAGCATGACGCACACAGAATCGTCCAAAACATGATTTTCCACATTTCTTTAGAATTATTTTTATAATCTGTCACATTTCTTTAATGTTTAGCCTTTTTTTTTATGACGGGAGCAACACCAGGCTCTGCACTGGAGGAACACAGGGTGAGCTTTGTGTTTCATTACAGCTTAAACAGCTGGCTTCCCTGACCTCGGGGGCAAAGAGTAGTTCAGTGTAATGAAGTGTGTCAGGGAAGCCAATTCATTCCAGTCTCCTCCACTGCATCAGTTGCATAAAAAGCACATTTATGTAAACAACTTCTAAAGCATCACCTCTTCTGGTTCCATTTATCACTGTGCCTTTTCAGCACCTAATTTGATTCTCAGTGAGCAAGCATGCTACACACTTTTCTTCACAGGTAACAGGAATAACATCATTCTCATGCAACTGTAGTTCCATAATGACGTTGTGTTGCGACTACTCCAGACAGTACAGTATGTGCTTTTGTGCCCACAGGCAAATGCAAAAGAGAACAAAAATTATATGATAATCCTATAACAGCATATTACTAAATAAAAGCCCTTCCATGCTTGTTTAAGATTATTCTTTTTCATTCTGTGTTATTTGTTTTGTTCGTCATGTTGTTATTTTCTTTCCTCCTACATGTCTCTCTCATCAGTTACACTTTTTTTATTTCGTAGCCAATGGAAAAAAATATGCTACTGTCCCTGGTTTGAGCCACAGGGCTGGTGGGTACTTTAATATCTCAGGTTTTTTGTTAGAAAATGATAAAATAGGCCTAGTGCATGTCAAGGCCATAAAAGTTCACATCTCCAACTGAAAAACAACCGAAAGAAAAACTCTCTTTCATCAAGGACCACAGCCCCTTGTGCATTGTGGGTATTCTTCTCAAAGTGCTTATATATCAAATGAAACTTTGACACACAAACAATTGTTCCCTGCAGTATTTCGGCTACATTTAAATTGCACCGACTTGACACACAGTTGTTGGTTGAGTTGCTGTGCTGAATCTAAAGATGTGGTTTTTATTACACTTCTTTTTACATCTGACTGTGACTAAACATAACCCAGGTTCATGCTCTCTTTGCTGCTTGTTTTTCTTTTAATTCTTTTAAACCATGTCTTAAAACAGACACCCCTCAGGAGATCTGCCATGCTCTGCTTTGTTAAGTCTAACAACATGGCTGTCTATTTGGACTACGTACAGTACACCTGTTGCAGCAAGAGCTGAAAATATCCTCTTCACTCCAAATGTCCAGCCATTACCATGGTCATAGTTAGCCATTGTTGAGCTGAAGCTCTTACTGTAACACTCACCATTATTGGGTTTGGTAAATAGTAGAAGGACTTGCACTTACTGTAGACTGTATAGTGCTTTTCTAGTCTCTGGGACCACTCAAAGCACTTTACACTGTTGGTCATTCACACATACACACGGTTACTTCTTTGCACATGGTGTCTAACCATTCACACAGGTGCAATGACACGTCGATGATGGAGGCATGTGTAGGTTCAGTGTCTTGACTAAGGACACTTTAGGAGGAGCCAGAATCGAACCAACGACCTTCTCATTGGTGGCCGACCTACTCCACCTCCTGAGCCACAGCCGGCCACAGCTGGTTTGAAAAAAGAAAAAAAAAATCTCTTTCTTCTGTTCAAGAACTGCTAACTTAAATGATTTTAAATGATGGCCTTAGGGAGGTCAAAGTTTTCAGTTATTGCGTACTTTGGATGGATAGAGCCATTAACAGCTCCCAGAGGATAAATCCTAATGACTTTGGCAATCCACAGTTTTTCCTCTTGCACCACCATGAACCTTACATTTGTGGTTCTGTGTGAAACGTCTCACCAACGAGGGTATGGGTGGCTCTGACATATGGCTATGTCATACATGCATGTCCCCCTCAGGATGAATTATAATCATCACTATGGTGATTCCCCCACTTTTCATCCACCACCATCGTTAGTTCAAAGCTTTAATTTGCAAAAATCCTGAAAATCGATAACATCATTCCCATCAGTCTCAGCTGCACAGGATGAAAATTTCATCACACTATACTTGGTTGATATGTTGTAAACATAATACCTGCTTAACATAAGCGTGTCAGCAGCGTCGTCGTGAGCATGTTAGCATGCTGATTTTCTGCTTTTAGTTCAAATAACTACTGTGCTCAAATACAGCTTCAGAGAGCTTTAGTGTGACTCTGTAAAAGGTTTAAAAGGTTTGTAATATGTTACGTCTTTGTAAATGTCATTGAAGTTGTGCTTACACTGCACTCAGAATACTGTGTATGTTAAGGGAAGCCAGCTATTGATTCTGTGGGGGATGATGGACAGTGCGTTGACTATCTGCAAACAAAAGCCCCTGTAAAATTGCCGTGTCATTTTATCATAACAAGGGGAGCATAAAAGGGACCGTGTGGCACGATTATAGGAAATCTTCAAGAGGGGTCGATTTTCTTGAACATCAATAGGCTCCTTGGCAGGTCTCTCCGAGTTAACCTGCACTTAGTAATGACTGTGGAACAACTACATCTGTCTCCAGCCTCCCTGTAGTGACCGCTTCTCTGTTAGAGGAGGAGAGAATAAGTCTGGGATTAGGTGTGAGATTGATTAAACTGCTTTTGGTCCCAAGTGGGAGATGGTTCCTAATGTAGAAAGTGCATTTATAACACAGGCAGAGTCTGAGCATAGCCAAACAAAAGCCATCTCCTGCAGAGCTGGAAGCCAGTCTATAATGTGTAATGGGGGAGCTGGGGTTTGTGATGGCCCTGAGAGAATGAAGGCCTGTAAGAGCACATATTGAGAAACTTTTGTGTAATGACATATGCTTTCATATACCTTTTTATTGTGTAACTTTATTTCATCTCAGTTAATGTCACTTTTAAGGTCTGTAACACTGCCAACTAACTTGTCAGGAATTTCACAGAGAGTGAACATACAGGTGACCTTCAATTAATTGGCTTTCCATGAGAATAGAGAGGAGGAGATTAAAGAGACAGTAAAATAGAGGAGAAAAAAATGTGTGAAGGAACAGAAACCGAAAACAATGTCTAAGCTGTTTTATGTTGTGTAGGCAGTATATATTGTAGATACAAGTGGGATTAATACAGAAAGTGGTCTGTATTAAATATCATGTGGTAATGTGCTAGAAGCCATTTAGAAAATGTTAATTGCTGCGGTAATAGGAAATCACAAGAAGTAGGAAATATGCATATATTGTACATGCAGTCCTTGCTAATAGATGCTGATTACTGGTTAGAAATGAAAAAATGAATTCAGCGTGATCACACAGATGCATCTCACCTTTTTTAGAGTGAGAGTGTCCACTAATTTTTCGGGCCTAATTGCATAGTTCTGTGTTGATTCTCAACAAAAAAGTAGAAGTTCAACAAAATGTCTCGGAGCCAATTTTATGAATAATAACAGATTATGTTAACCCTAAACCATATAAAAGAAAGTTCAAATTTCTTCAAATTTAACCTTGTAGTCTTGTGCAGGCCTGGTTATTTTCCATTTTCATTGATTCCTGACTCTACATTATGTGAAGTTTTTCAATATTACATTTTTATCTTGCCAGTTGCGGCATTCTGGTCTAACTGGCTCCCTCATAAGCACACAGCATTGTATCATCCAGAAGCATGCCAGCCAAATTTGAATATGGCAATTAATTTCATTGCCCCCTCGTGCAAGCCAAAAATGCAATCACTGTACAGTATCTGTGAGACCATTCACCAGGCCCAGACTGAGATAATAATTCAGTATGGGACTGTAACTCCAGCCCAGTCTGTGCTGCACATTCAGACCACACTGCTCATATTGGAATCAATTTGTTGACGGCGCTCTCTTTTAGTTTTTTTTTTATAGATTATGACCAACAAAAGAAAATGTGATGTGATATATTAAATGCCTATCCAAATAGTAGTGGTAAAAAGCTGCTTTCTAAAACTTTCCTGGTGAATGGACCATGGTTAAACTGAGAGTACGTGCAGTGCAGACCCCCTCATATTCAAACAAACCCAAGGACAACATTTTGTGGCTCAGAACTGCACTCAAAAGAAATCACAGCATATTCTCATGAAATCAATCACCCTTGTTCAGAAAATAGAGAAATAAGTGGTTACCTTAGATACCGTGGCCTTTCTGTCTGCTTCAGTCTGACCATTCTCCTCTGACCTCTCACATCAACAAGGTTTTTTTTCCATCTGCAAAGTTGCTACTCGCTGTATTTCTGTGGGTTTTGGCGATGTTGTTCTGGGTAAAAAAGAAAAAAAACACTCTAGGGACAGTTGTGTGTGAAAATCCCAGGGGATCAGCACTTTCAGCCTGTTGTGCACCAGCCGTCATGTCACTGTCAACCATCACATTTTTCCTCACTCTCATGTGTGATGTGAACACAAACTGAAGCTCCTAACCTGTTCCTGCATGGTTTTATGCTCTGCTCTGTTGCCACATGACTCACTAATTATATGAATAGCAGTTGCTCCTAATAAAGTGCTTAGAGACCGTAAGTGAGTATAATAATAAGTGTCAAACTGTGTCAAATTAACAGTAGAAGTGCATGAGGGATCAACAGTGCACATTGGCTATAGAGGAAGATTATTTCAGAGATATGACTAACCATGCTTTTATTTAATTTTTCTCTTTTTATTTTTTCTCTTCCTTACACATTTTTTTTGTTTTCATGGTGGGCAAAGATCTGACTGTAAGGTTAAAATCATGAGCACTGTGGTAAAGATCTGAATGAATGGAGCCGTTTAAATTGTTTTCCCTTTGAAGTATTTTTTTTTTATTTTGTAGTTTCAACTTGTGGACCTTCCTTTCACACCACTAGAGGCCATTCCACCAGTGTTGTGACACTGATGTTGAGACCAACTTGACATTGCTTGCACACTATCATGGTTTTTGACACAGTGTACAGTATGGACATTATACATTTTTCTTCACCTTGTGTATTTCCTCTGCAAGGTGTTGTTTTCATTTGTCTCCACAGCTTAGTGTGTAACATGTGCATGCATACTGACGATGAAAAACGGTGTGCATGTTCATCCTCATCTACATAATCCTAACCTATATGCTCAGAGAACCTGAATGCTCAGACAGGCTGTTTTTCATCCGTTTACACATAGTAACATACAGTATATTTGATATTATTTTGTTGTCCCTGCATTGAGGGCATTAGTGATATTGTATGGTACTTTGTTAAAATGCTATGTATAAATCTGCACTTATAAAAAGATGGTGCATTGAAACTGAAGCAGTAATTTTGCTCTTTATGCTTTCTCTCTCTCTGTGTTGGTCTAATTGCTGTTGTGGCAGTTCATAGCACACTCAGCGCCTGATGCATTTCAGATTGCCAAAAAAAAAAAAAAAAATCTGTATTGCATATAATTAACTGATGTTATTATTGCAAGAATAAGAGTGATTGCTTTAACAGACTCATCGTATTTTGGGGTAAACACAGGCTGGTAGCGTAGCCACTCTAGCTTTTCCGCCTGAATTGCAACACAGCTTGACAGCTCAGTAAAAACCTCTGAGCTCTTTGATCATGATATGCTCATTTCTGTATTGCTTCAATCCGACAGGGAGTCCCACTTTAGTTACAACTCGGTTAAGACAGAGCCAAAAAAAAGGACGTAAGAGCCACTTCATCGGGCGCTCTAAGTTTGCCTTGATCTGCCTATCCCGTCCCAGCAAACAGATACTGTTAGGAAAAAGATAGGTGTGGGACAGAAAGGAGTAGTGAGTGAGCTGTCAGAGTGAGAGAACGAGATACCAATGCAGAGGGAGGGAAGGCAGAGAAGAGGAAAGTTTCGATATCTAAAACTTTCAGAAGCAGATTTGTGTTCAGAAATGACGCCTGGGTAAACATGTCGAGAAATCAGACCTTTAATTCCACGTTAATCCTCTTTTCTGCAGCCCTGTGCATGGCAGACACGGTTGCCCCATGGAAAAGCCTGCTATGGGTTTGGAACGCCAGCTTTGAAGTCCGGTGTTTCTATATCGAGGTCCGAGAGTAGTTATCGCATGGTAGCTTTCCCTTGGCTCTTCATGGGATTAAAAACTCTTGTTTGTTTGTTACACTATATTTCTCCTATTTCCCATTTGAGCAATACAAGATTTTCATCCAGCAGTTACATATTGTCTCCACTCGGAATTGTTTGTCTTGTTTTGGTCTGTTATCCCAACTCCGTGTTGTTTTGATGCAGTCTGAACTGGATGAGTGATAAAGTCATCAACTCCACAACTTGTTCATTTGTGTGCACGAATCAGTTATTTGTTTGTTTAATGAGACAATTTACAAAAGGTTTTTCCTTTCATACCCTGTGGGTTTCTTATGAGAGAGATTGCTCACACAGAAGAGTGAAAGAAATATTAAATCAGATTCTATGTTTAGTCCATATATATCACCAAATGTTACTGCAGCTGAATATGGCATAAAGAAAATACTGTAGCCAAAATTAATTGCACCCATCCAGTCATGGGACTGCAGTGAAGGAACTGATTAACTTACAAATTGTGTTTGTGCTCGAACAAAAGGAGCGATTACTCAGAGGTTGAGCGTTTTGTCCATTGTATTCAATGTAAAATCACCAAGGGTAAACATTTCAATTTAGAGACAATAGTAAAAGGGGTGTGCAAGGATGTGTGTTTGCAAAAGAAAGAGTTTTCAAGGAGTGCTGCAGTAAGCGTTTGGCGACGCTTCAATATGATGAATGATTTAATTTCACGTTTTGTTCTGCTCTTTGAACATTTTTATTCTGAAGACAATCCAGCGGCAAATGTGAGTATTTATGTGTCCAAAAACAAAAATAAACTGCAATAGAACAACGGCAGGAAGAATCAAATATTACATATAATTCGTTATGATGTGCTCTATATGGCACTTAATCATATTGCTACTTCAACTTGCCTCAAGTTGTTGTGTAAACAGGGGAGATGTTCCAATATGTTGCTTCACTGCTCAGACCAGGTCAGGGTTTTTCTTTTTTTTTTCCTGTCACCTAATTTCTAGTTTTGGCCTCAGAGCAACTGGAAACCAAGCACCAACTATGTGTGTGTTTGCCTTTTATACAGTATGCCACTGTACATTGTCTTTTCTCAGCAGTAAAGCACCAGAGTGCTTGATGACTCATCAAATCTCTAGAGATGGAGAACAGGGGAAAACCCACACATACACACACACAAACTCACTTTCTTTCTCTCTCTCTCTACACACACATCTATTGTGGATGCAGAAAGGAGGTCTAGCCCTACTGATTTCACCTAACCTCTCTTTAACAATGCGGCATGACTTGGCACACGCTGGGCTGCTGCTCCCACCATGACTGCTGGGATTGGTGTGCTTATTGTGAGCCCTCTGCTGCACATCACCTTTGATTTGTGTGTGCTGCTCAGGCTTCTTTTAAGTGGTTTCCTGCATAATGAACACACACACGCACATGCACACACACAGAGGTCTCTGGGTACAGCAACACCTGTCTGCAGTTTCATATCCTGTAAACCCCTGGAAACAGAGAGACAGGAGTGCTTGTTGTGTTTTGTCATGCTTTAGATCAGGAGCAATGAACGAAACCTGCCTTGAAGCACTTGGAACGAAGCCTGAAAATATAGAGTGCATGTGCTGGTGTTGAAAGGCACGGGTTGTTTACCCACAAATCAGATTAAATGCTTCGGGAATAAAGCACTGTATAACACAACACCTGCCTAAAGTTTTATTTTTCATGTGTCTCAGTGTCTGTGGGACCCAGATCACCAACTCCCTGTCCCTGTCTCTGTCCTCCAGATATCCGGGGTTTGCAAACCTTCATGGACCAGGCCTCTCGGTTGGGTCTGGATGTGTCCCTGCAGAGAGTGGACCGCAATGTCAGCCGCGTCTTCACCGACCTCTTCAGCACGATGCGCACAGAGGAGCTCAACCGGTACCGCGACACTCTGAGGCGGGCTGTGCTGCTCATGAGTCCTCGAGGTGCACAGGTGTTCATCACACAGGTAGGCCTCAGTGCTGAGACTTCTTTGTCATCCAGGGATGAGCAACATGAAAACAAGCATTTATTTAGTGAAGATGATTCATAATGAATAGGGTTAGGAATTGAGAAGTGGTTCCACTTCAGATCCGGTCGAATAGTCCAAACCATCAGAACAGTGCGCCACCGACCTTATCAGTCCCACTATTATAGTTAAAGAGCGGTTTGTGTGTTGGTCTGTGTAACTGCTCCATCTAGGAAGCAGCCAAGGTTGCATAATTTTAATGAGGCCTTTCAAACGCCACTAAGTTTGCCCAGTGTGGTGTAAAGTATTTTCCCCTTGTGCATTTATGGTACGATTTTATATATATATATATATTAAAAAAAGACATTATACTGGAATAAACATCTCTGTTAAGCCTAAAAAGATGCAAATACCAGAAACGGCTCAGTTAGCAAAATGTTTAGAGGCCAAATGCTGTTAATCACTCATATATTGTTCTGTTGCTACATGTTTGTTTATGCAGTTCATGATGTGTTGTGTCGTGTTTTAAGCAGTGTTAGGCAAGCTGCTTAGAAAGTTCACATTAAATGAAGGTTTACTACACTGGTGTTAATCACAGAGAAATGTAGCAAGCCAAGCAACTGCAATAACTGGAGCCACTTCAATTTCTTAATGAAAACCAACCCTATACTGCAGGTCAATTCAGGTTTTTCGTATGTGTGTGCTGTATTTGTGTATGTGTGTATGAGACGGGTCCCCTCTGCAGTCTTTAGATGAAGTAAACTCAAGTTTAAGTGTCTACTCTACTGTATGTTCCCTGCAGCCTAAAGACTGGATTGTTGCAGTTCGTGTCTTGGTGCTGTGACAAAGTCATTTCCCTACACGATCAATGACATGACCACCAACTTGAATACAGCTCTCCTGTGAACGTTCACTCGGTTATACTTAATCACCAAGTGGTTCACAGAGTCACACTGTGGTGAGGACACATGCATGAGCATTGACCTGTGTGTTCACTAGCACCAAATAATGCACAAACAAAACACACAAAACTTGTCACTACCTCACCAGTAATCCTTCCCTTATCAATCCTGATCAAATGAGATGCAGCTGTCACTTTTCACTTGTGCGATTCTGACAAAATCCAAAGCAGATGGTAGAAATCAGACTGAGATATTTAAACCAGTTCTTCCAGTATTCTGCTTTGAATATTACAAATATATCCCGGGACAGAAGAAATGGTATTTCTACAGTAAATCATTCACTCAGTTTTCACTCTGCTGCTGCGGCACGGAGTGTATTTACTATTCTGATCAGCACTATTGCATATAACTTGAGGCAAGGTTCAATAAAAACAAAGTCAACAGTGTGGAGCCATACAGGATTTGTGTCTATCTAAACTCACGCTGTTCTAATTTGGAAGCTGTTCCTAACCTTCCTTTGCTCCTTCCACACATTTGCTAATCTTAACAGTTGAAAAATTTGAACATATACGTGTTCATGATAAGGAAAAATGACATGGAAGACTGAACTTGCATGAAAAGTGTATAATGATGTGTTATAATTAATATTGCAAAGCGTCTGTGATGTGTCAGCATTTGAAAAAAGTGAGATCCACTAATTCCATATCACTTGAATCAGTGGGAGAAGCCTGGTTTCATACAGAAAATCAATTTGAATACACTATATATGCAAAAGACATCCATTTAGAAAAATCCAACAGCGTCTATGCATAGTTTAAAAAAATGTAAATGTTTACACTAAAGACATCTCATTGAAGGCAGTGTTTGATTTCTTAATTCATTTCTTTTCCTTTCAAGTCCCAGAACAGAACACTGAAAAGGTTTTCTCTTGATGAAGAACCTTTTCCCATTTCCTTTAATGTCACTCCATATGAAAGAAAGACTAAACTCTTAAGATATGACATTTCTATAGGCCACAATAAGTACCTAGACATATCCATCTTACTTAGTGAATATGAGTCATCGATAGAGCAGAGATGGAAGGGATTAAAAAAACAGAAATACTTCACAAAAGGAATATCATATGGAATCCATGTTTTGTCTTTTTTATTGCATTTGGAGCTCACTTACATTTACTGTAAAGAACAGTGGAAGTTGACATATGGCAGTACAGTGCTGTACAGTATATATCACAGTCCCCGTAAAAAAAACTAAAAAAAACAGGCATGCACAATTATCGTACATCTGAAATCAGAAACACATCATTTCGACAATGGTTTCCTTTCTACAGTGAAGATGTCTGTAAACGCTTTGAATTATTTTTTGCCATGAGCTTCTTTCGTCTGTGGCAGCAGCCTTCAGAACCTCCTGCAGGTTAAATTGGGCTTTTAGGGCTGAGTAACTCTGAAAGACTCACTATAGATGTACTTGAAAACACTGGCAAGACTAGCAAGTGAGGCTACAAATAGCCCATAATGCAACACTCCATTCCAAGGGAGTATGCGATACAATCAACGATGCATGACGTTGTTTTTTTTTTTATCCTCAAATACAAAATAACTAATTATCAGCTAATCTAATATCTTCTTGCCATTTATCTATTTTCTGTATCCACACATTTAAACTTTCTATAAAGTACTGTAGAGGAACAAATCAAGATTCCAGTCGGTGTCACAAATTGCTCTATACATGTGACATTTTTAATAATCATAATTTCATGCAGGTCAAACTCATCTTGTTCTCCATAGATATGCAGGGAAAAAAAGCTGTCAACAGTAATAGATTTTTACATTGATAATCATCTTGCCATCTTCTTCTTCATCACCTTTTCTGTTTCCTGGATACAAGAACTTTTTAAGACAGTGTTTTACCAGACATCTGCCTCCCAGTAATGAACACGTGCCTCGAACTCCAACCTGCAAACATTTAATGTCAGAGTTGAGGCGCCCTGGTAGCTCACCCGGAAGAGTGCATACCACATGGACGGAGAAATATAGAGGATCCTTTGTACCATCTGGGTTTGTTTTTTTTGGTTTTTTTTAGATTTTTAGATTCTTCTGCAAATGGTGATGAGCTGACAGACAGATGAATTTCAATTTGGGGATTAATAAAGTAATTTGTATCTGTATGTCGAGGTTTAGTCCTGACCGCAGCGGCCTGGCTTTGAATGCAGCTCAGTGGTCTCTGTGTCTCTATACTGTGTCTGTCAAAAACATGTAATATCTCAATATCTCAGTTGGTCTATCTTTAGCAGAAATATCTCCAGTGGACATCTCAAGGATGCCTGTAAGGAAAGCGGCTCCGATATACTGGACCTCTTGAGTTTTGGTGAAACGGGGCTAAGTGGAATTGAGGATTGTCCTGTTAATGTTAGACTTCAGCTCATAAAATTTAAAACTAACACCTTATGCACTATTTAAAGGTCGAACTCAATAAGATCTGTTCCTCCTTTTCTCTAAATGTGACTAAAGTGAGTTGGAGGATGGGGTTTTTCACCTCTTCTGTGTTATAAACAGTTTTCTTGTCTCTATACAACATCTATTGCACGTCTGCCCGTCCTGGGTGAGGGATCCCTCCTCTGTTGCTAACCCTGAAGGTTTCTCCAATTTTTTGCCCTGTTGAAAGGGTTTTCCATGGAGTTTTTCCTCAGTCGATGTGAGGGTCTAAGGGCAGAGGATGTTTTTACGATGCCATGCAAAGCCCTTTCAGACAAACGGGCTATACAAATAAAATTGCCTTGGCCTTGCTTTGCCTTACCTCTGCTGGTCATGCTGTTAAGTGCTGACAGATCTGGGAGGAGATATTTCAATGGTCCTGTACAGGGTAATAGTTACAGTGGGAAGTAACTCACCCCTGGCCCTGACACTCCTTATGCTTCACTGAGCTCCTCTGAATAGTACTCCCAGCTTCCACAAGGGTTAACTGGCTCTCATGTTTGGCATGGCTATGGCTAAAAAGGGAATTATTTGGGGGACATGAAAAATCTTCATCTTCTCCTTGTTATAAAAAAAAGCCTAATTGACACAAATTCCTTTCCTTATTATATCGGGAAAAGACAAGATACTCTATGTCTAATTGTTACCCTGAGTTTGCAAATATGTGGACCCTTTGTGGCGTATACTGTATTAATAAGGAAAGGTGTCGTAGACAGGTCAAGAGCCTGTGGTCTCCTAAATACTCCTGTGGACAATTTTTGTGTGTTTTTTTGGTATATTCATGTACAATTTACTAACACTATTCTATGATGCTATACTGTATGTATCTGGCTTACAGTATGTGTGGGCAGGCCGGCTCTGGTTGTTTGTTTTTCGCTGTTCCTTTTTCTTTGTTCCTTTGAAAATATTATTCAAATAATTATTTTTTTTGGAATATAAAAGAACCTTGACTAACTCTAACTCAAAAACACCACTTACATACCAATTATCCTCTTTTAAATGCTCTATTAATCTAAAAGTAAAGCACTTGTAGACAAATAAATCAGAGCTCAGGTTATGAATACACCAAGGCTTTCAAGTTTCATTAATGATATGCAGCTTTGATCCTCTGCTTTACTCCAGTGAATTGGGTACACACACACATTCACAGATCCTGTAGATAGCTTTCCTTCTCATAAGATTGCATTTAATCACGTCAATTAAATTCTTTATTATTCCTTATACAATTAACATGAGGCATCTCAGGGACTAGAATATAAGTACAGCTCCACATTCAGCACACCCCACAAATGCTCTGTGAATATGTTAATAAATTAGAATTGCTGGATATTTGTTAATTCACCAAAGCTTCATTAATATGTTGGTAACTGGTGTCGCAGAGTGTTCCCGCTCCCCACCAGAGATACTGGAGGAGAAAATGTAAATATGCTAATATGTGAATGGAGAATGATGATGAGGCCTCAGAGAGCGAAACAGTTTCAGCACCAGAGAAAAAAGTAAAGTTGCCATGGTGACAGAAGTCAGGAGATCAAAAATTAATCTTTTCTCATGATGGTTAAATGTTAAGAAAAAGTACTGGGATTACTGGGATTGGAGGCCTCGAACAGTATGTGCAGGGCATAACCAAATATGTTAAGGCAGTGTTAAGTGTTGTTACTGAAACTATGAAGTTGATCTGCTGCAGAGTAGCAGTGCTGTTCATCACAGTCGTCCTCTGTCTCCCGCCCTTTTCTGCATTTGTCATCTCTGTGTTTTACAGTTTGTTCAGCTCCAGTATATGTTCTCTTCTGATCTGCCCTACTGTTTTTATAGAACACATTGACAAAAGGACACTAAAAACAACCACTGATATCACACACAGACACACGGAACAGCTGCAGAGATACGCAACATGATTACAGACACTGAATAAGTGTCTAAACCACTGTGAGGAAACATTAAATGACATATTAAGATCCAATATGACTGTGTAGGGACCAACAATACCACAAAAAGCTGTGATGTGAATACAAATTCAAAACAACTATTAAGTAAATGATAATGACCACAAAGAAACAGCAGCTTACACTGTGGGTATAATTGGTGTCATACCGTACATGTGCAAGGTTCATATCACAAGTACATTTTCACCACAGTATGCAGGGTTTTGTCATTTTGAGCGTAAGATCCTCACAAAGTAAAAGCAAATAATTTTTACTACAGTAGGAGAATAATAGTAGACACGGTTTCAAAAGGATCCTTATACCAGTCGGACCTTGGGCCTTAATAACTAAAGAGATACAAAATGACACAACAAAATTTACAAACAACTTATCATATACAGTAACCCCATCACATTCAGTGCAGTTATTTTGTTCCTACAGGGGAAAGTAGGGGAGCCGTACATGTGTGTCCATGCCCACTTCTTTCCCTACAAGGTCGGATGGAGGTGAGGAAATAATATCCCACTCCACACTGGTCAGAGGATAAAGAGTCACCTTTGTCAGGCCGACAGTTCATCAAAGACTAATATGGCCGGGCCATATTCATAACTTTTAATTTCAAGTTCCTAATTCGCCTGACTAATAGTAAAGGACAGAAGTGCATTAGAAAAAGTCATCTGAGGACACATATTATATTCTGTTCAGATGACGTTCTACTTCCCTGAGTAACACATTCTGTCACAAGTCAGTTGTCACTTCGCCAGTCTACTCTCAGGCCACAGTCATTTCTCATACTCCCAACGCGATGCATATGTCATTGACAGCGTCTGCGATTTTATGTTGGAATTCTGGCGTCTTGTTTTCTCCCGTCCAGACAGTTGCCATCTCGTTTCTCGTTCACTTGAACCATGAGAGGATGCAGCGTCTTCTGTCAGCTCCGGTGCCACGTCGTTCCTGACACCCAACGTACTGTCTGTTCCCTTCATGATAGGGGAGCGTCACTGAGTCACGCGAGCCTTTTAGAGAGCCATAAAGTGGAATTTGAAGCTTTCAACTGTCCCATTTCTACGCCCTTGGGTTGTATTAGTGAGAGTTTTCTAAATCACTTGCATAAAACCATGCACATTTAGGTACAAAAACTTGACACTTTTTATGAGTTACCAAAGTCACTCTCCAATTAATTGTCAATGGTGCAGCTCCAAGCTATATATCTTCAAGACACCCAAATTAGATTTTTGGCTCTCTGGGTTCTGGCTTTTGGAGACAGGAGATAATTTTCACCAACACTGATTAAACTGCTTGAAGTAATTGGTATACCTGTACTGAATGTGAATTCTTAAAATTAATCGTATGTCTTAATATTAAGACTAATACATGTTATGAATATGGGTTTAAATTAAGAGTGCACTATTCTTAGTAACTGAACTTGCAGCTCTTTCAAGTTCATTTTAATCTGCATCAGCGTTTGTAATGTGATGTGGGTGAAATTCCCCAGTCTCTATTGCCTCTGCTCTCACTGTGCTTGCAAAACAGTGTCCTCCTTAAGCTGTTGATTTGCAGGGAACCAGAATGGGTGGTGTCGGTTTGCATGCCAGCTCTGCAGGCCAGTTGATAGATGGAGCAGAGAGGCCGGGTGAGGTCTGCCTCCTGTGCGGCGGCTACACCAAGCTACAAGAGTGACAAGCACTGCTTCCCTCTGCCAGGGAACGTGAGAAAGGGAAGGAGATGCTGCTGCTCATGGTGGCAGGAGGGGAAAGAGAGGAGGACAGGAACATGGGGTGAGAGGGAGCACAACAAGGACAGATACAAAGCCAGAGAGATATATAAAGGATGGGGAGATGGATGGATGGAGGGAGGAAAGGTCAAAGATGAGTAAAAGATGGGGAGCTAGAAAGGGGCTCTAAGATAATAAAGCACTAGCTGCATGAAACGGTAATGGGTAGAATCTACAGTAATAGATGAGATGGCAGCAACGAGAGCGCTGAGGGGCTGGACCTGAGAGCGCTAGCCACCAGAGAGCCTAGCTATTTAAGAAAGGAGGTTTTTTAAAACCAGTGGGGAAAAAAAAGATGGCTTTTGTGTTCAGAGATAATTAAGGGATATATTTTGACAGCTGTAAGCATTTTAATCTGTAGCCTATGAAAGTGTGAATGCTTCCCAGGTTGCACATCTAATGTGGGAAAGATGAAAACTTGTTCGCAGCTTTATCATGCCTTCCTGTCACAGTGACAGCTGAAATGAATTCAGCTGGAGGGAGGTGCAGTTTTGTTTTTCTGGAAAAAAAAAAAAGAAAAAAAATATATAGACTATGTTGTACCTTGTTACCGTCTCTTCTTTTGAACCTGAATGATAAGTCGCCTCCGGAGCTCACTCATCTGATGACATTTGTGCAGAAACTCTTGTAATTATCATAGTCTTATTTTGTTTCTAGTAATTAATTAACACTACCTCATTTTATTAATGGTGCTCTAACACCATTTCAACAATGTTTATCCCTGAATTTCTCTTAAATAATTGACTGTGGCATTTCCACATTTTCTAAGTTTCTTTCTTCTTTTTGTGAATTATGTTTACGCAGGAGTAAAAAATTGTCAGAAGTGCTGTCTCAACTGTAGAGGATATACTGCCTTATCCACCACCTGTCTTTGAGAGTAAACATTATCATTACTCAACTTTGTTACAAAGCGTCAGATTGAAATACAAAAATCCTGAATCTGTCACTATACGATGAAGGCTGTGCTTCTTTTTCTCTCTATATTTGGTTTTCCGTCCTGAATAAAAGCAATTTTTAATGCAGACATTCCCGATGGTGTCAGCAGCAGAACTCCATGTGACCTGCTAAAGGATTCAGGACATACAGCCTCACCTGCTACACTGCTGGTAATGGATTACTGCATCTTCCTTGTGCCTTATTTTAAGGTGTAGCTGAGTATTTGCATTTTCTTTAATCTATCTCTTTTATCCCCACCAACTGGAACATACACTTGCTGTTTTCAGCAAAGCTGTGGGATGAAATCTACTTTAACTTTCTTGCCCCATCCCAGAATGTCAGCATGAAACGTTGAGAGTGATTTCTTTGGATACACAATCCTCCCTGTTTGTTTTCCCCACTCATTTAACACCCAACAGTGAAACAGTGACTTTGCTGTAATTCCTTTTTTTGAGCGGCAACGAAAGCGCATAAGGCCTTTGAGAACATGTCTGTGAAGCCATCTGACTGCGTGGCATATGAGGTTTGAAACAGATTAACTTGTCAAGACTTGAGACCATGAATTGCTGATTAAAAATGGACCCTTGTGACACGTGAGTGTGAGATGAAATAAACACATTTGCCCTTGCTAGGAATTGTGTTTTGATGTCAAGGACTCTTCCATCTTATTGTCACAAATGCTTGTGGACGGCGATTTAAAAGCGTCCCGGGTTGACATGTTATTATGGGGTGCTTTGGAAATAGACAGCGATGATGGTTTCCTTTGCTTTGGGAATTTAGTGCTGTAGACATGACAGCTTGTGAGGCACAGCACAGACACACACACACACACACACATACATGCATGCATGCGAGTCTCACCCACACTTTCATCCAGATCCTTCTGACATGAAAGCTGTACTGCAGATGACTCTTGACAGTAAGCTCTCACTGTGTAACATTTCTGTGTCCTTCCCAATTGTTTTGTCAAAGTCAGAGTGTCACAGGGTGAAAACATTATGGAAAAAATACAAGTGTTGTGGAGACTGCATTCCCCTTAATGTACTGGCAACAGGGTGCATGCTCTGCTTTGTAAAAGAAAATCTCCAATAATAGACTGCAGGGATGCAAAAAAAAGTGGCTGAATTTGAGTAAAAAATAATTTACTCAGTGTTATCTGCAGTGTTTCAAACCAAACAGTACTCCTTCTTATTATCTACACCACTTTAAATTGTTATCAAACTGTGCAAAAGGTCCAAAACCACTTTCCACCCACAGCACCTCTCAGCAGTAACAGCTGATATCCCCGGTGTCTAGACTGTATTCATTTCCTGTGCCCAGTACCTTTGCTTTCGCTCGCTTTCTCCAATATTTTCCTCTCACCTTTATTGTTGCTCCAATTTTTCAACAGTCCTTCCTCTTCTACGGATAACACAACTTACTAAGATATGATAGAATATCAAAAAATCCCGATGAGCCGTAAAGCCTTGTCACTCTACTGTACTCATTTCACTGTGATGTGTAAAGTAGGTGAGCTTCTCTCCTGAAGTGTGAAGCGTGGGTGCAGGAAATAAAGACAGTGAGACTTTGTGTTTGAATTCCTTGTATTCAGTTTCCTCAAAACAGGTTAACTTAAAAGCTTTAAAAAATCAGGTGCTGTATGCAAATCAAACTTTGTTTCACTCATTTAAATAATCATATCTTTCTGCTCTCAACATCATTGAGCCCAGCACCCATTGCTCCTGGCAGCCCCGCAGAGTCTTTTGCTGGCAGCCATGATGGGTTGTGGTCCTTGCTGCAGCCACCAGGAGGGAATTCACTTCCCCTCTATGACACTACCACCCCTCACATGACATCACATTACCCAGTCCTTTTTTTTTCAGAGTTCTCCAGCCTGCAGCACAGTTGTTTCTTGGCACTTGGACTTTGCCGCTCCCTCAGAAAAAATAAAACTGGCCATGACTTGGAAGTGTTTATCCCAGCATGACTCATTAACCTGACACAGGGAGCACGGTGTTTGGTGCAGGAGAGCGTAATGCTGGCACAAACAACAGCCTTTGCATTCATGCAAACACACACAGAAGGACGCCCAAACACATGCACACCTTCACTGCATCACCCCTCATTCCTTCCCGAGATCCATCACTGCCAGTTCTGTCTACACCCCCTCCCTTAGTGCTAATGAGTGAGGCCAGGTATAATTAAAAAGCTACAAAAGTGCCTCTCAACTTGATGTTTTTCAGTTTAACTGTATATATTTGTTATTTTATTTGCATATCTTTGGTATATATATTTAATTCTCAAGTTTATGCGATATATTCTGTTGTCTTGCCAAGGACAATAACAGAAATTAAATTCTTTTTAAAAAAAACATGAATCCCTGAAGTACAGAGAAGCTCTGTTTTATCTTTATAATTAGCCAAGAGTTATTACCATGGAGCGTGGACAAACTGTGGTGCACAAAAAAAAAGAAGAAAGTGCAATCAATCAAACTACAAATTCATCTGCAAAATAAAAATTTAACCATTGACTATTACTGAAACTCAACTGTGAGCTAGGAGATATGTTTGGAGAATTTATGGTGCTGAAACATAAAATAAGCTCTTTAAGGAGGCCACTCTCGGGATTAAGGATTGCATTATATTATAAATATAATGTTCCTGACTTTTAGTCCCTAGTATCAGTCAAGCTCTAAAGAGGATCCCGTGCCTACGCCTACCCTACATAATTCAATTCAATAGCATCTTTTGTTGTACCATTCCTGTCTTATAAATGGCCATGTCTTTCAAACTCCACACCCCCTCTTTGAAATTTGAATTTCCAAACCCAACCTTGGTTATAGCGTCAAGGTTATTTTCTTAGCCTTTGCAAAGCTTCTAGATGAATTTATAGCGCTGAATAAGGCATCTTATTATTAGTAAACTGTTCATTATGTATAATATTTTAACTTTGTATTCATCATGTGTATGTTTAGAGAAGAACTGAATTTAACTGCAGCTTGAGCTTTCATTTTGCCCAAATGCACTCCATTTCATCCATCTCTGAAAACATATACATATGCTGGCTTGCTCATGTAGTCCACCAGTGTTGGGTGGGATACTGGTTAGTGGGATGGAGTCATCATCAGAACGCTGTAACCTCAGTGATCATTTGTTGAAGGCCAGAGGTGAAGAGGTGTGGAGTTTATCTCGCTTACCGTCCACTGGCGTTGCTCCCACCAGACTTAACGCTCCCACCTCTGGACCCTTGTCCTCTCCCTCTGACCCTCACTGCTGCTCCTCTATTCCATTTTCCTCCCAATAACAGCATGACAAATTGAGCCTGCCAGAAAACGATCTATCATTGTAAGACATCTCATCCTCTTCTGCCCTCTGTTCCCTCCTCTTCTCTCTCTCTTTGTCTCCCTTTCCCCTTCTGTCCCTGTTACAGGACATTCCCTCTTTTCCTCTTTGTATTTTTTCCCATCTTAATGGTTTCATGTTTCTCTCTACACGGGCACTTTATCTTTCTGCCCTTGCTTTTCCCCCCTCATAACCTCATCTCCTTCTGTCTCCTCTCTTATTGCACTGTATACTTTTGTCTGTGTCTCCATTTCTCTTTCTGTTCATTTCTTGCCCTATGTGCAAACCTGTTTTGTTCTTTAATATTCCCTATTTGTTCTGTTGTCTCTCTGGTTGTGTTACTGACACAGACACATTATGTTATAGAGTCACACCATCACTTTTTCTCCTACGTGTAATTTTTCAACATGTAAATAGCAACCATAACTAGCACAATTAAAGCAATGATAGAGCAAAACGTTAGTAACAGATGTGTTATAGTGTGTCATTTTGTAGCCTTTTGTGTACTCCAACAAATAATTTCCAATCCCATTCCTGGCTTGAAGCAAACCAATTTAGTTGGCTATGACTAAATTCAGCACCTCCAAGTGATTTTTCTCCATAATAAGCCAAGTTTTATTACCATGGAGCATGGCGAAACCGTAGTGCATGCAGAGAAAATATTAATTGCTTTGTGTGATTAATAAATGCTTCAGTTTGACAGGTAAATAATAGATGGCTCCCTCTCACTCCATGATCAATTAAGGGTACCTCCAGGGAGCTTGTGTGAAACTCTGCAACACTCTGCGGCTGTTGAGTTTGAAATATTTAGGATGTATTTGCCTATGCTATGCATACAATAGGTTGCCTCCAACAGCACAGCATTTTTATAACAAAGTAGTTCACTACAACAAAATCCAAATAAAACCACCTCCCCAGGTACATATTTCAAGGCAGGGCAGGATAAGCAGTAGGAATGCCTGTATATCGAAAGTGTGATATTAAAATTGAAACCGGGGCAGTTGGCAAGCTCTTTACTTGATGGATTGTTATTACTTGCACAAGTATGATTCATCTGCTGAAGTTAAAGAGCTTTTCATAAATAATTTGCCTTTTCATAAGTAATGCTGGAGAATTAAAACTATGGTGTTATGTGAGGTGATGGCTTATCCATTCACATTAATCAATGTCATGGTACTTTTTTTTTTAATGTGAGGAAGGGCCTTCAAAGGGTAAACAACATGAGCCTTGTGTTACTGATGATGGCGGTGGTACAGGGGATTATCATGATGTTGATGATGATGATGATGGTGTGGAAGGCGATGAAAACAACATAGTTAGCGCCAGAGCTCCTCAGTTGACGGCTGGTCCTTTACCTCTGTGATCGCTCTAAACTTGCCCTTGATCTCTCTGTGCAGTAATAAGAGGAAATGTTTCATTCAGTCAGGTGTAGGCCGGTAGAAGAGAAACCTCTTCTCAGTTTTATGTATTTCAGTGGCAGCACCCAAAACACATTCTTTTCTTGACAGAGGGTAATAAACTTTGATTGATGCTTGTGATTATGAGTCATGCTTAGCATTATTGAAACAGTAAACCTCATGGGCAATTCTTATTTCTTCAGGAGGGAAAACAGTTAATCTCATAAAGGCACCCAGTGAAGTCTATCTCATTTATTTGGTGACCTCTACAGCTCTATGTAAGTGTTGGAGGCAGAATGGCAGTGTTGCTCCCTCATAGCCTGTTGTGGGTTTTTTTCTTCTTCTTTTCTTTCTGTAAGTCTGCCAACAGGAAGCACAAAGGTCAGCTGGTTAGAAAGTATTAAGCGTACTCTATGTCCAATAATTATTTTTTGCAGGGCAGAGGCATCTCAGCTATTTTAACACGGCTTTTTCTTCTTCTTCTTACAGAAAACTCATGTAGTTCATATTCCTGTTGAAATGAAATAGGCAAAACACAGTTACTGTGTATGTATACGTTAATAGCTTTATCACTGTACATTTATCTCCCTGCAGCATAATATGAGATGCAATTATACCAAAACCCTACAATATTGTAAGAAAGTTCTGTCTCGGTGAAATTGTTGCTGTGGGCTCAGGATTATTGCCCAGCTCCCAAGTGGCAGACTCCAAATACAGTAAGAGTTATAAGGGTAATTGCAAAGCCAACCACTTGGAAAACAAGTACTGCATTGGTACCCAGCACACAGCCTATCACAGTCCAAAAGCTCTGGAGAGAGTGTTCAATTAAAGTACAGCCCGAGTGGAAAGAATATAAATACCTGAATGGCAGCTCAGGTGTCCCTTTTCCCCTTTCTTACCTGTTTTACTTGCTTACTTTCCCCTTGCCTCATTTTGCTCTTGCAGAACTAGGCTACGTGTGAGTCAGTGCTCAACATGTGCATATGCATATTCATCCGTTCCTTTGATGTCTCACTCACAGGTCTGTGTTAACACCCACATTTGAGAGATGTGGCCATACGCTGCATCTAATTTATGTCTAACCACTGTAGGTGGAGATATACAGGGACTGTAACCTGTTCTCAGTGTCCACAACAATTTGCAGTTCATAAAAGGGAGATTCCCCCCCAAAAAATGCACCTGCAGTACGAATTTTATTTCATACAGTATGGGTGTTCTTCAGCATCCTGCTCAGGTATCAGTCAGTTTATGTCTACAGGAAATTACTTGGGCAGCTTGATATTCCAGCTGCTTCTGACTTGTTTGCCCCAGGTTTGTTGGTTATGAAGACATTCACAAACCGTCCTTATTTGGAGACAACATTCACAGTGAGCAGCTTACAGTTACACATCATTTCATTTATTATTAAATTCCAACATCTCACAAAGGAATATAGATTCTCATATATCCATAATCATAGGTATTATGGATTCTGTCCCTATCATTCAGTGAAGCTATTACTTGTGCAACAGGTTATCAGCACCTCGATGCTGAAAGCTGCTTTATCCCACAAGCCTGTGGGAGTTTTATAGGGCTGTGAGTGCTCGTACTGTACAATTGCAGTAGGAGATTTGCTATGCATTGGAAAAGTGTTGAGTGAGATGCTTAACTGATTTTGGTGTGAAAACCCAAATGCAAAGAGCACTCATGTGAGAACCACTGTAAATGCTAATGTATAATTGAGCACAGAGGGACGGTTTTTGAACCTCATTGTCACTCTCTGCCAAGAATGTTGTTTAATTCACTGAGCCAACACTTAGTCGTGATCATCACATCCTTAATTTGAGCATATTTTAGACTTGAAATATTTAGAACACTGTCAAATTAAAATTTGGATCATGTTAGAAATTAATTGCATAAACTGTGACTCTGATTTGTTTTGGTTTTTAGTTTGATTCATCTGCCCGTTAAAGTGTTACTGACTTTTCTTCCTACAGCTAAGTGCTGTCACTTCATTTTTCACCTTATAGTTCACAAATCGTAATGAAATAAAAACAAAATTTTATACTGATCCATATAGACACACACACACTTGCTGGAAAACTCATTATAGTCGTAATGAGGACACACTCACGAAGCACAAAATGTAATCATAGTTACAACAGAGAGTGGCTAAAGGTAGTTATTGCTCACAACTGCACACTTGAGGTGGCATTTAAAAACTGGAGAATAGTTTTTCTGCCCTTTCCACTTTCCAGAGGGGTTGTCATGTACCTGCTGCATTCGGCTGAAAACTTCCAGTGAAATGGATTGTGTAGACTTTGACGAGTATGAATTCTTCAGTACGTGATCCTCTTTCTTTGTATGTGTTTTTTTTTTCTTTCCTTTTACACCTTTTTATTCGTTATCTCCTCCTGACATTCTCTTGGCACTTCAGTGACGAAGCTCAGCGGTAAACTGGGATCTAACTGACCAATTTGTTGCTGAGAGTCCTGTAAGCTGCCTTCCATACGGAGTGGCTCATAAAGCAGCTAGAACTGACTCTGACAGTCGGGGTGTTATTGTCCCATTGATATCCATTGTGAAGGGTGATGTCCAGGTGAGCGATCCTTTTGTGAATCTTTAAGGCATTTCTCTAGGTGACGTTTGGTATTTTGAAATCATCCGTCTGAAATTACACATTTCTATCTGACACTGGCTTTGACACTCGCCTTACATTATGGCAATGGAACCTGTCTTCTGTTGTTCCTCTCTAACACAGATCTGGCCACTCTACTGTAGATGTGGTGTGAAAAGAGAATATTGCTATTTCCTTTGTTGTATGAATTATCTATAATTATTAACACCCAGTTAAAGTGGACTTGGTTTCAAAGCAGCAGAGATAACTGTCATGGTGTTTCATTAAACATCTTTGTTAAGAGGCACTTGAGACATTTTTTTTTTTATTATGGCTGATCACTCAAGAGGTTTACATAATGTTTTTCTTTTCTTTTTTCTTTTCACATTACTCGACGGCTTAAATACAAGTTGTCAAAAACCTAAACGAAGAAAGTCTACATTAAGCGAATGGAGTAGAGCATTTAACCAGAATGCGACACAAACATTGCGGATACGTATTAATCACAATTTATAATATGCTCCTCCAGCTTAGAGAGGGCCGGTGAAGCATGCCTCTAAGCCTGATGAGAGACGCCTTTGGAGAGTAAGGGTTATAGCAGTGCTGTGAGGCTTCAGGGTGTGTGGCAGGGGGGGATAGATGGATGAAGAGGAGGTAGACTGCTGTCCAGGATGCCCTGTACAATCTCCTCCAGATCCTTCTTTCAAACAGGCCTTTGCAGCCCTCTATTCAAAAAGCAGTAATTGCATCATTTTTCAAGCCCCTTGCTCTGTCTGATTGTGAGACTGGCCCCATTAATCAAACTAATGGAGAAGTAAGTGATTTCAAAATATAGGCTTTGATCATGCACCCTCTATCCTCTCCCACAACTCCGCCTTCTCCTCAGCTTTGGGAACCCCTCTCCTCCCACCTTCCCATATCTGTCTTTTTCTCACAGCACTTGACGTGCACTTCTCTCTATACTGTATGGGTTGCGTTAATGAAAAATGTATTTCCATATTATATCCTCTTATAGGCTTCTGTTAATGTACAGTATGGGTGAGGTTTTTGTTGTACACATTTGGGCAGTGCTGTGGCTCTCTGGCTTGATTAGGGTTGATTTCCAGTAGTACACCAAACTGCGGATATGAGGTTGTAGAAAAATCATTGTGGCCTATTAACGGGCAGTATGTCCCAAAGAGTCACAGTTCAGACACATTTATTGATCATGATGAGACAGATTAAATTAAAGTGCTTCTCAGGTGTATTGAAAAGCTTGTGCCAGCTATAAAGCAAGCGCAACTATTACTTGAGGCCACTAGCAGAGCATGCTGGCAAATTAGATTCCTTCCAAGCAACATAAACCACTGCTCAGAGAAAAACTCTCTTTGTATCTTTCATGTAACCACAGGGGTCTTGGGGGAACAAAAAAAAGCATGCACAAATGCTTTATTTACAGTGCATTTCCCTATTTTATTGTGTGCACAGTTGCTTTTCATACATTTCTTTAATTGCCCCAGAGTGTTGTTTTCTGGGAATTAATGCCTATACAGGTTATAAAGGAACCTGTGTACCTCGTCAAGTACCATACATGCCAGTATACATGCTCACCTCAGCCCACTGTTGTACTGTATATGCAGTACCAATTAAATTTTCACAAAACGAATGCATCTTATAACAATATCACTCACCGTTGCAGCGTTGGCAAAGTGCCATGGCTGCCACCTCCTCCTCCACCTCCTCTCCTTCTCTCTGCAGCCTTCCTGTCTGTCACTGCTGTTTGGAATTAGCATTATGTCAAAACTTAAACTTTCACACTCCCACTCTCCATAGCACCTTCTCTTTCCCATGGTGTTCTGAGAATATTTCTCAACCTGTGTGGAAATAATTAGGATGGGATTCATGTTCGTCTTTGGCCCGGCTAACCTCCCACAGTTACCTCTCTTGCACCCTCCCATCTTATTTCTGTCTTATTTTCCTATCTACAGCACTTATCTTGCTTACATGTGTCCAATCAGGCTTGCGTGGTGCATAGAGTCTGTCTGTTCACGCCGACCTGTAGCACTCAACAGCACGGAGAAGTTGTCCATTTCTGGGAAGAGAAAAACTGAATGTAAATGGGGTACATTGCAGTAATTAGAAAAACACCTCTACTTTTCGGCTTTTCGGAGAGGCCAACATTAACACAAAGTACCTGATGTACCTTCAGTCATTTGTTACAGTCTCCCGTCTTCTACCATCATCTTTTCTTTTTACCCTCCACATGTGTTCCCAGGCTTTTCACTTCAAAATATCTATCAGCGCTTTTATACTTAAAGAAAGACTGTCACAAGCCAAAACAGTTTCAATGTATCTTTTATTCAATGTCTAGGATCTTTTTTCCTTTATTTATCTTGAGTTTGTTAGAGCTTGAATGGTCTTTTTTTTCAGAAGTTGGCTCCCTCTTATGTGCAGCACATCAGGTAGCAACACAGAACATGCAGTCTCTGACCACCAGCCATTAAGCTCCATTGTAATTGCCTTGCCTAATGCAATCTGACTCTCCTGGTGCTTTGTCAGCTGCACATTCATGCTGTAAAAGTCTCCAGTTCTCTTTCAATGTGTTCTTCTTGGTCCAGATCTGGTGATGATGGAGGCCACTGAAGTTCACTGAAACCAGTTTGAGACTTTTACTTTGTGACATGGGGTATTATCCTGCTGGAAGTGGCCATTAGACGATGGGGATCTGCGACCATAAAGTGATGCGCATGGTCAGCAGCAATACTCAGACAGGCTCTGTCACCGTGATTGATTGGTATCAAGGGGCTAAAGTGTGCCAAGAAAGCGTTTCCCTTCACCATTATACCACCAGCAGCAGCCTGCACTGTTGACACAAGGCAGGTTGGGTCCATGCACTCACGCTGTTGGTGCCAGATTCTGACCATACCATCTGCATGCTTCAGCAGAAACTGGCCGGCCTGTGTTTTTCCAGTGCCCACTGCGGCTTCAGATTTCTGTTCTTGGCTGCCAGGGGGGGAACCTGACGTGGTCAAATGCTGCTGTAGCCCATCTGCCCTCAAGGTTTGACGTGTTGTGCTTTCTTTTGCTCACCACGGTTGTAATAGTGGTTATCTGAGTTGCCATAGCCTCTCCTGCCATCAACAAGGTGTTTCTGGGTGCTTTCTGGATGTTGTGTTTTTCTCAAATCCCAGGGAATCAGTAGTTTTAGAATTATTTAAACCAGCACATCTCATACCAACACACAGCCACGTATTTTATGTAAACATTCACTGGGGTTCTTGGGTTGTATCTGCGTGGTTTTATGAACTGAACCGCTGCAGTACATTAGAAGGTGAGAGAACTGTAATGACTTGAATATTACTGACTTGAACTGATGCAGGTGGCTTGAGACTGTATAGAGAGCAGTCCATGCTTTTATTTTTTACTTGTATGTGTTCAAAATGTATATATCAACTGCAGTAAAAAAAAAAAATAATAATACGATTTGGATACAAGATTTGGAGGATGTGCTACAGAATCCTCTTCTTTCAGGTTTCTCACTTTACCTTTGTTTTCACTTTCCTCTTTCTGTGAGTAGTGACTTTGGGGCAGTTTCAACAGTATCAGAGTGTGATTGTGGACCCTTGAGCAGAGATTACAACAGTGTGTGTCTTTCGTTGTCTGTGAATGTGTCTGGGTGTTTCATACCTCGTAGGCAAGTGCGAGTCAGAGAAATAAGTCCACAGCACATGAGAGGACGGGGGCTTTGGCAGCCATGGATGTCATGTTAGCACACTCCATTGTTAAGATTATGGTGGTCTTTAAAAAGAGAACTATATAATTATACTGTAATTGTCCACAAGGACCCTTGCGCAGCTGTCTTGCCTGTAATCAAAGCGGTTTATTTCGTGCTCCACAAAACGGAGCAAGCGTTGAAGCTAGTCAGCTTTTATGTGGAACAAAACAGATGAAAGTGTCACCCCAAAGATCCAGCACATGGAGCTGTTGTAGGAGTTTGAATGGAAGAGCAGAGATTGCTGTTTGTGCTACTTTTTTTGTGTGTGAGGCTACATATCGTGCCCTGAATGCAACACTGACTAAAGGGACAGCTTAATTATTTACATGTTTCCAAATAAAGACCTACGGTACTACTCTCTTAAGAAGTGTTTTTTCAGGTGTGGAGTTCAGTGTAAAGAGAAAGTTATGTGATTCATTATTCTAAGTTTTGCCTTTGAATGGTGCAGAGTGCTTTTATGGAAAACAATTATTGTACTGACTCGACTAATGTTAGATAATGGCAGCATGCATTATTCATTTGTATTTGAATATCATTCTTTTGCTTATCTATTGTCTTCCCTCAGTTAAGGTCCTACAAATTACACATTTTAAGTTGACTGACTGTAGTGGGTGTTGCGCCTTCCAGGTCCGCCAGGTCATTCCCGATGCCAGAAAAATAAAAACACCGAACACATTAACAAAGGACAAAGTGCGAGCTGAGATTTCACCTGTGCTCACTCAGAGAAACATTGAGGAGAGTCAGACCATCTTTAGTTATTTTTTTCAGGCGTTTTACAGAGAGGTTACATGCAGCAAATGGCCACTGGTCAGAGGCCACCAAGGTGAAGGCTAAGCCCGAAGTACATGTGCTAAGACTTGATGATGCATCAGGCTGCTCCCTACAAGATATATTCTTATTTTAGCACAAAAGTATTACAGTACCTTCACTTATGTAAATCATAACATATTTTTATCAACATATTTTTTTTTATAAGAGGCAAGCCTTTATGTCTTCATGTCCTTTAGTAATAATGATACATATGAAAGTAGTTGATTTGCTGTAATGGAGGTGAGACTCGTGTATGGGATACACTCCTCTGCTTGACTGCAATTCCTACAGTGGGAAACCAGAGCGGCTCAGTAGGCTGCGACCGAGCACACCACTAAACAGTGACAGACGTAGCATCACTCAGTCAGCCAGCCAGCCAGTCAGGGATCAGCGAGGTTTGGATAGATCATACTCATGTTTGCCTGTTGTCAAAAAAAGCTATCATGCAGCGTAGAGATAGTGATTCTGTTCATTTTCCAGGTCATTAATGTTCTGTGTTATATTATTCTCTCCTTGAACGCCAAGTTAAAATATAAAACAACATTTGAGTTGGTTTTATGTAAATGTAAAATGGGTGTCTGTCCTATGTGGTGTGTTACAGTGAATCGGCCGTATATCTGCATGTCCTTGTGTTGTAACTGTAGTCACAGATGAAGAAAATAACTTTTGGTGAGGTAATCAGTTTCTTCTCCAGTAATTATCCTGGGTTATAACATCCATCAGCTGTGCAATAAAAACTCAATTGCAAATATCATCAAAGATCCACAACATAAATTTCCCCCAGGTGCAGGTTTCAGTTGAAGCTCAGTGCTTCCCCAAGGGCACACTGCTGCTGAAATGCAAATTCATCTTCCTCAAAGATATATTGTTCAAGAAGTGTGTTTTGGTGTCTTGTTAAAATGCTAACTAAGTTTGAATTTCGCTCACTCTAGTGCTTTCTTTTTAGACTGTAATGATTTCTGTCCAGGCGAAAAATGTCTGATTATCAACTTAAACGTTTTGGAGTTGAGTCTGCCAGCCAGTGATTGTGTCTACAACAGAGCCTAAATCTCCAAATCAATCAATCAGTGTCTGCTTTGGAAGTTTGGCACAAATCATGTGTGCACACAGATTTATTTAGTGAGTTTTCTGTGACTAGAGGGCAGCAAGTTAAATTAAGATTTGATGCTCCTGTTGTGTTTCAGGCTTGTATTTTGATTATTGTGGGAATTATTTTGATTACATTATATACAAGAGGCCTAAACTATTTGAGAAATAATAGTAATCATAAGTAGGCTAATGGAATGTAGGCAAGGAAGATGACACTTTGACTAACATGAATATTTCATGGAATTGGTTGCAGATAGGAAATTACTAATGGCATCAGGGGGAAAAAAAGCCTCCTCCTAAGGCCTTCTCAAAATGTTTGTGGTTTAGTGGGTTGAATCCGAGCCGTGGCCGAGTCCACCGCCCTGTGCATGAGCAACAACTACTTCAAAACGCTCGCCGTGGAGTTTCTCACGGCTTCACTGGATGTTTGACTCAGGAGGTTCTTCAGCCTTCTGTGTTATTCATAAAATGTCATACCTGGGCTTAATCCTGTTAGTGACTGTCAGAAATCCCCCTCACAACATTACGGCTCACAACACACGCAGAAGTCCACAGGGGAAAGATGGCAGAGGGCAGTTCAAGAGTCCACTATACTATACTTTGAGCTTCCAACCATCCAGAAAATGTAGTAGCACCTGTTACTTCAACGTTTTGTTGATCTTTGAAGGGAAAAAAAAAAACTCCACAGCACAGTACAGATGTTTATCTTTTATTCTCAAAGTTGTCTTTGCCATCTATTTAGCTCAAAGTTGGTGATAGAGCAGGTGTTATTGATGCTACTAAACATCCCCGTTGTGTATTGAGGTGTGCTATAAGACTGTTGATACAATTTTAAGGTTCCTCTAATTTTAGCTCATTCAGCGAGGTTAATGTGCCAACTGTTTATTCCCCTGTTGGCAACATCAGCTATTCCACTCATAGCTATATCAAGCCTGTGGGATGCTAACTACATGCAGAGAGCAGCTAGCAGCCTCAGTGCGGGGGCAGATGGGAGTCCTGATTTGCTTTTAATTCATCACACGTCTGCCATCTTTTTGGGAGGGCCACCTGGTCTTGAATACTAACCATGGAAGGTCAGTGAAGATTTGTTCAGGTGTTGGATTATCACTAAGGACTGCGGATCAGTATCCAAACTGACAATTCTGTCTTTTCTAGCACCGAGCATTAGTTAATGGTGAAACTATGGTGATGGGACTCCAGATTTCAGCCCTTATGTTGTTAAGGTATGCCCGTGTTGTATGCCTGTGCCGGTGTGGCGGTATAGCGAGGGTACCTTTGTATTCCATGCTGCACTGATGGAGCAGATTAAGTGGTCTTAAGGTGCGTTTCCACAGCAACCGTGGCAAATCTGGGTTCAGAGGGACTATTGTGAATCTTTTATGACAGGCCTCATTACTCCTTTCTGGCTTTTTTTTCTGTAAGATTTTTAACACCAAAAGGGAACACAGAAAGCATGACGGCAACCAAAACCTTTTCATTGTCCACCATCTTCAAATTAGATCCAAAGACTGAGTGAGACCCTGTGAAAGGCACCGACTGCAATCCAACAGTATACTCTGGTTGCTATGCACTCAGACATGACCTTAAAACTATGGTGCATTGGCTCAAATAGGCATGAATCTCTTGTCACTGAACACACACACAGAACAAGAGTAAGAGAGGGAGCAGAGAATAGGAAGGAGAGAGCGAGGTTAATTTAAAAAAAAGGTAAGGGAAATAAAGCCAGGGCTGGATTCTCTGAGAATATCAGAGACAATAATAAGAAACAGTTCATAAATTTGCATATGGAATTCATATGGATGAATGGATAAAAGTTAGATGTGTATCCCATCCTAAAAGAAGACTGGTTCTGTATTCATACACAATCCACAGTCTGAACTAACAAATGAAATGAAATGACACTGTGATTCAGCCACAAGGGTGTTTTTTTTTTGTTTTGGTTTTGTTTTTACTTAAAACCATTTAAGATTGTCTGACTAAAATACATCAATTGTTTCCCTCAATTGATATTTCATAATCTGAATGAGACATTCACCATGAAATTGTTTTTTCGGCCACACAGACATTACATTGCATTTTCAGTTCTCCGGTGCTCATGAGCGTCGTTAACCTCAATTCCAGGGTCATTGTCGTTCTTCTGTGTTTCCAATAATGCTGTTGCTGCACATGTCTTTTTAAATAAAGCAGCACGTGGCCTTAGGAACCTGGATGAGATGGGTCCAGTTAGAATTAGTGGGTAATGACAGAGTTTAATGTAAGTATTTTCAGTGACCCCCCCCCCATACATTTTACACACTGCAAGCAAGCGCAATGTAAAGATACAAGCAGTTGTAGACTATAGTCTGACATTTATTTTATTCTGGCAGTGTTATTGAATTCTTCTGGCAGGTCTGTGATTGGAAATATCTGCTATTATTCCCACCCCAAGCTGACAAATGAATACATACACAATCAAAAGACTGATAGAAACAAACCAACGAAACATTTTTCAGGAGCAAATCTTGCATATTGTTGATTTTAAGGAAATCAAACGATAAGTAGCTATCACTCAGACAGAACAAATAAATGTGTTTTTTTTTTCTTTGCAGCTGGGAGGAGATGTGCTTATTCTTTCCACATGGTAATAATACAGATACTTGTTTTGAAAGCACATTGAATTTAGATCATTATCTAAACTGTGATCATTACACAAACAATGTCTACCATAAGCAAGGCATTCATCATTTTCTCTTTCTGTTCTCTTCTTTTTTGTGCCAGACTAAAAAAAGAAAGACACTGCAGGTGGTGTTGGGATGCAAAGATACTAAATGCATTGGGCCCAAACAACCAATTATCACAAACAATAATATAAAATTAGCAGGTACAGCTTGTCTTCACTTTGAGTCTTACCTATTAATCAATCTCTTAAAGTAATTTTACAATGACTTCATAATAAGAAGAGCTGCAGGTTAATATATTAGATAGCACATGTGATGGAATTAGAGCCCCTGATTAGTTTCTTATCAAAGCGCAATTAATTAAACCATCAGAAATGTTTTCATTATTTCTTGCTTTGATGAGAACAGCAAACCGTTACCCTGCAGTGGCTCCATCTGTAAACCTACAGCCTACTTATATAAGCTACAGTGGGTGAGAGAAACTTGTTTATGCATGAAGTTTCCATGCTGTTTTCCTGTGCTTCATGCTGAACAATCAATACTAATTATGATTTTATGCCCAATTTGCGAAGCATGTCTTTTGCACAAAAAGATAATATATTCCAGTATAGAGTCAAGACGACTGTGCATCAAGTCCAATATTTGACACAGAGAAGTTCCTAGGCCTTATCACATCCTACAGTAATTACTCCCCAAGGTAAACCTTTCATTATATCACGGTACAGTTAAACAACATTATGTACAAACGGCAGCCACTATGAAATTGGATCAGCACCTCTCAAAATCACAACAAATGAACCAATGATGTGAGATTGTTGTAATAGATTGCATCAGTTGTACCTACAGTACAGTATGCGTGTTTGCTTTCTAGTATCAAGATGATTTTGTACTGTAACAGATAATTGTATTGAATGAGTTTATTACACCGAGCTCTCTCATCTGCTCACATTCAGGATATCCATCCTCAGGCGTCTGAGTCTTGCCCAAAACTCCCCCCACCTATTTTCCCATCCTCCTAACCACAATTCCTCTCAATCCCTTCTTTGCTGTCACGGTTTTAAATCGGAGTTGGCGTTCTCCTGGCTGCCTTTGTGGCGTTTCTACTGTATAAGAACATGCCTGGGGTACTTTGCCTCCCTGATTAAAGATCTTACCGTCGTCAGGCTGTGGCTGTATCAATGGTATAGGATGTTCCTCAGATGTCACTCCAGACTCTCGCCTCCCTCTCCAAAACCACATTTCTCTCCAGAGTTTCACTGTTACATCATCTCTTGTAATGAATGGAAAGAAAGAAAACACACAAAGGCAAAATTACTCTGCCTGAATGCCGATAACATTTAAGGTCTCAAATGGATTTTTGGGCTTTGGTGTGATAAATTTCAAGCAAAGCGGAAAACCCTCGCTTAGGTCGACTGAAAAAGGACTGCATGCGATCAGGAAAGGGCTGATTAGTTAAAATAATGTAGGAATTGTACTGGGACACAGGGGGCTTTTGCATTTAAGAGTGGCAAGTTTTGAATCCTAAAGAGCAACTTCCTAAAACACTGTAAGCACAGTGGGGTTAGTGATTTGTGAGCTCTCAGCACTCAGCCTCTTTTCAATGAATTTTTCTATTTTCAATTGAATGGAGAACTGTCTGACCCGTGGGTCACTTATAAATGGAGGTGGAAACAAAACAAGTTGTGAATGTTAAGTCTCCGTCTCAGTTTTATACACACACACACAAAAGAAAATTGAAATTCCAGGAAATTCAAAATATCTTTGCCGCTGGAGAAAATAACAAGTGACCTCACACCCATCACCTATGAATTCAGCAGAGCTCTCAGTCTGCCATAGCAGACTCATAAGTATGTCAGCAATTACGTGTTTGTCACATTCATACAGCAGCTCACACACAGCATTTAGCTTAACAAGACTTAATCTCTAGAGTGTCTGCTGTTGTCAGCATTCAGTTGTGCTGTGAACTGGTGCTGAACCTCTCAAGTGGTGGTTTCTGTTGTGCCCAGGGCCTCAACAAAACATTGCATCCCATCTGGTTCACATTAACTAACCCAGACTACAGTGTTTGGATTTGTTTTTGATGACACATTTTCGTCTGGAACAATTCATGCAGTTCAAGGAGCTGTCCTCTCTCCTAAATGCCGAGATTGATCTTCAAGGAAGACAATGGTCCTCATTGTCAGATTTTATTTAGGACCAGAGAGATGTTATCATAATTTGAATTATTGGATTATTCATACATGGAAGGATGTTTGCTGATATCTTTCCATACAGATTACAGAAACCCCCTAGTGATCATTTCCATTTAACACAGGGGTTTACAGTGAATTATTGTGCCTGTGAGGTCACAGCTTCACAGGCCACATCTTACTGATGAAAGAGTGTCGGGTTGTTTATCTTGTCAAAGCAAATAGGCCTGTTGTCTTTATTTAGGAATGGTTCAAGTGCTAATGAAATTATCCATGTGTATATTTTACACAGTGCATTAAGAGCCGGGAATAAAATAAATGGTACAACAGTGAAAAAATAATAATGTTGCTTATCTTTTTCTAAAAAAACAAACTCACATGGGTCATACTCAGATTAACCTTCACTTTCCTCTAGCTGCTTCTATTCTGTCTTTTTGCTCAGATTTTGCTTCAAGTGGTCCCTACAGCTCTACTTTTGGCACCAGAGCCTCCATTGTAAATCTTGCTTTGTTCCGCATCTGTAAATAAGCACACACACTTGCACACGCACACACATACACACACACACACAAGTTTATATATATATATATATATAAATCCAGTGTAATGCTGTGCCTGAAGGCTGTGCAACACTGTCATAAAAGCTTTTCTTTTTTCCACTAAAGCCAAATTGCAATGATAAATGATAAATACCTATATTAAATAAATTATAGTAATAACGATAGTAATGATAATGTCAAAAGATACAAGTCCTTGATGGAATCTATTCATCATCAAATGTTGCTTCTGAATCTTAAAATAAATACACCATAGATTTTATAAGCATTCATTACGTTTATCTGATGAATATAGTCCCTATGATGTGATGTATTGCATAAATCTGTAACATGTAAAATAGCGTCTGTCTAGTGTTTCACAGCATCCATTGAGAAGATTGCTCTATACATTTGAATTACAGGGCAGTGCTTGAAGGCTATTTAATTTTATGTCGATGAGGTATGACATTCAGGTTGCTCCCTCTTTGTCTCATGGATAACCTGAGAGATGACAGCTCTATGTGTGAGTGTTTGTGTTTGGATGTGCAATTATATGTCAATCTGTGGCAGGGCAAATTAATAGTACTATTCATTTTTTACTAATACTGTACGTTACTATATTAATAGGAAAAGAAGTCAAATACCATCTTGACATTTGCAAAGGCATGAGCTACACTACAGTATGGGTGATCACTCAGCCCACATTGGTCCGTCAGCACAACCCTATAGGGCAATACGACCACGGGGGTGAACATTGGTCTTGCGCTGGCATGCTCTTCTTGCAGTTTGATGTGAACAATCTGTAAATGAGAGCAGCATTAAAATCAAATCCCGACTCTTCCAAGGTTAGACTATCGATTCATTTTTGGTGCTTTGCTCTGCACAGGCTGTTATTGATGAGTGTGGTGTCGTTAAGTAAAAATGAGGCGAGCTTCCATCACTTCTATGCTGTTGTTGTATGTTGTGTATCAGTCTTCATCAGTGTCTGTGAGAGGGATTCATTTAAACACTAATGACAGCAATTTGCAACAGAGACCCAAAGCATGACAGATGTCAAATGTGTGCAGTTGTCTGACAGGTGGAGGAACTCAATAATTAAATGGACGGTTTACAGTAATTTCAAGGGCGGTTATTTTCACCTCTGCTGAGAAGCTTTAGGTCATTTAGTGAATTTAGCTACACTACATACTTTCTGCCGTAACCCAGTTTCTTCCACATCAAAGAACCTGAGTTCTCTAATCGATGTACAGAAAATTTATTCTCTTCTGGGCACTTTTTTTTTTTTTTTTTTGGTAACCTGGTTTATGCTTTTTCCTGATAAAGACTTCAGACATGGAGAGCATTACTGTGACAGCAGAGCAGCAGGATAAGAAGACAGATGTTCACAAAGCAGCCAATTTCTACCTCTTAAAATGTGACCATGTTGTAAAAAATATAGACACAGTCATGCTTCGCAAAGCTGTGCACTCTCAGAGCTGGTCCTCCCAAAAAATTAAAATGTAGTTCCAAATTAAATAGTTGGTAAACCCATTTGATATAGATCAGGAAACTTTACTGATAGCTGGTGAGTTTTAATAGTCAAAGTAGGGCTAATGAATTCCTAGTGAACCAGTGGGGGGTAATATGTACATCTGTACTCCAGGCTTTCTCATATCCAAAAATCTTTCACCATGCGTGCAGCAGATGTGCTAAATATTGCATTATTTATTAAGACTGGTTAGTCTATTGTGCTCCAGGCAGGGTGGTTTTGCATTCCTCTATGTTTTTCCCCCAATGATCAGCTCACCCCCTCTGTAATCCAGAGTACCATACAAATGAAGCTGCAGAGTTACCTGCGGACTGGCACGTACTGTTGTAAGATCAGAGTGAATTACACACAAGGTTCTTAAAACGATCTAAATTGTCTCTTTTCTTTCTCTCTTTCTCTTTGTGTTTGTCACTTCAGGCTGTGGAAACCAACCTGGCATCCAAGGACAGTCACTGGGTCTATGCCAATGAGGTGAGGCCAAACACAAACACATTTAAGCTCTTTGCACCTGAGTGAATTTAGACTTCATTGTCAGTTTGCCTCTGTCAACACACGGTCTCATATGCTGCCAAGGCACGCACAGACACACGAAAACGTATAAGGCTGTCAGTCTGTACACTTTCATATCCAATTAGATTAACAGCACATCATTTGTTTTTATTTTACCTTGGCTGCTAAGGGACCTAGTGCTTTATTTGATATTGTATAATTGCTGTGCCTTTAACTGTTGATGTTAGTGTGTCTTTCCCCCCCTGTGTACAAATGCTCTGTATGTGTTTGACATTGACCTAAATGAACTTCTAAAGTGGCTGTAACAGCACAAAATTCAGGTGCACTTTGTGAATAGAAAACAGCAGACCGTGTCTGTAGCTTTAGTACGTCAGCACTGCATTACCATTGATTCAAAGTGATTTGGAGATAAGAGGGAGTCATAGGATTGGCCCAATACTAAAAGCAGCTGATGAAAGACACTAGATAAAAGGTTGCTCCCAGCTGATATCCATCCAATATTAGCGTTGCCATTCCTAATACGAGCTCTCTCTCTAACACACACACAAACATACGTCAGTGTCAGTGTATTTTAATGAAATATCACCTCCACATTTATAGGAACATCTGAGCCTGTGCCCGACATCCAAAACATGACAGATATTGAGCCACTGTTCACAATGCATGATTAATGCGTGTGTATTTCTCCAATAGTCATGTTGTTTGTACAGTCATCGAAAATATGAAGCTATTTTAAAACTCAGGGGGGAGCCAAACACGGAGGAAGACAACACGCGTCGGCCACAATACCTATTAGACTTTAACCAACAAACATTTAATAGCTGTCATTCGTACTGTAGTTAGGAATTCACTGTGCAACATTTCAGTTTATTTCAGTGGCTTAAATATTGATTTACAAAAGTTAATGAGGCTCAATGTGTTGGAAACCTGCTGCTATCTGGCAGCCTTAAGTACCTCATTTTAGACCATAATGAGTTTTTATAAAAAATGACGGCCTTGTGTTTTTTAATTCATTTCCACTATTCAATTCAGCACACACATGACTGAAGTATTGATTTGGCACAGCTAATGAGACCTTGGGTTCTTTTAAACTTTCACTGTGTTTGCAAGCTGAAGTCACATTATCTCATCGATACGTCTCCAAAAAAAAAAAGAAAAGGGTATTTATGGAGACAGCATGAGAAGACACGGACTGTAGTTCTTAATTTGAAGCAGTGTTCACATACAAACTAATGCTACCACAGACCTGCACCAAGATATTAGCTTTAATTGCATCAGATTTTGAGAACAAATGCCGTGTGCGTTCCTATGGCACTCCAGTAATGGTGGATGTGATGTGGCTCAGTGTTGTGCATTTAAAGGGAAAAGTATGACTGTATCTGTGAACTATGAAATATATCCCCATTCTCCTTCCTCTGTCCCTCTGTCAGTTTCTAATTTTAATTTTCCTCCCCCTCTCTCTGTCTTTGTAAAGACTGGAGAGATTTTCTCCCTCTCACAGTAATTTCTGTTTATCCTTATTTCCCCTCTCTCTCCTTCTGCCTCAGCCTTTCATTTCATCACCCAAGATAAACTGCCCATGAAGCTAACAATCACCTTGAAATGAGAATAACACAGAGACATGTTGAAAGGGCTAACGGGAAAATTTAATACAACTCATGCTGACCAGATATTGGTCTCTCTGCTTCTGCTCATGTACAGAAGAAACAAGCATGAAACTTCAGGGCACGTAACTCGTCCACTCGTCTTCTTAGATCCTATTTTTCTCAGAGCACAACAAGAGACCTCATGTAAATTAAATCTAACACCAAATGATTTATCCACAATTCTTTCTCTAAAGGGAAACTAGAGGAGGGTGCAAAGCTACTTTGTTTCCATTAGACGGTGATTTGATTTCTAAGATGCTCCTAACATGGCTGATGGCACTGAGCGCCTGCACATGGTTGTTGGTAATTAATTCAAACACGTGCACTGACAGACAAACACAGTGATTAAAGGTCCAGTGTGTAAAATGGGGGGGGGCGTTGACATCCAGCGTTCAGATTCTAGACTGCAGCGCTCGCTCGCACTCACTCTTCCCGTCGGCAGAGTGACGGTGGCCTCCGAGGACAAAAAAACTTGTATTTCAGGAGCATATGGAGCGATCGGGTGAAGATCTAAACCATATCTCCTTCTTCTTTCCTTCTGCCTTCTTCTTCATTGATTTATTTATAAAGGCAAAACTCGTGAAACGTGCTTCTGGCTGGCTGGATTTTCTGTTCGGGCCGCCGAACAAACATGGCGGCGCATGATTGCTAGACTCTCTAAAGCAAGATCCTTGCTATATAAAAGAAGAATTATAAGGCTACGAAAACCAAACAAATTGTATTTATTTTATTGAGATTATACAATTATATTCATGGGTAGTATGGTTAGATTTCGCCAATATACCTCGAGAATTATTACTATGTCTGAAATAAATAAAGTGTTGGATTTGGATATGTAGATTTGAGGTATTCCTCCAGGCAGCTCGTCCATTTCATCTGCCTTGTCATGATTGAACTGCGACATTAATTTACTCATGTGATCTTGGGACTCGCCACTGTCATCCCACCCCCGTCGGCACCACAGGTACCTGCCAGCCCCTTCACACCCTTCACAGTGGAAGCCAGGTCTCACATTTCATTCAAGTCTCACAACAAGTGGTTATGGTAATCAGCCACCAGCAGCAACATGTGGCTCGATGAATGTAGTTGTCAAGCTAGAGATGTGATAAGAGCACAGTGAGAGCAGAGTGAGATGGATGGTGATGATGAGCGAGTATGATCACAAGTCGAAAAACAATAAGGTGTAACGGACTCATAGGTAGACGAGAAACAGTGGAACAGATGCTGTGTCTTGAAAACTCTTTTTATTCAGTGCTGTCATAAACATTATTCTCAAGCAAGGAGATGACGCTGGAGCACATGGTCAGTTTTAAGCTGTTTATTAGCGTCAGCAGCGTTGTCTCCTTGCTTGTTGCTCGTCTGTCTCCTGCAGTTCGTCAAGCTTAAGCAGAAAATGTTTAGAAGATTCAACAGCACAGTAGGTTAAAGGCTGTAGACAACTTGTTATGGATGCAAGAGACAGAACATGGTTGAGATTGCAGCAGGACAGACTGAAGTACGTATCTTGACCTGTAGCCACTCATAAGGGTCAAACACCAGACACACAAAATTTACAACTCAATAGCAGTTTTCATTAGACCCTACCTGACTGGTGTATTTTCAAACATAACAAACCCTAATTCACAATGCAGGTTTACAGCGTAACAAAATTTTATAAATCCAAACCAAGGCTGAAATTTAACAATACTCCTTCCACAGTCACGGATAACAATATAAAACTGTGTAAAATCAGTGGAGTGCCCTTGAAAGTGAAACACTCAAAACTTTTTTTCCCCAACATAATTTCTCTCCGCTTGTAAACATTCTCAGTGAAGGGAAGTTCTGGCTCAATTCCTCCTTCTCTGATTATCTTTGTCAAACAGTGATATAGGACTGGTCTGCTGATTTCACCTCATTTTAGGAAATACTCCATTCCCATCTATGTAGTTGTTGAGGTTATACCCCAGTCGTTGCATGGCAGCAACTGCCCGTCTCTGCTTTCTCCAAGAAGCTTTGATCATCTGTAAGTGTAAACACCAGTCCAGGTTTGGTGTTTTGCACAGAGCTGCAAATATCTTCACAACAAGTTTCCTGCTGTGAGAACTGAACAAAGCCAAAGTCTTTAAGCTGGGGAATATTTGGGGTTTGCCAGAATGCAACACATCTCAGATGTGTTTGCCTTGTGTTCTGCTCAGAGACTCTCTACATTAGTTTGAGACTGACACTAATGCATTTGAAAACCAAACGAGTGGGTTTGAGTGGCACACAGTTCATGAGTCCTAAGGGTGTGAAACTTACTTAACACATAAATGGCCAAAATAATCTTTAAGAAAACAGAGAAAGCTTTGAAATTAGAGTGTAAGAAGTACAACAGGGCTTGAAGTGAGCAGAAGGGCGCAGGGATGACAGGCGGGCATGCTTCTCCCTAAACCACCCACTAAACCAGGATGCTGCAGCTGCCAGCACACAGAAGGTTGTCTGCATCTGACACTGTCTAGTGGACTGAGATGGATTGCACGTCCAGAGAGGATTTGTTGTTGTTTTTTTCCCCCCCTTCGAAGACGGGACGGTGACACCTCAGAATGTTTGATGGATTAGGCAGCTGTGCCTTCTGTGACAGACAGAGTTGAGGAGGACAGTCATGATATGACTGATGTCTTGGGTAAGTGCCCAACAAGCAACTGAGATGGAGACCCTATTCTACAGACGCAATCTCCACCACAGCGACCTGTAGTACGGGAAAGTGGATTGCAGAAGTGGCCACTTACGAGATAAAGACATTTTTCAATTATCTTATTGCTTATTCAGAGTGGTATATAACATCGCATTTATCAAAACATTGAATTTAATGTTATAGGCCTTTCCTTTGTACCATTATCCATGATGAGTATCCATCCAGAAACCCAATTCAGATGTCAAAAAATGATGTACTAACCCCACAAATGGTGACCACAGGAGACTTCCATCGTCGTGGTCATAAATCTAAGGGAGTCCAGACAGGCGATTCTCTTCAACAACCACCTTATCTAAATGTTACAGCAGTTACAGTCACAGTCATTTAAAGTCACTGAGGTTGTTAAGTGGACAATTCAAATTATACACAGCGTGTTTCATTAAAAAGATTAAACTCACTGCACCTCCAGGCTGAAATGTAACTGAAGTCTTAGCAAAAAAAAAACCCTAACAAACAACCAATGTATGCATTATATGCTTATTGTCCCTGTGTTAGCTGGTGAGCTTTAAATTGGTCATTGTATAGGGATGTTATGGGATGGCTTACTCAGGTGTGCTGCACTTGCAAATTAATGCAAACAGTTTGTAGCCAGGCCAGTCTTATCTTAGTGATAACACAATTATACTTGCTGCTATCCTTAAGCTTGAACTCTGTATTTTCTGTTGGATTGATGAATTTCTGCCTCATCACAAACCCACATGCACCATGGTGGTTGGGATGGCTCAGCTGAGGTGATGTTAATTCAGATCATGTGGTGTGGTGCAATTTGGCATGAAATTACATTGCATTTCCGGCTGCTTAGACCACATGTTGTTGCAAAAAAGGCCCTTGCTTTGTTTCAGTTTTATTTAAAGCCCTAGCTCTTCATGCTGTCATGAACTGTGAACAGCCAGAGTTTGTTTTTTTGCTGCATTTTAAGATGTGGGGTTATTCTGTGCATGAAAAATATACATAGATATGATTGACTTAATTGATGACATGCTACTGTAGTTGTTGGCGTTTCCTCAAATCGTTGTAAAAGGACAGAAATTGAAATATTTCATCCCTCTCCAGCTTCCACAGCTGCTCTTCAAAAAAACATGGTCACACCCATGGGTATGTGACCCGCTTGTATTTTCTGCCTGTTTCAATAGAATAGAATTAAATAAAAAAAGATATTTCTTTGCCACTGACACTGATGCATATTTCATACCAAAAAAAAACAAACAAAAAACATACGCTACATTGATCTCCAGGGGGGAAGTTAAACATAGTAGTGTCACTTGAACCGTCATAAGCTCACGAATCATTCTTTACTGGCACTCTGTCCGAGCATCATTAAATAAATATAATGGTGTAAAAATAAAACCAAATAATACCCCGTTCACTCCTCATTACAATGGCTCACCAGTCTGAGGATTAAACAATCACTAATTAGCCCGTAAGAGGCAACTGTAAAAAAAAGTCAACAATTGCACAGTAACTTGGAACAAGAGCTGATATCCTCAGTATTTCCCCTCTACTGCCTCATAAAATGTATAACATTAGTTTGATTTAACATGTGCATTGTGTTGTTTAATGACTGCAGTTTTTCATACCTAAAATCTAAGTCAATGTTAATGTATGTATTAAATGTTCTTACTAGAACAATGACCATCAAAAGGGTGATGGCTGCACTGTATGATTTTAATAGATAATACAGCAGCAGTGTCCCTGACTGTATGATGGTTCTTAATAGGAATATGATATAATATTTATCTGCACAATGAAAAACAGGGAATTATGTCGTCACTCTCCGTCCTCAACATGATATGTGGATTCTGGCTGCGGCACTTAATGATCAATTTTCAGCACAACAGAACCGCCTGCAGAACATTGCAGCGATTTAACTGCAAAACCCTTCAGTTTTGCATAATTTCTCAGAGAGTTATTATGTCTATTGTTTGATGTTGGAGAGGAAAGTCTCAATTGAATATTAGAGTTGCCACTGCTACTGAAAAGAACACCTCGGATAATTTCACATACAGTAGTCTCACAAATCAGCAGGGGCTTGTGCCCTGTGTTATTTTATGCTTGATCCCCCCCTCCTCCCATTACAGGGCAGCAGGGCACCAGTTATTTGGTTCTGTCTCTGGATAACTAGATAAACAAAGTAATAAAATGATCTGAAGGTTATTTTCAGCCTGACTAATTAAAAATCTTTTCCTAACAATGCACTGAAAGCACATAAAAAAAGACCTGTATACAACATGTTCGTAGGCAAGAACAACTCAAATTAATGTCATACGCACAGTGCTCTCTTCTTCCTTGCCTGACTCACATTACTTCTCAATTTAGTTGCCTGCAGCTTCAAAAACCCTACTTCTAATTAAATTGCTGTCATGATTACGGGTAAATTTTTTTATTTATTTCTCGCGAAAGATTAATAACATTGACTGAACAGCACAAAGAGGATAATTTAGCCTATCTGTCAGCTCAGCTTGATTTGATTAATGTATTTTGGTCGTCGGCTGTCATTGAAACATGACTATGCTGTATTCACTTTTTCACAGATTTGAGTGGGCTACCACGAAGGAGGTGTGATAACTGTGAAAGAACTGTGGAAACTAACAGTAGTTTATAATGGCGTAATCTTAGACTGCATACAACTCAGTATTTAGATTAATCATGTCTCTTTTGTAATGCTGCTGCTTTTTTAAAATCACTGTAATCACAGGCCTTGATGTATCTCTCCTTTATTCTCTTTATGCACTAATGGCACACACTAATAACGTTTGTATGCCTATTTTCCAAGAGAAATACATCATAGTGGTGTCCAAATTGTGACTTAATGGTGTGTGCCTTCTCCTGAGACAGAACTTGGAAGGCACGCATTTCATCAACCATGTGCCGCTGGTCAGTGGCATCGCTGGGTCAGGTTATGACACAAACGTCACCCATGATGGTGACAGAACACTTGGACTGGGTGGCACTGGAAGTTATTAGCTTGGACGTGAGGGTTCGGCTCAGTGAACCATGCAGCATAATTCATCTGATTAATGTGTCACGGCAACTCATAAATATTCATACTTTCCACCCGACTAACTGTGAAGAGTCCGAAAAAAGAGTCCCTGGATAAAACTAGACAAGTTAGAATCACCTGAGGAGCGTTTTACTCACGCTGTGCGTAGACAAAAGAAGTGACAACACTGAGTCTTTGAAGAAAGTTATTTTACTCTGAAAATTAAAATATAATTGCGATGCATGACATTAGAGGTGAAAAGGAAAATGTATTGGGGACATAGCAAGGTTGACTGTAAGCTGACATAATTTAACCACATAAAGAAAATCTAAGTCAGAATGATAGCAAGATAAGGGATTTAAATCCACATTTGGATAAATGGAGAAAGGCGCCATGCAAAGATAGACGCCAGGAGATATTAACAGCGAGGGAGGACAGACACCAGCAGTAACACAGAGAGGTCGATGCAAAAGGGAAAGATCAGAATGTCTGATTAGGAAAACAGATAGAGAGCACGGATTCAGGCGTGTGTGGTGAAGGATTATATCAACCCAGAGCTGCTTAAGTTCTGACCCGACAGTAACCTCGCAGCTTTATTGTCAGATAGTATATGAACCCAGTGTTTCCCAGGAGACTCTCTGTCTGCCTCAGCATTGACCATCGTCCTGCCCTGGAGACCAGCAGGCAGCTCACTGTCTCATGAATATTGATCCTACCCTTCGCAGGGCTGGTCTGCACTGACCCTCCACACATGCAGCCCCCTGACTCAAGAGGGCCAAGGGTCACCTGCACTATTATCATGAAGGATACACTTGAAATGTTTGTTGATTTATTGATTGTGAATAACATACCAAATTCTATCGTATAAAATACTACCATCCAAAAATAAAAATGTGATTTTTGTCTTTGGCTTAGAAAATCTAGAGTTGATTCAAGTCATTAGATAAAGCAGTGCTGGGAAATAAGCTTTGTATGATCACTGTTAATGTGCACTGGGCCCCTGATCAACAAACAGCAACAGGAGAAGAAGATTCAGAAAAGCAAGTTAAGCTTCCAAGTCTCTTTTTCAGTCTTTGCCTCTATCAGTTTTCCCCATTGTACTTGTTGGAATTACCCCCACTTCTTGGAGCTGATTGCTCTGTAGCTCCTCAATATGTCATCTGATATATTAATTGCTGAAGGAGCAGGTACAGGCAGTGCAAAGCCCTCCGAGGTTTGTTTGTTATCCACATTTCCACTCAGAAAGCAGCTTTTCATTACCCGCTAATTAATGCTTTGTGTCATGATGCCTCATGGCACAAAAGCCCAACTTCACACCTACACAATAAAGACAAAAACTTGTTCAACTAAACTCATCCTGCGGTCTTTCTTCTGTAGGAGGTCAGTGATGCAGACATCATGGAGCTGGTTCACACCTCTCTGGGGCGGATGACCGTCATCCGTCAGATCTTCCCGCTGTGGAAGGACTCCAACGTTCGCTGTATGAGGAACAATCATCGCATCTCCTCCCTGCTCTGTGACCCACAGGATGGCTATCTGCAGTCCCTGGAGGTACAGTAAAAACAGACATTTGAATTTTGTCTGTCCATCAAGGCTGCACAGTGGTTAAATTTTATCCTCAGAAAATCTTAAGAATTTTTTTTTATGATGGACTAAATTGAAATATGCGAATTTGATTGGCAATCATGGGGTTTGAGTGCCAGATATTTATTCTTTCAAGCAATTGCACCCATTTATGAGGGGAAAAACGGCTTAAATTAAAAAGAAACCCTCCCTGTCTTTCAATCCACTCAAAAAATATCCACTTATTCCGTTTTCTACCCCATTAAATTGAAATCTTTTCACAGTTTTTGTGGTAAGGAAAATTGATAGGCTCAAACATCTTTGAATAATCTTAGCCTTTTTTGTCATGTAGGTGCACTGCACAGCTCACTTGGATTTATGAATTTATGAGACAACAAAATAGCCCACAATTTTGTAAAGGTAAAATATCATATTTAATATCAAGATCTATGAAAATAGAAAGGTTTCCACCTCGAATGTATGATAATGAAATAATGACCTATATTGAAGAGGCACTAATTATAAGCTTATGCTGTGGCATACAGTAATGCCATACTGCAGGGGTCATCAACTATATTTGTCGAAGGGCCAGAATCTTTCTCAACAGACACCTTGGGGGCCGACATTCAAATAGGCCAAGATTGAAATTAAAGTCACCTTTTTGCCAAATCATTTAGTTGCTAATATTTTATTTTACCTGTAAGCTCATAGTTTTCATTTACATATCTTTGGTGTTTTGTATGATATAAAATGAAAAATCTTGACAGCTGACTTTCAGATACTGCCATGCTGGAGCTTTACACTGCTGACCTGGCCTGTGATTTTCAGCCTACATATGAAAGGAGGCTGACAATCGGTTCTGATTGATACAAGTCAGTAGTCCTGAAATGCTTGTTTCTCTTCTATAATGCACATTTTACATACACACACGACAGAGCTCAGTGGGAAACAGTAGGAGAGACACAGGCCGAGGGTGAACCGGGACACAACACCGGAGGAGGTCCGTACAGAAAGAAAAAAAAACAACCGAGTGGCATCAAACACGCGTCGCTACCAAATCGCTTCTGTTTTGAGAGCGTGCATAGCGCGCATCTACACTGAATGGGTTTAAGTGCGCAAAAGACTCTACATCTGAACGCATGCACAACCAACCACGGCGTTTAACCGAGGCGGCCGCGGCGGCCAAAATCACCCAGCTGGCCTCTGCAGACAGGCAGGGAAAACCCTGCAGTCCAGCAGCTCCCTAAACGTTCATGCATGGTGCTTTGGGTATGTGGTGTTTCCTAATCCCAGCGCAGGGGCTCATAGGCACACACAAACACTTTGAGCGTGTCTCCATTTCCCAGCACATTGACTTACAGGCGCACAGAGCCCGATAAATGCAATGCTTGTAAACTATAAGAACTCAGTCGCGGGCCGGATTGGAAGGTTCGGCGGGCCGGATTCGGCCCGCGGGCCGCCAGTTGATGATCACTGCCATACTGTATACTCTGAGCACAGACAAAGAAAACATTTCTATATGCTTTAAAGGGAGATGTAAAAGCTGTGTTGTTTCTCCACTGACACAGATGAGCTACCATCGAGTGTTTGAACCTGACAGATTGTCAAGAATCAGGAAAAAGTATCAAGATGTCCAAAGCAAAACCAAAATAAGCTTCTTTCAGTGGAGATTCAGAGCTTTAAGGAGGGTGAATACACAACATGAAAGCGGTATGATGGATGAGGATGTATCGAGTGTCTGACTGGTGGCAAGGCTGTGTTCTTCTCTGTCTTGTTTTCTATCCCTTTTGCAGCAAGTATTTATGGGACAGCGAGTTTGTGTTGTAGGAACAACCAGTATGTTTCATCCACTTTCTCCAGCAGCCAACAGGAGGAACAGTCGCTATCAACCAGAGTGACAGAACTATAAAACGAGCATAGTGTGGTCTTTTTACCTGCTGCGACAGAGAGGCTGGTATTGTTTTCACCTTGTGAGCGTGTATGTGTGTGTGCTTGAGTCATCATGGGAAAATGTGGTCCTGGAGACACCATCTGTAACAGGACCTGTGACAGACGTGGTTCTGACTAATTCTGTAGGTGTTTGTGTGTCTGTCAGGAAACATACTGTAACTGACTCGTCTTTACGATCAAAATAAAGGCCACATATTGTATAAAATGGGTGCAGCTGGACCTGACAATAGTGGGTATTCATGGGTCACTGTTCCCATTGGAGGACTGTCTCCAGGTTCAAGTGCTGAGAGGGTTTGTGAGCATGTTTCCTGCTTGATCACACACACACACACACACACATTACAGCATACAGTGTGTATGCAGCCTCGCTAAAGGACACTATAGACAAGCATCTGCCAAGTGCCACATGAATACAAATATTAACTGATAATGTATGCAACTGAATATGGATTAAACTCCCTAGATAAGGTAATTACCAGGGACATGCACGTCCATGAATATAAATGACTGCAGCTCAGTGTGACTGGGGAATAAATGGCAGAACAGAGGAAAATGTTGTGCTAAAGTAAATAAAAGCTTGTTTTCATCAAGGTGCAAACAACTTAAAACGGTAAATAAATTCAAACTGTTATAAAAACAATATTAATTAAGTGTTGTGGTACCATGTGCTTTAATAAAGGTGTCAGTGGAAGGCACCATATGCTCTAAAACTGATAATGCTATCTATGATTTGAATTAAGGATTTGTCAACCAGGAACCCAGCCTAAAGTAAATTTACTATGACAATGAAGGTCAATAAAGAAGATATGCCCTTCTGCACCGTCACAGCTTTATTATCTGCCTAACAAAGTGTCATTCTTTTCCGTGAGTCTTTGTTGTACCTCAATCACGCTGCCACTTATTACTTTCTATTGAGAGTTAAGAGCGTTTCCTCACACCTCTTAGACTTTTCCTTGGCTTAATCCATCTGGAGCGAAATGGCTATGCTCTCTGTGGCTCTATTGAAATGTTCATTCCTTTTCATCCGTACTCTGGACAGATGGCAAAACCATGTGGTGTGGGTACACGCACGGTTCTCAATAATTCACATGAAAGAGGGTTAAATATCGGGTAATGGCAGTTAAAGCAGTCATCAGAATAGTTAAACGGTGAGGAGAACTCAGCGCTTTCCTTTACAAATCCCTCTTTCAAGCCATGAGCTACAGTGTGACCCCAAAAATCACCTCAACATAGCTTCTGTATGAGTGACCTCGAGGCAAGTGGAGTGTGTGATGTCTTACTGCCGAGAGGCTTGGATTGAAGTCCAAACGTGTCATGAACTGAACGCCTGGAGTGGCAGCTTGTATTGCTTCCATGCATCTCCTGCTGTAGGAGGATTTAACTTGACTTGACCTAGAAGACCTATCAAATTCACTGTCACAGTAAGACAGGAGGCTGTGGACACGGTTCCTGACAGGGTGCACTGCAGGAGGAGGGAGACAGAGGAGCCGATGGCAGCTCTGAAGTTCATTAGAAGGAAACTAATTGAACCAGAAACATATTTTTTCCCCTCTCTTAATTTGGACTCACCCCAAGTACACACATGCATGCATACACCTTAGATTTTATTAATGCACCATTGTTCAGCTCACCAGGTCCAGTTTTCCTGAAGTGTAAGCACATGGACAGTCAGGGCAGAGTTGCTGCCGATGTCCATGTGTGTTTCTTCAGTGTTGTAATGAAAAGAGAAGGAGAAAAAAAACATCCTTTCATCTTGGCAGCAAAAGGCAGCCCTGACAGTGACTGAAAAAAGTACAACTGCTCACCATTTGTCCCCATGCTCTCCATCCTCACTCTCCAAGAAAGGAAACAAGCTTTTATTCCCTACTGAGATTTTTTTTCCCCATCATCACAGGCTGAAAACAGACTGAAAGACAACTGCTTTTGTGTCACTGTTCCATTCACACAGGTTTGGAGCTGTGGAGCACTTGTGTATACTGTGATATACTGTACATTTGTTCTCTTGTTGCAACCAGCAGTATAGTGTTCTGTCAAGGACACTGCAAACTACTACAGTAAGAAAATCCAAGCATGCATTTATTGTATTAAGATTAGCTGCCTTTTATCGCCCAACAGGTGTCCAACCTCTACCTGTACGACAGTGTTTTTATGCTGGCCAACGCCTTCTACAGGAAACTGGAGGACAGGAAGTGGCACAGTATGGCCAGCCTCAACTGCATGAGGAAGTCTACCAAGCCATGGAACGGAGGATGGTCCATGCTAGACACCATCCAAAAGGTATTTCAGTTTTTCTTTTTCTTTTTTTTATTCCTCACTTAGCAGAGCAGCTACTTTTTATTTGATATTTTGTGAGAAATAATGAGTCTCTAACTTCTGCAATATTCTATCATTGATGATAATATGAATAGTTCACTACAAAAAAATGCACAGTTTTATAAAAGGAATAAACGGCAGTTTCTACAGTCAAGGCACGCCTTGACAAAGTATTGAACTGTGATCTTTGCTGAAGACTCCTCAGATTCAAATTCACTTACATTTAAAACACCCTGAAGGAATCTGATTATTGAATGTGATCCCCAGGTTTGGCCTCAGGATGGATTTGTGGCAGATTCTGAGCTTTTATGTCTTCGTGCTTGTCGAACTCTCTGTTTTTCTTATTGAAATAAGGGCACACATACTAGACAGGCACTTGATTTCATCCATTTCAATCTGATAATGGATTTTTTTCATTGCTGTAGTCAGTCGCACTGGTTTAATCTCCGCTGGGACATGCTGGAACAAAGGTTCTCTTGTCACATTGTTGTACCGTTTCTGTTCAGACTGAACAGCAAATGAAAACTTAGATCGATCTGACTCTTGTCATAGTTTATACTTGCAACAGAAGTCTCCATAAAAGGTGATTTTTATCTCAGCAACAAAACATTTTTTCTGGAATTATGTAATGTGTGCTGTACCTGCAAGCCTGTTTGAATGACATACATAAATTATCCCTTAAATGATACATTTAATGCATGATTTGCATAAACCATATGCTATAAACTTGAAAATGTCCCTTGGTGATTACATACTGCAAAATGTCACAATATTGGGAAAAAAAATCTATCAAAGTCCCAACTCATGTTTATTAATTAAAATCTCTTCCCATTTATAGTCCATGCTTTATAGAACACCACTGTAAATTGAAACAGGAAATATAATATGCAAAGGAGTTTTATCTACTAATAAACATCTGCAGCTTTTTGTCTTACACCCAGAAAATTTAAACAGAGTTTAATCTTTGTTCCTGCAGGGACGGATCAGTGGACTCACAGGTCAGATGGACTTTCGCGCTGAAGGCTCAAACTCTCATGTTCAGTTCGAGATCCTTGGAACCAGCTACAGTGAGGCATTCGGGAAGAATCGGAAACGGGTGAGTCTCCAGTATTATATTATGCTCGTATAATATGTCTAGTTGTCTCCTCAGGGCACACCTCACGAGACATGTTTCCATGTTCCAGGCTACAGTACATTTTACAGTGTGGCACATGAACAAACACAAAACAATCAAACTATGAGTTGTGTGAATATTTAGTTATTTTTCTCTACTGGGAGATTCATAAGTTGTGGGTTTTTTTCTTCTCCTTTCACTATGTCTGATATAACTATGTATTGTAGCTGCTAGTTGTTAGAGTAATGTATTCCACAGCAGGGTGCCTTAACTTTCTCATTTCACAAAACAGTACTGTGTCCCAGTAATATACTGTACTGATATACTGTATGCATTAGACCACAAAACCCTCAATTACAGCTGTACTGTATCTGTATAGAAGTCAATTTAGCAAGCTATTTTTTGCTGATGTGGTTGCATGAAGTCTGTAGGTGTAGAGGGAACAGCAGGTACTGTGAAACCGCAGATGAAAATGGCTTTTCTTCCTTCTTAGACATTGTCTCGATGTGACCACTCACTGTGTGTGAGGAGAGAAAAAAAGGGAAATTAAAGTGTTTCCTATTGTCTCAAGGACCCCCTGCAAACTTCTTAAGTTTAGATACTTACTTCCAGTCCTTGAGAACTTACGTCCTGCAGGTTTTTGTTCTTGTGAAATAGGTTTCCCACAACTGTTAGGTAGATACACATACTGTATATCAGATATGGGCTCATTCACGACCAGGGAGGTGAAAAGATCTGCACTGCACTTGTCCCCAGGGACAGAGAACTGAGTCTCACCTCTACTAGAAATAGCTGGAGGTCCAGTTTTGTGCCTCAAAGGAACAAGTACTGTACAGACAGGGTTTTTCCTACACTGTTTTTTTTATAGACAAATGGTTCTCAGCCCTAATTCTGAGGACTGAAAGCCGTGCTGTTTTTTGTTTATTCCCTTGGATGTCAGGTGAATGCAATTACCTCACCTGAACTCTGGTCCCTCAGAACTGTGGGTTTAGGATTTGACAGCGCGGTGTCGGGTACGAGGATGAGGTTCCCCCTACTGGAGCTCCTATATTAACCATAGCTCTTCCCTTGAATCTTTGATTGCACCAATTCACCATTTTTGTTTTATTGAGGCTTCTACAGATCAGATGTATGCATCTTACCACGTACTGACCACACAAAGAGCGAGTTAACAACAAGAGGTTTTCTGTGCTGATGTGCTGTATCCAAACATTTTCATGTATTACTAATAATGAGCAGGGTGTCTGAGCTGACCGTCATCGCCTTGTTGAAGTGAGAGGTGGGGCACATTATTTGTGCACTCTTCTCCGAGCTGTAATTTGTTTGTCGCTGTGAATGCCCTGAATCAGTCAGGGACTTCTTGCAGAATGAAGAGAAATTGAGTTTCTTGGCAATCTATGTAGAGCAGGACTGACCAGAAGCAGTAATGAAGATTTAATCACCACTCAGTCTAACTGAAATCATGAAGCCAATTCATCATAATGTGGCCATTAGCATTAGCAGGAGGCCCACTACACAGCATGTGTTTACACACAAGCGCATGCACACACATATACACACACACTTTAACACATACATACGCATGCATGTCCATCAGTACAGCCACACATTTATATAAAGCATGGTACACATTAAAAAAAAGTGAATCACCAAAGTGCATTCACGCATACACCTGCATTGTACACACTCTTTTGGACCTGAGACATTAAGAGCATGCAGCCAGGCGAACAGAGCAGAGGCCACGGAGCACGCTAACATGTGGGCGCTTGTATCTCAAAATCATTAGAGGCAAAAGGGGACAGCAAGGCCAGATAATGGGATGCCAAATGCATTCAGTGTTGTTGTTCATTACCTGGCATGTCTATCTGTGTGTCTGCCCACAACTTGGCAGAACCATTTACTGGGGGAAAACACATAAACACATGTACCTTTCCAGTGTGTTTCCCCGTAATAGATTGTAAATAGATTGTTCATATATATGTATTCAGCGTGGTCCAGTGTGTAAAACCGGTGTGCAGCGTAAATAAATGCCACAGCATTCCATGGTTTCCTCTGAAATACACTGTAATGTCACGTTTCCTTTCGGTCTTTTTGAGTGGAGTTGAACAGGGATTGCATGTTCCGCTCCACCCCGCAACGCACATCCACCCCTTTAGAGCCTTCCTCATTTTGTCCCTTTCTCCCATCTCCTTTATCTTTTCCTCTCATCTCATCACCCGTCCACTGCATCCTCCTCTCTCTGCTCTCTTCCTCTCTTCCCTAACGCTTTCTCCTCATTTTTCAGCCCTGGTTTCCTCCCTCTCCATCATCGTTTATCTGCATTCGGTCCATTTTCTCCCCAGCCTGATGGCTCTTAGATGAGGCGTCTTTCTGGTTAGAAACTGTAATGAAGACTGAAATACTATTTCCTGGATGGCTACTGTGAGTTTTCCCCACCAGCCAGCGATGCTGCAGAGTGATCGATGCTGTTGTTGTTGTTGTTTTGGTTTCCCAGTTTGCTCTTATTGATGTGTCAGTTCGTCTCTAAGCAGATATTGCTAATGACTTCCAGCTTACGCGAAGCTCTTCATAGGGAAAAGTCAATTCATTTGAATGTAATTGTTCGTACTTGCATTTTCGCTTGCATGGATCCTGCAGTAGTTATCTCTAAACATGTCCACAGTAACAGCGTGGACATTATTTCATTATTCAAAATCACATTTGAGCTATTTTACGACAAAAAATATCCTAATATCGTATGCCTGCCTCTTATTGTGAATGCCCCCGGAAAGGGCAGCTCTAAATTCTCCACATTCAATTTTCTGGTCACAAAGTGCATCAAAAATACATTTTTCATAAAGGTATAATGTACAGCATACAGCAGCACTCACCTGCCATAGACGGCCTTTCTAAACAGCCTTACCGGTGTTGGAAATAATACGTGGCAATATGTGACTGTGCCATTAGCCTTAGAAAAAGTAGAGGTGAAAAACAGCCTCAGATTTAAAACTGTTTTCTGTTTGGTTTTTTTAACCATTGTGGTGAGTCAGTCAGCTACCATGCTCTATTGGAAGAATGGTTTAAATGTAAGGCTGAGTTTTTTTTGTTGCTCATTACATGCATCTTTCCGTTTCCTCCCGCAGGCACTCAAAATGGTTGTGTCATCAGCATCCTAAATCCGGGGGATTTTAAAAACAACCTTTGCCAGGTTGAAAGAGTAACACTCCAGAATCAGAACAAGCACATCCATCCAAATCTGGGCTCCAGCAGTGGCCCAAAGCTTTCCCAAGTGCTGCTAACTGGAGCCAAGTCTTATCCTCGTTCAGACCAGAAGTCCATACCCTCCAAAATCCGGCCAAATATTGCAGCCATGTATCGACCAGAGCCAGTTCTCACTTTGTTATGTGGTGCCAGGGCAGAAGTGAGATGACACTTGGTCACAATCAGCCTGACTCTTGTCACTATAGTGTCGGTGATAGGAACTGAGATTTTCTACTTTCCATCACCACCACCTCTTCAACCTCTGGTCGCTGATGTCTTCATATGTGTCTGGCTCAAAAAGTAGAAATGGCTGATGGTGATCAGGCTGTTGAATTTATGATTACTTTGCCAGACACAGGGAAGTCTAGCTTTTCCAAACTCACTTTCTGGCTCTTACAGTGTTTTGAAACATGCTCTACCTGCTAAGGATTTTCACCCATAGGAAGATAAATACCAGCACTGTGAGCCAGAATGGTGAATTTCACACACCAAAAAAGCACACAATACTGTAACGAGCAAACATCTTGCAAATTTGCACCATGACAAAATATTTCATCATTACCACTAATTATTTTTGCTGGATCAATCCCATCATTAGATAATTACACCTCTCCAAAAATGATAATTACATTGTTTTATTTAATTATATTACAGTCCAGTGTCAGCAGTGCCAGGCACCTGTTTTTACTGACATTCCTTAGTCAACAATTAGCAGCATTAACTCAATTCCTTAACTATGTCAAATTTAAGTGTTTGCTACAGTATGTTTAACTCTATCTCAGTAACATTGTCAATTTATTATGTGGTAGCCTACCTCTGGAATATGTTGAACTGTAAATGTGTGCAAATTGGCTTTTTTCACAAGAGTGGGCTTGCAAAGGAAAGCATTAACTGGCGGTACCCATTTAGGGTTGTTCTTACTTCCACACTGGCAAAAGGAAATCCTCTTGAGAGTCCCAAAATAATTGGATGAAATGTGGCTAATGTTTCTTCACATCCCTTAATTTGTTCTCTCTCATGTGCCCCAATCCATCATAAAAAACAATACGGAACAAATGTCACCAACCTAATAGCCACAGAGTTCATTTAAATGCACAACATCACTTTCAGTACCTGCTCTTTTTTGCTCTCACCTCACAATATGAAGTAAATTTTCAGTTCATAAGTGGGCACAATGAGTTGAAAACAGAATCAGTATTTTGCTTTTTTTATTGTATGAGAACCTCTCACTTTCATATGTTAATTTCAACTCTGTGCAACAGTATTTTTTGAAGCCTACACTGCATGCAATGAGCCACCAGATCTTTTTGGTCTCTCTTCATCTCTTGCACACAGTCTTTTTGAGGCAACACAACGCTTAACTCTGAAACAGGCGTTAGGAAAGGGGATAACTCTGCCTGCCTGTATATACTGCAGTGATCCGACTCGCGCCTTGGCCTTTCTTCAAAGCACTATGACACATTTAAAACCCAACAATACATACGTAGCATGTACAATAATAATAAAAAAAGAAACAGGAAAATTGAATCATTGTAAGCTTTCCTTTTTTTCAGTTTTTTCTTTTCTTCACTTCCCCTTCTGATTTCAATAGACAAATAAACTCACTGCCACTTCATGTTGTTCCTTTTTACTTCATGTTTCTTTCCCTTTTCCTCATTTCTTCCCCCCTCATCTCAATTTTTCAGCTTTTTAGTATTTTACCAAGTTGAACATCTTGGTAAAAAAAAAAGTGCAGCTGCCTCACACTGAGTGTGGAATAATGGACTGATGCCGCGTCGTCTGCCCAGCTCATCTCTAGTATATCAGGGGCCGTATTCACAAAGCATCTTAGGGTTAAAAGTAGCTCCTAAGGGCCGAATTTAGGAGCTACTCCTAAAAAAAGTGGGTGTGTCAGTCTTAAATTTAGGACTCCTAGTTTTTTAAAATAAGAGTAATTCACAAAGTATTTTAAGCCTAAAAGTAGCTCCTAAGTCAGGGAGAGCTTAAAACTCCTGGTGAGGACTCCTAACTCAGTAAGACCTATTCACAAAGAATCGGAAACGGCTGCAGCCAGGTAAATGTTTTGGAGACAATGGAGGACTGCGAATTGCTGCAGAGGGGGGGTGTTGCAGCACCTGCCCCTTTGCCCTTTGATGCCCAAAGTGCCTTTTTGTCTTTTTTTTTTTTTTTTTACAGCAACAATATCTACAACATTTTCGCTATAAAACGGGAGTAGTGACGGTAACAGACTGTCCAATAACAACAATAATAACTGCGACCGCTGCGATGCAATCATGCCGATGTGAGCCCAAAATATTTTTTTTAAGTTGGTGCGCACTAGATGTAATAGTAATGACTAATATAGCTCATGTCATAGAGTACCTCCCCATTAAACCAAAATTATTGTCAGCCTGGGTTCGAGTCCAGCTTAAGGATACATGCATTTTCTTTTCTCATCATTATTATGATCACCATAGCCTATAATATTAGTGTGTGTGTGTATGTGTGTTGGGGGGGGGGGGGTTTGCGAGTGGGTGCACTGACCATTATAGGCGTGTCATTTGCAGTGTCACTCACTGCTGGAGTAAAAGTGAGACGTGACAAAAACTGCAGCAGGAAGATGCAGATGGCAGAGAGAAACACCAATGGACAGAAAGTTCAGAGCCCAACTCCAACGTGGCAGCAGAGAGAGTGGTTTGGACTCGCAGCGATCTAAACGTCCCGTCGGACCTGACGCAAAAAAAAAGTGCAACGGAGCGGCGGCGGCGAGGAGGAGGAGGAGGGGGAGGGGGGGGGGGGATGCGCCGCCGGCACTCAACAACCAATCACTGTGTTGAGCGCCTCTAATGCGTGCACGAGAATTGACGTAATCCATAGCAACGGGGCGTCACCCGGGCGTCACTCTTAGTTTGCTCTTAGTGATTTATCCTTAGTAAGAGTAGGTCTCAGCAGCTTTGTGAATAGCTTTTAAGAAAAAACTCCTACGTAAAAACTTTTAGCAAAAGTTAGGAGCACTCCTAGCGGTAAGATAAAAGGCTTTGTGAATACGGCCCCTGGACAGATAAGATGTCTCCTGTCTTGACTAATCTAAATGGCCAGTTTATATTAGAGATAACCACGCTGGTGCCTTCCCAGCCTGAAACATACTGCAGCAGCAAACACAATATAACATGTACACCTATGCATGAATATTAAATACCGGGTGCATTTAGTCACAATTGTAGAGGATGTACACAAGCAGGAAATAACAGGAAGCAACAACATGACATATATATCCCATACACTTACACAGGCACAGTTAGTGTGGCAAACAAAGCAGCGAGGGTCAATAAGAAGCTCGGAGCATGATGGGCTTGTCAATATATAAGCACCTGATGGACTGAAGTAGCAGAGGAATAGGAAACGTAGAATAGCTGCAATAGCTGCTCAAACTATAGTCCCACATCTATAATGGCGCAGTTTAAATGGTTGTTTGAAAGGGAACCGAGCGCTGTCTGGTATTTTTCATTTTTTTAGGAGACAATGTAATTGTGGTGAAAAGAATGCAGGGCTATTTGACTTCCATCCTTTTGTTGTTTTCAAACGGTCATTGGCATTTACTCAAACCCATTACAGATGATTATTTTAAGGTATTAAGGGTCATAACCATTAGGTAAAGAGGTACCTTGTTATTGTTGTGGCTTTTTGAACAGCATATTGCAAAATCTCATTAGCACAATATTCTCCATTGTACTGCAGATACAAGGGAGAAACAACTGGATGTTTTGATCTCACTTACAGTAGGTAGACTCCTGGTGACTGATTGCTATGCATATTTATAGGAAGACGATCTAAAACTTAAATCCTCAATGAGCTGACACTTCAAAGAAAGAAGCAGGAAGGAAGCAGGAAAAGGGCTAGAAAAGTCTCTTTTTTTAAGATTTGGCGTCAAGCAACAAAAATAAGTTTTTCTTTCATGTTTCGTTAAGAATATTTTTTTATATATAATACATCCTTCCTCAGCAAAAATACAGATCCTGTTTCACTGTGTTGTCCTTGAAAATCTCAAATTAATTTAACTTATTTGTTAGAGCAAGATGACTGTATAATTTGTTTACATTTGGTTGTAAAGCAATTACTCATCCACAAGTGACATTTTCAGAGCTGGTAATCAAAGAGCACACAGTGTCCAGTTGAGTGCTACTCGTTCATATGCAGGAGGTGTGGCTCCACTCTGTGTATTGTTTGTGACCTTCCCGACGGTGTCTCGATGTGCAAAGCTCTGTGAAGTAGAAGTGTTCCTCTTTAGTGTTCTTCAGTTTACAGAGCAGAGATTGCTTGGCGTTCTCCAGTGAGGACGAAGCTGCTCATGGAGAAAATAGCTGTGAAGCGGGCAATGCAGACTGACATTTCGCCTCACTCACACTCGGGCACGCACAGACACACACAGACACGGTCACATACATCTGGATACACAGATGAACAAGTATACAAGCTGTTTTTTTTTTTCTTCTTTTCTTTCAATTAGACTGTAATGCAGTACTTGCCTACAGAGCTGCATCCATTATACCCACGTATGACTCAAAATGAACTGTCATCTCATTTTACATGATGCTGAGCAAAGTGCAGTAGGTAAATACATACGGCAAGACCCAACATTATATTTACAATGAACAACATCGACATGCTCACAGATAAAGACCCTTAGGAGGTACACTTCATAAGTGATATCCTGCATAGGGAGAAAACTGCTTATGCACACCCACACCAGCTGGCAGGTTGTACACGCTATTCAGTTTGCATTGAAGCTAATGCATATGGAGCATTGCAACTCAGGGTGACTGTTAGGACTGAGGATTTTGAGGATGACATGCTCTGCAGTGGGTTTGGAGACGAACAACGGATTTAAGTGATAATGAAATATTCTTCTGAAGTTTTTGTGAGCCTCTTTCACTGCCACACAATCTTCTATTTGATTCACAGTTGAAAGCCTTTGTTTCTGACTTGCATATCTGAAATAATTGTTTTCCCCTTGATTGTATAGTCGTTTGTAATTTCAAGTTTGCTTTTCCAAATTATTTCGGCAACAGATTTATCTTTGTTCATTTTGTGTTACTCATCAATGCCGACTGTAACCAAATGGATCATCACAAGAACAGACAGAAAAAAAAACATCAGGACAACACATTTATTTTTCATATTCATCTTTTCTGATAGTTTCAGGAACTCAACTCATCTGCCTACGTCCAATCAAACAAAAGAGCAAAGGACCCTCAATTTTTCATGAAGCTCAAAGTTCAAAGTTAAGAGCAGGACTTGTAATGAAACCTTGAAGTTTAAAAATATCTCTGCTCCACTTTTCCTACTTAATATTGTATTGGTCCAGAGCTACTGTATCTTCTTGGGGGCCAGCATTAGCATTTTGTATCAACCTCCTGTCACCGATGAAAGTTAGTCATGTAAGCTGCCTATTAAGATTCAGCAGGTTGTAAAATGTTCCAGACTGAGACGTTTGCAGTTTCTCCTGCACCCGTTTGAACTCAAGCTGTGGCAGTAATGACATGCAGCGTGAGAGCTTCACTGAACTAACATGTTTGCACATAGTTTACCAAAAGCATCTCATCAAGGGTTGTTTGAAAAGTATTCTGTTGTATTCAATTGCAAACTAATTGCACATCTTTTAATATCATTTCTTTTTAATGACGTCCCTCTGTGTTGTGGAGTACAGCGTGTTTCTGTGGGAAAGGTATGAACTTCCTGCCGCTGGGAGACTGAGCTGTGCTGAGGCCAGAGAAGGTCTGTTTGTTTGGCCTCGGGCCGCCATTCTTGTCCTGTCAGTTCAAATCTCAAAGACCACTCCAAATGATGTGTCAGATCCTTGAGAACCCTTGTCCCGCTTGCAGCACTGATTAAGAATTTAACAAACATCAACTTTGCAACCTGAGACATAACTCAGAGCGTTGACAGTGTGGAATGAGAGTTTCAAAGACGAGGTACAAATTTAAAACTGATGTGTGAATGTGGTCTGTGTTTTATTCTGCACATAATGTGCAGGATGTCCACTTAAAGTTGTAATTACAGACAATTGTACTATTGTTTGTGCATCTCTTCTGCATCATCATTATCATCTTCATCATCCTTATCACCACCACCATCTGTATGATTAGAGCGAAATGTAAACTGCTCACAAAGTGTGTCAGTACATTGCTACATTCAGTGCTGGAGGTTGAGCAGAGGGTCCTAATGTCTTTCTAATGGCCGATGGTTGTTGTCTCAGAAACCAGCTCAAATGTTAATGCGGACATTGGCTACTCGAGGGTTGATTATCATTGTGAACTTAGGCACAAAATGACAAATGGGATGATTTCCTCACTTGTAGCTCACTGAGTTTGTTATCCTGCCGTACGGTATCCGTTCTTTCACTCTACTGGCAATGGACGTTTTAATGATGAGTCTAGAGCATCTGTGTCTATTCCCCCCTTTGCATTTCTTTTTCTCATGGATCTGTTTTTTCTCCCTCTCTTTTAGCTGGCGACTTGGGATTCCACTCGTGGCTTGAATGGTAGCCTTAAGGAGAATCGCATAGAGAGCGGTATGCAGGGAGTGACACTCAAGATTGTAACATTACTGGTAAGTTGTGAGAGAGCACTGAATCTATTAGTGCTTGACCTATGTGGGCGACTATTTGAGAAAGAAAAACAAACACACCAGCATGTTACAATGTCAATACAAGCAGAAAATATTATTTAATAGGCTTGAGAAACACTGGAATCAACAAATAAATTCCTGCCTGTAATAAGCAGCATGTTAGAAACACCTGTTTCCTACCTTCCGAGGTCAATAAAGATGGTGTTCACTATTCAAGAGCTTACAGTAACAAAACTCCCAAGATACAAACCGTTGCACTCGGTTCAGTGGGCTGTTATCACGGGTGGATGTGGAGCCAAGAGGAACACTACTGGATATTGGACAACTGGACCTTATTTAATTTACTTTATATGGTCATGTTCACTGACATTTCCTCTCCTGGAAAAGAGAATAGTAGGTAAGACCAACCAGAAATGAATCCTACTGTGCATTGCAGCAGCTTTTCTGAAACAAACTCTTCCACTCTTCCCTTCCCCCTCTCCATCTCACTCATCTCCTCCCACTTTCTCTGCTTTTTCTCCTCTTCACACATGATTTACCTGCACCATATTTATTCACATAAGTTCTGCTCAGCTCTTTCCTGGCAGTGTCACTTAATCAAGTCATTTGCCCCCTGCCCACTTTAACAACCCCCACCTCCTCTTCCCTCTCTCTAGCTCTCCCTGTCTTCTTTTTTTCTCCTCCTCCTTCACCCACTTAATTCTGCCCTGACACTTTCAACCCATAAAGAAGAACCATGGTGTGGGTGCAATAAATTTAAAATGGCAATTTCCACGTTGATGAACCATAGCAGTTGCCATGGCGCCATGTGTTACAGGTCAACAGTTGCTGAGGAAACTGTTTTATTAAGATGAAGTTTAACTTAGATCGCCTTCGAAGCTCTTCATGAAGGTGTCACCCCGAAGTTCTTAAGATGACTGAATGTGTCCTCGTCTCAGTCGCCTGATCTGGTCCCGAGGAGATTATGGTGCATTTTGATAAATGACATCCCTGTGATTAAATACACACTGACTTTTATGCTTTTTACTGACTTTGAAGGTAGATCTTAGCTTCAGGGACAAAACCAGCGCACACCCACATTTCTCAACATTATCATTATGTCAATGTTGTAATTCTTTAAAGCCCCTTTGACCAGATGTGCATTATTCGTTCAAACAGGAAGAGCCTTTTGTGATGGTGGCAGAAAACATTCTGGGCCAACCCAAGAGATACAAGGGTTTCTCAATTGATGTGTTGGATGCTCTCGCCAAGATCCTGGGCTTCAAGTACGACATCTACCAAGTTGGAGATGGGAAGTATGGCTCGGTTCTCCCTAATGGATCCTGGAACGGCATGATTGGAGAACTCATTGGAAAGGTTAGCATCTTTTCTTTTTATCTCAATCAATGTCCAGATGTCTGTCCAAATCCTATTTCTGGGACTCAAGCCACATTGTCTTGTTTTGAAATGGGAGCCCAATTATAAGGGTTAGTAAAATGGAAAAGATCAGAAAAAACATTCTGCAGCCAACATCTGCAAATCCACTTTCTCCCCTGGGTGAACATCTGATTTCTGCCTCCTGGAGGGAAACTGACAAAGTTTGAGGCTATTCTGGGTCATAATGATAATGGGATTTCCACTTTACATGTTTTTATTACATTGTAGGGAAAATGAAATATAGAGATTTCTTTAAATATTTATATTCTTAATCTTAATGTGAACGCTACAATATTCATATAATTCTAAGCCTCTAAGTTCAAGTGTCTGAGGGAATTTCAGATTCTTTTTTAATCCTGTATGGCAATACAATACCCTGTGTGATTACTGCCATTAGGCTGTGTGCGTTAACTGGAATAACTGAGGAACTGATGTTTACTGTGTGGAAGAAAAGATGCTTGTTAAATTATGTTACCCTCAGATCAACTATATTACATCTATTAATCATTGATGACCATATTTCCCAATATAAAGGGGCACAATCAAGCACAGTAGATATAACACACACATAAATTCAACATGAGAAAGAAAGTGCTCTTGAGTTTAAACCTCCATGAAGATCTAATGAGCTCCCAGGTTATTAGCTTCAAAGTCAACAATGTAGTGGGTAGATGATAGAGTACTGTAGTTATAAAAGGCAAAGCCAGAGTTTGGTTTTGACATTGAAGAAATATGATTGTGCCAAAAAATCAAAGGGTGTTCTTCTTACTGAGAGCAGAAAGCTACTTTAGAAGAGACTCTGTGTGGGTAAAGAGTTGGGAGATGTTTGAATTTTAAATTTGAAAATGTGAACTGATGGTTGTTCTTTAGGAGAAGTACTAGTGTTACCAAAAAGAATAGATTTCTCCTTTATTGGGAGTGAAAATGTGCACAACAAATGTATTTTACCTTTGGAAACAACATGTTTGCATGCTGGGAACACAAGCTCAAAGTTAAGCTTCCTGTTTGGACAGTTTTCATGATGTTGCCAGAGACACATGAACCAGCCTCACCTCCTAAGTGGTGAGGTCATTAATGTTGCAATCATGTGGCTCTTCACCCACAGCAAGCCGACTTGGCCATCTCAGCCATCACCATCACCCCCGAGCGCGAGAGTGTGGTGGATTTCAGCAAACGCTACCTGGACTATTCAGTGGGGATCCTGATGCGTAAATCAGAGGAGAAGATCAACATTTTCTCTTTGCTGGCACCATTTGACCTGGCAGTGTGGGCGTGCATCGCCGCTGCCATCCCCGTAGTGGGCATCATGATCTTCCTCCTCCGGCGGATCCAGGCGGTGCGCTGCCAGAACAGTGCAGGGGGCCATCCGCCACCTTCTGTCTCCACTTCGCTTCAGAGCGCCATTTGGATTGTCTACGGTGCTTTCGTGCAACAAGGTGGGTGATACAGTTTTTAGTCTGGCCACAACAATGTGCAACGACGGCAGTTATAATCATGTATTTGGCATATAATGAACAACTGAGGCTTGGCAGGTTAGCCACACTGTTTCTGGTTGATGCTTCTCTTTTTGAAGATGTGCTTCAACTGATAAAGTCGGTGGCATTATTTAATGTCAGTGGTATTATTGAATTATTGAACGCTCTTGGCCTTCCGTGGCAGATCACCAAGTGACAGCCGTGCAGCTCTTAAATGTGAAACCCTAAATGAAGACAGAACAAAACAGAAATTAAAACAGTGAAAAGTACTTGAGGGAATTAAGGATAGAAGATAAAAATAAAAAAAAAAGTCACATTAATTAAAACGCACATGGATGGCAGTATATAACAAATGCTGATTCAGTAGCGAGTCAGTTAGAGAGGCACAACGCCCACCCTAGCAGTTTCTAAAGGTGCCCTTGTCAAGGAGAACATGTCATCTTTAGGCCTGGTGGAGATCCAGGTATGTCCGGTTTGGATAAATGACTACTTCAGCAACTGATGTTAAAGCCTGAACTGCATCTATCAAAGTCTGGCATGTTGCCTATGAGCCTTTTTTAACCCAACACCCACTGTATCTCAAGTGAAGCTAAATTCCATGTCTTTTCTCTGCCTTTATTCTCTCCTTGTTCTCCTCTGGCTCGCGTTCCAACGTTGCCACTTTTTGTTCCAGTCAAGTGGATTGCATTTTTTTTTTTTCCTTCGGATGGCGTGGGTCACTTTGATATGGATCTGACTGTTGATGCTTAGTGTGCCATTGTCAGAGAGCATACACTTGGCAACCATATCCCCCCTATGATTTCATAATGATATGCCAACACATGGCTGGGTTTTGTTGTATGTTCAGCGCAGATTAAACTATCCACCCACAGATGGACTGACTCTCTTCACTGCCTTTTTCAAACAAGGACTGCCTCTCTTTTGTTCTATATGGAGGTCAGGGAGAGGTAGGAAATAATCTGATGCTGTCTAGAAGTGAAGGAAATAACACACTTCTCTTATGATTAGAGAATTTAATCAATTTATTTCAAAAGATGAAAGGAACTGCACCATAGTGGATCTTTGCAGTGGGGTACGATCCAGTGAAATTTCATACACATTTTGCATTTGATGACCTTAAGAAATCAGTCAAAGCCATATGTAATAAAAATGACTGATGCTGGAGTCCTATGCATCTGACAAGGCTCTCAGTTTTTTTTCCCCCCCTAGCTGTCCTGAGGGTGCAGCTGTGTTGATTGTGACACTTTCGGACAAATATGTTTTCATTACATTTCACACTCCTGAATCTTACAGATGACATTTCTATGGCTTTACTCTTCAAAATTAGAATGTGTGCTGACATTTTTCTCATGCATCTCATACACTGTGTTTTGGATATTTGGAGAGAAAGAGTCAGTGTGACAGAGAAAAAGTGAAGATGGCAAAGCTAATGTGACAAACCAGCCTTTTGCCCTCAAAGAAAACAAGGGAAAGGAAAGGATTAAAGATATGAAAGCAAGAACATTAAAAAAGACAGGGAGACGAAGGAATATTAATGATTACTACACTTTGAAATAAATGGATTTGGATGTGCAATAGACACATAAAATTGTGAAAGAACATTTCAGAGTACATGGTTTTCAATAAGCTGAGCTCTTGGGAAAAAAACGGGATGAAAACATAGTGCAATTACACAAAATCATCATATCCATGCAGTCAGCCGCTCCAAAGTTAACATGCAAATATGAGCATTATCTGTAAAGTGAGAAATTACAACTTGTAGCACCACCAATCGTGTGTGATATGATTAACCACTAATCACTAGTTAACTCACCCGTGTTTACCACTCCGTGTAACATCCTATGAAGTCATTTTTATTTCCGAAGACAAAAGCAGAGCTCAAGGAAACATTGCACAAAGGGTTTTATCACTGTAAAGAAACATGAGGAATTATTATTCATAATTTATGACTATATTGCACCAGAATAATCAATTTACTTAACAGACAAACACAAAGCATGTTGGCGTATCTGCTTCTGCATAGAAGTAGATACGGGAAAATACAAGAAATAATACTGAATTTCAAAACATAAGCTCTTAAGATTAAAAAAAGGGGGGCTTAATTTTCTTGGCTCACTCATAATATAAACGCTAATTGAAACAATAAGATCAGGATACAAAACAGTGATGATAATAAGCCATTCCTACACATTTTGGCTGAATTACAACAACCTCACATGCATAACTTGCGTGTATAATGTGTTTCTGGGATTGTCACTTTGTATTATTCTCACTATGAACACTAAATTAGAAATTAACGATAGTTGTATTAGAAGAGGATGGTGGTGGGTGTGTGTTTCCCTGTGTGTTGTTTTAATGCCAGTGTGTTTTCTCTCCTGCGCCTCCATAGGCAGCGACTCCATTTTGGGCTCCGTGGCTCTGCGCATTGTCATGGGCAGCTGGTGGCTCTTCACCCTCATTGTGTGTTCATCGTACACAGCAAACCTGGCCGCCTACCTCACGGTGTCACGCATGGACAACGCTGTCAGGTAGATCAATGCCTTCAATTATTATTATTATTTAAATTTTTGAAATAGTTTTACTCACTCACTGAAATGCACTCAATCCACTCCCTGTAAAAACTCCAAACAACAAAACTCAAACACTTCACACAGGCAGTTTAAATACATGATCAAAATCCATAGAGCATACAGTAAATATACACATTGTGTACTTATTTCCATTGTTTATTTTTTACCTCTATACCCTGATTTCCTTGGCCACAACGAATAGTGATTCAAGTGATGTCACTTGAGGCAACCAATCAGATTTCAAGCAGCTCCCCCTGGAGTCACAAAAGGCTCGATACAACTTGTATGCAGCAGTGCTCCCCAACACCTCTGAAAAGTCTTTGATGTAAAGCTATAAGGTTTCTACATGCTTTCATGTCATTTGTGTGGGTGTGGGTGTGTGTGTGTCTTGCAGTGCAATCTATTTTTTATGTGTGGAGTGTTTTCTTGAGGTAGCACACATTATGTTTTCCAATATTTCAGCCACAGGAGCGGGTGCTGCAGCTCAGGCTGAGGGTTCATTTATGTGCATCTCTCATCAGCAGCACTTGGTACAGAGTGGTCTGAATGCCTTTCTGTAATTTTTGACCTGCTGCCTAACAACTAGCCTGTCCTCAGTCCAAATGTTATTTGTCAGTAAATCCAATTTGGTGTGCTGTCTCTCCCCAAAGAGCGGGCAGAGAAGCATTCGATTACATTGGGCCTGTCTCCCGTTGAACAAATAGTCACATGTGGACATGCAAGGAGGGGAAGTGAATGCTGAGCAGCACACAGCTCACCTGTGAAGAGACCACCTCTCGCTCGGTCTCCCTCATGTTTAGATTGGCAATTACTACAACATTAATCTTTCTCACAGTACATTGGATGCAGTTTAGGGAAAGGAATCGACCTTACTTTATCACATTTTGGAGTTAGAGGATAGAGGAAAGTGCACTGTGACCAAATTTTAAATTGGAACAATGAAAACACAGGGCCAACATGTTCCTATCTGCTGTTCTCAGTTGTAACTGCTTTATAAAATTTGTAGTCTGTGTAGGATTCATTCTGGCCAATCTAAATTCATTGTGCAGAAAATGTGAACATAATTTCAGCAATAAATTCTGAGGCATCCTGTACATCCCTGAGAGCTTTTGTAGAGGTGATAAACTTTCAAGCTACAATAAAAATGCACTTTTTGTTTATTTGAGGAAAATGTGGGATGAGTGCTGGACTTAATCATTATACAATACAAAGTTTATTTTAGTAGCATACACCTAATTTTCTTTATTGCAAGTAGAAAAGCAAATCATTGCAACCCCAAAACATGTTTATTGGTTTAATTACCTGGTACTCCCTTGCCTTCCTGACGTGCATGAGACACCTCTAAAATTGCCCAGCATCAGGTCTTACTTAGCAGCACAGCATTCAAATTAACTCTGCCGCTCCAATTCCTAATTACATAAACTGTGCAAGTAAATACTCTTCTAAATGTAAAACCTGATGAGAACACATTTGTGCAACATCATTTGTGACCCCGACCCAGACTGCTGCTAGTAGTCTAAGTAAGTCCCCCACCTAATATTCAAACTATAAGACGGAAAGCAATCAATGTCATCGACGCACGGAGGACTTGTCACTTTTTTGTCCAATAAAATCTGGAAAATAATAATACATAGGCTACTTTATATATGTATATTTATGCCTGGGGTCATGTTGAGTGTGTGTGGAGGGGGCCCGAGGAAGTACACCTCAGGTTATTTGCCTTTAAAGAGGAACAAATGGCCACTTCCATTCTTTTAAAGCATGCTCTTGGTCCACTTGATAATTCAATAAACTGACAGTGGACAGCAGTCCCTGCCATTAACCATGATAAAAGTGGCCAAGTCTCTGGAACATCAATGATTGGTTTTCTATTACGAAGTCAATGTTTATTTAAAAACACACACAGACACACACACAATTGTAATTTACCACATAAATCACAGCAAAAGCAACTCTGGATTTGTCCATTATTGTCCCAAGTTTTAATTTCTTTCAAAGAAAGAAAACTTGCTGCCTTTGCAACATTTCCACTTCCAACTTAAGATCAGGCAAAATGGAAGGTTAACTTCTCTCTCTCTCTCTTATCTCTTATCTCTCTATGGGGTTTCACTTCCTCTGAGGTTGGAAACAGCATTTGCACCATCAACTGAACCACTAGAGGACAGATGGCACTGCAAATGTACAAAGTGAATTGGGTATTTTGCGCAAAGCTATTGCTGCCTCTCTCTCATTGTCCAGAGAAGCAGTGGTTGACTTGGAAGAGGAAGGGTTATTTTCAGCTCATGTGGGGGGCATCTACAGCACCATTAGGGGACAGGAAACACAGTTGGAAATGAGTTCTTTCAGTAAGGGAAAGTACAGTAATCTGCAAGCATGTGCAAGACTGTTGCGATTAGATACAGTATGGTGATGGCAGGTAAAGTCATTGGTAAAATGCTTTTAAAAAGCTGTGTGGGAGTCATTGTGTTTGGGGCACAAAGGCTTGACTGTCTGAACCCAGGGCCAAAGGACTTTAAGAAGATGCATTGCTGTATTGAAGTAGGTAGGGCAGGTAAACAGTCCCCCACTGTTCAGTTCTAGGCTCCAGTTCTTTACCCTTTTCTGCGCTATAGTTAATACCATGTGTGATTGTTATGTCTTACACCTGGTCACCAAAGCTCTACTAATATATGACATGTGTTACAGAAAAGGCTGTACATCTCTAAACTTGCAAATCTCAAATGAGCTCCCTGCTCTAGAAATCATTGGTTGTCCCCCATAAATCCAATGTCCAAACCTTGGAAAGTTTCTTCCAAATATGTCTTGAATATCTTGAATTTTAAAACCAGATAGATTAAGGTGCAGCTCGACTCAAGTCAAGGAGTCAAGATGTTTTTATGATTTTTCTTGCTGAAATCAACTTTCTGTCTCCTATAAGTCAGTTGAAGACAGTTTGGCTGTGTGCCTGTATTTTTAAATGTGTTCTTGCACCATTGCCTGGTTTGGTGCATTTGGAAGCCATTAGCAACTTTTACCTGGGGTACAGTGATTTACTTTAGCCAACATTTGTTAATTATAAATACAGTTTTAAACACTATGTGGCTTTGTTTGCTCCCTCTATAAATAAGCCTTTACAAAAAACCTCAGCCTTGGGACACAGAGATGAAATAGTTTCCAACCAAAACTATTTGTATGTTCCTTTCGTAATGGGAGAGAGAAAAACAGGGAGAAGGTCACGTTTCCTTCACTTTATTTGTCCCCCAGGATATCACATGGATTAATCCTAATTAAATGATGTCTTTGGCTGAGCTCTCCTGTTTTTGTTTTTAACTGTTACTGCTATCGCTGATTTTACATTTGTAAAGCTAAGCATGACCATGACCAAGTGTGCAGGCAGCAATTTAGTGCCTTTGATTCTTCTGTAACACCTCAGAGGAAAATAGCGGCATGCATACATACAGGAAAGAAATTCTGCACATGCTTGTGTCTGTGGTGCTGCATTACCGAGAGAAAGAGTCAGACAGACAGAGTGAAAGAGAAGTGGTTTGTACCCTTGGTTGATGCTGTGTGCTCCTTATAATAGTCCAGCTTTTATAGATGATGAGCAGAGGCCTTGGTTGGACCTCTCTGTATTGATCAGGAATCAAAATGTATGTTGCTTTGCTATGAGACAGCAAAGTCAAACATGAAAAGGCACTTAAAAATGGGCTGCAGATGTCCTCGGTACAAGACAGTGACTACTACTTCAAACAGTCACTGTCTGATAAAACCACTTGTGATTGGTTTAATATTACCATATCTTTGATTTTTGAAATATGCCATCTGTCTATTGTTTTTTTCTTTTTTTTTTACATTACAATACAGGGGGTTTCACCTCTTTTAGTTATTCTATTTACTCCAGCTGGTAGATCTAAATATTTATGGGGCTGATTCATCTCAGATCTATAGTTCCACGATGCACCACAGGTCACAGTGTTTGTGTAGTGATATAAAAGTAAGCCGTTACAACTGAGCATTTCACTTGGTGCAATAAAGCTTTTGGTTTAATCTAACAAAATAAGCTGTAGACCATGAAATATCCATTGCATTGTTTCTGTTTCTGTCTTGCTTGCTTTTTCCCCAACAACAACCACTGTTAACACCAGATACAGGCTGCTAATTAAATCTCTGAATTAGTCCAACAACATCATCCTGAGATAAGCTTTTTGATTCTCTCACTTTTTCAGAGTGGGAGAGAAAATAATCTGAGTTGTGTAAACATCCTGCTGGATATCTAGTATAATTTTCTAAAAAAAAAAAAAATTGAAAATGCACAGATGCAGTAACATCAAACTTATCACTCCAATACAAGTCATGGAAGTAAGTAATCTGGGAAGACTGCCGTTCAAATTACGCTGGAAGCAAATTCTAATTAAAAGGACATTGGCATTTAGCGAAAATGATGCTGTACAAAATTGGCAATTACCTTTACATATAAAATATGGCTGCTGCAAGGAATCTCATTTCTTATTGCTCACACGGCATCTGCAGAGAAGGTTGTTCAATCAGAGAGTAGTTTTCAGGCATAAAGTAATGTTTATGAAAGGTAGATTAGAGTTTGGTGCAGATTCCATTAGGGGTTAATGTCCAATCATGGTGCATGAACTCCCCCCCTCTCCCCCCTCTTCCCATACTGGTCAGGATGCAGGTGTGCAAAGGAAAAGTGGTGGCCGGGTAAAGCATTGGCATCAACATCACAAGCAGCAGGTAGCACACTACAGGTGCAGCTAATTTGGTTGATAAAGAGCATGCTGATTAGTGATTTGCTCCTAGGTGCATAGGAGGGGGAGGTGGTAATGTTAGACTTACTGATTGGATGGAGTGAACCTAGAGGGAGTTGAAGCGTGAATTTTAAACAGACTGAAAAATGTGTATATGCGAGGATGCAAGCCAGGAGGCTGAGGTGGCTAATGAATAACAGTGGAGAGGAGTGTTTCCTAAGTCTGTAACTTCTTGCATCATGTTCGTAGAGAAATAAGACACAGCTGTGATTTTACAAGCTGACAAAGTGAAAGTGTAATAGCTTTGTTGGCAAAACCTTGTAATTCAGTCCATACATGCGAGAAAAAGCAATTGTATTAGACATAAACACACTGTTTAGGGAATCTTGATAAGTATTATAACATTTTAAGATCACAGACACAGGATGGAAAACTGTATGATTATGCCCTTCAAGAGATTTTAAACAAAAGGAAAATCTGACTGTCTTGTATATATCAGGATTTTATATTAATAGGTACTGTTGATGTTAATGTTTCTTTGTGAAGCCATCTTAGTATCTGAAGTGGGTTGCCACAGGGATCTATCCTTGGTCCTTTGGTGTTTACAATGCACAGAAATAACATAATTGAGCCTTATTTTGCTGATGATATGTTTGTATATATTCCAGCCCACCTCGGCCTGACTCCCCTCCAGCCCGCTTAACTGTCACTCTTTAACAGACTAGTTTTATAATGCAGAAAAGACAAAGTACACTGGTGTTCTTTTGAGATCCATATTCAATTATTAGCAATAAAATCAACAATTGATCCAAAAATAAATGTTATTTTGTTACTCTGCAATTCTTTCTTATTTCTTGTCAGTTTTCTGTCAAATGTGGTGAACTACTTTTCTACTGTGACCCTGACTGCAGGTCATTCCAGGACCTGTCCAAGCAGGTGGATGTGGTTTACGGGACAGTGAGGGACTCGGCCGTGTATGAATATTTCCGGGCCAAAGGTACAAACCCTCTGGAGCAGGACAGCACATTTGCCGAGCTCTGGAAGACGGTCAACAAGAACAACGGCTTTGAGCACTCTGTCTCCAGCCCATCTGAGGGAATCAAGAAGGTAAGTATTTATTTTGGTCTTCATAAATAAAATATTATTGGAGCCTTTCAATCTTGCATTGCCCGGAGGGATTTTTATCCTATTCACAGAGACACCAAACAAAAACTTTATATCCTTGTTAGTGACCTATGCAATGGTAAAAGGTCAGATGTAATCAAATTGTGTCTTTTTATAGTGTATTTAACACACCGCTTCTGTTAAGCCACAGAAAACAGAACAGGTTGAACTGCAGTAGAAAGAAGCAGACGATGAAGGGTTTCCTTTTTGTTTACTTCTCAATAGATTTTATGAACATTACAGTATAATTATACCTCCAGCTTCCAATAGAAATAATACTATGAAACATAAGCTCAACCTTGATGATAATTAACTCTAGCTTGTTACTGTCACACATACAGGTAGGAACAAACTCAAAGTTAGTTCAGTAATTTCCATCACTGATTGACAGCAGCCTGTGAGTAAAGTGATATTTCTAATCTAGTGAATAGTGAAGGTTTAATTATTCTCACAAACTGCTGTGCTGCTAAATTAACTTTTAATGCATTTCCTCTTCTCTCTATCTGCCTTAAACACAAATAAGAACACGCACATGGCTACACAGACCCACTCTGAAACAGCAGATTGAAGAATCCATAATTAAACAAACTACAATGGAGTCTAGACATATGCACTTTAAAAGCATTAAACTTCAGTTTTTCCCCAACCGGTGCCTTTGGGGGCGGGGCAGCCTGCCAATAAATAAATATCTTATTTCTGTTTTGTGCTACTGAATTACTATGTTGCTCTTTTTAGCTAATATTACCATGTACTGCATGTTCTTCATTCTGACTTCTCTGAGTTTTACAGAGGGGTGGTGATGTGATTCCTCCAGTACAGTATGTGTTTATTTATTAAAGGTCAGTGGAATTGAGAGCCCTATATAGTTGAGAGCATGGTCTTACACTGGAGCGGAAAGAAGTTGGAGAAGTGCAGGCAAACACAGACCAAAACAAACAAAGCGTCCAGTAGGATATCAGACAGGGAGTCTTCACTCGAGGCTATAGCACATGACTATGTCTCTTAAAATAAAAAACAGGGTTCAGAAAAGAAAAAAAAGTTGCATAAGGTATTCAGTGTGTTCTGTGAAAAAAGTGATAATGTTAATTTCTCTGCAAATATTTTACAGGCTTGCTGAGCTCTGTTCTTGCCACACTCCCACCAATACAAAGACATGAGTTCAAGGTGTAACATAGCAAAGAAATTATTTCCACTGACTCGATGAATATTAGTCACAGGGGAATGACGTTGTTTAAGAGGATCATTTTGTCTCTTAAGTCATTCTTTCCGATGCGGCAGATGCATCAGTGTTGCCTTCTTCGCATTGTCATAATACGTTTGCTGTTGCGTGTGTGTTTTGTGTGTGTCCCGGGAACTTGTTCTATTTCCAGGCAAAGAGAGAGTCGTACGCCTTCCTGTGGGACATGGCGGTGGTGGAGTACGCTGCTCTGACAGACGACGACTGCACGCTGACCGTAGCAGGAAACAGCATGAGCACCAGAGGATACGGCATCGCCCTGCAGCACGGCAGTCCTTACAGAGACCTCTTCTCTCAGAAGTAGGTCCATATACACACATGTTATAATATGTGGAGATATGTATCAATTGTGAAGCAGTAATTTTTTTCTCAGCAGTAGCAGTACCAGCTAGTACCTCCTGGTGCTGGTATCAGCCATCCTGTAAATTGTTTGAAATCAGGATATCTAAGGTGTGTTACAGCTAAGCTCCAGGCATCCATCCTGTTGGATATGATAACTTTGTACAGACCAAATGGGATTTGGAAACACAGCGATTTGAAAAAGAGAGATCCAGATGGGCGTAATATACCAACGGCCAGATGATCAGACAGGCTGTGCACAAACTCAGGGTTTAGCCACTTTATTTGGAGGTGAAGTAGCTACCGTGGATTAAAGCTGAACCAGTGAGTGGCTTTTAAAACTATGATGAATGTTAACAAAGTGACTGGCCACATTTTTACCTTATGCTTTTGTTTTCCCTTCTGAACAAGTTTAACTACCTTGCAGGTTTGTTTGTTGTTTTTTTATCATGTGTGATCGGTTCCAGATCTCAGTAATCACTTTGGCCAGTACGAAGTTAACAGGTGGCCCCAGCTACAGTATGAAGACTCACGCTCATTGTGCTAAACTGTCATTTTTGTATTAGTTTTGCTGGGATACAGTGAAAGTTGTACTTAAAGGTAGGGTCTGGAGTTTTGTCCCTATCAGTTTGTAAACAAAACAGTGAAACTCAGCCCCTCCCCTCAGGCTAAGCTGTGTAGCCTCCTGCTTCTGACAGCAACAGTTGTCATGACCATAAAGGATAGGAATTGCAGTCTGAAAGAAGTGCTGGAGCCGCGGGCCGATAAGCCGACCTCTCGCCAACACCGGGAGCCTCCGTGTATGTTGTTATGCCGTTGTATTGTGGTAAACTAGCGGGTGTTAGCCGCGGATGCTAACCGCGAGCGCTAGCCGACGTTAGCATCGCGCTAGCTCACTAATATGGTGCTAAAGGTCTTTGCACACTGAGTCCGTTTTTTTCGCATGCGTTTTTCGTCTCTGTCATCCGACAAAAAACGTTACGTGCAGGCTCCTTGCACACTGAGAGTTTTTTCGCATGCGTTTTTATTATGTGTTCTAAATTTCGGAGAGGGAGACAAAAACCGTCACGCAGTGGTGCACTTTGTGGTTCTCTCACTTGTTGAGAAATGAATGAGAAAAAGAGTTCATGCTGAGAGGATGCAGTAGCGAGGGGATCTGCTGCTTCATCAGCAGCGGGACTCATGATCACTTCAACTGGTTATTTTACTATGTCAATGTCCACTTTGATAGATATTGATTATTAGCTCACACGGTAAACAGAAGACGGCCAATTTACATGATCCTGAACAGCGGCTGGCCCAAGCACACACACAGACACACACACGTACTGTAAACAGCGGCCGGTGCACATACACACTCGATTGCAGCGATCCCCCCACACCCTCCTCTCTCTCCGTCTCCAGCCTCAAAACGCTGATGTGATTGGCCAAAAGGCTTTTGACGGATGCGAAAAACGCATTAAATCGAACCTGTTCCGAAAACTTTTATGACGGACGAAAGTTTCGGAGTCGGTGTGTAAACATGATTGACACAACATGAGGTCGAATTTATTTTTTGACGTGCGGCAATTTCGGACGAAAAAAACGGACTCAGTGTGCAAAGGCCTTAATACTTGTTACCAGTGTCGGTATAGGTCGGGAACCGGTCCGCGGCTCCAGCGCTTCACTCAGACTGTATTTATTGTTCATTGTTGTCCTGACTGCTGATGCTGAGAGAGATAGAGACTCAGTAGCATCAGACAGCTAGCACAGCTAACAGGCCTGAGCCTCCTGCTGCAGGTAGCTTCACCTGAGCTCCGTCATTGGCTGGAGGATAACACAGACTCTCTCACCATAGGTGTCTCTGCTAATTTGCGACTCTCTAGCTCCACCTAGAAACGTCCACGTGCACAGCAAAACATGAACAAAATAAACCAAAAAACCAAAATACAGGCAGGGGGAGGGAGGGGCTGCAGACAGAGCCCCCACCACACAGGACTAGAAGCCCATAGGTGATGATTCAGACGGATTTCATTTGTAAAAGTCTAATTCTTATTTTTAGGCACAAAACTCCAGACCCTACCTTTAAAGCTTGAGCATTTGCAACTGGAGCACTTACTCTGGACAGTTGTTTCTCTTTCAAGAAAGCAGACAGAGAGGAACACATTTAATATCTCACTGTGTACTGTTTACCCTTTGTCTTTAGTTAATCTGTTTTGGCCTCAGACATGAGACAAACATATTTTCAGTGTTGTCTTACATGAGTCATGTTAGTGATTTTTGAATTAGGACTGGAAGCTTTTAAAAAAAAATAGAAATCACAACAAACACCATTTGAAGGTGCAGGATTGATCACTTTGTAAAGTACAAACACGCCTGGATGAAAGATTTTTAATACAAAAAAAAAAGAAAAGAAGGGATTTGAAGGCGTCTGGAGTTGTGATGTTTCTTGATTGTCTGTAAATGATTTCATATCAAAAGCTTTGGCAGCTGTGTTTACATACACCTGGGTGTGCCTTGACGCTGTGAAGGAATGTGCAAGTTTGTGCACAAAAAGTCAGTATGTGGCATTCAGTGCTGAAGAGGTTGAATAATGAGTGTGCAGAAAGCTAACCGCTCCGATGGGACAGATTCACTGTCTCGCCTCTGTTTGTACTCAGCCGTCATTATTCTCCACCAGAACATCCATCTATTCCTCTCAGCCCTTTCTGCACCAACTAATGGGCTGACTGTAGTATTTGATCATCTTTGTTTTCATGCTAGTTCGATATGAAACCAATTAATCTCACTGTGATTTGTTTTTTCTTTGACTTGTTTACATAGATCTGCTCTCGTAGCTCTTGTTAGCATTTATTAATTGTTTCAACGCTGCTGTCAGTAACACGTCTAACAGTCTGCGGCTACAGTATGCAATCTGCAGCTTTTAATAGGACTTTACCCTCCACGGGTCTTAATTGATGTTAATGAACTGTATTAGCATTGGTTGTTACCTCATGTTTTTATTAGTTTTATGTCATAACTGTATTAGTTTTATGTGATTTGCACAGTATTTTATGTAATTGTAGTCATCTATAGCAGCCTTACATTGATTTTACAATTTTCCTTCATGTTCGTCTTTGAAAATAATATAATTTTCCACTCTCCACTTCCATTCTCTGTAATTTGATTAGCCAGCATTTAACATGATCTGAATCAATGTCATTGAAGGCTTTGTCCGGGTTTCATGTGGTGTTATCTCACGGCTGTGTGTGAGAGAACTACTCACTGTTTCTCCTTTACAGGATTTTGGAGCTTCAGGAAAAAGGTGACCTTGACATCCTGAAGCAGAAATGGTGGCCGAAGAAAGGCCGCTGTGACCTGCAGAGCTACGCAGACGCCCAGCCAGAGGGACGCGCGCTGCGTCTCCACAGCTTTGCCGGTGTGTTCTGCATCCTGGCTGCCGGGCTGCTGCTGGCCCTGCTGGTGGCCGCACTGGAGACCTGGTGGAACAGCAACCACTGCCGGAGAGAGCAGCCCAAAGAGGTGACCACTGACAACTCGTCGGGCCAGGGCCCAGGCCCAAGCCTGCTAACCCAGAACCGGGCCATGGTGGCCACCATGGGTCCCCCTGCCCCTCCAAGGCCCCGGTCGAGACCGAGACCCCCGGGCCCCCCGGTCCTGCCCAGAGATGCCACTGCCACACTCTACTTTATGGATCCACCAGGCGCTGACGCCAGCCCCGATTTAGTAGAGCTGCAGTACACCCAGTTATAATAGGTGTGCCCCCGGATGATAGTCCAGACATCATGTGATCAATCTACTCATTCCTTCTCATGTTGGGAGAGAGGTTGGGGTGCTTTGTTAGGGACTTCTCTGAGGCTTCTCTCTCAAACACACGTTCTGTGGTTCTCTCTCATACTGACACACAGAAGCAGTGCCCACGTTTTGAGTTTCACAGTCACAGATGTGAGAGAACCGCAGCTGGAATGATAGCAGTAAATAACGCTGAATTACAAATTCAAAACCACACAATGAAATTGTACTTCTGAGTCGATAAGAGCTTCAGTCGTACAATAGCTCTCTTTAGCTAATCCATTCAAGTCTTAATGCTTTAGAGCTCTGACTTCATTTTGCTGCTGTCGACTGGGCAGCCCCTCTGCATGAGGCGTCCAGACATCTAAGGCTTGACATGGATCCCTGAACTAAAGTGTGAGCAAAAGCAGATAGCACACAATCTGAGCCTTGACCTGCCTGTTTGACTTGAACCACTGACTGAGGACTCATGCCATTTAAAACCCAGTCCGGTCCTGAAAAATAAATAAATAAATCACAGTAAATCAAACTTTTTGCTGTAGACAGGAGTTTGAGTTACTGGTGTCGATTACTATTTCAGTCTTTGTGCTCAGCTGCTCTCATAATAACCACATACTGCTGTCATGTGAGATTCACAGCAAACATCACTGTCTTATTATTTATAGAACATAAGCGTTGTCAGATGTGTTGTCTGAGTACAACCGTGGTTTTGTGCTCGGTGATTATTATGTTTGTAGACATGTTCAGAAGCAATATTCCACCCAAAATCTATTGATGAACAAACGATAACCTTGTCAGGCTTGAAATGTGGCTAAAAGTTTTGTAGTTTTCTCGGTTACAGTTGCATCCAACAGGGACAGCAGAAAAAAAATATCAAAAGCGAAACAGAAGTGTATGTGGAAAAAAACATATCTACTTGTTGATAGATGAAAATGGATGAAGATCTTCCAGTTTTTGTTGCTTAAATGTGACAACTGGCTTCCTTATATTCCTACATTAACATCTTTTTATTCTTATTTTTTGCATTTTTCTAAGCAGATTCAAAGTATTCCTCTTGATATCTGATAAAATGTCAATTTCTATTTGTCACTATAATATAATGTATACAATTTAGACTTAATAGTTTCAGTGTTTATTCTAAAAACTGGAAATTGATGGAAATTGTTATAAGTATTGTTCAAGCCTGCTGAAACAAGTGTTATATGTTCAAAAGATTTGGATGGTGAAGCTCTTTAAATAAGAGTCGTTGGAACCATGACAGCCCAGACACACAGTATGTGGACATTATGACAGCCATTCAAACTTAATGCTATTGGACACATCAGCCATATATAAAGCATCAGCGCAATTTTTTGGGAAACATTTGCTTTCTTGCTGAGAGTTAGGTGAGAAGATCGATACCACTCCAGTGTCTGTGTTAAATGAGACGCCACAGCCAGCAGATGATTATCTGAGCTCAGCATGAAGATTGGAAACAGTTCGACTCAGTCAGAGGTTCATCTGTGGGAGTTACCCTGTTAAACAGTTTCTCTCCCGGTTCCCCTGTAATCTCACAGCGACAACTGTACCTGCCTGCTGTTCACTGAGAAGTAGTTAAAAGTAGTAACTCACTCTAAAAACCAGAGTGAGGTTTCACACATTAGTGGTTCAAGAACTTCAGAGGTTCTTGTTGAAAATGTGAAAGTAAAAAAAAAAAAAAAAAAAAAGCAATTTAGAGGTGAGGTGTGAATTAAAACTGCTTTGTTGTTCCAGTTGCGTGAAGACACAGTGTCTTGGTTGGCAAACTAATAGGACTAAAACCATAGTCATGACCCTATTTAAGTTGCAGATTAGTTTTAGTAATTGCATTCGTTTTCAGAACAGTGACATTTCTTGCCTCTGCCCAGTATGAGCAGAATCTTGTAATAGCAACACTAAATGCACCAAGGGGGATGTAGAACAAAAAAAAAATGCAGAGGATCTGTTTTTTTTTTGACAAAGAACCAGATATTTTCAAGCTCAGTGGCTCATCTTTTGTACAAATGATTAATTCTCACTTCCACACAGGCATGAGAGTGGTAGACTTTAGATCTTTTACATTATTCTCAGAAAGAAAGGAAATCAGAGGATTTTCCAAAACGCTGAACTATTCCTCTTTTTGCCTAAGTAGTAATTAATTGTAATTATATGTCAATGTCTGGGACCGTTTTGGTTATGTATCATTGTCTATGATCTCCAGCAGGTGACTAAGGATTATGGTCTGGAAAGGGTTTCTGGTCCATTGACATATAATGACATAACAAGCGCTTCACCGGAAGGGAGGCGGGACATATGGACAGACAAAGAGAGAGACTGGGAGGAGGCCAAGGCTCTTGACACAGGTCAGGAGAGGCCTGACATACTCTACTGAATGGTCATTGGCTGTGTCAGGGCGAAGGGGCGGGGCATGGGGCCGGGCAGGGGTAGATTGTAGTTGCTTCATCTGTCATCTCACCCCATGGTCTCTGTTATTTGCCATTTTGGTTTTATCTGTTTTCTGTGTGGCTCCACTTAAAATGGGTGCATGATGATAAAATGTCGGTGTGTGGAGGGCAGGGTGCAGCCAAAAGAGAGCATGGTAACAAACAACGGAAAATCTATCTGTGATTTTTTTTATAAAAAATCAAAATCGTATGCTCTTTATTTGGCCTCTCCCTCTCCTCTCCCATACTTGTCTCATTGATGTCTGTTTCCGGAACTGAAGAATGAGATAATTAGACTGTAATTTAGATTAACTGATTTAAAACTACACGTCTATGTGAATTTTATTGTCACAAAGTCCAGTTCATTGGGTTTGTGTGTCCGTTTGAGCGTGTCTTGTTAACAGCTGATGCTCTTCATGCAAGAGGCACCTCCTGTAGATGTGTGGTCACCTAATTGTGGAGAAAATTTAAACACTTCTGCATGAAGAGACATCTTCATTTAACTTCATCTCAGAAATGGAGACATTACCTTTTTACAGCCCCATATTTAAGATTTACTGTTTTAAGGTAATGTCCCTCTTGATGTTGACTGCTTGAGAAATTCCAGTATATTCTTAATGTATATGTTTGGGAAGCAGAAATAAGGCAGTTATTTGAGCATCCTCCAAACCTACATGGAAAATTACTAGATGTGTGTTAGGCTGTCTCTAACCGAATGATAGAGTAGAAGTGCATCGCCTGTACTGAGGGTAGTTGGTCATGATGGTGATAATGAAACAACCATTGTAACTCCTCTTTTTCTGTCCTCTTTCACTCTCAATCCTCATCCTATTCATTCCTTTAACCTCTTAACCCCTTTCACTGCACATTCATTTTCACTTTTATTCTTTATCACACTCATTCTTAATTACATTCATGCTCTCCCTTCCATTAAAACCTCTATCCACCATCCTTTCTCTTGGCTTCTTTTATTCCACACACACTCTGTGGCTCTGCCTTTCTTTCCATCTATCTTTAGGACAAAGAGGTGAACCTGGAACAGGTCCACCAGCGTTTGAACAGCCTCCTGGACGAGGACTTGGCCCACAAGCAGCTGCCAGGCCAGTCTATCGAGATCTCTGCTCTGGACATTGGCAGCATGCAGCCCAGCCAGTCCCTGGAGGCCTTGTCTGCTCGGGACTACCCAACCCATCGGGGGCCCCGGCCACTCTCTGTAACCACCTTCCTCCAGGAGGGTCATGGGGCAGGAAGGACACTGGGCGCAGCCGCTGGCAGGACCTTGCCCTTGCCCCTCAGCAGTGCCACCATGCCCTCTATCCGCTGCAAACACAGGGCGCCCAACGGGGGCCTCTTCCGGCAGAGCCCAGTCAAGACACCCATGCCAATGTCCTACCAACCAGTGCCAGGAGGTCCCATCCCAGAAGCCAGTGAGCCCAGCCACGGGACATCCATCTGAGCACACCCAACATTCACAGACACTCCAGCTCCAGAAGATAGTGGAGAGCTCAACCGAGTGCCAACCGTGTGAAGAGATATAAATAAAACCGTTAAAAAAAAAAAAAGGATTTTTACTACTACAAGTGATCAAGAGTCTATGGGACGACATGTGACAAGATACTGAGACTTTAATGTACATATTTGTAAGTACAAAGAGAGAGAGAAGCAACATTAAAAAAGTGTATTTTGAATATTCTCAACAGTTGAGTTTAAAAAACATAAAAGTATTAAAAAAAATGACTGTTTGAATGGCTTTGTAAATTTTGTTCTAAATGAATAAAGGTGACAATACTTTGTGGTTGTTTTCTAAGTGCCAAGTTCAAAGATGTTTTCTTTCAGATTAACATTAACTGAATGTACTGTAAGAATTCATGATAAAAGACATTTCACACTTCAAAGACATTGGAAGCATTGATTTGTTTCATATGAAAAAAAATAAAAAAGTATAATACAAAAACAAAGATGTGTGCTTGAGAACATATTGAGAATATTCTGTCCTGAAATGTTGACCCCACTCTCTCCACCAACACCATTACTCCAGTAAATCAGGCCTCACTATCAGTGGTTATGCTTCATCTTTAAAATGGTTTGAACTGATGCTCTAAATACTTTTTTAAAAAACCATTTGCAATTCTTTTGTTTTTTTCTAATCTTGAGACTTTGTCCCAATTTCAACGAGACATTGCATTTTTGATTGTTTGAATCTCGTCTGAACCAAGCTGTTGCAAGGAATTATGGTTCATTATGAAATGCATTCTTGCATCTGAAAACTAAAGGTTTCAGGTAAAGGTGCGCAAAGAGTTTAAATCAGTTCAAAACGGCACTGATCTATTTTGATGAAAATAAATATTGAGTGCTCATGCACATTTTTGCAAAGAAAGCATGAAATTCAACAAATTTGTTTCACGTATCTCAACAGCTAGCAAATAATATGTTGGAGTTTGATCTTACCAGTTTCAGCCAATAATCACAAAAAAGGAGAATAACATCCAAAAACGATTAGCCGACCATACATTTGATTACCAGCTGATCATTCATCTTGATCCCAACTTTTACCACACTCATGTTCCACTTTGGCAGAACTATCAGCACGCACACACACACAAAAAGGGGAAACAGGAAATGGTCCATGTGGGAATGAAGAATAATTGCTCACAATGGGGCCAACTCATAACCCACCTGCAGACACACATGGGGCCTATGTGATCAAACCGGGCCCCAATGCCAGCCCCTGCACAAGGGGCCCCAGTTGAACATTTAGGAACACAGACAATACTTGGGCTGGGGACATAGCTGTCTGAATATATTAAATTAACATTGTGAATCTCTTACAAATCTTAATTTACACTAATTTCTAGTCTCATATATGAGCCTCATGATTAATTTCAGAGAAACAACAACAACCGGTTGCAAACAACAAACCAGCTACACGTCCAGTATCAGTGTCCAGAATCTTCAACTAGCTGTAGTGAACCCAGACGAACAAAAGAGCGCAAAATTATCCTCTCAATATTTATCACTGTCAGGTTGTGATGATAAAGGGAAATACATCTAGTTGTTATTTTTTGTCTTATGTTATAGTTTTGCGGGGAAAAAAATAAAAAATTACAAATGATACCTTGGGCTTTGGGATATTTAAACTATGGAAGAAAATGGAAGATGACTTAAATATGAGAAAGATTTCAGATCATATGCTTTTTTGCACTGAAGTAACATAAAATTAGACAAAAAGCAGTGTAGCAAACATCCAGCCGGCGCCACAATCTCCCACTGGTTCCCCTCGCCGCGCACCTCCCTCTGCACATACAGCTTACATCTGATTTCTGTTCATATGATACCAGACCCTTTGATCAAACGCACTGCTCTTCCCGCTACTGGAGGTAACAACTGATCAAGAGAAAGTGATCTGTCACTTCAAACTCAAACCCCAGCGTCCTGTCAGCCAGGCTAACCAGGCGTTCTTAAAGACGACTGAATGAAATGTCAGAATAGAGCCGAACGCTTCATTGTGAACTCTCTCCGCTTAATGTACACTTCGATTCACTGTCACTACATGCTGAGTTTATTAGAGACACGTTTTCAGGCACAGGCATTCGTCACTTCTGTCTGTAATAAACTGCAGCAACTCAACCCTTTCTTTCATATAAAATCAATTTTCTTACGTCTGCTACGTGAAGATTACACAACACTTGAGTCGACTCCCTGGGGGGAAATGCTGAAAGTATACTCGGATAATGACTAGATTCAGACTCCTGAGGGATCACTGCGCACTCCCATGTGTCGATCAACGATGAGAGAAAGGCCAACAGGAGTAAATCCCTGAGAGGCTACAGAAACCGCTATTGAGGGGATGAGAACAGTTATCAAGGTCTCAAGAAAGGATCAGATGGCAGCCATTAACTCATGCACCAATTACATGGCACAGGTATTTTTGTGTCACTCACTCATTTGAAATGTCATACTACAGTGGTTTTTCACAATAGCTTCCTACTGGAGCTCCTGTGATTAGACATTTAAGCGGCGTCTCAAAGACAAAAAATGATTGGCAGCCATTGCTTAAGTCTCTTTAAAAAGAGCAAGAGCAAAAGAACATAGCAGCAGGTTTTCACTTAGGAGACTTTTCTGCTTTTCTTGTTGCAACATTGTGGCAATTTTTTTTAAGTTTAGAGGCTTTGAACTGTTGCTCAGAGAAAACAAAAACACCTTTTGTTGTCATCTTTGATTGTTGTGACTGACATTTTTCACATTTTGTTTTTATTATGTTTTAATCAAGAAAGTAATGGGCAGATTATGATCAATGAAAAATAATCACAAAGTACAAACCTATTACCCAAGACGCCATAAATATGACGTCTTTCACTTTCACTGCACTACTGAGACACAATATATTCATCCTCCTCCCTCTTAGTGACTGTGGTACATGCACCAAATTACTCCCTGGTTTTCTGACATTAAAGAGCTTGTGTTGCCTCTGCAAGGCGAGAAGACGCTGTAACAGGTTCAAGAAGCGAAACCTTTGAAGATCGCAACCATCCTGTGGGAAGCAACCCGTTGCCACCGTCGACACAGCCATGACTGCATGAGTCAGCGTTGCATTAGTCAGTTGGGTTGGGGGGTCGGGGGGTTTCTGATTGCTATTCTATTTTTTTCCCTGTGCATTATAGAGCCATTGAAGCCATGGAACCATGCTGCTGGTCTGATGAGGATGGTGACTAACACGGTCTCATGGAGTCACCATCTGCTCCTTTTCACCTGAAGGCAAAGTGTTTCACCAGGACGACACAGTTAAAGTTTTTAGATCCTGCAGCAACAAGGACATGATATCTCACCGCTCACACTCACTAGGTCGATGGTGGAACGGTGTTTTTTTTTCCCCAAGTTGCCAGATAATACCTAAGGTGGCCCCACTCGACTGCTCTGTGCCCCCTAAAGTTGGAAACTTCAAAAAAGGAAGTCAGGACTTTAAATAGCTTCCCTAAAGTCTGAGCACTTCACCATACTCGAGCTAGGAGATCTGTCTGTGCTCATATGTGTGTTGAGATTGTTGATTTGCCCTCGTCACCTTTCCTGTCCGCCGGCCCTGCCTGCCAGTCGTGGACGTGGCGCTGAGCAGAGCGGAGCTGTAGAGTCTCCATGGCTTTGCTCAGAGGAACCACTGACCTTGTTCTGAGTGCTGAGTCCTGTCAGGGACACACTTCCTGTTTTCACCCTAACGCAAACAGTCCACTGCCACCACTTTATGTCAAGACTCATCTTATGACATGGCCTTTTTCACCTCCACATCAGACACAGCACACACACATCCACACACACACATGCTCAGCTTCAATTTGTACCCCAGAGGAGTAAGTGAGATTACTTTCATCTGAAGAGATTATTGAAAAGGCCATCTTCAAAGACAAGTCCACTTTGTGTAACATTGTGTAATTGTGTTAAGTGAAAACATGTGCAAGTAAAATAAAACGTACTGTGCCTCGGGGTAAAAAAAAAAAAAAAGGAAGAAAGTCACCTAATAGGCTCATATCACTTGTAAAACCAAGATCTCCATCAGTTTTTCACATAGCACATTATCACAGGAACAGGGACTTTGTAATTATACAATTCTGCCACATGACTCGCATGAATAGTCTGTATAATTAGCTCGTGTGGGCAGTGTGAGGCAATCTGCTGTAAAATAACTTCTATTCTCCCTACAGGGAGATCACTGACCGTCTGTCCAGACTGCCTCTGCAGTCTTATTATCCATTCATTGAGCCATCATACCTTAAAAACTACATGCAGCGCTTTTGCTTTCTCGTCCGGAGGGAAGCTCTTTGCCTTTTTTGCCCTCAAAACTTTGGATCTTAATGACATTAACTTGAAATGTTTCCATATTTAGCTCTTTATCTGGGGACAAATAAAGAAACTTCCGCACAAGGCTGTTAAAAATTACCAAGAATAGGCGAGTCATGATTTTTTATACTACTTAAATAATTTCAAATGTGATCTTTCACTCTTCCTTCAAGGCCAAGTATCTCGCTGGTGATGAGGAGATTCTTTAAAGCCCATCTGTTACCTACAAAGCCATCTACAGACAACATAATAATTCACTGCTTAAAGTACATGAAAAGCAGATGGGGAGCTATAACTGGGAAACATAAACCGACTCAATTCAACTGCATGTCAACCTTTGGGGAAATAAGCTTTCTTGCCTCTTTGCCGAGAGTCCAGTTGGGAGATTGATAAAACTCCCAGCAGCAGCCAGCAACTATCTTATCTCAGCATGAAGATGAGCAATAGAAAAAGCTGATATTCTGGTTCACTTATTATTATTTTAGGTTAGTTTATCACAAGTTAACAAATTGCAAGAGAGATCAGGGCACATTTTTCCACATTTTCCTTAGAAATTATTAATTAATTTATCATTTTGACCACATTTGATGAAGGATAGTGCTGACTTTTACTTTACTCACAACAATGTTTCCTAAACAGGTAGTGGAAATGACTAATTCCTACTTATTACATCATGAAAGTGAGCTTAGATTGATGATTGAGCGAAAAAAAAAAACAGTGAACACACCACATTTGCATCTAAGAGCTTTTTAAAGAAACAGACTGTTTTTATATATATTCATCTCTAACACTCAAAGCATATGGCCATAGTTTTCTTCACAGGTCTGTTTCTAGACTTCAGAGCACAGACTCTTGGCACACAGTTACAAAATATGTTCCATAAAAATATATTGTCAATGTAATTTGCTGGAACATATTTCGTAGCTGATACAGTATATCACCAGATGCATAGCAGTTGCACCTAAAACTGCAATGTCAACAGACAAGGATATTGAGAAATGAGATTAGACGCCGTCTCGCCAGTTTTCTGAGAAAAACATAATCCCAAAACTCCAGGGGCATAGACTGTTGAGCTGTTTTAGATTTGATATTTTCTTTAAATAAACAGCAGTAAAACAATTTTACACTCCTGTACCAATGAACTACTTCCAGTTATTTGTTAAGACACTACTTAAGTTTGCCTGTGAGGTAGATCAATTAACACAACTCTCAGTAATGTTCAATAGCAGCAGTACAAGGTGAAATGAGTTTAACAAGAGATGAAAAAAAGGGCCCAACTAGAATTACAGCCTTATGGTTGTAAGTCTTTGCCAAGCAGCTGGAGCAGGAGACGTGGTCACAATCTCCCCTTCCTGAGTCACAGCGCTGAATAATAATGAAGGTTTTTTTTGTTGTGATGTCATTGTGAAGGTGACTTCTGACATTTGTGTTGAATTACGACATCATTAGCGTATGAGTGAGGTTGATATTCACGAAAACATGTTTTGTGAGGTTACAGTGACCTTTGACCATCTAAATCCAATCTCTTCCTCTTTTTAGTCCGAGTGAATGTTTGTGCCAAATATGAAAAAAAAAAAAAAAGACTCAAGTCATTGCTGGGATGTTGTATTCATGAGAATGGAACGGACAGACGGATTTATGGACAACCTGCAAACACGACATCTCCAGCCCTCCTCTCCTCCGACCCTGAGTTTCACCACCACAGTGTTATAAAAACTCTCAGACTTCAGGCTGTTCAGACTGAAATAATTTAACATGGATTACTTTTCATGAATACACAGGCAGCTGTTTCACTGAAAGGTTGAGAGGGTGAACAAACTTGGTAAAAAAATATATATATATGAATGTAGGTATGTTTCCAGACAGTCTGGTGCTTTTTTACCTGAGCCTTTCTAATCAAAACCAACTTAATGCTGTCTTGATGGAAAATTGCTTTATCTTCCAGTTTCAACATATCTGCTGAAACAGTGGCCATGCAAGCGAACACAAAACTGTAAAAGTATTTGTTAATAAACCAAAGAAATAGACTTCACATTCTGATAGTGGCAATGAGAATTCATCCTCAGCTTGATATCCTCCAATAAATTATATTTAACTTCATGGTGGCGCTACATGTAGGAAAGATCAGGTGATGAGGTCTATAGGCTTCAGCCTCTGGGCTATATGTGTCTCTTCGCTGAATTTCATGGTTTTTATAATACATTTGTCAACACCCTCTCGCATAACAAACCACAAAGTCATGATAAAATAGAAAAAGACAGAATACAACTTTTATTATACTCCAAGGTGGGAGAATAGGGACGTTTAAGCTGTGCCCCTCTGGGACTAAAAGAAAGCCATGCCTCCTGCCTTACAACAACAACAGAAAAAAAGAAAACTGTACTTCATTCCCAGCATTATAATAAGAAACACTGTGGCTTAAAAATGTTGAATTTTTCATGAAGCAAAAGGGCTTCTGTGAGAGTACAGGTGTTACACAATGTTATTTCATATTGGTAAAGCTGCATAAGTGCTTCACTGTTAAATTATGTATTCTTCGCTCCTTAGTAAACTATTTGGTGGTCCTCCTACTGTAAAGGCTTCTTGATCCAACTACCTGCATAAAAATATCCAAACTTTGAAAACTTTTTTTTTTTTTCCATTAGTGCCATAGAAAGACTGTCAAAATGCTTCTTTTTTTTTCTTTCCCCAAATGCAGAAGATCGCCCTTTCCTATTGAGGCAACTACATTTGATTTTTGCATAATATTTGCATTTGAAAAGGCTCACCTGCCTGGTCAGAAAGTCATCTTACAGTAAGGAAATATTCCCCAAGTGGGAGTAAAATGACCAGAACTATGGCTAAACTTGTGTTGCAATGTTTGTTTCCTAGGCTCAACAGAGCAACATGGTAAAATACAGAAAATTACCAAAATAATCCATGCAACTGACAATATCTTCTGTGTTTTTCTCTTACTCCTCCCTTATTTTACTGGTAATTAGCTTTCAAGACCTACAGTGTGTTGTGGCACTTCCTCTGGGATCATCCCTATGTTCCCCGGGTCCTATGTTCCCCACTTTGTATGGGACAGGGGAACATAGAACCCTTTTCTATAAAAAGGTCCTATGTTCCCCTTTGTGTCCAGACCGGGGAACATAGAACCCTATTTTAGAAAAATTGTCCTATGTTCCCCGCTTTTCCCCAAAAGGACCTGGGAAACATGTAATTTTTGGTCCCATACCTGGAAGTGGAGTTGTGACTCGCCATATTTTGGTCTATTTTTGACTGAGAAGTGGAGTTGTGACTTTGAGTGAGAAGCGTAATTGCCCCATTGGTTAGGTTTAGGCAATGAAGAAGGGAGTTGGTTAAGTTTAGTAAAAAGACTAGGTAGAGGTTAGACAGGCCAGATCGATGGAGTCCGATCAGCAACAGCGGGGAACATAGGACCCTTTTTTGAAAAAGGTCCTAACAGTTTCCAATGTCCCTTTGGCCGACAAAGATGATTCTGGACCCTGTAATACATATTTTCAAAAAGATGGTCCTATGTTCAGGACCCGGGGAACATCAGTCATATAACGTGAATTATTTTTCAAAGCACCCAACTTTTTTCCAAACAGTTTCCAATGACAAAGATGATTCTGTGTATTATGTGAATTATCAGCTTGTGAATACACCAAAGCTGCTGTCAGGACATCGTTAGACCCTAACCCTAACCTCCACATGCAGAGACTAGTCCTCACCGCAGCAGCCCAGGCTCAATTCCACCGATGTCATGTCCCCTCTCTCTGTCTCCCCATTTCATGTCTCTCTCCATCTCCTATCAATAAAAAGCATAAAAGCCCACCCAACCCCAGAAAGAAAATGCAAGCTGCTATCAAGTACTGTCTATGCAGCCAAAGCCTGATACACTATGTATTATTCCTCTGAAAACATCACTGCAACATTAAAAATGCAGGTGTAAATATGCAGCAATCAAAGCTTACAGCCGGTATCTTATCAGCAGTGCGTAGGTGTGGTTCGACTGACGGAGCTGGCAAAATGAACAAAAAAGAGGCAGCTATTGTAATCACATTTTGATTTGATTGTTTAGAGAAGACTAACAAGAAATTAGCTCAGGGTTTGTAAATGTCTTTCTGTTTGTGTAGTATGATAAGACAACATGCGTCACAGTGTGGAGAAATGGATTTACAAGTGGCACTCAGTGCAGAGAGCACTAACTGCTATACCTCAGACCGTATACAGTGAGCTGCACCATCTTCAATCACCATTATTGGCAGGAATACGCTCACCCACCTGTCACCTAAGTGGCTCTTGAAGCCCAACAGATTTTGAGCTGCAGTATATTGAAATTTGCTGCCTGTGCACTTATCATGAAAGGGGTAAATCTTTTTTTATTGTTGTTTTGTGTTGTTTTTGTACCGGGCTGTAAACATGTTTATCTCTGCTGTAAAGTTCTTCTAACATGGTACGTGTAGAGGGACTGACTAACCATTTGAGGAACTGCAGTTTTGGGTGTTTTACATGTTGCCTTCATATTTTTTCAGCCCCCGAGGCGGTGAGTGCCCTGACCTACACCCAGAGCAAGTCAAGCCTGGGGAAACACAAAAAAACACCATCAGATTTACAAAATGTTTCATGAGGGAGGAGATGGGTTTGACATTGTTTGTGTAGAGGAACACTTTGTACAAGAAAACTCCACAGGGAACCAGTGACACCTCTGCAGTCAGTATTAATTCATTTAGACAAAGGATCAAGACAAGTGTGTTTTCGGCCTGACAGCACGTTGGCTGTAAAAGGCTGTGACTTCAGCTGGAGGGGGAGTAGTATTAGTATAACCACTACAGTAGCTTCTCTGGATTCACCACTGTGTCTATGAACTATAGGATAAAAGATAATCACTTCTTTAAACCGTGATGAAACCTATTTTTAGTTTACTGCAGCCATGCATGACAAAATTACTGGTGATATCTTCTTTTTATTCTTGTGGCGTTCTGCAAGCGAGACAACAAAGTCGTCCCTGGCAGGTCACAGCAGCAGGCGGCTCTGCCTCCACAACCCCTCCACATCACACAGCCATCAGTGACCCGAGCGTTGCTTACAATGGGATTAATTAGGATGAAATAATGACTTTGTTGTGAAGCCAAAACAATGCCCTCGGAGCTCAAAAGGGTCAATTAGCGATGAACTATGATTGCTTCACCTTTTGAAAACAGGAGGTCTCATGTTTCTGTGGGACTGTTTGTTGTTGTGTATTGTTACACTCCCATACTGCAGTTTTTTTGTAGCGACTCTTGTCCTGCAGCTTGGCTGAATACCAACACCGTACTATATCCATCCCTAATAATATCCTCATTAAATCATTTATGCCACATATGTTTTTCCAGACAACAGCACAGGAGGAGCTCTCTAGCCGAGCTGTGCAGCATCCACCTTATTCCACGCTTAGGTCAAATGAATGTGGCACATCCATTTTTCTCCCTTCATGTTGCTGGGAAACAGATTAATATTTATCATGAAGCCCAGTATATGTGAAGTTGCTAGGCCCTACCTGAGCCGAGCAGTATTAGCTGTGTGATAAACAACTTCTTACTATCTGATAAATAATCCAGGAGAAACACAGCATCCCGACAGAGCTATGAAAGTTTTATGCTCTGTGCCACAGAGGCTCTTTCTCTCACTGAATACCAGACATAACTCGGGGAGCCGACAGAATCTCAATATTTCTCTGTTTCTTTCCATCTGTTTTCTCCCTTGCTATTTCCGTCTCTTCAGATATGCTTAAAATGCCTCTTTTTTTCTGGCTAGTTTTGTGCTCTGTGTTTGTATCTGGAGATGTATTTTTCTATCCAACGCTTTGGGAAAAAAAAAAAACTCTCCTCAACTTGCCAACAGGTTGTTGTCGGCAACCCACACAGTGTAAGTCCCGGTATAGTACTACTCCTGCGGCCGGCTAGTTAATGAAGATGCTGTTTCTAAAGCATGTGTCTCAAGTGCAGACGAAGCATTGGAGTTAACTGTCCAATAACAAGATAAACCACAGAAAAACAACAGTGTTTTAGACGGCGGATAATAAGTGTTACAATTGTGATAGAGACTGGTGGTTAGTTTAGGATGTTGTTGTTTTAAATGGCAGATTGTGTAACCATCTGGTAAAAAATAAGAGAGACAAACCTCCGAGATCCATCACTTTGCTGTCTTTATATCCCACAGTCTCCCACACAGTGCTGTTATCATAATGAGCTGCAGTTGTCATATTGGGGGCAAGGTCTAATCTCAGATGGAGCTATGACTATTAGTCAATTAATCACATATCTGATTGAAAGGAAATGAATCTGCAGCTATTTTGATAACCGATTCGCCATCAGTAATCCTGTAACAGAAGGTGCTCAGGTGTAAAAATGTGCTGCTTCTTTCTGTTTTATACTGTATATTGTCTTAAAATTTTAGGTGAAAAAAAAAACAAGACATTTAAAGGCATCACCTCAGGATTCCTGGTGTAGGTGTAGACTCTGACCTAAATTTCAACAACATTATTGGAAAATCACCTGACAAACAGCTTAAACACAAGCAAGAATATAAGGATTTCTGTCTAAAAAGGATACAGAAAAGCTTATTCATGCATTTATTTTCAGCCGGCTAGACTATTGCAATGGTGCTTTCACAAGTATTCGTAAAAAATCAAGCAGACAGCCGAATCTCATCCGAAATGCTGCAGCCAGAGTCCTGACTAACACCAAGAAAGTGGAGCACATCACACCGCTCCTCAAATCACTGCACTGGCTTCAAGTGTGTCAAAGGATAGATATTAAAATCCGACAGCTTGTCTATAAAGCACTAAATGGTCTTGGGCCCAAATACTTCTCTGATCTACTTGTACGATACAAACCATCCAGATCCAGGTTTACTCGGTGCTCCCAGCATCAAAACAAACCAAGGTGCAGCAGCTTTTACTTTCTTTGCTCCCAAGCTGTGCAACAACCTCCCTGAATACCTGAGATCTGCTCAAACTGTCGGCTCATTCAGATCAGGCTTCTCCCTGCAGCTTACCAAACAAATCCAATTAATTTCTTTTTAATTCTGTGCTTTATATATTCACATTTGTTTGTTTTCAAAGTTTTTTATCATTGCAGCACTTTTCTAACCTGATTTTATCCAATTATGATAAAACTACGATATTTTTACTTGTTCAAACTTTGTTTTTAAATGTATTTTTAATGCTATCATAATGTTCTATTTTCAATGTATTTCCTGCATTTATACGTCTGTGTAAATCTATTTGAATGAATGGAGCTATGTACTGTAAATAAACCCTTTTTCTAGTACATTTTTGCACAGCTACATTATACAACCTTTTTAACGTCAGAGTTTTGCAGTGAGCACAGCAAGTGATGTTAAGTACAGAGAAGACATAACAGCAACAAGAAAGGACAGAAAAAGGCAACAAAGAAGAAAGCAAAGCTAAAATCACAAAAAGCCCATTCAAGAAACGCCACTGTATTCATTATTGCACACTGTTGTGGTGCTTATGTGAGATTTGAAGCACACAAACAAGACATTTTGTACGCATATTCACTTGAACCAGAGAGCAAGTGTGCGTGTTTTGTTTTTGAGGGCTGATTGTGTCTTTATTTGGCCTGTCACACACCATCCTTCCATTAACCCTCCTCATTTTTTTGGCAGACTTGGAGTGGTTGATGTAACATGTTTTGAGGGAAGTTTTTCGTTGCATTTTATCCTTAAATGTTTGCAGATGTTTTTAAGCTTCCACTGTACTGCGTTTCTTTTGCAGAAGAATTTTAACAGCTAAGACCTGTCATTTGGGGAGATTGGCTCTGTCAACCCCCCCAGAACCAAACCATTATTATCTACCCAAAACATGCTCCACTGAAAAGTTTGCCCATGTCTTTTTTTTAGGGGCATGTCCTTCCAAACAACAGCAAACTTTAGAGCAGTTTTTAAATGAGTCGGTGTGAGCTGCATAAACATGACAGTGTTTTGCTGATGAGGAGTCCCAGTTCTTTGTCACAGACTGTTTTGTTGTTCCTTTGAACCTGTGCTGTGGACAGACTAGGGCCAAGTCTCTGGTCTTTGTGTCCCAGTTACTGTGGCCTCGGGCTGCATGCATTTCAAAGTAGTAAGCTCATCCAGTTACATGCTACGTCGCCATTGAGCCAGTAAATATAACTTCTACAGCAGAAACACTGAGCATTCAGCAAACCTACACAATCAAGGACAAATTCAATAAAACTAAAAAGGCTGTTTAAATAGCTGAACTATTTGGCTAATTACCTGCTATTCAAAGCAAATATCTACGAGTGGCAGAATGGCAGAAATGGTGGCAATTATCTGAGCAATTATCCCAGAGGAGAATGAAATGAAAATGACAAACACTACAACAGGTGGATCGCCAACTACAGTACACTTGCAATGAGCTTCTAACATGCCGGGAAGTTTAATGTGGTTTCATTAACAGAAGGGGAAAAAAAGTATGTGGAGATTAGTTGTAACTCCAGCAGCAACGTACAAGGCTGAAAAATGAACCCAACATGCAAGTATCAACGGCTGCTTGAGTTTGGTCAAACCCCATTGACTCTCATGTTAAAATGCCTAAACATAACTCATTACTGTAGCTCAAAATTTGCTGACATTTTAAAGGGACAGTATGGGACTTTACTGGCTTTTTATTGACAAAAATCAAATATGTCTTTCATAAATACGTATTTCAATGAAGTGGAATCGCGCCCGCATACAAACGAGCGCTTACTCGTAACTTAGAATGAGATGTTACAAGTCGTTACAAACATACAGGGGGGGGTTCACCGAACCTTCTCTGCCATGTTGAATCGCCATGTTTTACGTTCAGTGTCACCGTCGCTGTAGTTAACCACAAACTCGGGCCGCCGGACCTTCTCGTCTCGGGGAGAAAGTTTTCAAATGTCACCACCGTGTAGCTGGTGTGAGGAAGGACGGAGGCGCTGGTGTTGCCTTCAGGTGCAGTCAGACACCTGAATGACGCCGTGAGTGACGCCGTCGGCAAACCAACTGGATGTTATTTTACTCGACGAGAGAAAGACGGTAAAACGTGGGTCAGGTAAACAATACGACGTTACCATGACAACATATTGTCACGCCGGTATTGTTTTGCCTCGTGCTGGCGGACCGTTTGTTTACATAGAGGCTTGTTTATCCTGTTTACATGCAGCGTCTGTTGTTTTTCTGACTTCTGCCCGAGTTTACGTAAACGCAACAGCAAGAATACGTGCCGACATGCAACCGCACCGCTAGATGGGGGTAAATCTCACATACTGGGGCTTTAAGTTCTGCATAATTGCGGGTGAGCTGCTTTGAATGACAGTGGGATGAGAATATGCACCAACATCTCCCATCCCGACAGACCCCTACTCTTTTCCCATTTGGGGATAAACTGGGGGCTCAGCTGAATCGGGTTCTGGCAAGATGGTGGTTATTTTTTTGACTACGTTATGTCATGTTTGAGATGCTACTAGAGAGACAGTTTCACAGATGAGTGTTGAGAAGAAGACTGACCTTGTTGTTCTGCTTTCTACGCACAGTGTTTCTCTCTTTGGCTGAGGTTTGTGTATTTGCAGTACGTGTGTCTAAACTGTCAAACTGAAAAATATATTCTTTAATTAGTTTGTCCTCCTTCTTCTTACCGAATGTGCTGTGTGTTGTCAAGGTGTTTTTCTCAATCTGCTCCAACTTTGTTAATTTACTACATATTTTTATTTAATTGCTGTGCATTGAGCTCTTTCAGCCACTGTGATTATCCCCATGAGAACGTTAATCAACTACGCGCTTACCATTACACACTGAAAAACATTTAAATACATATTACTTTTTCCTAAGTGGCAGGTGTAGACACTGTAAATGGATTGGAAAGAAATTTAAGGAACATAAAATAAGTAAAATATGAAGAAACACGAAAAACAATTCAGTGTAATTATTTTGTTTGCTTTTGTGCCATTTCACCAACTTAGTATCTTAAGATCTAGATGTTTTTGTTTTGTTTTGTTTTTTTAAATGAAACTTTCTCACGCCAACAGTTTAACTCTTTGTTTGCTGGACTGACACAGGTGAAGATATTACATTGGAAAGTATTATAGCAAATTGCCATGCTGGTGGAGGGAAAATTGGGAGGGGGAAAAAAAACAGGCTGCATTTACTCTTCAAGTCTATTTTTATACAGCTCTGCCAGACAGAACGGGATTGTGGGAGACCAATGAATCAGTCTTTACCCTCTCTGCCCTCTTTTTCTTTCTCTCATTGTCTTACAGCCGCTCCACACTCCATTATCTTTCTATTTCCCTATTCGTTGTGTAATAGCTATCTTTACTGAATTCATAAATTGAATTATGAATATTTCACATGAGAAAGTGGCAGCCACAAAAGAAAACATGAAATGAACTTTCCAATTAAAAACTGCAGGTGTTGAGCAAGGTGGACTGTTTTGATGACAGTTGCACAAATCTGTACCAAAAATCAGTCTCTGTGTGCTTTTTTTTTTCTTCCAATGTTATAAAGAGCCCCATCATAAAACATAAACAGAAAGTATAAACATGAAGCTGCCTCTTTCTTAATCTCTCTAACCCATGACATTGAGATGAAAAATGAAAATGATCCTTGCAGTTAAAATGTGAATGTGATCGTTTCAATATTATACTTGATGGTTTTAATATAAAGTTTCACTTTCCCAGTTTGAATATATTGACGTTATTGGAGATGTGACAGTATTTTTTATGTGTTTGATTTGTTTGGGCCAACTTTTTAAAACAGCAGTAAAATGTCCAAAAGGTTTTCATTCTGCTCTCAGATGAGCAGAAATATCTTGGAAGCAGTTGCCAACAACTTGCAGAGAACACAACGTGCCATTCACAAAATGGATGGTGAGGTTTTTTGGGTTTTTTGGGTTGATTCAACACTTTGGTCCAGACTGAAATCTCTCATCAACAATTGGAGGAATTGCCTGAAAGTTTGTCCAGACTTTGACTGTACTATACTGACTATGGCGATGCCTTGTGATTTCTCATCTAACATCAGATACTTTCCACTCATCCTGTAAAATATACAGTCTGCACTTTAGAAAGATTTAGTTTTTCAACTATAACTGGATGGACTGTTATTCTGAATTAAAAGTAACTTCTGTTTACTTTTCAACAGTCAGATCAAAATCTTCTGTTGATCCAACTCTTTGTTTTATATTCTATTACCTGCAAGAATAACATTCCCATCAGCCACATGTTCTTTGTGTTACTGTAAGTGCTAATTAGCAAATATTAGGATGCTAACATGCTAGTAAATTGTTCCAGGAAATGTATATTATAAACATCACATATTAGTGTGAGCCTATCAGCAAGCTAACATTATCATTAGTTTAATGCACCTCTATGTCTTTTACTGCAGTTTCACTCGTGGTTGTAGATTCTTGTTTATTTATTTTTTTATTGTACTTACTCACTTGTTTAGATGCAAAGTACCTTGTCAAACTAGTTTGTTAGGTGCGTTTGCACTGGCAGCTGTAAAGGTGTTAACTTGGTGACATACGGTCATGAATGCTGCAAATTAAGATTCACACCATCTGCTCACAAGTTTATCTTTTTATTATAGCTGTAGCTCTTTCAGATTCAGCAACTGGATGTGACCCCAAGAGTGAATTACATGGAGAAATATTTGCTTGCGCATTTGACTATAATATTTACCAAACCTACTACCAACCAATCACCCTCAAAGTTTAGACCTAAAATTCGCACATATGTATCTCACTCCAGATATACAAAAAGCCATAAACTTTATCATTATAATTTACAATGTAAATGGATGGATATTGAAGCCAATTTTTTGGATTTCATTTTAGTGAGTCACAGAAACGGTAAATGTTTTGTGTGCAGGAAAATACCCCAGTCAGAACTGGCATAATAACCGCATTGCTTTCAGCACAGTCACAGTAAGAATTGTTCAAATCCAAGTACTGTATCATAAATCCTTTAAATCCTAATGAGAATTTTTCAGAATACATTATTCTCACTGATTTGAAAATTTGGTTGAAGTCAAATTCTTCCAGTAATTTGCTACACTGTATTATACGCAAATATTCTGCTGCTTTAAAACCAAATTTACATCCAGGATTTACTGAAACAGAACAGAAACTTGTCATTAAAATAAAAATTTGTGGGGGAAAAAACGTAACTTCTCGAAATGTTTTTGTGGCCAACACATCTGTAGACCGGCAGATACTGCAGACACTCTTCCAATTTGTTCCACTTGCTTGTTTAATCCAGAAAGATCTGATGATCACAGTGCTTCCCCATGCAAAGTTTAGCCTCTTGCTCTGCAGCAGGAAATATATTCCTATGCAAATTACAGTGATATCATCTGGCAACTTCTGGTGACATTTCGAGGAGCAATTATTTTTATGCTGAACAGAGTTTGCGTTTCCACTTATAAACCTGTGGCAATAAGTAAAACAAAGGTTGTTTCAGACTTTGTTTCATTTCAGTCTGAAAAGCATTGGGAAGACACATACTGGCATTTCCCATGTTACACAAACTGAACAACAGAAAAAACTTTTAGGGAGAGCAACACACATTTTTACAACCTCAAACGACCCTGAGAATAAAGAAACAGGCTTGTTGTACAGTATTGTTTTACAATTTACAACCTCAAACGACCCTGAGAATAAAGAAACAGGCTTGTTGTATTGTTTCAAATTTTACAACCATACCTTTTTTTAGGTCTTGCTGATGGAGTCACGGTCGGCTGTCAAATGTTGCACATATTTGTTTCTGTTCACATCATCTTACTATCTCTGACAGAACGTCTGAGTCTGCACAACAATCCCACTGCCATGTGAAGGTTTATGAACCAGCTGCTGTTCACTGAGAGGCAGCCAACACACTGGGCACAGAGTAAACAGCCTCAGACATCCACAGCTCAACAGAGAAGAAGATGCAACTACCGGCTAGATTGCAGAACACCAGTGTTACACTTGTCAAAGTTATTTTTCGCTCTCACGTTCTCAAATGTTAAGACAAAATATGGTCCAACTGTTGAGCGAGGAGTAAATCAAACAGCTGCACTGGAATCAGCAGAGTGACCCTGGATTCTAAAAGACTTCCAAAAGAATTACAGTCGAAACTCAGTGAAACAATGTCATCATGTGGTCTAACTTGTTTCAACATTTCAATACAGACTAAATGCCTTGTTGAAAGGTTTTGCTGAATAATTCACACAGACTGCAGCAGATCCATACACTATCCATCCATCCATCAGACCATCAGGCCCGGAGCCAATCCCAGTTGACATAGGTTCAAGGATGGTGTACAAACCTTGGACAGGTCACCAGTCTATCACAGGGCTGACATGCAACAAGGCCGTTTGGATTTGCCAATTACTTTAATGTGCACGCAGGCATCGAGATTGAGCACAGAGCTCAGGAATCAAACCCAGAACCTTCTGTCTGTGAGTTCTCACCACTAGACCAGCATGCAACCCTACTGTAACTCCAACCCAAACCCTAACTCCAACCCCAATACAGTAATACAGTATACAGTAAATAATGATGCAAATTTATGTTCTAGACACCTTATAGAATTGATGTATGGTGAAAAACATTCTGTTACAATTAGTCTGTCGTAAAACGCTATTTGGCCTGCATGGACTATTAGGAAGAAAGCTGGTTAACACGGCCATTCTCCACAGGAGAGGCCTGATTTCAAGGCCATGTGTACACTTAAGCAGGTTTGTAGTGGGCTTTTGTGCTGCATGACAGGGATTACTGTGGCAGCAGTGCAGCGGGATGAAAGAAAGAGTCCGGCAAAAAATGAAATGCGGCAGAAAGTCTGAGTTCAGACAGACAAAGGTATTAAAAATGAATGAAAAAATTCATCCTTCATTAATTTCAATGGGGATGTAGCATCAACCGAAGTTGAATTTGCTGCAATGCAACATCACCCCGCTGCACATTCCTGGTGGATTACTTTGGGAAATGAACAGTGAACCTCAGCCGCTTTTATGTTTGTTTTCTTTTCCTTTTATTGAAAGTGACAGTAGAGACCGACAGGAAACGAGAGGTGAGAGGAGACAACAGTGTGCAAATAAGGCTCCGTCTGACATACATCCAGGGATGTTGCAACTATAAGCGAGTGTGTCTTAACCACTGGATTACCAGGACACTGGATTTTGCTCATGTTTACCTCACTACCTCCATGAAATAATTGCTGTCACCATAACTTTCCAGAGTTGTAAAATCGTGAGTCTGTAATACAAAATGCTGTCCAGCGCTGTGGCGTCTACTGAGTATTCAAGCTGACAGATCTCAAACCAGCCTCCACTAGCATCAAGAATAAAAAGCTTCATGGGACTCTAAAGTCCAATAAAACACCACCTACAACTCCAACTTCTATTATAAACAGATGGTTAAATTAAATTTCTCTGCATTGTGAAGAATACTTACACACTATAAGCTTTTAAGGAGGAGAATTGTAGAGGCATGTCTAATATAGTGGCCAACAGATGCTCTATCCCTGAAACATTGGTGGAAATACAAAAACAGAAAAACAGCATACAGCATCTTATGTACTCAGTGTAGTAAAAATATGCCAACATCAATTCAAATACACGGTCAGTAGTAGGTGGAGGTGGGGGTGCAGGTTTTAGAGTAGCCATGGTTTGGGCAGAGCAAATAGGGTTAGGAAACATTCACATTTTGTTACATTTAAGTTTATTTTCCTTCATTAATCTCCATAATGATACATTATACATTTTGTAAATGTATTGAAAGAGAAAACCTGAAATATAATATTGACATACTGTAATTATTCACTCCCTTTACTTAATACTCAAGCTGCAGAACCTTTGGCAACCATTACAGTCCAGCAGGTCCTTCTAAGGTTTGATGTGAAAAGCTCTGTGGTTTCAACCTCTGATTTCCCGCTGTAATCAGCCCCCCATAACCTGGTTTCTAATGTCCTTGTAGACAGAGCCATCAAACCAGCTGCATCACTGTAAAACAGCTGCTCCCTTTGTCTCTCAACATGTAACTTCATCTGCAGATGAAGTGAGTCCATATCAAACGAGCCCATCTCCCTCTTGGGCTGATGTTAGCACCAAATGGGACTTGGCAGAGCCAGGAAAATTTCAAAATATTTATTATCACGAAGCCAGAAGCAATATTTGTCTGTTTGGGTCGGTATACCCATCTGATGAGTTGTGTTTGAGAGACAGAAGTTAAGCAAATAATTGTACCACTCTGAGTAGCGCTGTTAGGCCTTGTAGTGTAAACTGCTGTATGAAGATGCTGGGTGAGTAATGGTGTTAGGAGGACGACTGCGTAGTTTGAATATTAATCTCCAAACTCTGACAGACGTGGTCAGTCTGGTAGAAAACCTGAGCAGAAAGTTATTTTTGTTGACACACATACAGTATACACAATTTTACATACATGAAGTCCTTATTGTCCCAAGTTTAAGTTGTCTACATTTGAAGTTTATGGGGAATCAGCCTTTACTCTGTAAAGGAGACATGGGTTGAAGGGCTGTGCATGTTCATGTGTGTTGTACAGTGTGTGTTGTGGCTGGTGAGGGGTGGGGTGGGATTGGGGGGTGTCGTGCTCAATTCAAGTGGCATCACTTCTGTAGTGACACGCAACTTGTGTCAGCAGGGCAGAGCTGCTGCGAGCTCCAGCCGCTGCCGTGGAAAGTAAATTGAAAGAGGATTTAAGGTGAATTATGTGTGTCAAACTGAGATTATCATTACAAGGTCGCTTTGCTTACTCAGACGGCTGCTCAATAATTAAAAGTCAGGTCCACTTTTAAACCTCCTGCGTTTACAGGTCAAACATGGGACACTGTCGGCGTCTTTTGTTTACTACTCTCAATAAGCGGGGAAGACGAAGGTAAATGAAATGTCAAAAAATGTATTTAATACATTTTTTATTGACCAAACACTTCACTATATTTTATGGTCTTATTATATTCTTTTTCTCTCAAATCCTCTCTTATTTGCATATAGATAAAACAGGATTTTAGATAAGGTCAAACACACACTGTGAGAATTTTCATTCAAGGACATTCCTCCTAAAATGTAAAAAAATAAGAAAAAATAAAACTTTCAACCATGATCAGTCAATGCACCGTGCTGAAATGATCAGTCAATCAGCTGCTTATACTGTAATTAATAAGGTCAACACAAAATCCACTGCCAACAACTTTGATAATTGTAGAAGTCACTCATTAAGCCAACATTTCCTCGTTCCATGTGAATATTTGCTTATATTTGAGTTCTTAGGGACTAAGCTAATTAAAAAACGGTGATAACATAAATTTGATGCAACCCAATGACATAACAATGTTTCGCTTATAAAGCATCTGAACTATTGAAGTCCTTGTAACAGAGGTTATGTTGATGTTGAATATTCAAATAGGCTCTTCATTTCCCCACTTTGAATATTCACAATCATTACACCTGTTTTTAGTCACAGTCGTGTAGTTTAAGTTATAGAGAGGTAAATGTGCTTGTTGACTCCTGACAGCTTAAATCTGCCATTTTAAATGATCTGTGCTTGGCCCAAAAATTGTCATTTGGCATGGTATTTTGCTACACTCAGTGAATTCACTAATTAAGTAATTGCACACAGTTCATAAAAAGCCTGCAGAGAGTTCTGTCACAGCACACTGACGAGGGCGACCTGCCAAACGTCTGTGCCTCGGCCCCCCTGTGCTATTTATAAACGCGTTGAAACGTGTTTTGAACGCCTCAGCATCTTTGCGAGTTTGGACCTCCCTCTCAAGTTCTGCTCCCCCCAGCTCACGAGAAACGCAGGATGTCAGGTGTGTGTGTCTGATTCATCCTCCTCATATTCTCTCACACACACACACACACACATAGCCGCACACCTACTGACCAGTTTGTACACGGCGAGGGTGCTGTCTCTGTGCCCACGGCAGGGCAGCTGTCCCTTCATATGGACAAAGCCAGGAAGAAGAGACAGCTTAGATCTCATTAGCAAATTATAACATCAGTTCATCAGCATCCACACCACGGAGCAGCCTTGGGCCCTTCCTCCCACTCCCATCAACAGCTTTCATCCTCGTTCAGGAATCTAAATGTTTCTCGCTTAAAAAAAAAAAGAGCATAAAACTGAAACCTGACTGAAGTGTCAGGACAAAACTGAATAAAGTTCCTCGCTTATTTTAACCGGTGGCTTTATGCACAGAGCTCTTTCTCTTTGCCGTTTTTCTAAAAATGGCTCCACAGAGTACTTGAGTTTATATCCAAAAAACAGCACAGTTTTTAGCCTTGCCCATGTTGACACTGTGCAACAATCTGGAGCGCATGCTCAGAATAATGAGTGCTATCATATATGTTTAAAAACTTCCTCTGATGATAATCAAGTGTTTCACCCTGTAAATATGTTCTCGTTGATGTCATTTATGTAGCACAAGAGATACATTTAGCAATTGACACCATGACCCCCAATTTCCAATCAAACATACTGAGGCTGCCAAACCAAAGCGTCAACTTGTGCAAACTTGGGGCCGACAAAGTGAACCTGAAATCTTGCCAGAACACAGAGCAAGAGTTTTGCATTAGCACAGTCACTAACACTGAGTTAGCCACTGCAAGCTGCACCCAGCAAACGTCAGAAACAAATAAAAGATGGTAATGGTGCTAACCATTCCCATTGATTCTGGCTGAGTCTCTCTGATCTTGTCTGTATATAATTGTCACCACCATCAGCATCATCTGTGCTCTTTATCCATTTCTTAAGTCTGCTGCTGCAATAATGGAAATCTCCCCCATTGTGGGACGAGTAAAGGAATATCTTTCCTTCACTAACCATATATTGAGACTCACTGCCTTTTATGTCCACACAGCACAGACAGGAGTTGTGGGCGGAGCCTAATCCTGATTTATTTCTCAAGCACTAATGAGCATCAATTTTCACTTTAGCGTGGGAAATTATATTAAATAAAATATCAATGACTGCTTCTACACAGTTCAAAACATGTCGAGAGAAGAACTCAAACATGCATGTGAATATTTTTTGACTGTAAAATTTGGGTTTGTAGCTGCACAACACACTTGCTTCTGTATATGACTTGTTTATTACTGTCTCTTTGGGTGAAAAATAAACACAAATTAAAAACATGTTGCATAATCACACAGTCAGTGAGCTCTGTTCAGTATCTAAATGTGAAATTATTTATAGTAGCCCAATATATTTAATTTGTCATTAATGGATTAAGAATACAGAGAGGGTTGCATTTCCGATGAGCCTGACATTTCACTTGAAATTGCTTTCAAGGGGTCTTTTTACCCCATTATCTCAATGCTGTTTCTCAATTTGAAATAATGAGCACCAAAACCTGAAAAGGACAAAATTCATAAATAAAGCCCTTAAGCTCGGCACAAATAAACTCACTGTCAAAAAACGTAAACACAAGCTTGAAAATATTGAAAACAGGCTAAGCATATAATGGTGTTTGTGCTTATATTCAGGCTGCAGAGTTGCAACAGCAAACACAACATTCAAGTCCACATGAAGTGACAAAGTGAAAACACATGAAAGAAGCATCGCGTAAACAATGAGCCAATTTCAAACCTAATTAACAGCTTTCCATAACTGTATTTAACCATTTAGATCTCTGCAGCGTGTCATTCTCTGTCTGTGATTTACTGGACCTCATAATGACAGAGAAAGTATTCATCAGAGAAGCAAATCAAAACCTGTTGCTTCACAAATTAGCGGGTCAGTCACGCGCACAGGAGCGAGGTCCCGCTACACAAAACCTGATTTAAATTTGATTAATTTCTTCCTCAGATTTATGTTTTGATTCCGCTTCCACAGATTATCCTTCAACTCGTGAAATGACAACAGGAGCGGCACCGCAGGACCGTGAAAGTTGTTCCCATAGAAACCTCTCCCGTGGTGTCATTTTTCACTGCCAGAGTCAAGTCACCAACAACAACAACAACAACAACTAGTGAGCGTCGACCAAATGAGAAAGGAAGGAAAGTGAATGAGTGAGGGTTGCATCAGGGTGTCAGGGCGCTGCTGCTGAGACACCTAAGGGTCATTCATGCTTTAATAAAAGCTGTTTATTACGTCACTGTCTTTTCTGACGACACCGGGCTCTCCAGAGCAACTTGAGCGTCTTTATTCTTTGTAGTTTCCTAAGCCACAATACATGAAAAGCAAAAGGCACAATGAGGCTTTGTGGGCAAAGAGAACCTAATGACATGCCTTGCCTGCTGATTCCTAAGTGACTTTGATCCATGTGAGATGTTTATCTTCAGTGTCCAATCAAAGCTCAACATCGATTCCATCTCCGCATCAATGTAACCATGGCAGCTCCAATCGTCCCCTTCCTTTAACCAATCTCCCAGGAAAATCTAACTTGTCTCATCCTGTCAAAGAATGTCTCCGAGAGTTACCGTCCTCTTGCGGCGTGGATCACTGCCCGCGGATCCAGCCCACAGATGTTTCTAAAAAAGGTAAAGCTCTCTAAAGGACACTCTTATGTTTTTTTTGTGTGGGCTGTTCTTACAAGGAAGAAACAAAGAAGAATTTCAGACGCCCTGTAGCTAATCTGTTTTCTCTCGCATTCATGTTACAGTATCTGAGTATTGAGATACAATTCACACTCCAGCTCGTCTCTGGTCGTTGTCCATCCTTATGTTTAAGAATTTCGAGGGTGATGGGGGGGTGATCTATAATGAAAATTGTCAGGACACAGAGCCAACTCTCTCATTACACAAAACAATTAAAATATAATTACTTTTTGATACATTCATGATTCAAAATTTTCTTCAGGATTGCACTTACTGTGATTTTAGAGAATGGCTGGTTCGAGGTTTGAAGCAGTTATGACTAATTTCTTTAATTATCTAAAAGCAACTGAATCAATTGCGTGGATTAGGAGCTGTCAAGTTCGCATTTAATGTGAAGTCACTGGTCTCACATTTTGTTGAAGCATTTGTCTGGGCCAGCAACATGGTTCTCCACCGAGAACAATCGCACAACCTTTAAAAGCGTGGTGGTTTAGAAGCCAAGATACACTGTGTGTGTATGTGAAAATGCATATAATACACAAGTATGCTTTTTTTTTTTGGTCTTCATGTGTTTGTGTGTTTGATTTTGTTTGTTTTTCTTAGGTTTGCTGCAGTGGAGTGAAGGCATAGGGAGTGTGGAGATGTACTGTACAGTGTGCTGCTGTGTTTGTGGGTTTGTCCAGTGGTGATTGGAGATTATTGTGCACTGATTATTGTCGGAAAAACAAAGATGAAGACGAGCTGCAGGTCTAGACATAAGCACTTTACTCACAGGACACAGTTCACCATAAGAAAGAAAAAATGTCTTCTGTCAGTCTGGAGTGTTTATGTTGTCAACTAATGCCAACACTGATTGGAGTTTTACTCCAAGATTGCGTACATGCTACAAACTTTCCACTGAAAACAATGGCACACAACAGGGTTGTTGTTTTTTTTTACTTCCTTGTTACTTCCTTGTGCTTAAGGTCCAGTGAATCAAACCCAATGGTCTATTTTCTAAGTCTACCTGTAGCAACAGTCCCTCAGCAACATGGAGCAGTTATGCAATGTGAGCTGATAATTATGGTTTCGATAAGGTCAGGGCAGACAAACATGACAAATTGGAATTGTTTTTACCGCTGTGTATTCATGATGCAACCTGTCATGGGAATATTATGTATACTGTTAGCTAGGCTATCATAGGTGAATATAAACTATCATTAATTTGATATTATGTGTTTTAAAAGAACACATCAGTGAGCACCCAGCTCTATTCACCCGCACATTTGTTTCATGGTTTTTTTTTTCTCTCTTTTTTGAAAAGCATTGCTCAGGGTTAATTATGATGTTCACAACTGTGCAGAGCCCCTCTTAGTGTCAGCTGTTATTCAATGCAGGTGTCCAATGTTGCAGTGTTAGCATTCATTATCATGCTGTTGGGTTCCAACAGATCAAATTTTCTGTATTATTCTAAAAACACTTAGACATAAAACATTCTGTCTCATTTATTCTGTCTCATGTCACGAAATCTTATAAAGTGACATTTGCAGAATTGTGGTTGTAAAAAAAAAAAAGCTTATGAAGAGAGAAAAGTAAGTGCTACCTGACACCTACTTTATTGTAACATTGTTTTTCTAGAAATGTATGAAATATGCCTATTACTCACTCAATAGATAATTGATAAGATATTAATCCAGAACTGACATCACAGCTAAACGTTGTATAATTAAGGTATTTTATTATATATATTACATATTAGGTGACAGGCTTCAGTGTATGTCATGATAAAGAGTCAGCAGTATTGGTGTCATTTCCTTAATAAGCACCTCCAGTGAGCAGCCTTTCGAAAAGCTTCACTCATGCTTCAAACTTTCTTTATGGAGTTAATGGATTTTAACAAGACATAGCTGAGTGACTAATTTGTGGGTGGTGGAAATCTGGCAGCAGTGGGAGAATCATCTGTCTGCTGACAAACAGATGTTTGTAATTTTGTGCAAATGAACTCACAAAAACACACACACAAACCTGACAAAATATTAGCAGAGCTACAGTCGTCGCATTAGGGACCAATCAAAGTGAGTGCACAGCCACTTCCTTGCTGTGTTGCAACACTGAGCCATGGTGATGGTTAAAAACATTAACAAAGTCAATAAGTTTGTATGGATTGGAACAATACTGTTAAATTGGAAGAATTTGGGCGGGGGTGGGGGTACAGTAACTGCAATTTTTCTTATGTTTTGTTTTCTTCCAATAAGAAAACTCTAGGTTTGTTCTATTCAGATTAAATAATGGTGTTGATTGTCCTGCCATAGTTCAAATCAATCACTACAAAGTCAACTTCTAAGCTAATGAAGTTCCATTGAAGTTCGTATTGGTGGGTGGATGGGTGGATGGATGGATGGACGAGTGCTGAAACTGACATGCCAGGCAATCAACTGTATAATTAAATCAGTATATACTGTCAGAGTCAATGCCGTGTGCGCTTTGAAGTCTAAAAACTCCTGTCTTTTTTCCGACTAGGTGGGGCGTCCATCTTCATCCAAGCAGACACAAGTAAAGTCATTTGTCTGTTTTGCCAGTTTACATAAATAGTAGATACACCTGATTAAATTTCACTGAAAGTTCAGGACTGAAACTTTCACCTCCCACAGCTTGTTAAGACACTCTTTATTTAGCTTATAAATTAAACCAGGGCCTATGGCTTATACAGTATAAAAATATCACTTATTCAAACTGTGTTTTCAATTGAACACTTGATCCTTCAGGCGGAGATGCCTTATATTCTATTTGCCCAGAGGGAAAGGGAACGCTTCATGGCCCCTGAACCTGATAACTATAAGTGATAGGTATTTGTGGGGAATTCATATAAAATTGTTGCTATAGTTTTGAATTGCACTGTTTTTTTTGTTTTTCTTCAAATAACGGCTTAGTTTGATCTACAGCAGTGAAAATGTGCCAACAGTTTCTAGATCTGCTGAAATATTGGTGGCAATATTGTCACATCAGCTTATTATCCTTTCTGTGATTCGTCACTTGAGAAGAAACAAAATATCCACAGACACCCAGTCAAGCTGACTCCAGAGAACTCCTGTTGAATTTGACTGAAATGGTTTTCGACGGCTCAGCATGATCTCATGCTGTGATGCAGTAACTAACTGTCCTCTTTGTGTGCACCCCTGACCTCGAATGCAACATGTGTGCGTTAAAATGCTTTAGACATGTGTTTTGACAGATTTCAAAGGTAGATGAGATCATTAAATCTGCATGATGATGGTCCCGTGAATAAATACAGCACTATATTATGATTCATATTTTTGGCCTTCTGAACAATTTTCTAAGACTGCCGCTGTTAGATTGGCTCCCCTATCCAACAGTGTTAGTGGATGATTTCTCTAGACAGTAGTGGGTGTTTCAAATGAAATGCTTTCAGGCAGTTACAGATGCAAACTGAGCGAACATGTCCACTCAGGGCCAGCATGTTGAACTCAGGGGATTCATTCCTTTAATTAACGGCACTGTATCCAATAAAGGATAGGACTGTATGCAAAACCAGCAAAAGCAAAGATAATTGATGAATCAAGAAAATGCTAAATTCAGTTTATACACAGTCATATAAGCTAATAATACATTAAAAATAAGCTTAAACTATGATATTACATCATCCTAAAAAGAAACATTTTGCAGAGTGGTCCTTTTTTTTGCGATAACAATGAATATGTATAGCGAGGACACACCATCAGCTTTTGTACAGTTCGTAGTGTTTATGCAACATTTGCAAATGTTTATTTATTAAGAATAAAAAAGCAGGAAAAAAAATCTATTGACCTTCAAGAAAACTATATTTTGGATCAAGATACCAAACTCAGGAATTGTATCAATACCAGCATAAAAAAGTGATGATATACCACCCAGATATTTGATGGGCATCTGGTCTAGAAACTCCAAAATAATCCCAAATGGCGGTGATTGCACATATTCAGCAACCAAGAAACAAATGCATCTAAACAGATCCAGCTGGCAGCTCATAATTATTGCTGACAGCTCGTTCCCTGAAAAATGTCTGAAAGAGTTTTAAATGCAGAAAGCAATGTACCAGCTGGAATTAATAAAATTAACTGATAAGACAGGGACACAGTAGGACGAGTTGTTATTTCCTTATCAGTGTAACCAACATTATTACCCAGCTGACTCCTAAGTCAGTGATGTCAGGAACTTTAATCTATAATGTTGTGACTTACAAAACTGTTGCAGGTCAGCAGTCATAGTTGTAGCTTGAGGAACACCATTAATGGCGTAATTGCTTGACTCTTAGGCTTTCTCCTTTCCAAATAATAATGTAATGAAGTTCGAAAGCAGTAGTCGAGGACAGGGTGAGCATGAGGTTAAGTTAAGAGTGGAAAGCGATTATTAATGTGCATCCAGCTTTGATCAGGTGGTATTCTGCAGCCACAGCCAATCTTCTCAGCCAAAAACAGTGATTTTTGCTACAATATTCTGTTTATGAAGCTCATATTCATATTATTATTGTACTACAGTTGTTCCTATAATAACTGCTTTGGCCCAGCAGAAGCTTAAGGGCAGATGATTTCAAGAAACCACCTCTCTAAGGGAGTATGAGGTAAGGAACGAACAAAGCTTTGAAACAAACTGAACCTATGAACTATCCAACTTCAGGAACCTGCTGGGCCTGAATTGACCCCTCACCAGGCAAAAAGCATCTGGGAAATTGGGGCAACTAACTGAGTTAGAGACCTGCATATAATAGTTAGAAAATTCGCAAACGACATCTGTTGTTTAAAATGCTTCACTGACCCGCAGCCCTGGGTCAACAAAGTGCAGCCAGTGAACACTCCGTCCACTGTACATCTGCTAGATAGAACAAGACCACAGTTGTGATGGCCAGTGGGTTTTTGTGGGATTCATCAGCCAAAAATTCCTTTTAGGTGATTCGATCAACCTGTAACCAACAGGCAATTGACTCGCAATTGACCTTCCTCATTCATCCGACTCAATGAGCAACCACTCGCTTTAATGTTTTTAAAGTCAGGGCAGTCAAAGAAACACTGTCACCTTAACTATCCCTCAAAATCAAATTGAACACTCTTACTGAATCATGTTTAATTTTCCTAGTACGCTACCTTGTTGAAGTGATTGTTCACGAGTGTCAGGGTTGAGGTTAGGCGGCCTTGAGCCAGCACTTGAACTCGTTCATATTCAAAACACTGCACTGTTCATGGTTGTTGTTGCAGACCTGTCCTCACGGCTGCAGCCTGCAGCTGCTGGCCACAATGGGGTCTCAGTGAATATCCCAGACTAATAACTTGCGGCGAAAAACTGAGCTTGCAAGATTCAGGCTGGCTTAGTGATGCTGTTGACTAATGTGGGGTATTACTGAAAATGCAAAATCCTCACACTTTCAGATAATCCCTGAATGCCATCAATCCAAAAAAACCAAGCAGCAGCTCCCTGAAAATCAAGGATTCCCCTCGTGATCATCAGGGTCTTTATATATTGTGTTAATCAGCCAAATAATCCTCACAAGCATTGCGGGGCCTGAGCTGTGCGCCACACAAGTTTGGCTGACAGATGACTGCGAGAATACTCAAGCACCATGTCTTCCTCTGCTGTATTTCCAAAGTCCAGATTTTTTTATGGTGTCTTGTCCAGATGGATGCCCTGATGGGATTGGCACTGGTGAAGCCCCGAGTCAAGATGACCTGAATGTTTTAAAAACCGGACGCTCTAATCGTTGAGTCTCGGGAGCCTGTAACAAAGTCTGCATGTCTGGGGTATTACATAGACAGAATAACACTGACTAGGCTTTACAAAATGAAAGCTCATGCCTCAAGAACAACCCTTTCAATATGAGTAGTTGTGGAGCAGCAGCAGCTATATAAGACCTGTTGGATATGCAGGAAATGCACATCTCACAGATGACAACTCTGACTGCCAAACATCACTGCCGCAGGAGAACAGGGAGGTAATTTAATGGAGGAGCAGTCTCTGATCACAAAGCAGCACACAACCATGTGATCACATAAGACCACATTAAACATTCACAAGTGTGCTTTCTTCTGGCGCTACTGTTCTGTTGCTACTGTTGCTGCACAGGAGTCATATTTTGTTTGCTTCCTAACTGCTTTTTCTCCACCATCTGTTCCATCATTGCCTCTCAGTTGGCTACGATGTGCCTGCCCAGTGTTATTATAAAGGGTATGAATCAATGTTATTTTTTACTGTCTCATATGATAGTTTGTTTTGCCGCTAAGAGACAAAACAAATAGGTACAGCAGCAAGACCAGAAGGAAAACTAAAATTACAGCTTTAAAAAGGAAATGCAATCCAAACTGACGATGATCCAAACAAAGCCCTGGACAGTTGGTGTCCTCTGACCGTTACGGTGTTGTTAAAACTTGGCTGCAACGTCATGTGATTAAATCAAATACATACTGTACACATATATAGTATAAAGACAAAGACTGAGCTAAGATTTCAACAGTATAAACTGTAAAATGATCACTCAGTCAGGAGATACAAACAATGTGTCCATTTTAAAGTTATTTTTCAGACTTGGCGAGAGAGACAGTGGAAAACTGGAGAGAGAAACAGGATGGCCCAGCGAGAAGGGCCACAGGGCAAAGACTAAGCCCAAATGATACACACTCTACCAGGCGAGCCACAGAGGCACCTGCCTGACATAGACTTTATTTCATATTTTGTCTCTTACAAGGAGCACATCCTCCATCTGGGATCCACAATAGTTTAGCTTTTATTTACTTCCAACTCCAGAAAAAGGCTATTATTGGAGCTACTAAAGCGGATAGTAGAAAGCATTTTTACCAGTGACTTGTGATTAGTTCTTCTTCTTCTGCCTCCTTTAGCAAAATGAAGATGCCAGACGAAAAAAAACAGAATATCTGGATCACAGGCTCGTTTAAAGTTACACGGTTTCAAAATACAATTTACAATCAGCAGGTGTTATTAAACAGCTTCAGCATTTCAGTTAATGAACGGAGTCTGACTTTTCTTCACTAACCAACCTCTGCATAATGAAGTCAATTATCATGTTCACCAATCCCATAGACCAAAAAAAGAATCAATTAACTTTAGTATACTAATCAAGGACTATTAAGGGAACTATCTTTGAAGTCTTTGACAGTAAAAGTTCTTTCGGCAGTGTTATTCTAAAATGATTCAAAGAACAAAACATGAACCTTATTAACTCTTTTATATATGTACGGATTGAAAGGCCAGTCGACAGGGGAGCACGATGCATTACATATCAAAGAAAAAAAAGATCATGAACTGATGAAAAGGAACTTTATGAATACTAAATGGCGCTGAATTACCATTTGTGAGGGTGGGTGGAATGGATGTTTTATTGTTCTAGGATTTCTGTTAATTAGCTATTTTTGATAAAAACAAAAACAGAGTAAAATTAATGTAATATTTTTTTTTAAGTCGAAAGACAAATAATAATCCGAAACACAAAAGACACAGATTTGCATAAACAGGGCAAAGGTGATGGCATTAAATGCATTCAAATTGATTTAATCCATGTTTGTTAATTCAATTTCCTCTCTCACTCCTGCAGCCATAACATATTCATACTCATATTTCCAAGCTTTCCCCCCCAATATCTTCACAAATTCCTTTGAGCTCTTAGCAGAATTGATGCAGGTGTTCCTGAGTGCCTCTCTTAACTCTTTATGCATTACCTCCATTTACTTCATCTGCCTCAATTATTTCTCCAGTGTCCAAAATTCAGTCCTCTTCATGTTGCTGCCATTTGAGTCTTTCTGTTTCACAGCCAGTTCTGACCATTTCAGTTGCTTGGTCAGTGTCTGTTGATCTGATTGGATCTAGATGTTAGGGAGAAACTCCATGGGTGATGGTGGGAGAAGAAGAAGCACTGGAGTCCTGGATGTCTGAAGAAGAAGTTTATTTGGATCGAGGAGGAGAATCGAGAAGAGTCATGGACACAACACGAGTTCGCAATGCCACTTGAATTCTGAGGGCCGGACGACAAGTTCAGATTCTAATAGGGTTACATGTAAGTGGACAGAGTCTGTATGTAGAGACGTGTTCGCACAGCCACTGGCCTAGATAAAGATTTACACTTCATAGGAATTGAAGGTAGGCCTACTGTTATCTGGTGATGGTGCCAGATACTGTAGGTCTGGAAGCTGTGTCTGGAAACCACCAAATAATGAGATTTAGGATGTGAAGGAAGTGAACATGGCCTTGGTATGTTCCTGGAAGAGGGTGCAGGGGCAGATAACTAACAGTAGATATCTAACAGTGGCGCATCTAACTCTGCCTTAAGCTATAAACAGGGGTTGACCTTTAACCATAGGACAGATCCTCAAAGTGTGGTACGCCCTCTAGTGTTATGCAAAAGAATCACTGAATTAAATATAAATTTTAAAAAATAAAACAAATTTTTCGAATACCAATGAATATTCTTTTCAGTTTTCAGTTTTGCATAAATATCTTATCAACCGATGGCAAGATAATGAAAGGAGATAGGGTCTACAAATTAAGAGTGGCTGCGACATCATTAATGCTACTGCTGCTTCAGAGTTGGGGCAGACGCACAGTAACAGTCACCCATTACTGTTACCATGCTCATGTTGTCACTACAAGTGTCACTGTGCAAACCTCACTAGCTCACTTAGTAACTCACAAGTACTGTATTATCATCAATTTCCCGAGCTAGCAAATGCACAGAACCTGAGATTCATCAGTTTTTCAATTATTTCAGTATACAATGAGTGCGTTATCTGCACATCCACTGGTACATTGCTAAAAAAGAACTGTAATAGCCGACTCTACTTTTAATGGTGCTGATTTGCCAACTACAACAACACGGCTCAAATTGTAGCCCACAGCATTAACCACTTAGCCATTACTCACTTTCCATTTGCATCCTCCAAATGGAAACTGTACATCTAAAAGATATCCTCCAAAAAGGAAGACACCCCAAAGCGGCATCTGCACAATATGGTTATATACATTTGTATTGGCCTGGGGCTATTTTTCATGTTTTGGGTCCCTTAACATTCTAGAGAAGTAGAGCAGAACCGAATGCCTCAAAGCTTTCACCCTTGCCATGGTAATCATCTTTTTTATTATTCTTTTGTTATGTATATGCATAACTTCTAAAAACTGAGCAGTCCATCAAGTAAAAAGAATAGTGATCCAAGGTCATTCACTGCACAACACTTGTTATTCCTAGAAAATGAGATTTAATCTTGTGTTATAGTTCAAATGAAAGTTGTTTTCTCATTGTTCTCATTTCTCATGTGACCATGTGATACTGAAAAGTCAAACACCTGGACCTTCCAGAAAAGTGCTGGAAACAGACATATTTGAAATCTACAACAATTTTGGTGAATCATCTGAATACTGTGTGTAACCTGCGTTCAACACTTCAAATACCCAGGTGATTCTCACTGAAGCTTCAAAGCTCCAAAAACTGCTCAGGCCTGCTGTGAGAGACTTCCCCTCTTTCAACCTAGCAATGCTCCTGTGCACAGGGGGCAGCTCCACAGAAACCATTTTGTTTTTCAATTTGATTTGAAAGAACTTGACCCTCCTGCACAGCACCCTGATTGGGACGACTGGGAGGGAGGAACCGGCGCTGGCACGGTCCCTCCCTAGACCTACAAAGAACAGTGCATAGCATTGTAGCTGGCTGTAATGTGCAGAATATCACCTCATTTCCTACTCAAGCCGTGACTCGACATCCCACAGGATTTTTATCTCATCGTTGTCATTCACTTATCATTCCCATGTCATTATGGAAAGGTTTAACTCACTCACAGTACAGATGTTCCTGTATGCTGTCCCCACCCAACCTGGATGTGATCAGCGTCCTGCTCCACCCAATGCACAGAAGTGGAATTCTGTGCACTGTGAGGGGTTGAATAATGAAAACGTACCGGTGCAACAGAGTGCACAACAGTCTGAGTGTCAGTCAGGGACCTCAGTGTCAAGAACACCATCCAGAATTAAACATTATGCTATGACTCTGCATCTAACTCAACATGTTAAGATTTGAAAATTAGCAACGGACCCGAAGTGCAACCGAGGCCGATGGGAAGGAAACTAAGTTTTGCAGTCATGCAATCATAAAGGAAAGGAGTGGATGAAGTAGTCATCACACAGACAAACCTTGTCATTCCTTGAGCCCATGACCTTTCTCTTGAATGCCTGTGTGTGTACACAGCCAATAAAAAAATAAATATATACCAGTATATATAAATTACATATATTAACCATATCACCATGGTTAACAATGTTCCATACTGTAGGTACTGTAGGAATGATGCAGGTAGGAGTGAAGCTATTCAGGTACTTATATGTTGTTGAATACACTATAATTACACCGCCCATTTCATCCATGTACAGTATGATCCTCCTAGCGGTTTGCTTTCAGGTCCGTGAGTGTGACAGCATCATGTAATTGCTGTATTACTGGTTTGGCTCTTGGTGGATCAGCTTTTTATACAGTGCTGGAAATCTAATATTACAATACACCGTCCTCTCTTGGTTGATTATTTCAGCACTTGTATTTAGTTGTTTTAAATTATATTTAGTCATAGAATAAGAATAACTGTGTTCGTGTCTGTTTCACAGGGACAGCTGTTTTCAGTGTGGACATGTTAGATGGTTGTGAAGGTGCAGCAAAAATACAGCTAACAGCCATTATGTTTATTAAATGTGATTACACTTACCATTTCAAATTTCATTAAATACACTGTGGCATATGATATGGTTGTTCATTTACCTAGGCCCTGATGACTTTAAGCAACACCTTACCTTTGGATTAGCTTCAGCCATGAACCATGTCGGATGTTAATTAGGTAATGTATAGGGTATACACATCATATCTAATATATTCTGCTTCTTATTGCCAATTATTTCAGTTCATTGTTGTGATGATACACTGGGTACTGTTGTGATTTCAATAAAGCCTGTGGTCCTCTCAAATATAGAAACTAACCATGACGCCTTGTGGAAATCATCTTATATTATAGTAAATTCTTTTTAAAATTGATAATAGCTATTTTCATTAAAGGACTGAATAATTGATCCGTTTATAAAAAATGCCTGGGGCGATCTACCAGAGCCAAAGTTCACATCTTCAAATTACTTAGTGTTTCCCATCAGCAGTTTCAAACCCAAATCAATTTAATTGGAAATTACACAGATTGAGGAAAAGCCACTGCTGGAACCAGCAAATGTTTGTGTTTTAATATATTAGCACAATATCAGAATTGACGCTCATTAAATTAATATAAAACTGCCTATCCATTTATCAAATTCACCATCCTTAAATCTCTTCAGCTACCTAGTGTTAATATTTGCACCAAATGCTTATTTATCAATTAAAAATTTGTTGTATAATATAAATATATATACTTTTTTTTCAATGTGCTTGCCTTGTCAGATTAATAGTTCAAAACTACAAGATATTATATCTTTGATAAACAGTTGCAACCATAGGATAGGAAGGAAGAAAAGAAACTCTCTATATACTGTATGAGAAGCTGGAATCAGTGACAGTTCAGTGTTTTTGCCTGAATAATGATGAACTACAAAAATAGCTGCCAATTATGTCGTCAGTGGATGAGGAAATAAATGAATCAATTGGATTCAGCTCTGTGTCTGCCGATCAATCAGCTAATTGTTTCAGCTCATGTAGTTTTCTCTCACTTAGTCACTGAATTATTTTCTAAATATGACTGGAGCTGAGGACTTTTTTCCTCCTCGACACACTGCAATAAAGCCGGTGCCAGAGCTGATTTAGACCTGTATGGAAACATGTTAACATTATTCCGATGCTTTTTCCGCGGTAACACGCTTCAAGAGTTTTAAGGGAATTGTCCCTTATTTGACAGCACTCTCTGACACACGGCAACTGTAGCAGTAATGATTACAATGAATGAAAAATGGAACAGGGTGGAGGGCTAATCAGGGGAATGGATAGGCTGTCTGTAGCATTCTGCTCCGCTACCCACCGGTCAACTCAATCAGCTTTTCAAAGGAAGCAAAAAAAAAAAAAGAAGAAGCACACAAGCTCTCTATTGACTGCCAAGCATCACCATGGCAACCTTCGGTCCTCTTTCCCATATTCTCTGTTCTTTTTTTTTGTAGCTAAAAATCTTTCTAGTCAACGTCTCCATTAACATGTAATTATATTGTAATTGTATTGTCTTTTTCCAGTGCAGACGGCAGCTTCAAATAAGGTCCCATTTTCACTTGATTTGTTGTCGCTCAGTGGTTTGATCTGTTTTCATTCCTTCAGAATGTAACTCGCTGTAACTCCACCACAGTGGAGTTGATAGGCCGAGAGTGAAACTTTTAAGATAACAGACCCAAAGCCACAAAGAAAAGCGCACAAGAAATGTATATCCCTGCAGCATACAAGCTTCATTTCTGAAGTGTTTGATACAGCAAGACTCTTTAGGATCCTTGGTTTTAGAGCGGAGATGGATGCTGCAGACTGGAGTTTAAGGGAATCTTCTCAGTGCAAGATACAAGTATGAAACCAGATATATGTGCACAGAATAGAAGCCAAGTATCATCTCCCACCTGCAGGTGTTTCATAAGCAGCAAAGATTGCTCACAGGGTTTGGTCATTAAAAGGTGATATTTTTCCAATATGGTTAACTGATGAGTGCAGGAAGTCAGATCTAAGAGAGTTGAGACAAAAAAAAATCTTTAGAGAATAGGCAGAAACAAAGAGGAGTTTAGACACTTGACAGAGCATGGGAGAAAAAGAAGGAAGGGGTTGGCGATATCCCGGCATAATGCATCCCCCGAGTTTCTCATTATCACTTAATAGGTAGGGTTTACTCAGGAACTGAGCTTCATTTGTCTGTATAATGAACTAGAAGCAATACTGCTGAATTAACACATGCTTTCTATTGATTAGCAGCGCACATTAGTTCTGAACACAAAAACAAATAGCCCCAACCGCATTTTGTTACAGCATCAAAGATATGGAAAATTCATCAGCTGTTTTATGCTCTAAAAGGCCATTTTGCTGAATGAAGCAGTTATTCCTCTGATAAATCTGCCATCTCAGGGGTGCTGTGCAACGTCTCAAATGAAAGACAATAAAGGCCTCTTGCGAGAACACTTGTATGAGAATGTTTGGGCAAATTATATGACTGCACGCACAGCCTGGGCTCTGGAACCCAACTCCTTGAGAGGGGTTGGACTCTTTTCCACGCTGGAGTTGCCCAAGGTGAGAGGCGGCGGGCTGGCGTGGGCTTGCTAATAGCCCCCCAGCTCAGCCGCCATGTGTTGGAGTTCTCCCCGCAACGAAAAAGTTTCCCTGCGCCTTCGGGTCGGGGAAGGTCTCTCACTGTTGTGTCGGCCTAAAACAGCAGTGCAGAGTACCCGGCCTTCTTGGAGTCCCTGGAAGGGGTGCTGGAAAGCGCTCCAACTGGGGACTCCATTGTTCTGCTGGGAGACTTAAACGCTCACGTGGGCAGCAACAGTGTTACCTGGAGGGGTGTGATTGGGAGGAACGGCCTCCTTGATCTGAACCCGAGTGGTGTTTTGTTGTTGGACTTCTGTGCTAGTCACAGTTTGTCTATAACACCATGTTCGAACCAGTGCACGTGGCACCAGGACACCTTAGGTAGGTCGATGATCGACTTTGTAGTCGTATCATCTGACCTCCGACCGTATGTCTTGGACACTCGGGTGAAGAGAGGGGCTGAGCTGTCAACTGATTGGTGGTGAGTTGGATCCGCTGGCGGGGAGGAAGCCGGTCAGACCTGGAAGACCCAAGCGTATCGTGAGGGTCTGCTGGGAACGTCTGGCAGAATCCCCTGTCAGGGAGGTCTTCAACTCCCACCTCCGGGAGAGCTTTGCCCGGATTCCGAAGGTTGGAGACATTGAGTCCGAATGGACCATGTTCTCCACCTCCATTGAACCGGAGCTGTGGCCGTAGGGTCACCGGTGCCTGTCGCGGCGGCAATCCCCGAACCCGGTGGTGGACGCCAGAAGTTGCTGTCAAGCTGAAGAAGGAGTCCTATCGAGCTTTCTTAGTTCATGGGACTCCCGAGGCAGCTGATGGGTATCGGCAGGCCAAACGAGCGGCAGCCCGGGCGGTCACGGAAGCAAAACTCGGGTCTGGGAAAAGTTCGGGGAGGCTATGGAGGAAAAAACCATCCGACGCCTCAGGAGGGGGAAGCAGTGCTTTACAGTGGAGGGGGAGCTGTTGACCTCGAATGGGGATATCGCAGGCGGTGGAAGGAATTCTCCTCAATCCCACTGACACACCTTCCACTGAGGAAGCAAGGCTGAGGACCCAGAGGTTGATGCATCCATTACCCAAGCTGAAGTCACCGAGGTAGTTAGGAAACTCCTCGGCGGCAAGGCAGCGGGGGTGGATGAGATCCGCCCTGAGTACCTCAAGTCTCTGGATGTTGTGGGGCTGTCGTGGCTGACACGCCTCTGCAACATCGCGTGGCAGTTGGGGACAGTGCCTCTGGATTGGCAGACCGGGGTGGTGGTTCCCCTCTTCAAAAGGGGACCGGAGGGTGTGTTCAACTATCGGGGGATCACACTACTCAGCCTCCCGGGGAAAGTCTATTCCAGGGTACTGGAGAGGAGAATTCGGCCGATAGTCGAACCCCGGATCCAAGAGGAACAATGCGGTTTTCGAACACTGGACCAGCTCTATACCCTCCGCAGGGTGCTCGAGGGTTCATGGGAGTTTGCCCAACCAGTCCACATGTGTTTTGTGGATCTGGAGAAGGCATTCGACCGTGTCCCACGTGGCATCCTGTGGGGGGTGCTCCGGGAGTAATCGGAGGCCCTCTGCTGAGGGCTGTATCCCTGTATGACCGGAGCAGGAGCTTGGTTCGCATCGCCGGCAATAAGTCAGACCTGTTCCCGGTGCATGTTGGACTCCGGCAGGGCTGCCCTTTGTCACCGGTTCTGTTCATCATCTTTATGGACAGAATTTCTAGGCGCAGCCAAGGGCCGGAGGGGGTACGGTTCGGGAGCCACTTGATTTCATCTCTGCTTTTTGCAGAATGTTGTCTTGCTGGCTCCCTCGAGCCAGGACCTGCAGCGTGCACTAGGGCGGTTTGCAGCCGAGTGTGAAGCAGCTGGGATGAGAATCAGCACCTCTAAATCCGAGGCCATGGTTCTCGACCGGAAAAAGGTGGCATGCACCCTTCAGGTCGGGGGAGAGATCCTGCCCCAGGTGGAGGAGTTCAAGTATCTCGGGGTCCTGTTCACGAGTGAGGGAAGGATGGAGCGCGAGATCGACAGGCGGATCGGTTGCAGTCATGCGGTCACTGTATCGGTCCGTTGTGGTGAAGAGGGAGCTAAGTCGAAAGGCGAAGCTCTCAATTTACTCGGTCTACGTGGTCATGAAATCTGGGTAGTGACCGAAAGAGCAGGGTCGCGATTACAAGCGGCCGAAATGAGCTTCCTTCGCAGGGTGGCGGGGCGCTCCCTTAGAGATAGGGTGAGGAGCTCGGTCACCCGGGAGGAGCTCGGAGTAGAACCGCTGCTCCTCCACATCGAGAGGAGTCAGCTGAGGTGGCTCGGGCACCTGTATAGGATGCCCCCTGGACGCCTCCCTCGTGAGGTGTTCCGGGCATGTCCCACCGGGAGGAGGCCCCGAGGAAGACCCAGGACACGCTGGAGTGACTACGTTGCTCGGCTGGCCTGGGAACGCCTCGGGGTGCCCCCGGAAGAGCTGGAGGAAGTGTCGGCGGAGAGGGAAGTTTGGGGATCCCTGCTCCGACTGCTGCCCCCGCGACCCGGCCCCGGAAGAAGCGGAAGATAATGGATGGATGGATGGATATATTATGTTGATTTGAGGTGACAAGGCAGTAAATGCCACTTGTGCAGCAAAAAAGACATAAAAGTGAGTTTGCATTTTTGCACTTGCGAAAAGTACTGTTTTTTTTCTTTTTATGTATTTCTTTCTTTTTTTGAGTTCATGTAATAAAATGTAATATTGCATTTGAAGAAGTTGGTGTGTTGGAGAGGTTGAATTTACATACTGAACACAGAGAACAAGGAGGCGTCTGTACTAAAACATGAAAAAAACATAGAAGGGGGGGGATAAACACTGGGGAAATATAAAATAAAGTCATGACTATTATGAAACAACATCAAGAAAAGGCTTTGTTCTCTCTGCAAATGATGCAAGTAATAAGAGAATCTGTAGTAATCATGTGTCTTTAACATAGGTCGCCTGATGATTGGCATGCTTTGAACTCTTACTGAATGCCAGTTGGAAATAGCTTCTGAAAATTGCCCATCTAAAAGCTTTAATGGCTCCTGATAGCTGATGAAAGATCTAATGGATAGTAGATACCCGTGCCATTGTTAGAGTCCACAGGTACACAATAATTTCCCTCGGCAAACATTCGCCGGTCTCTGGTTAACACTCAACTGCACTGCACTTCCCTGGCCACCGAAAATGGCAGAAGATTACGGAGGAGCGCGGCCCGTCTGACAAGGCTGACAGCTCACACTCTCCATCTCAGACGTGCCTCCTGCTTCCCAATCACCTGAGAATATATGCAGTGGCGGCACTGTTAAACCAATGTTTTATATGCAATAGCAATGCAGTCTTGGAGCAGTTCACACTTAGAGAGGTGTCAGGCAGAGCGTGCCCAGAGGGGATGTGTCCTATTTGCGGCAGATTAGATGAGCACATACTGTATTAAATTGCACAGAGTTCTGTCAGCAAGATAAAGGATTGGTCACTGTGTACGTGTAGGGTTTCTGATCATCGCAGTTCCTCAAATGGGAAATGGACGTTCTCTGCGGCTGAACCAAAATAGCCCTCTGCCTATAGACATACTGTACCGTCTGACACACAGCGGGAATAAAAGTGGAAGCGAGTGGAAGTGGACAAAAGGAGGGAAATTATGGGCTTTTGTTCATGAGCATCTATCAAACTGATGGCAAGAACACTGCATATTGTTTCAGGGATGTAGTTATTCAGGGCCTTTGATGATGTAACACTGCAAGAAATTACTTTTTGATTTTCAGATATACACCAGTGACTTAAAGGGGGAAAAAAAACATTTGATTTATGCGTCTGGATGAAACTAAGTGTTACTGGAGATGTCAGGCTGAGGCATTATTCAAAATGTTTCATATCAACGTTGAGGAAGAATTGAAACTCTTCTCACCTGTTCTGACATCCCTGTGAAATGGGATTTGGTAGAATGTGACAAAGAACATTTTGTCAGAGTGCTTTTAGATTTGCTTTGCCACTAATAATGAATATGCCTAAATCAAACATTAAATTCAAAGGATGGAGACTTATTCCAGCCGAAAAGATAAATATTTCTCTGGATTACTTCATTTGACAGACGTAGCCTAATTATTTTAGATAATAAAACTATCGCCTTCAGTGAAAAAGCAGTAAAGATTCCTCCTGGTTACATTTACATGGACATCAAATGAAATCACTGCCAAAGCTAATGAGGCGACATTAAGTAATCAGCCCCAGTTTGACCCTTTTACAATTAAGAAACAAAACATATACTGTAGGCTACAAAGCAATGGCATTTTAGAGAATTTACTGCCATGTCACTTGAAACGCCACAACATGTGTATTGGAAATCTATTAATGTTATTCCGCAGCAGGTGCAATGAGTGATGTCTTCTTAAACAATGTACAGAGGAAGAGCAGATAGAGCAAATACCATAGGACACCATCAGGAAGATCACACAAATCTGTTCTTGTCATTTTATGCAGAAATAAAACACACCATGGGAATGTAAAGTATCTATCTGCATATTGACTTTACCAGAAATCATTATAAGGTCGCTGACCTTTTGGATATGAAAACTCATATGTCTAAGCCTCTGATTTGACCCCTTTAGTACGTGAATAACATTAATTGACTTTGCATTATACTCCCTCAATTCAAATTCTGATGGTGTTCGGGCTCTCTGCAAATGATTTCTGTTTAGACACTTGTGACAATAGTGAATAAATGGTTTCTAGTACTGTGGAAATTAACCTTAATGCTACAGCAACAGTGTCCTCTGTCTCATCAACAGTGGTTTAATCAGATTTGATTTATAGTGATGAGCGCAGTGAGTGTCATCAGGTTGTGATTCACATGGCCAAATGATGCTGATTGGTACACTTGAGTACATGTTATCACCCTTCTTTAGTTCTGACCTCTTCAACCCTATGAAAAAAACATGAATCTAAAATGTTAATTTTAGATCTGAAAAATTATGTAAAAACAAAGTCTAGTGTTCGTATGCTGACACTCCTTATGATATAACATTCTTATGGATAAAAGCTTATATATTCATTAGTGACAATAAGTATCTCAGTATAGTTTAACATCTCCTGTTTCTATCTGGCAACGAGGGATTGTAGCTACTACTGTTGCTTGGTAAAAACCAACCTACTATACAGTACCAGTGCAAATGGAGACAGTCGGTCAATGCTGAAATTGGGCTTTAATGCTTCAGTATTTCAGAGAGCTATCTCTGGTCTCTATATTACTGAAGGCCACACAATGACAGGCTTCCTGACGTGAATGACAGTTTTAAGGTGGAGCAGTGAGTTAAGGTGGACTGTGGTTACGGTGTGGCTGAGGGCGGTGACTATATAGCTGTTATGTCACAACTTTACATAAGTCCTAACAGCTGCTATTATGTGGGAAATGATCTTGAATTGTAAATGTATTTGCAACGATTCATTTTTGAAAATTTCAGGGGCGCAACAAGACCTTGTCTGTGGACATCTGCTACCTTTCTCCACTGTCTCCAGAAGTGTTTTTCTACATTATGAATCTAAAACTATTTTAGGGCTTTTTGGAGAAACCACAGGAAAAAGAGACTGAGAGAGAGACAATTAAATTAAAAGCACTCACCACTCTAACTTCTATAGTCACATCTCATTTAGAGTGATTATGCCTCTAAAAAGTAACATTATTGGTATTTATCTTTTATCTATTTATTGTAAGAAGTAAAAGTAATAATGTGTTAATTAAAAACAAATCACACAACAGGGTTTGTGGAGAAATTCCGCATGATGTGTCTTTTCATCTACAAGTTTTACACTGTACAACAATAAACAGAACAGTAACTTGTGTCTATTCAAAAAAGCTAGTCAATATCATTAATCATGTTCCCTCATTCTCAGCCTATAGCAAGGTGTACTGTATTTTGATTGACTCACACTGGACAGGGTATTTTCTATAGTGCTGCTGTTCAGTGGGACTCGTCAGGTGAAAATAAAAAATAGACAAACATACATCCAAAGCACTCAGCCACGGGGGAAAATCCATCCATCACCATTAATACAATTCTTTTTTCCCCTTCATGCTCTTTTGAATATGAAACAAGCTGCCCACGGGGTATTATGACAACAAAATATATTGTCACTCTTTCGGATGAACACAGACTTACTCTAAACCTGGGCAGCATTAAGTACAGTAGAGTAGGAGTCACTGCAGATATTTTTCCTACATATTTTCAGAGTTTAGACAAGTTAACATGGTTAGCAGACTTGAATCAATAAGCTTTTACGTCACACGCCTAATGAGTATTGCCATTAAAAAGAATAAATTAGATTTTCACATCTAAAGACACAGGAAGGGAAATTAGATATAATATAATATATATAACATGATTCCATAAACACTGAACAAGCAGCTGTTGGTACCTTAACAGATAAGTGTGTTGCTTTTTGCACCATGGCAACTGAAATCTTTGGATAAATTGCTTTGAAACAGCCAATTTTCTCACTGCTAGCCAAAGTGTTTTCAAAAACATCCGTCCATAAAGGAGAACTTCTTAAGCCATCATCAAAAACTCACCCATAAACACCAGGATGGTTTATTTGAAGTAAGTGCTATTTCTAGCATTACAGGTTTGTGTTGTTTCCATTCACCTGCATCCCATCCAACAGAATTGACCTAACTCCCTGCTGACACCTGAGTATTGCTTTGCACTGGTCTGCGCACACGGGTGGTTGTGTTCTCAACCTCTGGGAGACTTAGCCAGTGATTGACCCCACACACATCATGTGTTTCCTGTGGTTATCTGCTTCCTCCTCTTTAGACTGTGATCAGTAATCCAATATAAATGTAAAATTTACTTGAATGGTTAAAAAAAAAAAGCAATGACACCTTTTCCCCAAGCAAATATGACTAAAACTAAAAATCACCAAAAAAAAAAATCAAATTGTATTTATTCACGAACAGTTACAGTGGTCATAATCTGTGACCTTTGCATTGGCCGAATATCTCTTGCTTGCCCAGTGAGTGCTCACTATGATGGATTAACTGTATCATGTGAAATTCACCGGTGCCAAAGACTCAGTCAGGGCGCATATTGAATCCTCGGGCTTGCAATATAACCATGCCAGGCTCCCCTGCTAAAAGCTGTCTGACATTTGGCTTTGATTTCACATACATTACAGAACAAATAGACTATAGGAGGAACTCCACCTGAAGCTAGAGGAAGGAGGAAGAAGTCCTGTGTAGAGGCCACTCTACAAAGCAATAACTATTGTATGGATGTTGAGAAAGCTGCAGGGAGTGTGTGGTTTCTCCTCAGCAACGGGCCAAAGCAGATGGTCTGCTACTACTACCAACATGGATACCTGCTTCTTCTGAGTGGGTTGCTTGTGAATCTCTTCGTATCTCGGTATATGAGGTGAGATACGATTTAGGATTTCTACATTTTAAAATGGAACAATTCCATTTGGTAGGATTTCGATACGATTCAATTCGATATGGCACAGCTCAATTCGAGGGGTATGATGCAATGATAGTTCCTTGTTGAAAGCAGACAATCATTTGACAATCTGAATTAACATGTCAGTACTGTAAATGTGGCATTTCCGTTTAAAAAAAAACACTCTGTAATTGGACCATCGGCCGGTTCAAGCTACATTGAGACCGATTCATTAGTCCGTGTACCAATGTACTCGCATCTTTTAAATCAAAACCAGTCTTCTGAACCAAATCCGTTGTTCTTTACACCCCTGGTTGCCTGTATCCTCTTGCCAGTAAATGGTAGAAAACAAGGAGTTCTCAAGGAGCTGCACCTGCCTTTCGCACAGCATACAAAATGCCACAGTGACAGCATGTCCCCCCTGTCCTCCACGGTCCCTGCTTTGTTTCACCTCACAAGCCACCTATCAGACGTCAGTCGGAGCGTAAGATAAAGCTATATGTCAGGGATTCTGCCAGTTTCTGAACACGGAGGAGCAGAATCCCTCTCCACTCACAGCAGCAGCAAATTTTCTTGAACCTACAGTGCCAGTCAAAGCGCTTGTTGATAATGGAGACGTATAGGTCAAAAAAAAAAAAAGAAAGAAAGAAACACAGCAGCATATAGTCCTGAAGGGTATACCTCATCCAAAGAACCTCGGCAGACAAACAAATAAATCTAAACAAGTCAGACGGTGGAATACACAGGTGCTATTTAAATGTCATAAGAGAAATTACCTCATTAAGTGCACAATAATTATTTGTGAAAACCTGTGCTTGTCTGCTATTGAGTTAATTGAAAGCTTTACATATGTGGAAGTCTGGCTTTATTGTCTGTCATTAGAAAGAGCTGCCTGGGGAGCAGGAGCTTTAGATGGAGGGAACAATGACATTGGTTTCAAAACTGAATAGTCTCTGCAGTTGCTAAACAACAGAACCCATATGCAATTTACAATAATGGTTTACCGCTTTTAGTCGTTTCTGACAGTATTCAGTCTACCAAGCTACTCTGCTGCTCGGGAACTGCAGTGAAGCAAAGGACGGCCTCCAACACGCCAAGCCTCGCCTCCATTACAAAGCAAATAAAACAAATAATAAATATAGCAAATAAAACCGCTTTCATTGCATCTATCATCATCACTAAGGAGGGAGGAAAGCTGAACACAAACTGAGCAGAGGAAAGTAAGGAGAGTTGTCGTTGTCGAGTTGGTATGCAGACTTCAAACACTTCTGACCAACCAACAGTTCGACAGAGACCTGCCTAGACTGTTACACTCTGCAATTGAGAGTAAACCAAAGTTTAACCGGTTGGAGGCTGTGAGGTGTGAGAGAAGAAGAAAGAAGAAAATAGTCCATCTTTGGCTGTGTGCACTGGAAGCTCATCTAAAGCCTTGGCTTTAGGTTTAGTCTTTGTCCTGATGGCCAGGGTCCAGGTCTGGGTCCTCTCACTGTGACTGAAGTAAACAGCAAAAGCCTTAAAGAAATATCTTGATAAAAAGACAGACAGTCTGTCCCTCCTCACTGCCTCCCCGAGTTTATTAGTAAATGCAACTGGAATCACAGCTCAGTCCTCATCTTTCATGTATGCGTTTGGTGATTTCGTCCCATGGAGTCAGAGTAATAAAATCAGGATCTGACCACAGGCGGTCCAGCCTCATACTAGGTTTTGACCTAGAAATCCATTTCTAGCAGCCGACTATCGGCTTTGTCAGTTGAGACGACAACGGCCTCTGAAAGATTTTACCAGCTGCAGCAATCTTAGAGATTAATTCATGTTCTTTAACTTCCAAGTGACTTCTTTTAAAAGATCTCGTGGAGGGGGGGGTCATCCATATTCAATTAAAGGCTGCCTACATCAGTCAGACTCAGACTGAGGTTTAAAGCTTCATGTCTCACACAAGGAAGTCAGCATCCTCACAAACTGATGACCCATCTCCAAGACATTATGAAAGAAATCACTCATTTTTTTTGTTTCCTTCATCCATGTCAGAACTCCAGCTGGTCCAAAATGAGGCAGCTTGACTTATAACTGAGGTTGCATATTACATAAGCACTGGCTGCTCTGCACCGGCTACATGTTTACTGCAGAATTGATTTCACCTACAGTATAAAGCACGTCACAGGCTAGATCCACCTTACAGAGCTGAATTATGATGCACGTGGCCACTGCAAAACCTAAAACCAAGTATGAAAACCAGCTTTCACTGGCATAAAGAATACACCTGTGTCATATGCACTTTGTTTTATAGCATGAGTTTTGCCTCTTCTGCAGTTTTATTCAATGCATTTTTCAATGGCTATTGTTTTTTTTTCTGTTTTCTATTTTGTTCCTTCTGTACTTTTAACTAAAAAAAGGTGCTTTATAAATAAATTCACCTTACCTTGTATTAAAAAAAAACCTATAAGATGTAAGAGGTTGTTATCACTCTAAATCCTGTTTGGCTGCTTACCATTTTGTTTGTATTTTCAAACTTGTTTTCACTTACAAGAGCCAACAGTATGAAAGATGAGGCTTTTAGGATAGAGGCTTCCTAATGTGTTTTGCAAATGTAACACTATCTTGGGCAACATTAACTGTGACTGCTGGAGTGTAAACTTTCACCACATTCTATAAAGAGCAGGACAGAGGAGCCTGTGTTATCTTAAAGCCTGACATTGCAGGATACAGACCCGTCCACACAATGGGGAGATATTACAGACTAGTGGATGTGCTTGTGAACAGGTAATGAACTAATATAACCTAATTAGTCAATGGTTCATTCCTTGGCTCTTGGGAAGGAACGCCTGGCCTTCACTGTCACTGGAAAGACATGCAAATAATTTAGAAAAGTGCATTAATGTTTATGTCAATCAGGTAACAAATCTAGTATTCTATGCATGGGAGATGAAGTTTATGCACCAGAAGTGTAACATGAAGTTTCTTACGGGGGAGAAAAGAATCTGCAGAAAAGAGGGAAAAAGTCTGCAACACTTGATCTTTTGCTATACTCTGACTTCTGGGATTTAAAACACACACACGGGTAACTCTTGTTAAGTTATCTCTTACAACCTTTTGGAAATCACTATGCGTGAAGCTCCCCCGCTGATGAAGCTGGAGCAGTTCACTAGGTATTCGCTGACTGACAGATCACCGCTCCCTACAACCATCTCATTACAGCACTGGTAATTTAAAAGCAATAGTTTGGTTATAATTACCCACTACTGTTGCAAGGCACATTATCTGAGCCGGTATTCGATGCCTCGCCCCGAGTTACACTCCCTTGGTTAAGTGATGTTGCAACAACAGCACATTATTTCCTGGGTCTGCAGCAAAATACTCTGTTCGGGGTATCAATAATTTGTCAGGAAGCTCGGTTCTACGTTACGGCGACTCCCAAATTATTCCTTTGAAGTGAATTGTGAAGCTGTTGCTTTCCGCCCTCCCCTGACAGTACTCCTCTCAGTCTCGACCTCTTTTTGTCTCTACATTTCTCCTCCTCCCTTCCTCTTCCCTCTCTTCTTCACAGATCAATAAGTTACAATATTGCTTGCTATAGCACTCTGCTCCACATCTGTCCCTCTGCTTAAGTTTGGGTGGCCGACATCAGGCGGTCCCTGCGGGTGTGGCTGAGCCGGGGCAAAGTGGCTTATGGCTCGTTAGGCAAACCCCCCCCCACCACCACCCTCTCCTCCCTCCCATCCCATCCCCTCACCTCCCTCCCCTACACCAGTAATTCACTCATAAGAACAAAAGGAAAAACACACGCCAATTTTAACTGGCAAAGCATTAAATTATTGACGATGGCCATAAAAATTGGAATTAGCTGACTTTCACAGAACTGGTAATTAAAACTGCAGGCTGTCAACTGAAGCGCACTGTTTCATTAAACTACGACGACATAGTCACAGGCTGAGGAAATGACAATAGGGCAGCCGGGTCGGACTTACACACACACACACACACACACACATACGGGTCTATATGGTTTAGACCGACATTTTCTCGAAACCCGTCCGGTGGTGGTTTAGCTGGACTACCCTTTCCCGAGGTCCTAGAGGCTTGGGAGTTAAGCAAAAGCACTGCAAAAAATCTGAAAAAAATTTAGCTCACTTCAGAGTTCAGATACACCCTACACAACTCCATACACACCACCCTGATCGTGTTGTGGTTTATGCAGACAACATGAATATGTGGCTTATAAGGTCATAATTAACATTATGAGGTCTTTAAAGGGCAATGATGTCACAATTTAAATGGCTCCTCATTAACATAAATACACAAACCTGACAGCACACAACATTAACAGAACAGTAATTTTATTATCAATAAACTGCTCTTACATGGTAATACTGACCATGTATATATAATATAACATATCAAATAGTGAAATAAACGTCACTATATGAAAATAAAGTGTCAGAGTACTTAATTGAGAGCATAAACACAATAGAAATACAATAAAACAATCAAAAACAAACCTCACACATAATCACAGTCACTTCATCAACAAAAAGCCTTACCCACAGGCAACTAGCAGCCTGCCACACAAGAGCCATAACTCCCCCCCACCCACCCACCCCAAAATAAAATAAATAAATAGAATAAAAAAAACATTTTCTTGCAGCATAGCTATATATTCTGACTTATAATGACCCATGTTGAACAGGTGGCATTATTGAATATATTAGGGCATCAACATAACCAGAACATCACTGAACCCTGTGGAACCTTATAGCTTCTCTTTCTGTGACTGTCTCTTTGCAGCTATTCCTCTGTTTCTGACAAAGTCCCTTATATTTTGCACTGTTCTTTGTGCTAATGCAGGGCCTTCTACCTGTTTGCAATGACTGCATTCGTTTTTGGTGGCCAGTTTTCCTTTGCAAATGTGACCTCTGAAATGCCTCATTACTGCAGCAACCTCAGCTTTAGACCACACTTTCTTTGGCACTCTTCTGGACTCATGGTCATGACCAGCATCTTGTCCTAGAAGACATACAGAGTAAAAGAAAAAAACATTACACATACAAAACAATGGCCTGTTGGATCAATCAAAAACAAGGGAGGCGAGTGCCAGTGCGAGCCACAACAACACAGAGTTAAAAGAATTTAACGGTGTACCAGAAAACGTCTGTCATCAGAATACAACCAAGGAAGTCCTGGTGAGTAACAGCTAGGCAAATAACCGAAAATATATTGAAACCATCGGTCATGGTTACTTTCCCGTGCCACCTGGGTCTCTGACAGCGGCAGCTCCACCATTGAGGAGAGGAACAGGCTGCTAATGTCGGTCAGCTACTGCTTGGTCCTTTCGATGGGGCACTACTTGCTTTATTCCACTTTACTGCTAGTTATAAAACATGTAAATGCTACATGAAAAATCTACATGAGCTGTCATGATTGCTGTCCGGCTACCATGATTACTCTCGGTGTGCGTGGCCCCCAAAGGTAGTTTCTTCCTCACCTCAGATTTCGGTGCCCAGCCATGTCTCCTTAGCGACAGATAGTGTATGTGTGTGGGTATGCATGTTTGTCCATATGTCTAGGTATGTGCGTGTGTGTGTGCTTGTAATTGTGTATCTGTGTGTATATTTGTGGGGGTGGGAGGTTTGTACTGTTTTGTTTTTTATCCTCTGTGAGGCACATTGTGTTACTGTAGCATATGAAATGTGCCATATAAATAAAGTTGAATTGATTTGATATACTGTCAAGTGTATGGAAATGTAACAGAATGTGTGTTTTTGTTCTTTCTTCAGTCAAAAACTCTGGAAGAGGCTATGAAGTCAGTGGTTCTACGGAAGCAATTCAGCCAGAAGAATTAGGCTAAATGTTCAAAAGGGGGCGGTGAATTGTGCAATTACAAAGTGTAAATTACAACTGAAGCATAACTGCTGACGGTTATAAAACCACATCACGGCACCTAATCATAACTTCCCAAACACTGAAATTTAGCAAACTGTGATTAAAAGAGCATTTTATGAGATTGAAACATTACATCGATTGTGTTCTGTCAAATAGCCTATTGTAAAGAAACATGTCCACCAGATATATGCAGTTTAATATATTTTCAGCAATAAATATTAATATTTCAATTCAATTTCGAATTGTGTGGCCCTTCACTCACTTTATCCGAGTCAGTGTTAGCCTGATGCATCAGCCGCTTATTTCATTCCATTTCATATAGCGTCTGAACACGAGCCATGGGATTCGTTTGCTTCCTGGAATCGCTGCTGCTTGGTGGCATAGGTTAATCTTGAGCGCTTGAGTTCAATGTCATCGCCTTCAGTTCCCCATCTGTTCGCTGACTGGTTTGTTTGCAAACCGAAACGTGTTACTAGTTTCCTGACTATATGGTGGAGGCCAATGAAATTGGCCAGAAGCATTAGGCGGCGCTAGCCTGGCTAAGTCAGTGTGACCCTCTGGAAAAAATAATATTCCACCCTTGGCCTATAACAATATCTGGCAGCCTAAAGACGCCTGAGGTTTTTTCTTGCTCGCTGCAGCCACGGCTAAGCGGAGGGAGAAACAATTACGCACAGCCTACACAAGTTTCAACGTTCCTACAAGCATTTGTATACAAGACATTATTCTTATCAGTTCCACAATTCAGAGAGGATTTTTACTCCACGAAATTAAACGAAAAGAATAAAGATCCACTTTTTACACAAACTGGCTACAAACGTACACACTTTGATCTCATACGTTTGTCATTCCCGGTGTTTCATTTTGAAAACTGACCGGATACTCTCGTGTTTCTTTGTGTGACTTCCTGCCAAGATTGACACAATGGCTCACGGCTCGTACACAATATAGACCAAACACTGAAACGATTGATGCAGTGTGCGAGGCGGCCGTGGTGGATAGGACACCGAAATGAAAATGCCCCCGCTTACAGCGTGAACCCCCCCGTTGATCACACCACCCTCGCCACCACTCTTATAAAAATCCTGGAGGAAACACTGGTCAGTCACAGTGTGGAAGTTTGTTGCTATGGACGCTGTGTTCACGCTTCACGCTGTGAAGATTGTAAAATGCCACTTCCCTCATCCTGCAACACTCCTGCCCCCCTCCTTCTCCCCCCCTCAGCTCTCGGCTTCTACAGGATGCATTTTTTTCTCACAAGAGCTAAATTGGGTATTCCAATAGAGCTAAATAGAAGTGAACATTGCATATTATTTCTCAAAAATGTAGTTTTAAGACCCTTATATATCTGAAACAGATATAAATACTCGATGATGGATACTTAAACATAGTTTGTCTATTTGTATCGCCTTTTTTGGATTTTATAGCTTGTTTCAATGTCTTTTTAAACACACTTACTTTCAGGGAGAGGGGCAGTCTCATTCACTGTGGAGGTCACTGATGACACTGCTTCTGCAAGACACATAAAAGTTTTTTATGGAAAAAAAAAAAAAATTGATCAAAAACAACTTTAAAAGTAACTGAAGAAGTAACTTACCCAAATCTGCAGCATCATGGACCTGCTCCGTAGCTGTGGAGTCTGTTGCAGCATCATGGACCTGCTCCGTAGCTGTGGAGTCTGTTGCAGCATCATGTACCTGCTCTGCAGCTGTGGAGTCTGTTGCAGCACCCACAGCCTCACTAGTGTCACACTCTGTGAATGCTGTGCCACCGTCGTCTGATTCATTGTCACTGTCCTTGGCTTCAGTGTCGCTTACTGCGATTTCACCTAGGGGATGGTGTTAGTAAAAGTCTTATGAATAGCACAATACTAATTAAACTACAAACAAAGCAAAACTGGACTTAATGACATTCAAAATACTTTAAAAGATATATGGAAGTATCATTCAATGCCACAGTTCTGTAACTGGCACCATGGTGTAACATGATGAGATGCCAACTTTGTGGTCATTGCTAACCTGACAATCTTGATTGCTTGGTATCATGTGTTGACAAGACTTACTTAGCAACTTAGTGAAAAAACATTCAGAAAATATCAATAAGTGTTCATTTATGTCCAAACCTTCAATTTCAATGTCGTCCAGGGATTTCCCCTGCATGCTGGAAAGATGTCCTTTCTCCATTGATAAAAGCAATTTAGAAATCTTGGCCAGCTGTGTTGTGGGAACTGGTAATCTGTAGAAGTCCCGGTGAACACGGATGTCATGCCCCAAGAAATCTGCGACCTGATCAAGTTCATTGTTTTTCAAATTAAGGACCTGAGAGAGTGTTGCAACATGTTTCCTAAGTTGCGTCGACCTGAGATACTCAGGGTGCTTTGCTCCACACTGGCTTGCATGAACACGCAAACAGTCCTGCCCTCTGTAATGGGTCATTGATTTAGGTCTTGCAAACAGGAAGATATTTGTGGCACAAACACCACACTCAGTCCTTTGACTGGTCAGTAGTGAGAGAGAATCCACCATCCGTGGTGTGAGCAGAACTGCAACCTTTCTGCCCCTTTTCCCCATGATTTCGATTCGGCTGAAATAGTTGCAGAGCTTCTGTTCAGTCTTTGACAAACCCATGGCAACATCTTCATGGAGCTTTGTGTTGTCTCTTTCATGGAAACTTTTGAGGCGCATTTTTGAAACTTCCCCAGCTCGTCTTCGATTGAACACAATGATTTGTGCAAGTGTAACTTTTGCAAGTTGGGCATAGTTCTGAGTCGTGGCATTCTCCTTCAAGTTGCAGAAGGCAGTTTCTGCAGATTTCTCAAGATACTGGTGAAGAATGCGAACATCTTCAGTGAAGGGTAAAGTTGATGGCTTGTTGTACTTTGCATCACTGAGTGTGTTCAAGGCACTATGAGACACCATCTCAGACCACTTGGAGGAATACAACTTCTTGAATGTGTCAGTGGACTTGATCAGTTCTTCATTTTCTGCCATGAGGGCCCTGCAATGGATAATGTCACAAATTTTGTGCAATGTATGCCCCAATTTCAGTGCAAGGCTTGGTGTTCCATATAGGTGTTTTTCGTCATCAAAACGAGAAACTTTCTTTACAGCTTGCACAACCCTCTGGAAATTAGCAGGTTTAACCGCCTCCTCCAGGTTATGTACTGAGAAGTCGGTGCGCAAACATAACAACAAACGCCCCACTTCACGAAGCTTCTGTCGCATGTATTCGTACTTCGTAGGGTCTTGTCCATGTCTGTTGAAGAGTGATTGAGCAAACTGAATAATAGACAGGTCATTTCTCACAGCTGAGGCAACCTCATCCTGCTTCATTGCACTAAGGAGCTTCCAAACTCCAGCTGAGATCTGGTGACAAGATGCAGACTCTTGAGCAACAGCCAAACCCAGTACTTTAGTCCTCCCAGGTTCTTTCTCCAAATCTTCATCTTCTGGCTTGCAGGGGCATCTCCGGACATGTCTCCAGAGCTCTTTCCGGAGGTACATCCCTTGACAGTACATACAGTGAACAAATTTTCCTGCCACTGCTTTAGCCTTTGGTTTTCTCTTGACTTTCAGTTGGCCTGTTCCACCTTGTAAAACAGCAGAGTTATGTCTAAAATTTCCCTTATTCCTCATTTTTTCTAACAATATTTTACGCTCCTTTGAGTGCTCAGGGAGGGAAAAAACATGTACAACTTCTGCATGTGTAGTGTGTGTCTTCAAGTGGCGAGAAATTTTGCTTTGTGGTCGACCACAAATGTAACAGTAATTTTTAGTGCTCATAGTCAAATTTGTTGATTCTTGATTGTGATGCTCTGCTTGCTCCTCTAGCCTTTTCTTCTTTTTCTTTGGCGAGGTTTTTGGAGAATTTGCTGAACCTGATGTTTCTTCAAGAGGCCTTAGACCTTTTGATGTACTGGGCACAACTGGGATGTCTGTGTCTGACCCATATGATGTCCCAGCATCAGGTGTGACTGGTTTTACTTCAATGTGTTCATCGTTGGACCGAATAGGTATGAAAGCTATACTTGTGTCTGAATCTTCATCATCATCATCTTGAAGCTCTGAGTCTGGTATGTAATCCTCATCAGACTGGTCCTGATCATCATCAGATATTGGATCCACATTGGAATGTCGTATGCTATCTTCATCTGACAGCAGTTCATCCTTAGAAAGCTGTTGCTCCTGAAATGGTGGGACAACACATTTTAGTTATGGACACTTTACAGTTACTTAAACAATTCAAGACAACCTAAGTCAATACTTGCCTGTGATGGGTGGAGGAGGTTATCACTTGGAATTTGTCTGAAACAGGTTTTATGCCAGACACCTGAACAATCTGTAACACATTTTTAAAGTATTAATGTCTGTTGCTAGTCTGTTTACATTGTTCCTCTCTAACAGCAATGATTTGGAACACGCATCAACTGCAAAAATATAATATATACACTCTCACAGATTTTGTCAGTGCCAGTGAAGCAAAACGAACTGTGTACCAAGGATGAGTGGTTACTTATAAAGTACATTAGAATACACAACACATGATTAGGTACATCTAAATAAATCAAAAAGTAGTAGCATTAATTCAACTTTCTGATCATTTTATCATTGTTAGACAATGAAGTGTTTCTAGTATTTATCCCACCCTTAATGTTAGAAAGAGAGAAGACAAAAAAATAGAAACATCTTACTGTACTATGACAAAACACACCTCAGCAGCACCATAAACTTCAGCTTCCAAAATGATCAGAGAGTTCAATCAAAACCTCCTACAAGAGTTTCAGCAAAAATATCACAACTATAATTCATTGCAGGACTATTGTACTACACTGCATTAGTTTCAGATATACCCAATACCCTGCAAACTGAGTCTGTCTTCACCTACTGTCACTAGCCATGCAATGGAATAATATATCTCACCTTTGCACTTATAGCCAAGCCACCTTAAGGAGGCTACAGGTCCCACACACTGAAGGCATTTCTCCAAGGAGGATACTGTTGCGCACACAAGCCGGTGATTTTGACACTGTTGGCGGAAAATATTTCACATATAAATCATGTCACAGTCAGGTGACTGAACACACACATACACACGACGAACTGTACCTTCCCATGCCCGCTGAGTGGACCAGGACCTGGACTTGTCTGGATCTGGTCTTCACATATCTGGATCCGACTGCTCTCAGCCATTAGCTACAGCAGATAAACATATGGGAAAAGAGGCATTAAAACACAGGCACTGTGAATGTACCACTCAGGAAGATATGTGAGGTCTGAACAAAGAATGTGATGAAAGCTAATGAAGATATACCTCTTCAAAATCTTCTGCTGAGGACGTCAAAGTTGTGGTCTCCGAATTTTCCTGAGGTATTTCCTTATCAAAATCCTAAAAAAGAAGAAAATATGGCATCATAAATACCTTAAAGACAGGTTTTTAGTTGTGTAAAATAATGTAAGAGACATCCTGACTGTGTCTCATTAGTGTTTTGTGAGAAGAAACATCCACTTGAACTGTTTTTGTAACTTTGGAGGCCAAATGACTACAGTCTGTAGACTGGTCCATGACTATAAAAACTAATCTTCAAATGTACTGTATGTCAAATTATTAAATTAGTATATGATTCCTTCCTCCATGCTGGAACTTTGGCTGTATGAGTGACTGGTGCTTTTATAGGTCCTACATTTATATCACTGAGTTTTGAATAAGATCTTGTTTCACTTCCCATTTATTACTAACAACACAGCTCCCATCAATCAGATGTAACCAACTTAACATTCTCATGAAAGTAACAAACAGATCAAATGCAGGTAGTCCAAGTATTTTTGAAAAGTAAAATGATGTCACGGGAGAAAGGACCTTGGTCCTCCTAAGTCATATTAGAGTAGATCACTGCTTTATACACACACACACAGAATCAAACATTATACTGACCTACACTTTCATTGAATTGTCCTTACATACCATTGTCCCTATAAATCATGTCACAGTCAGGTGACTACACACACACACACGACGAACTGTATTTACCTTTCCATGCCCGCTGAGTGGACCAGGACCTGGACTTGTCTGGATCTGGTCTTCACATATCTGGATCCGACTGCTCTCAGCCATTGGCTACAGCAGATAAAGCAAAAGGGAAAAGAGGCATTAAAACACAGGCACTGTGAATGTACCACTCAGGAAGATATGTGAGGTCTGAATAAAGAATGAGAGGGCAGCTTTGATTTGATCATCACTGGATAATATTTTAAGACAGAATGAAAGGTATCAATGACAATCTATTCTTAATGAAGATATACCTCTTCTAAATCTTCTGCTGAGGACGTCAAAATTGTGGTCTCAGAATTTTCCTGAGGTATTTCCTTGTCAGGATACTACAAAACGAAGAAAATATGGCATCATAAATACATTAAAGACAGGTTTTTAGATGTGTAAAATAATGTAAGAGACATAACTGTGTCTCATTTGTGTTTTGTGAGAATTCTTCTAAATACTACATTGAGTTTTGAATAAGATCTTGTTTCACTTCCCATTTATTACTAACAACACAGCTCCCATCAATCAGATGTAATCAACTTAACATTCTCATGAAAGTAACACACAGATCAAATGCAGGTAGTCCAAGTATTTTTGAAAAGTAAAATGATGTCACGGGAGAAGGGACCTTGGTCCTCCTAAGTCATATTAGAGTAGATCACTGCTTTATACACACACACACACAGAATCAAACATTATACTGACGTACACTTTCATTGCATTGTCCTTACATACCATTGTCCCTATAAATCATGTCACAGTCAGGTGACTACACACACACACACGACGAACTGTATTTACCTTTCCATGCCCGCTGAGTGGACCAGAACCTGGACTTGTCTGGATCTGGTCTTCACATATCTGGATCCGACTGCTCTCAGCCATTGGCTACAGCAGATAAAGCAAAAGGGAAAAGAGGCATTAAAACACAGGCACTGTGAATGTACCACTCAGGAAGATATGTGAGGTCTGAACAAATGGCAGGATCAAACATTTCACAAAAAGAATGTGATGAAAGCTAATGAAGATATACCTCTTCAAAATCTTCTGCTGAGGACGTCAAAGTTGTGGTCTCCGAATTTTCCTGAGGTATTTCCTTATCAGAATCCTAAAAAAAAGAAGAAAATGTGGCATCATAAATACCTTAAAGACAGGTTTTTAGTTGTGTAAAATGATGTAAGAGACATTCTGACTGTGTCTCATTAGTGTTTTGTGAGAAGAAACATCCACTTGAACTGTTTTTGTAACTTTGGAGGCCAAATGACTACAGTCTGTAGACTGGTCCATGACTATAAAAACTAATCTTCAAATGTACTGTATGTCAAATTATTAAATTAGTATATGATTCCTTCCTCCATGCTGGAACTTTGGCTGCATGAGTGACTGGTGCTTTTATAGGTCCTACATTTATATCACTGAGTTTTGAATAAGATCTTGTTTCACTTCCCATTTATTACTAACAACACAGCTCCCATCAATCGGATGTAACCAACTTAACATTCTCATGAAAGTAACAAACAGATCAAATGCAGGTAGTCCAAGTATTTTTGAAAAGTAAAATGATGTCACGGGAGAAAGGACCTTGGTCCTCCTAAGTCATATTAGAGTAGATCACTGCTTTATACACACACACACAGAATCAAACATTATACTGACCTACACTTTCATTGAATTGTCCTTACATACCATTGTCCCTATAAATCATGTCACAGTCAGGTGACTACACACACACACACACACACACGATGAACTGTATTTACCTTCCCATGCCCGCTGAGTGGACCAGGACCTGGACTTGTCTGGATCTGGTCTTCACATATCTGGATCCGACTGCTCTCAGCCATTGGCTACAGCAGATAAAGCAAAAGGGAAAAGAGGCATTAAAACACAGGCACTGTGAATGTACCACTCAGGAAGATATGTGAGGTCTGAATAAAGAATGAGAGGGCAGCTTTGATTTGATCATCACTGGATAATATTTTAAGACAGAATGAAAGGTATCAATGACAATCTATTCTTAATGAAGATATACCTCTTCTAAATCTTCTGCTGAGGACGTCAAAATTGTGGTCTCAGAATTTTCCTGAGGTATTTCCTTGTCAGGATACTACAAAACGAAGAAAATATGGCATCATAAATACATTAAAGACAGGTTTTTAGATGTGTAAAATAATGTAAGAGACATAACTGTCTCATTTGTGTTTTGTGAGAATTCTTCTAAATACTACATTGAGTTTTGAATATGATCTTGTTTCACTTCCCATTTATTACTAACAATACAGCTCCCATCAATCAGATGTAATCAACTTAACATTCTCATGAAAGTAACACACAGATCAAATGCAGGTAGTCCAAGTATTTTTGAAAAGTAAAATGATGTCACGGGAGAAAGGACCTTGGTCCTCCTAAGTCATATTAGAGTAGATCACTGCTTTATACACACACACACAGAATCAAACATTATACTGACCTACACTTTCATTGCATTGTCCTTACATACCATTGTCCCTATAAATCATGTCACAGTCAGGTGACTACACACACACACACACGACGAACTGTATTTACCTTTCCATGCCCGCTGAGTGGACCAGGACCTGGACTTGTCTGGATCTGGTCTTCACATATCTGGATCCGACTGCTCTCAGCCATTGGCTACAGCAGATAAAGCAAAAGGGAAAAGAGGCATTAAAACACAGGCACTGTGAATGTACCACTCAGGAAGATATGTGAGGTCTGAACAAATGGCAGGATCAAACATTTCACAAAAAGAATGTGATGAAAGCTAATGAAGATATACCTCTTCAAAATCTTCTGCTGAGGACGTCAAAGTTGTGGTCTCCGAATTTTCCTGAGGTATTTCCTTATCAGAATCCTAAAAAAAGAAGAAAATATGGCATCATAAATACCTTAAAGACAGGTTTTTAGTTGTGTAAAATAATGTAAGAGACATCCTGACTGTATCTCATTAGTGTTTTGTGAGAAGAAACATCCACTTGAACTGTTTTTGTAACTTTGGAGGCCAAATGACTACAGTCTGTAGACTGGTCCATGACTATAAAAACTAATCTTCAAATGTACTGTATGTCAAATTATTAAATTAGTATATGATTCCTTCCTCCATGCTGGAACTTTGGCTGCATGAGTGACTGGTGCTTTTATAGGTCCTACATTTATATCACTGAGTTTTGAATAAGATCTTGTTTCACTTCCCATTTATTACTAACAACACAGCTCCCATCAATCAGATGTAATCAACTTAACATTCTCATGAAAGTAACAAACAGATCAAATGCAGGTAGTCCAAGTATTTTTGAAAAGTAAAATGATGTCACGGGAGAAAGGACCTTGGTCCTCCTAAGTCATATTAGAGTAGATCACTGCTTTATACACACACACACACAGAATCAAACATTATACTGACCTACACTTTCATTGAATTGTCCTTACATACCATTGTCCCTATAAATCATGTCACAGTCAGGTGACTACACACACACACAATGAACTGTATTTACCTTCCCATGCCCGCTGAGTGGACCAGGACCTGGACTTGTCTGGATCTGGTCTTCACATATCTGGATCCGACTGCTCTCAGCCATTGGCTACAGCAGATAAAGCAAAAGGGAAAAGAGGCATTAAAGCAATACTTACCGATCTTGCATTTCGCTCAGCACTTAGTTAAATTTGAACATGAACAACTCCCTCCTCCCTCCAAAGTCCCACCCTCTTCCTCCTGCCTGACGTCTAACGCTCCACTCCTCCCCCCGCCCCCCTCTCCTCTTCCACTGACGCGTGCGGCAAGAAAGTAGCAGCGTAGGTGAAACGGGCGATGGAGTCTGATTCAGATGCACCGGCAGCCTTACATGAGGTTCACACAGACATTCACGCACACGGGAGGTTTCCTGATAGCCGAGAGCAAAGACGGTAGCGCTCGTAGCCGACTACAGCTGCTACAGCGGCTAACAACAGTAGCAACCATGTTTAAACGTGACCGCCTCCACAGCGCGTCATGTGACAGCGCCGCTTGACTGCTCGGCGTCCGGAGCCACAGACACACACAGATGGGATCGTAAAGGCTGAAGTGTTCCGCTTTCATTAAAAAAAATACATCGCTCTCATTGTCCAGAAATAGACCTGAAAGAGTAGCTACAGCAATACGGATCTGTTTCTGACTTTTCTGACCGGACGGTCAAGATTCTGAAAAATCGTCATGTGTGTGGTGTGTTGTGTTTGGAATATCGCAGCACACCACACACAATACGATCAAAACTGTTCAATGACAGATTTTTTATCTTCATGTGTGGGGTCTCTCACAGATAAAAAAATCGGATAAGATTTAGAAAATCTTTATGTGTGTGGCAAGTTCTTCTCTGTTCCTTGCTCACAGACCACTCTGACTCTGCCGCTCTGTCGCGTGCGAAGCGGTGACAGGCAACTGGAAGGGACGCGGCGAAGGGACGCGGCGAGGGGTGACAGGCAGGAAGTTCTGCAAATAATTTTAATCGGACCGAATAAAATTATTGGTCAGACTTTTATCAGAAATATATGAGAATTAAATATCGATGAGTTTCAACACCAGATGGATTTATTTTACATTTTAGTGTGCCATATGCTTATTAGGAGCATTTTAGGATTACAAAAGAAAAGTGTAAAAATGCCAGATCGGCAAGTATTGCTTTAAAGGGGCCATATTATGCAAAATAATAATCAATAATATGCATCCCTGGCCTGTCTACAATCCTCCCTGGTATGAAAAAAGTTCATCTGCTCCTTTTTTTGCTTTCTCCGTCTTTAGAAAACGTGTGCAAAAACTAGGTCAGTTAAAAAATAGTCTGTCGGTGACGTCACCGACAGACTGGACGCCACCCCCGAGGTTCCTTATACATACTCCCCCCTGGGCCAGTCTGAAAAACATGAGCTCCACCCGGTGAGCCATTTCCTGATCACGGACAGTCGCACCCCACCACCCCCACCCCCCCTCTCGTCCTTCCGTCCGTCATTTCACATGAAGCATAGATATGGGAGCAGCGGTCGGTACGCTACCGCGGCCGACAGATGATCATTTTGAATCACTGACTGAAAAACAGCTGCCCGTCATTAAAAATGAAACCGTGGATATTGGCCTGATACGGCTTCTCATCAACGCAGCGGTCCTCATCACGGAATGAGAGAAATCTGATCCTGATCTGAACGAGGAAGTCTCCTCTACCGGCGCAAAACCATGTCTATATTATCTGGTAACTTCTCATCAGTCCATAACAGTGTAGCTGCAGTTTGTGCAGCTCCTCAGTTGTTTTTTTATTTGACAGTTTGATGGCTGTAGGAGCCTCACCATGTAGGCGATCTCCTTCTGTCACAATAAAAAAGGAACATTTATATTTTTTCAGACAAGATGCGAGTCTCAAACTTTTTTTTTTTTTTTTTTTGGAAATCAATGCCCGACCCCTGCTGTCCCAATGTCAACATTGGCACATGTACCTGTAGTGAAAACCACACCCTCTCCCCGTGACAGCTGTGGAGTGGACGTGGTTTACACATCTTATTTGCATTTCAAGCTGCAGACACAGAAACAGCTCGTTCTCAGGAGAGCTCTAGAGAGACACTTTTAGATTACTTAGATCTAGAGCTGCAGATTGATTTGGGGACAATACACTATGAATACAATATGCTTGGACAACTTAAAACCATATGAAATAGATGAAAAATAGCATAATATTGTCCCTTTAAAACACAGGCACTGTGAATGTACCACTCAGGAAGATATGTGAGGTCTGAATAAATGGCAGGATCAAACATTTCACAAAAAGAATGTGATGAAAGCTAATGAAGATATACCTCTTCAAAATCTTCTGCTGAGGACGTCAAAGTTGTGGTCTCCGGATTTTCCTGAGGTATTTCCTTATCAGAATCCTAAAAAAGAAGAAAATATGGCATCATAAATACCTTGAAGACAGGTTTTTAGTTGTGTAAAATAATGTAAGTGACATCCTGACTGTGTCTCATTAGTGTTTTGTGAGAATTCTTCTAAATACTACATTTATATCACTGAGTTTTGAATAAGATCTTGTTTCACTTCATCACAATTTGGCAACGTGATATCAAAGAGTTGAACCACTAAATGGCCACTAGTAGCTCAGTACACCCAACACACTCGAAGCCATTATCGAACCCATCATGCACACTTCATTTATGCTACCTGCATTCGTTAGTGTTGCTGTATTTGTACTGCATGAAAATCTAACTTACCTGTTCAAAGCTTTTAACTAGACCAGTTGATGCAGCTGTCGAGGGCTCCGATATGGGTAACACCTCATCCTGATGCCCCTCCATAGATGTTTCCTTAAGTGCCTGGAGATTTTAATGACAGATATCAGACTGATGAAATGAAATCAAATAAAAATAAATGTTCTAATACAATCAATATCTTTCATGTGTGTATGTGGCAGTGTAGATATATTTTGCTACATCAACCATGAATTACTGTATTTAATGCACTATAAATCATGTTAAAGCCCCAGTATGTGACATTTACCCCCATCTAGCGGTGCGGTTGCATGTCGGCACATGTTCTTGCTGTTGCGTTTACGTAAACGCGGGCAGAAGTCAGAAAAACAACAGACGCTACATGTAACAGGATAAAGAAGCCTCTATGTAAAGAAATGGTCCGCCAGCACGAGGCAAAACAATACAGGAGTGACAATATGTTATACGATTCCACTTCATTGAAATACGTATGAAAGCGATATTTGATTTTTGTCAATAAAAAGCCAATAAAGTCCCATACTGTCCCTTTCAGGACAAAGCAAGATAGAATATGTATGTGGATTTTTGTATGGCAAGAGGATGTCTTTTATGAGAACTATGACATCCACAAAGTATAACTTACCTTGCATCTCCATGGCCAGTCTGAGTCACCATAATTATAGGTGATCTCCTCCCCTGGACTTATGTCACGTGTTGCAAACAAACACAGATGGGGCTTTCCTTGCACTGTCAAATACTTCATCTTGGCATTGGGATTTATATGATCATCATTTACTAGTCTTCCAAGTGACCCATCCTCTTTTGCTGCGTCAACACTACAAAAGCAAAGGGAACACATGAGTATAATTTGACAATATAAATGTGCCTGACTTTGGACAACAATATAAATCAACAATATTCTGGAAAGTAGCTTATGACCACTGTATATATTTAGTGAAACAAAAAAAGTGTAATTCAATTCTGACACAACACTTACCACCACAGTTTTCCATTAAAACGGAACTCGAACATGAACACCTTCAGGCTGACATGGTAAAGTCTCTGTCTGCGTTCACATTCTTGCCTGCTTATGAGTTCCCCTCGATATTCCACCAGGAAATCTCCTTTTTCAAATGGAGCAGAGGTGAAGATACCACGACCTAGTTAAAACACACATAACAAATAGACAAAAAGTAAGGTGAAATATTTAAACTTAAATCATAATTAACCAATTAGAGGATTGCACTAACCTTTAAGGGCACTGATGTATCTGATGTCAAGTCCCACTTTGTCCCTTCCAGTACTGGCATAAACTTTTGCATCCTCTGTGGGATTTATGCGTCTACGCCGCCTTAGCATGTTTTCCTGGCATGGGGGCAAGCATAATGTTGTCTTACTAAACCAACTCCAGTTATCCCCTTACAGCAGACATCCAAACTATTCCACAAAGGGCCATGTGGCTGCAGGTTTTTGTTTCAACCAAGCAGCAGCACATCAGACTTGACTCAGTTAATCATCTGATCTCAGTCTTCAGATAGTTGATTGGTCAATCTGTGTGTTTTTGATAGGTTGGAACAAAAACCTGCAGCCACACAGCGCTCTGTGGAATATTTTGGACACACCTGCCTTCAAATCATTATTTGATTATGTAGCTATTGTGTGATGGCCCCTTGAAATTGCATTTTGTCTGTATGACTTCACCTTGAAATTATAATATTAACATGAACAAGGGCTTGGGATTTCATTACAATGCATTTGTTATTAGAGAGTTTAAACTGTTCCATGATTATTTAACTAACAAAAGGCTATTAATTAGGCTAAGATCTCTCTTTAGACCAAAAAAAGAAAAAACTTTATAACAAGCATGAGACAAGTTAAACTGTGTTCATAATGTATACCTGTCCCAGTAGTCAGGTAATTTAATGCACTGACTGACATTATCATTCCTTTTTAATTCCTTTAACTGCTGTGTCACTATTTTCCTGTAACTCAACATCAGTTAAACCGGGAATACACTGTACGATTTTGGCCCGATTTAGACACGATTTTTGAGTCCCACGACGTGCCGACGATCGACCTGATTTTCCTCTAGTTGTGCGTTCATATGTAAGCCTGATTTATGCTTCTGCATCGCGGACCCTACGCCGTAGCCTGACGTGCATCTGCAAAACCTGTCTACACGTCGTGGCGACTGTTCTTGCTCAAGCTTGAGCCCCTCGAAACCACACGGACACAGCCACGAATGCTCAATGTTGGCCAGACTTACAAACTCCGGAGAGTAAAAAAGGTGACAAGGTCCAAAAAGCCAAACGAATGTAGGAGGGTCTGGGGGATTTTAATATGTAAATTTGTGTTTTGACACTAGAATTTCTGTGTGCAAGTAGATACATGGCTCATCCTAGGCACATAGTATATCCATCCATGTCAATTACAATCCCAGACATAGGCTATCCCAGATTACCAGTTAAACAGAGAGCAAATCTCTCATTAAAAGACAGCTTTGAGAGAATAAGTAGGCTACACGTTTACAAGTTTGAGTAAGAAAAGGGGGGAAATACTTTTTCACAGTATTGTATGTACAGTAGCCTGGGGGTTGAAAATCACAGCACATGAAAGTTGTGTGTTTCTCTTCTATAATACCATACACATTCTACATCACGTCTGGCACAGGCAGAACTTTAATTCTGGGTGGGCCAGTACAAAATCTGATGGGCCATCTTTCCTCAGAAGGACAGTGCATTTCATCCAGCACACATCACTGTTAACCATTTCATTTCACTTTTTTGTTGTTGTAACTTATTCTTGACCAACACAATATTTGATACACAGATGAAATGATCTTTCCTGCCACTATGATAATAAACTGTATTTAACTGTATCTATGTAAACAATAAGTAGGCCTAACCAATCACACAGACAGCTCCACGTTGTCCCTGTGTGATGTTCAGGGACAGGTCAGGGCTGTCTGAGGACAGACATCTCTGAGGTTTAAGTCCTATAAAAATTAAATGCACCTGTGACACTGACAGGTCTGTAGCTACGCCTTGACCACATGCCAGCAGCCAGCTGATCAGCTGCAGTAGAGGAAGCTCCGGTAACGACCGGCTGAAATACGGGAGGATACTGTGAACCAGCGCGGATCCGGTGTGTTTATCAAAGCATCACTGTGCTGTTTGAGCTGCGTTAATGAGGTTAGAAGCTACCCACCTCTCCCTACAGAGCAGAACCAACACAGCACCGGCGGTAGACGCAAATCCATACAGCTGTATGCGGCGACCGTGCATGAAAACACAGGCACGAGAATGTGCAGCGCACCACGTGCATAACCCCCCCCCCTCCCTCCCGTCGTAGCTCCGCTGCAGAAGCACAAACCAAACGGGGGAACCACGGCCGATTGTCGGCTGCCGAACCACAAGCAGACGGTCGGATTCATTTCTGACATTAGGCTAAAAACCTCACAACTGCTGTGCACACCTTCATTTTACAGTCTATGGTGCACACATGTGAGCTAACTAGGCTACGGTATACGTACTTGCTACGTTAGCCGAATTAGCTTTTTACAACACAAAATGCTAAATCATCCACACCAAAAACATACATACTACTGTGTACAAAGGCTATGGCTCTAGTAAAAAGACTTACCAAGCAGAAAAGCGACTCTGTGCCCACCTGTAGTTCTCAATCATCCCATGATGGCGTCCTGCTGGTCTTTAACGAGGGGGCGTGTCGTGTGGACGGAGCTTGGAATTGACGTCTCGTACCACGTGCGTAACCCAGCCAATCACAGCGCAGCCCGCCAATTTTTATTTTTTTTGCACCATGTGTATCAGAAATGTGTAAGAAACTGCAATACTGCTGTGTCCGCTGGTCGTGCTGTTCTATACACTGGGATACACTCAAAATCAGGTCAAGCGGTTAAGAAGGACTTTCAAAGAAAAAGAGAGGAAATGTTATTTAGACGCTACTGAGTGAAGATACACTGTTTGAATTACGCGGACCTCGGCAAAGTCCTTGTAATCCCAACTGTTCGCGTAACGTCGGCACGTAGTCAGGTCTTTTGTCCGTCTATACCATATAGACACACACACACACACACACACACACACACACACACACACACACACACACAGCGGCACCTGCTCCGCTTGTGACAGATTTGCGATTCCTTGCTGCTGATTAATTGACAGATAACTATCTATCTATCTCATTTGTGCATTTGCCATCTCACATTCCTTGTCCACTGGTTTACAACTTAGCCACACTATGACATAACTGCAGTCATTTGTCATCAGGAGTTACAAGCGAGACACACACCGCATTTATGAAGCGTATTTATCATCTCTATCGTGTTGACAGGTCATTACTGTTACTTTTTATTATTCATCATATAGGTTATTTAATTGAATTTCATTGTCAGTGCAATATAATGCTGTAAAGTGTAGCCATGTTAAAACCAACATATCTAAAAATTAAGAATTGAGTAAAACAGCTGTGATTATAATATGTCCGTTCATGAATATTTGCCTTTAAGTTTATTTTGGGGCCTTTTATTAGATAGTGCAGTTGAGAGAGACAGGAAATGGGGAGGCAGAGAGACGGGGAATGACATGCCTCTCTTTATTGAGGGGGGAACAATTATTACATGAATTAATTATTGACCAATTTAATTAGCATTATTTTTATTGTGCTAATTATGCAAATAAATTAATGACTTCATGCAATTATAAGTGGAGCAGCGGTCTTTGTGTCCATCACACCGTTGAGTGCAGCATGAGAGCCAGTTTTCAACAGTGACAACATTTCTGTTTAAAGATGAGCATTAGCTTCTCATTGCTTCACATACAGTAACAGCGTTCTGTAGATAATTGTGAAATATGCAATATGAAAATAACAGATTGAGCTACATAAAATGTTCATACTGTAATCTTTAGTATGACTGCATGTCCTGACAAATAATAACTTGCAGGTTTAAAGAAAGTAACGCAAAAAACAGACAATGACTATTTTCATTGACGATTAACCATTAATTTGTTTGACAGAAAATTTGCAATTTGAGGCAAAGCTCAGAATTAATAAATTGTTTTCGGTTACTTTTTAATAAATTGCAAAAATATTTTGTGATTAAAGATGAAAAATTGATTACTTGCTGATTCTTTTGTTTAATTCTCCTGAACTGAAACTTTTTCATTTTTGGATGATTCTTCACAAAACTTTTCACCCAATTTTTTAGCATTTATCAACCAAAATGATGAATCAAATCACAATTTGATTAATGATGAAATTAATATTGAAGCTGCAGCCCTAATGAGGACCTGAGGACTGGCCCAAAAAAATAAGCAAAAATAAGACGTACTCTGGTTTTGAGCTCCTAAAATGTGAACATTTCTTAGCTTCTGCTTAATTTTACAAGCTGAATAAGTTTGGGCCCTGGGCTGCTGGGTGAAATAACCAGGTTAAGCAGGTTAATCGATAATGCAAACATACCTCTCCGTATTTGACTGTATCTTGCAGGTAGACAAACTATGAACCAGAACCTTACAGTAGAAGAGAGCTCTGTGCCTTGTTTTCTTTAGAGCAGTGTTGAACCAATCAGAACCTTTTATTTCAAGGGAAGCACGTTATTTGCTCACATTACGGCTGAGGTGTTTCGCCACAGAAGTTAAGTTGAGCTGATATTCACTGGACGTTTTAATGTCTTATCCCTCTTTCGGTTGCACTTTCTCTGTCTAGACAAATAATACGAAAAACCTTCAAGACAACAGAGCGAAGAGTCGCTGCACCGGAGCACATGAGTTAATGCACATGCGGCTGCAACACTGCCCCTTTGCCCTCTGTGGGAGAGGATGAGTGTGAAAGTTAGGGAGATGTCGTTCCCAGGCCTGTGCTGATAAATATTTCAGGGAGTGAACTTCGCCTCGTCTCTCTGCATCAGTTCACAGTGCCCCTGTTCTTTTCACACACTCGCACACGGAGAACAGACAGAAACGGGAAAACACACTCACAAGGACAAGCTGTATTAAAAAGCTACAGTCGACAGGTAACCTTTTTCTGCTGCCCGCTGCTGTTACACCAGCTACAGCGACTGCACACAGCAGCACCTGAGCCAGAGTTACAGTCGGAGCCCGAGGGGAGAGCACAGCCTCGATGAAAGGGAAGTGGACAACCAATGAATTCTTCCAAAGTGTAATGAAGAGATAATCAGACAAAGAGTAAAAGTGTCAGGAGGGGAAGATAAAGAAAGAGGGGCTTTTAACTATGTATGTGGCTAATTCCTGCAAGAAAAGTTACAAAATTATTTTCATTGTTAATTAATCTACTGGCCATTTTCTGTTTTAATCAGCCATTATAGGATGCCAAAGACAGTGAAAAGCATGAGAGATCATTTCTGCTTCACTAATGTGAATACTTAGTGGGTTTCTTAGTCATTGGCAATTTAGTAAAAAAATAAAGAAAAAAGAATAAAAAGATTTAACAAAGGCTGTCAAAATGATTCCTCTGTAACTGAGTATCAAAACTGAGAAACTCATAAAATAACAGTTAAGAGGAACACAAATAATTATTTGCACTGCAACAGGTTTGGTTCCAATTTAATCAGAAAATGGCAGGAGGCCAAATGACAGCAGCAATGTGCATTATGTTCCTGCATACTGTAGTTAGAACCAGGGGTTGTCAATACCAACAAAAAATATCTCAGTACCAGCTTTTCCAACTCTGGTTTGTTTCCAACTCGTGTGAATACATGAAGACAAATGTGTGTGAATGTGAACTAGCTGGAAAATGAAACAGTGAATTTAAAAGTCCATGCTTTCCGTTTTTGAATGAGTATCGAATATCGCGGAAATTCACTGGTATTGGTATCGTTACTGAAATCCTGGTATCGTGATGAGCCTATAGTTAGAATCCCTCTATTGTGAAATTCATCCGCATGCCCTTAAATGAAAACTTATCATTTGTACAATCAAGTCTAATCAAGATCTGAAGAATTTTCTGACCAAGTTTGAAGTGAAAAAAAGGAGAATCAAAGTTGCAACTAACCTGCACAACTAAATCAGTGTTTTCATTGCTAAAGGATATGAAAATAATTTATGTCATGAAAAACATGTTTGGTCTATTAAGTGGCAGAAATTTGAATTTCCCAAGATAGCGCCTTTGAATACTGATCAACAAGTCTGAACCTGAGGGTATGCTACAATAATCAATGACCAGGAAATGTGTTACATTTCTGCTTGGGAAATGACTTAATGCACAGAATAATTAATGAACTAATATATAGTTTGATCATTTCAATTGAAACACATGCTGAACTCATAAATATTGTTATAACATGGTTTGCAGGATACATCACTTTCACAATGTGAATAGGAGAGACTGACAAAAAGACAGAAAGACAGAGGAAAGAAAGACAGAGACTAAGATGAAGAGACACAGGTGCTGAGTCATTTCGACCCGTACTACAGAGCTCCTATCAACGATCGAGTCCTCAGTCAGTCGGCATGCAGACAAGGAAGATGTCGAAATTTCTTAAACAGACTTGATAGGGATTTCCTCCACGGCCTGATGGAGTTGACACTCTTCTACCTCCGTGCCATCTCTGTGAGGGCACTTTACGCCAAGCGTCACTCTACATCAGTGGATCTCGATTTTGCCAAAAAGGCCCCACCTCAACCTTTCCAATGTGTCCCAGACCATTGCTGAGTAATTGACAAAAATGTGGTAGGCCAAGACCAATGTGACAACTGAGAACGCCTGCGTCAAACCCCAAATAGACTATCTGAGGTGAAACAGCAAGCAAGGGCAACTGAATATTAGAAATCACTGCTGCTGCTTCCCCCCCAGGAACCATTTCACCATTTTGCTCCCTGCATTGAACTCTCAAGTTTTGCATTCATTGAAAAGCTAGGAAAACACCAATGGGCTTGATATTTATGGACTGTTGTAGAAAATATGCATTCATCTGACTTCAAGTGACTGCATTTAGTGTCTGTGACGTCCGTCTGACACAGCAGAAGGCATCCAAGTCATCTTTGGCCTTCAAGCCACAAGCTTTTTTGAGTGCTGAATAATTTGATTTTTGTAAAGTTTATGTAAAAAGCCCAAAAATAAAAGGTACTGATTTCTTGCCTTGGACCAAAGCAGTGCTACGTGTTTTTGTCAGTACCTGGTATCATAGAAGAAGTTTCTACTGTTGACGCTTTTGCTTTCAATTGAGACTCAACCTCAGAAAACCCTGGAGACAAAAGTTTCATTGTCTGTCTCAACAGCTTAGAAGCATGCAATAGATTCTAGATACAAACAGATTTTGTCATGGAGCATTTAACATAATAACTTAGCATGAGGGATTTTCACACTTTTGAAATATTTGGACAGTGGTGATGAAGTAAATGTTAACTGCCATTATATTATCCAATTGTTAAGAAAGTAGATGAGCAGTTGGAGACTCTCAAAGCATTCTGCTCCGTGGACAAGGGCAAGGTCCGTCTCCTTTTAAAAAAGACACTTCCATGTACTTTTTTGCGTACGTGAAGAAATATATTCACTCTTTGTTCAAGGATGCATGAATTCTGAGAATCTCAGTGTTCCGCTTATTCATGCCATTGAAGCGGGAGTTATTTTCTTAGCTGGAGTAATTTTCTCCCTCTCCATCTCACCGGTCTTACGTGTTGGCCTCCAGGGAGGCAGAATTTCATTACAGCCGAAGCCCAGTTTAGAATGTTTGGAAAGACTCACATCGATCTGTTTGGCCCTGATAGTTCGCCGTCCTGTCCTCCACATTAGACCGTTGCAGTTAGGGAGCTAAGAGTTTGCACCTGCCAGGTAATCAGGGTAGCTTTGATGAGGCTAAACCTCGTCCCTTTTCAGGAGCCCTCTGTGTGAGACCCTTTTGATCTCGAGAACCTTTTGATTTTCGCCCGTCTGTTTGTGTAACTCTTTTTTCATTATTTCCTCCTCCTGTATCTGCAACTCATTATGTAAGTGAGTTCAGATGCAAATTTATAAGTAGATTTGACTCAGGTTATGCAACCATAGAAAAAAAAGGATTAAAAAAAAACAGCTGTCAGTTTACACGATCGTAAAAGATGTCTTGTTCAGCTGTCTTCCAGAGACACGTATTCAGATCAACACTTTGTCAATAAGACCAAAGGATAATAAAGTTTGCCAGTAAAGCTATTCTTCAACCAATACCCTGAGAATCAGTATCACGTCTCCTGTCAAACAGTGTACTGATGTATCTGAGAAATGGGAAGGCGCTTGACAGATTTGTACGTGCAAGAAAACAGTCCGTGATTGTGTCTGTCCATCATGCGACACCTCCCAGAAGAACATGGGAGCGCTATAAAGTCAGTGTCGAAGTGCGTTAGGGCTGGTGTGGCTTTATCTCTGAATATTGGACAAGCCTATTATTTGTTCTGAGACAGAGGAGTGTTGCAATGACATCTAGCGCTCAACAGACACAGAGGGAGGGTGCATATGACTTAAATTTCTGTGCGTAAGGTATTCAGGTTTCCGATTTCAGAGTCTTTTTTTTGAGAGCAGCTCCTTTTTGGCCGGATCCTCCTACATGAGCCTCGGAGCTGAGATAAAGCACCTACACTCAGTCTGAGCTATGGGCCAAGCCTCCGCAGAGCTTTAAGCACCGATCTCAAACTAGTCTCCAGTCGTCTGAGGGTCTCAGAGGCAGCAGATGTGTTTCTAGACCCCACTTAGCCAGACACAGGGCGCTGATCAATGCAGGGGAGGAAAAGCACCACTGGGGTGATGGAGATACCTGCCACCACAGCAGCACCAGCTGATCTGTTACTGACAAATACTCTCCCCAGGACATGAATCTCCTCCCGTTCCCACCAACTAAGCTGGGGAAGAGGACGAGAGGAACACAGAGGGGGGAAAGTCCAAAAAAAAAAAAAAGACAGAGCATGCAGAAAAAGTAAGTGTTTGAAGACATGTCCCTCTTTATCCAAAGTTTCAAGGTCAGCTTTGTCTTTTCGCTGCAATGTGGATGAAAAGACCCCAGGGTCAAATAATCTCTAACAAACAGCTTTTCTCCTTTGAGGGAGATATTTAAGGGGCGTAACATGAGCACAACTCATACACTCAACATGAATGAGCAGCCCTGATGTCATTCATGTGGTTTGCCCCCCATCAGTCTCTTCTTTTGAATCACAGGACACATCCAAGGACTCATTTGTTTGTATTGTTGTAGGTAAGATGTTTTTTTCCTCTCTCTTTCTTTTATTTTAAAAATCAGGTAGGTGCTACTTTGAAGTGAACTGGAAATGGATTTTTTTCCCCCACCACCACTGTCTTTTCCTGTGTACTGGTGGTCACCATGCTCTATCCACATGAGGCAAAGTTTTTTTTTAATCTTATCTATTCATTTATTTGGCTAAATTACCACAAGTGTAGTGTTTTCCATACAAGATATGTTTCCTTCTTTATCATCTTTTACCATTGTAACTTAATGTCTTTCTCAAACATACTTTGTCAAAGTAGAAAATTGTGATCAACAGAGGAAATCCTGCTGCATGAGTGGACCATCAAAAACTTCATATGTTTTAATCCTCCCAGTTTATCTCTTCAGTGGGCGTCTCTTTACGCCTGTCATTCGGGGTGTGCAGAGAGCTGCTGGAACTGGACTTAGTGGCCAATCTATCAACTCAATTAAAATATCTGCAATTGTGCTCTATGTTGTATTCAGTATGTACTTTAAGCATATATGGATATTTTGACCTGTGGAGAAGCAAACCGGGTTTGTATCGACCTTCACTCTTATTGCATGAGTGGCAGGCTCTAGTGTTTCCACAGCTGAGTGCTTGGCCTGTAGCCCTGCACTCACATACATAATGTATCCTCACCTTTTTCTACCTCATTTCAGGTAGGTTAAATGTGTCAGCCAGCATGCATCGGCACTGTGGGAACACTGACAACGGAAAATAGACTTAGTAAGTACTGGGTCAATGCCCCTGTAGAGATGTATATAGTCTTTATAGTTTTTCAGTCTGTGATCAGCCAGTATTATCCCATCAGCTCTACCACTTGCTGACTGTGCACCCTGTGACTTCCTGTGACAGACTGGATACAGGGCTACAGTTAACTAGAGGCAGAAGCAAAACGGCAACGATGCAAAGGGAATGTTTCTATGTGTTAAAGCTGAAGGATCAATCCTACAAAGTATGTACAGTTTTAAAACAACTTCTCAAGTCAGTGTAGGTTTTTACTGTGACAACAGACAGGATAAGTATAACACCTGATCTACGTGAGCAGTGTAGCCAGTAAAGCAGGCGCACTGTCATCGCTCTGTCTGGCTGACATATAAGTTTACTGACAAAAAAAACAGAATGCAGACTGGCCATCTGGACAACTGTTTTTATTTCACATTGCTGGTGGTTCTTCTTTTCCTCCAAAATGTTCACATTAATCACACACAAAAAAAACACTTTATAATAATTTCTTCTGCCAAAATGTGTCAAGATCGCAAAAGTTTGCCTGCTGGCAAGAGAAATCAGCTCATGGCCAAGATTAAAGATTCAAATCGCTTAACAATTTATACCTCTCTCGTGTGCTGGAGAAACGTGTCATTTAATCAGTTTGTCAGTTTACTGTCAAGGCAGATCAGTAATCAACGTTAACATCAGCATATTAATATGGTCTTCTTAAGATTTTTACTGGACAGTCCCATGCAAGATGAAAATGTTAAGACCATTATTACAGTATTAGAGGAACAGGAACATGGCTGAACCAAATGTCATGGCGGGCGATACCTCGGACAGCAGTCAAGCGAGTATCACTTATAACCACAAACAACTGAATGCCAACTTCACATTGGCATCAGAATCATTCAGATTAATCATAGGGTAACCATGCACTAGTAGTATGTCAGCGCAAAAACCCTTGGTGAGATCAATCACAGACCAAACATTCAAAACAGGCTGCTAAAAAATAACACAACAGTAGACCAATACAAGGATTAAGGATGTGAGACTACACAAAGGCATATTCACTCATGCTGCCATTAGTACCATTGCTGACTTTACAAAAGTAAACAAACACATGCATGCTGCCACAACTACAATAGATTCCTCTTATCAAAAGGCTACAATAAACACCCTGACTTTATTTTGTTCACATATCCCATTTTTTATCTTAAAAACGGCTGATAGTCATGAAGTACTGTAGTCCTAGAGGACTCACACTGACCTTCATAAAAACTGAAACGTATCCCCATGTCAACAAATGTCAAAATATCTGAATGAACATTAAGGAACAGCCTCCCTTCCCAAAAACACCATTTCTAAAAAAAGATTAAGGGACTCATCTCTTCATAAACTAATTATTCAAGGCTCCAGGCATTTAACATTAGAAAGCAGGATGTGCGCTGTGCTCTGCATTCAAAACGGACTGAAAATCCATGGTATGAGGAGGAATCTGAATCTGCCTAAAATGAATTCACATCATTCAGGCAAACAATGTTACGCTGTATTAAAGTATGCAATGGACTGATGACTCATTTAATTACTTTTTTTTTTTCCACCATGTATGCTCAAGACTGTGACAGTGGTATTTTGATATCAGCCTGTTCTTTGGCATGATTATGCTAACCAATGCTTTTGGCTAGCCTTCTCAGATGTGCTTATACTGTGTTTTGGGTTGTTGGTTTTGTTTTTTTTTCTTTTCATGTTATTCGTGCATGTCTGTAATCTGCGCCTGTGTGCGCTTCAGCGACTGTGGGTGGCTGTGTGGGTGGGTTTATATGATCCTCAAATAGGGAAGACAAGGTTTAGGTTCATACACGCAGGTTTTCAAGCTCAACGCAACAGAATTACTCGCCCAAGGCTTTACTTTTCTTTCCTCGTATGCAGAGAGAGTTCTGCAGTTTTCAGACACAAAAACAAAATTCCAGACATGTTTGATATCATAAGAAAGAAAATAAAAATAGCTGGGATTCAGGAGATCCATTAGTTTCAGTTTCACAAACATGACGGCATTTCGTTTTTCTTTGGCTGATATGACAGTTAACTGCACATTGGGGCTGTTGGTCAAAAAATCAAGGACAAAACAAGCAAATCGAATCAAACCATTACTCCTTAATCCGTGTATCATTCGTTCTTTCCATTTTCGATTGGAAATCAAAAATCGAAAAAGGAAAAAGTGACAGATTATTTTGTTTTTTGTTTTTTAATCAAACACGAAATATGAAAAAATGTCTGTTTTTTCATATTTCAATTTTAGGCTCAGATCAAAAATACGAAATGGAAAAACGGGCAACAGGACAGAATTTGATTTTAATATTTAATTGGGTCGGGTTTACGTCACCCGGAAGTTTGGCGATATCAAAGAGACACAGTTACAAAGATCATTCATAGTTTTCATAGACGTGATCTGTGGAGCTGGAGGGTAAAACATCAGCTCAGCGACAAGACCATACACTGCACAGAGCATCAACCACGAAGACTATAGTCCACACGAGCCCGGGTATTTTTGAAACCGGAGTTTTGCTCCGCGTCCACATGAGTGGTGTAATTAAAATACTCCGTACACACGCAACCGTGGAAACCGCTACCAAATGACGCAATGCACACGTGGAGGACTGTTTTGACCTATCAAAATACAGTGGAAACCGCGTATGGATCAAAAGGCATGGGACGGAATCATTTATAGTGTTCATTTTTGGTCATTTTGTGGATGAAAACATGCGCTATAACAATAAAGTGTTCCTTTGACATGCACGGCTGCTGCAGCAGTCTGCACACATCGTCACCTGGCTGACTGACCACTGTCGCTGCGGCGCAACTCATTATCACTGGCTGTTGTGTTGTCTGTCAAAACACGGATGAATGAAACATATCCAATATTAACTAAATAGATTTTCGGCTTTTTGGCTCATTCCGTTCATCTCCGCATCGGCTCTTTGATCACTGCATGACAGCAGTGCGACCCCCCTCCCATCGGACCCGGTGACATAGGCTACTGCCTGTTCATTCATGAAATTCATCCCGAAGCACTCTCAATCAAACAAGGTGGGGAATGAGAAACTGCGGCGCTACTATAGTAGTTTTAAAAACACACCGGCAGCGGCTGCAAACAACCTCTGCAGGCAGTGTTTACATCAGCACGTGCGCAGCTATGACGTAAACGAGAACAACAATCACGGTTGCAGTGTCCACACGCACCCGGTGAAACCAACCGGGGCCGAAAACATCACCCCGGACCCCGGTTTCAAAAAACCACGGTTTCAGGATTCCAAAAGCGCGGTTGCGTGTGGACAGAGCATACAACCGCTACCGTTCTCAAATAAACGCTGGGACTCAGGTCTCCTAGTGGGCCGGGTCTGGCTCCAAGTTTGAGCAAATAAATGAGCATAGATCCGACCAGGAGCCTGGACCCGATGTGGCCGGACTCACGAGCATTAATTCTTTATTAATTCTAAAAATAAAAAAAAATAAAAAAGCCCGTAGTTGTGTTCATAGAGACGTAAAGTGTGGCCAGCTGGTGATCTATGCGGATCGAGAGTGAGCGAGTGAGCAAGCGAGAGAGAAACAGCGCTGGTGCACCAGATGCAGGTTGACCAGCACACACCCTGCCTTCACCTCCTAAATGACACCTGTAGCCTAAGCTTTTATCTTGGCTTTTAGTGGGCGAGGTGAGGGATTCTCCAGGCAGGAACTGTTTAGGCTACTGGCGAAAAAAAAAAAACAGCAACGAGAGCTGGAAGTGATCGCTCAAAACTTGACAAGTCTTGGTGGTTGATGCTCTGTGCAGTGTCCGGTCTTGTAGCTGAGCTGATGTTTTACCCTCCAGCTCCACAGATCACGTCTATGAAAACTATGAATGATCTTTGTAACTGTGTCTCTTTGATATCGCCAAACTTCCGGGTGACGTAAACCCGACCCAATTAAATATTAAAATCAAATTCTGTCCTGTTGCCCGTTTGTCCATTGATCTGAGCCTAAAATTGAAATATGAAAAAACAGACATTTTTTTCATATTTCGTGTTTGATTAAAAAACAAAAAACAAAATAATCTGTCACTTTTTCCTTTTTTGATTTTTGATTTCCAATCGAAAATGGAAAGAACGAATGATACACGGATTCTCCTTTGATAATGGATTGTTTTCACAGTCGTTTCTTGTGGGGAAAAACTCAAACAATTTCTGGTTCCAGTTCTTTAAATCTGAGTCTCGTTCCACTGTTATTTCATTATCTTTGGGTTTTGAACAGACGGTCACTCTTTTCAAACACTCTGCAGAACGATCAGTCAAACAACTAAATAGGCCTACATACCCACTGGTTGCTGCTCTGGCTAATTTAAAGGGGACATAGTATTATGGAAATGTCACTTTTTGAAGGCTCTTTAACATGTTTGTCTTAGGTCCCCAAAATTTTCAAAAACATCTGTAATGTGCAGGTTCCCTAAAGGTTGACATGCATGTGGTTTTATGAGCTGTTCCCTCAGTTGTCTTCCAGATTTTAATTTACATAATACCACCCCTACCTGGGGCCAGTAGTGGGGCGGGGCAAGCAGTGGTTCATTTGAAGACAAAGAAAACAGCTCATTCTCAGCAGAGCTCTGGAGAGTTTAGGTTGCTGAGATTTAGAACTGCTGATTGTTTAGGGGCAATAAACTACAAATACAATGTGCTTGGGCCGCTTAGACCTATAGTATGTGAAATGGTTGAAAAACAGCATAATATGGGACCTTTAAGGTCTGGGTTACGATTCAGCAGCACTCGACATTTTCTTGCTCATTTGCTCGTTTTTTTCCCAGTTGTTTTTCTTCATAGCTGTGTTTTTTTTTTTTACTCAGTATCTTGAGAAATGACCTGACATTAATTTCAACTGCATAAATAATTAAAATTGTATTTAATACTGTTCATTTTTATATTAAATATTGTTATTTCATTCACTTTGAGCCACTGTGTGATGCTCTAATGTGTATCCAAACTTGTCTTGCATCTGGTAAAACAAAGACGACTCCATGCCCTTTAAAACTTTGTTTCAATCAAGCGCCAGTGTTGCAGACAGGGAGGTGTTGGCTCCTTCCTGTCTGCTTTGTCTGATTTCTTGTGGTGCACACAGTCCTCCAGCCATCTGTTTTCCTATCAGGACAGACACAGATGAGGAAAAAAAAAAAAAAACAAGTCGAATAGGCTACAAAAAACAGGCTTATTTTTATGTGCCCATTATCAGAACACCAAGTACCAGACTGTAAAATGCTTCCTCTTCATTCAAGCCAAATACATTACATCGACATAAATATGGTTTATCAATGACATAAAGAAAAGACATGGTGTTGAAAAAAAAACTCCTTTCTTCCAACAAAAGGGCAGACTATCAGTGTAGATCAGAGTAGTTTGAGTATATCAGAGAGAAAGCTTCTGTATATAACTTTGTAAGCCTCAGGTCAAAAACAAGGGAGCTGAGCCATTTCATTAACAGCGTTCAAACATGTTCTCTGCTATGGTTGTGTATTTAAAAAAGAAAGAAAGATAAGAAACCAAACCAATGCCTGGTATGAGCTGTGTATGTGATCAGTTTCCATTTTCAACAACCAAAATTTTAAAACTAAATCTTAAACCGCCCATGATCTGTATGTCAACAACACATCTTAGGGCTGTACTTGTGTAAAAAGAGGTCACTAGCTTTGACACCCCCAGAGAGAGCTATCACCCTCCACCCTCCAGTTCGCCTCAGCTCTCAGGAGCCAGACAGCATCTCTTAGCTCAGTGCTGAGGTTTTTCACTCCCTGCAGGCAGCTGTTCTTCTGTGAAAGGCCTTTAAAAAGCAGCCTTACGCAATCTGTCCAGCACTGAGCAAAAAGACAAAGTTAACAACTGGCTGGTGAACATGTAGTGAAGCATTTAGCTCTTGAACAGTAAGATACAGTATTTCCCTCTGGAGATGGCAGCGAACAAAGCAGAACTCAAAAGGAGAGTGAATACTGGACATTTCTCCAGCTGACTGACAGCGATGCTCTATGTCAAATTTGGAGGCAAAAACCATCTCATATAAGTATAAATTAACAGGGCTCATAGGAGGCAAAATCAGGCGTATCAGTCAGACACAAAATTCAACAAGCTGAATACAAGATACTAGGGATGCACCGATACCGATACTGGTATCGGGTATCGGTCCGATACTGTTGTAATATACTTGTATGAACTTTAGCGAGTACAAGAACCGATACCAGTGCATGCAATTGCTCTGCATGAAGACCACGATCAGAGGGTGGCTTTGCATCTTTGTTGTATTTAGAGATTCCAATTCATTGCATTTTGCCTAATCATTTGTTTTTTTGTTGTGGTAGATGGATCGACATCGGTACTCTGTATCGGCAAGATACATACATACATACTCAGATCCAAGTATCGGTATCGTATCGGTTTGAAAAAAAGTGGTATCATGCATCCCTACAAGATACACAACGCTGTCGGTCTATCACAGGACTAAACATAGAGATGAATGACATGGCACACACACTAAACCCACACAGGTACAAGCAGAACATGGAAACTACACCTGGAAAATCAAATCCAGAACCTTCTTGAGACGCAACCGTTCTAACCAGAGTTCCACTATAACGCCCAACACTAATGCATGTACCTATGATTACAACTCATGTCACACTCTCTTCATGTTTCCAGTCATCTGTCCATCTTATGTCCAATGAACGTAGAACTGTAAAAGAACAACAAATGTAGGCTATGCGTACGTCAAAAGATCGACAGATGCGTTGTAGAGGACCGAAAGGCCAACGAAGTTCAAAAGAGAAAACTGTGTCTTCTTCACTTGCATCAGGTTTATTATACAATGTCTCCGTTCCACAGCATTGTGTAATAAACCTGATGCAAGTGAAGACAGTGTGCAGGAGTTTTCTCTTTTGAACTGTCAAAGCCAAACATAGCCTACATACATATAGGTCTTAAACTTTTATCTAACTTTTTTTCTGTCCAGATTTAGACTTCAGAAACAAGTTTAGAATTAAGATGTGACTTTGTTTTACCTCAGAGGCCTAAATATTCCAAGTACACAAGGACATTGTTGTTTTTTTTGTTCCCCCACTCTCTTTTTATTTCCCAGCGAATACCTCTGACAGCAGGCACTCTGATGGTATATGGATGTTAGGTCATTAAAGGTAATCACCACTGTATAGCTCAAACTGATCAGGACAGCCATGTATGGCAATGAGCATCTGCCTGTGAATTAAAGCATCAGTGCAAGAGGGTCCTGTCTTAGATGAGGTGGAAGTCAAACAGCTGTCAAGGGATCCAATTATGCTCATGTTCCTCAGCCATCCCACAGCGCCCACTCAAATGTAAGCCCCCCCCTCACCCGCACCTTCTCCCCCTCCTTCACTAAAACCTTCCCTCCACACTGAAGTTAAGCCGTCTCGCCTGCAGCATTTGTGAATATGTGAAAAGTACAGCTGCGGGAAGAGAACGAGGCTGCCATTTCTCCTTCAAGAGCGGCGACTGGGTACGCTGGTTGGCAGAAAGTCTCCGCTTGAACACGGAGTGGAAATCAAGTCCACAAAAGACCTTCTGTGTCTTTGTCGCTTGCTTAACCGTTGAGGAAACATCGCCTCCCTGCATGCTGTCACAGCAGGTCCAAGATTTTAAGTAACAGTGACGGAAAGGTCAATGAACTGAAAATACAAACAAAATCCTTAATTAAAAGATCAGCTGGCACACACATCTGGTATTTTTTATCCATCTCCGTGGGACAGAGCACATTAATCAACAGTGACAACTCAGCAGACTAGATTTTAAAAACTCAGATGTCTTCTTTTTTTTCCCCCCGCCATGAGTTTCTGGTGAGTGTCCGGAAAATATGTCAGCACAGGAAAACAAACAACAGAGATTTAATGGAAAAACTCGTGAAATTAAGTGGCATTCAGTCTAGTTAACCACATCTAAAGTAACTGCACCTGAAAGTGCAGTCAAATTTAGTTGGACACTAAAGCTACCTCCCACACAGCACTGATAGCAGAGAGAGGGGCTCGCAACCAACAAGGGGAGTTAATGAGGAGCACAGAAACCCTTGACATATACAGACAATGTGCTGTGTTATTGCAGTGCTCCGTTAAAACTGACTGAGATGCAAAATACCAGCTGTTAGCTTTGGCCCCAGCAAAGACATACTGCAACTTAATCAACTGATCCCAACATTAACCCCCGCTACAACACGCCAGGGATTAAAATCACATACTGTACAATTACAATTAACGGTGTCCTGTTTACCTTTTATGCACCGCTCGCCACTTGGAAAACTGAGCACATTGACAGGAACAGAGACCCCAATATTTTTTTTATTTTTTTTTAAAGCACCCACCCACAGTGCTCATGAGCCACTCAACATGACGGTCAGGTTTTGCTGCACTTTTATAAAGCAGGGTGAGCTTGTCAACGCCAAACAAAACAGCAGAGATCTTAATGAGCATGGTTGTTGTTGATGTAATTAAACTGATCAAGTCATGCTGCATCAGGATCTAAGTGCCATGTCACCTCTGCTAAACAGATTCATGGACTGAATTGTAAAACATGACCCATTAATGAGCGTTTGAGATGTATAATATTAGTGTTTTATTTGTTTCATTAGTGTCCCTCATGTTCAGCAGCAACTCGCTCTGTAACCTACATGCAAACTATTTACATTCACAAATTAAAAGCTCGTAGATTACAACTTTTTGGAAATGAGTGAGGTAAGAGGTGATCACACATGGTTGCATGCAACACCACCGCATGAAAGTAGCAGCTTTATCAGCTCACAGGCTAAAGAGATTACCCACTGGACAGGTCTACCTGTCAGACCGAGATATGGGATTATTTGACCCAAAGCCAAGTTCCACTGAAGGAGTCTTGTATCGCGTGTTAAATTCATAACACCAGCAAAACTTGGGTGTTTGATTTCAGTCGAGGAATATTCTTTAAATGGTTAAAAGTTATTATGTAGGGGAGAAAATGAGATGTTACACTAGCAATGCAAAATAATAAGAGACAAGAGCAGATGTGCAACATGACTTGACGACAGAAAAAGGATGTTTACTGTCATTCACGTCTGATCCCGGCTTTACTTTGCTGCCAGTTGGAGGGATTCACAATCTGCCTCAAATCTCCAAAACAGCCCTACTCCCATATATACAGTTGGTATTTTGCATGTTGGCCCATGACTTTGCCACTGACAAATTCACACCAAGCACAGAGTAACAGAGACTGGTGAGTGAGAACAACTCTCACATCAGAGCCTCATTATGCCAAGTGTGGGGCTGATTAGTTCACGTGACTATCTATTGCAATATGGAGGGAACATGTCTAAATTGTGTAAGCAGATATTTGTTAACTTGAGCATATTAGAGATTTCACAGCAGTTAAAAGCTGCAAATGAACACAGAGCACTGGCAATGACTGCAGCAGCAGTAAATGGTAAAGCAGCAATTCAAAAGAACAATTGTAATTATGATATGATAACAGCAAAGCAATCTGTGAAATGAAGCCCATTGATTTAAGTAGAAATCTCTCTTTTAATCCGTAGCAACTAGCGATGGAGCGGTTTATGAAAACCGTACAAAACAAACAGTTCGACTGTCTCGGTTCGGGTAGTCGAGTGCAACCAGCGCATCTATTTCTATTTAAAAAACAACCCTCACACACAAACCTTGGATTTTGTGAACTGTTCTTGTTTACATCTCTAAAGCCAATGTACATAATTATCTTCCACCAGATGAACCAAAGGTTAAAAAACAACAGAACAACAACAACAACAACAAACACAGCAGGGGCATATTCAAGAAAGTGAGTTTAGTTGAAAACTGAGCTTGTTAGCCCTCAGATGAGGGATCACGTTTTCCATTTCAGAGAGAAAGATACCAAAAAAACTTTCAGTCAGTGGTGGTTACAGACTCAGTGAAACTAGCTGCTCACAGGCAGGTTTTCTTAACAATTCCAGAGTTTCTCCCCATCTCCTCCTGCTGAGCCTGAAGCAGCTGTTGGACATGTGGTGTCCTATTTCTCGTTTACCCAATCGATGTCGGAGTCGATTTCATTTGCACAGCCGTTACGTTGGCAGGGGATGTTTGAGACCCACGGTGGACGTGCTGATGACTGCAGCCTTACATCAGACGCACAGTCAAGTCTTTCCACTGCATTAATGTGCAGGTACATTAGCTGCCGACATCATAATAAATATACTGCAACGAATATCTCTCATTCTCTGCAATGTCAAAATAATTTATACTGCTCTCTCCATAATATTAACACAAATAGAGCTTCAGTCTGCTCTGCTAATCAGTAATCAGTGAGGAAGACCATCCCATCCTGCATGCACATATCCAGGATGGACGAGCTGTCAAAGATACACACACACACCCAGCAGTCCAAAAAAAAAAAAAAGATAAATCATTCATGTTTCATTTCATCCTCTTAAATTCCCACCAGTGCAAATGCAACAGTCTGTATTGTAATAATGTTCCTACAATTTACAGTCAAAGCAAAGTCCTATGTGGAGAGAACAATTCGTCATTTCCATACATAATATTAGGGCTGCAGCTATCAATTATCTTTGTTTGCATATGAACAATCAATAATTGTGATGTATTGACATGCTTTCTACTGTAAATATAATAGCTGTGTAATATTTGTGCATCAATCTCTACTCTTATCAACCACCTGATATTTTGATACAGTATTTTGGTGCCTGTATAAAAAGGAGTGTATGTTCTTGTGTGTGTCACTTCAACAAAATATTTATTAGGATAAATGAAAATGGCAGCGTTTTATTTCATTTCCTTGAGCTAATTAGGCCTATACTGTAGCGTCAGCTTTTTTTTTTTTTTAAATAAATGTCAGCAACATCATAACCAGCCGTTACAATGGACTCACGTTCTTCACCAGTTCTTACTAACTGATCACTGTACAGTATGTTCTCACCAGTGTTCATCTCATTTACCAAACACATTAAATGCACATTACATAATGTCACGTTGCAAATGCAGAGACTGCTTGCTGAAAAACTGCCCTCGACAGGAACATGCATGAGCAGTCAATGAATTTACCTCGAAAACATCTCGCAACGTTATGTTATTTTTTCACAGCGTGGTAAATATGCAGGGCACAACATGTCCACAAGAGCGTTTTGGAGTGGTTGGATTGTGTATTTGATGAGTTTGATGAGGGAAACCAAGAAATCCCATTATCCTCTGTAGCGTAGCCCTGAGCAGCTCGCAGCTCTGCTCCGCCGTTCTAAAAATAACTTGCACTGATCATTAAAGGTAACAAACCTACTGCTATGACTGTAGGGATTATGGCAATGGGCCAATTTGCCACAATGTTAAACTATTCCTTTAAAGTATGAAACTTGAGCTACAGTGAAGTTGAACACAGCGTGGAGTCAGTGGTGCCATGCCTTTGATCTGGTCTCTCTCTCCTTATTTTCTGTCTTTTCTCAGATCGCTCCAAAGAACTCTGACGACGCCGTGTGTCAGTAAGTCCACATGAAACACAAGCGGTGCACGCCGTATATTGAGATTGTAATTACTTAAACGAAGCCTCGATTCAGGATAAATTACCTCAATCATTTTTTGTACTCAAATTACTGGAGTTACTCGAGTAATTGTTTCAGCCCTACTGTACATAATATATGGATACATTTCTCTGTGGGCCTCCCTGAGTCTGTTGCAGCAGACTGTGTCTTCATCATCATTGCCATGCTGTGCAGAGGAAGAGCATTCTGTTTCAGTAGATTTTAAAACCACTATATTTGGCAAAATCTCTAGAGTTATTGAGCACTTACAGCTGCAAGGAGCTCTGTTGTGGCAGGAGGCTCAACGAGGCAGATAACACTGGCAGTGACTGTTGGGAGAAATGAAAAAAAAAGCAAAAAAAAACACAAAGAGGAAATTGTATATGTACTGTTTTATAAAAAATAAAAACAACAGCAACACACACACTCACTCAAACACACTCACATCTTATGTTGGCACTCGTGTCCCTGGGGTTAGTGGTTTGGATGAGCTCTCTCCAGGGATGCCTTCAGTCGCTGGTCGCATAGTATTATGGCTGCGAGCCAGCTCCTCTGCCTCTGGGTCATTCAATGCCAACTCACTAAGAATGCATAAGTTTTCTCATGGAATTGCTTGGAAAGCAACAAAATAAAAACTTCTATTAAATTCACAGGAGCTCGCTCTACTCTGAATAGTTTTTAATTATGATTTTTTTAATTTTGGGTCCTCAGAGTCATATTTTATATTTTTTGGACACGTACCCGAAGCTTTTTCCACCCGTTTCTCACTGGATACGGTTTAAGTTTCTTCTTCAAGAAGTTTTGAAGGATAAATTGCCAAACTTATTAATGTAAGCAGTTGTTGCTGAATGTCTTATAGTAATCAAATTCTAAAATGATAAATAATGAATGACGAAGAGTCTTAAATATCCATCTCATCTAGAAGTTACTTGGACATACTGTACATAAAAAATTAGTTACCACATATCTTGCTAAACAGAACTGAATACCAAACTTTAAAATATTTTTGGCTGTTTTCCCAAGAAGAATTATTCTAATTTACTTGAAACTTTTCTGTGAAATTTAATATTTGTTGCAGATGTATAAAAAATTGAGATGTTACAACTCTCAATAAGAATTATTTAGACAAAAATAATTTGTTGCACTTTTCACTGGCAGTAATCTTACATTCAGAGGTTATATAATTCATTATTCAGGTTGACTTTAAGCATTTCTATCTCTGTACTAGTACCTATTGAGTCTTTACATGTATTCATACTGAAAGATATTTAGTCAAATATGATTAAAACCTAAAGTTGGATATGTAAGCAAAATATACCCACCTCACTTGAACCAAGTTTTTTCCCCCTACATTTTAATTTCCAGCTGCTTCCAAGTCTGTGCCCATGAGATATGAGATTGCACCGGAATAAAAAAAAGTTACGAAACATTCAATTTGAATGACTCAGGCTACAATTATCTCCCATGCCACAACTCTTTTTCCTGTTTCCTAAAGTTCCTGTGTTGCTTCTAAAAAAATTACCTCATACATGCCATGAGGACTTTATTGTTAATTCATCAAAGGAAAAACTGAAATATTGCATGTATGATTGACGTAAGAACCTGTGCTTTGACACATGAATGCTCAGCTCTGTTTCCTGCCATTTCACTTCATCCCCTTTGACATGTTTCTACAAGAACGCGTAGTAAATTCAATTTAAGAAATGCACACACATAGGTTACACGCGTGTCTATGCAAGGTCTCACTGCTGATAATGCACATCAAGCCAGGACACGGAGGGAGCAGCTGTAAGAACTTATAACCACTGAGGTGAAGGACAGCAGCCTTGTTTCCTCCGCTGGTTACCATGGTGATTTGTAGTACAAGAGCATCCATTGATGAGGGCTTTGTGATGGTCGTTACAAATACACAGTCTGAGGTGAATGAAGCAACTCAGACCAGCAGCTCAGTGTTTGTTAAACCTACTCTCAGAAATAAAGCCCCAGAAATCCAGTCACGAGTCAAACACGCCTTAAACCAATTCAATCCTCAACACTCATAATACTCAAATCATGAGTAGGCATTTCACAACTAATTAAGTCAATTATCAACATGAAAGCATAAATATGCACATGCTAAAAACAACCCTTAAGTAAAAATCCAACCAGTGCAGGAAATTAATGCGCAAGTCACATCAACACAAACATTGCATATGAGAAAGTGAAGCAGCAAAAAAGAAAAAACAGCTGAAAGAAATGAGAAGGCAGCAGAAAACTAGGAGCATAACAACAAGCAGCAGCCTCATAGCACAGAGCAAAGCTGACACTCAGAGACGTGTAGATGAGCAGAAACTTACCTTAATCAAGTTGAAGCGGTGATTTCAGGCCAGAAGAGAAACTCTGCTCCAGCTGTAGAAGCGGTTCTTGCTGGGCCGCAGTCAGCAGATCTGACCGGAGGGTAGAGGAAACTTTGTCCCCAAACGAGACCAAACGTCGGCGGGAGACGTTATTAGAGTCCGTGTACGAATAGGCTGTAGTGACAGTTTGCACCCCGACACAGCACTACACACACAAGTAGCTGTGAAGATTAGCCTAGCCTACTATGGCCGCCATGTTTATTTCAGGTGTAGGCTACTAATAAATCCTGTGCGTGGTGTGCAGATCCTGAAATTTCAGGACTTTAGGGCCTTCCTTTCCCTGTACATGTAGTCACAAATAGCGGAGGATAAGCAAACATTTGCAAGCATGTCGGCACACTTCCGACCTGCAGCGCCGCCCGCGGTCACAGTACGGTAGGCCACGCCCCTTAAAGGTGGAGCACCAGGTGAGTCGACTACACGGTCTTCTTCACGGTGTAGATCCCGCATTAACTCAACATTTCTGCAAGGACGTTTTTTAGTGTCACTTTTCTTTGCACCTGATTGGATAATCAACGAGCTTGCAACCAGAAAAGGGGTGGAAGAAAAATAAGAATTAATGGTATAATGGTTATCTGCACTTGCTTTTTTATTAAAATATTGTAGGCTAATATATTGTTAGAATTTATTTTCCATCTCTGTTTTTTAGTCCTGTGTGTGGGTGTGTTGGGACAAAAAATATATATATTAAAAGATAACAAAAAAGTTACATGTAGTCTAGGCATATGAAGGTATCACATAGGCATGTAGTCTATCGCACTAATAATTTACAGCCGATTGCTCAGTTGGTTACTACACATGTTTGTTGTTAACACTACTGTAAGCAAGTGAGTGGTGGTTTTATGATATTGAGTGCAGTGGGAAAAAACGCAGAAGGCTTAAGTGGTGTGTACCATCACTGTCAAAGGATGCAGTAGATACAGGCAGGTGGTATTGTGTGTGTGGAATGGTTGAGTTGACGTAGGTGCCCAGATAGCAAAGAATCATTGAAACAATGTTGTATCAACGTTATTTTGTCAACGTAAAGTCATTGAAACAACGTTAGACTGCAACGTTGATTTTAGATCAGTTTGCACCCTTTTTTAATATTGAAACAATGTTGATTTTCTAACTAAAGATCAACGGAATTTCAATGGTATTTCTACCAATGCAAACATTGAAACAATGTTGAAATTTCAACCATTGAACAATGTTGATTTTCTAACCAAAGCTCAATGTAATTTCAATGGTATTTCTACTAACAAAACATTGAAACAATGTTGAAATTTCAACCATTAAACAATGTTGATTTTCTAACCAAAGCTCAATGTAATTTCAATGGTATTTCTACTAACAAAACATTGAAACAATGTTGAAATTTCAACCATTGAACAATGTTGATTTTCTAACCAAAGCTCAATGTAATTTCAATGGTATTTCTACTAACAAAATATTGAAACAATGTTGAAATTTCAACCATTTAACAATGTTGATTTTAGATCAGTTTGCACCCTTTTTTAATATTGAAACAATGTTGATTTTCTAACTAAAGCTCAACTGAATTTCAATGATATTTCTATTAACACAAATATTGAAACAATGTTGAAATGTCAACCTAACTTAACTGAATTTCAATGATATTTCAATTGATATTAAACCACAAAAATACTTAATATGCCTAAGAAAAATAGGATAATAATAATACAAATTCTGCTTTATCTACAGTCAGGATGTTAGGAGTACACTGTAACAAATTTATATTTCTGCAGTTACATTCTGGTAAGGGTCACCGTTCAGTGTTAACAGGCATAATATAGTGACTCAGTTTAGCAGTTTAGAATATTAATCTCAATTTTCAATGCAGCTAAAATGAGAGTTACTGTATAGTTCTGACAGGTACTTAAAATATGCTAAATAATCAATGAACAACCTACAAAGGACGTACATCACTCAAAAGTTTATTTAGACAGGCAGTGTCAACATACTGTTAGACGTCCCAGATGAACAAGCCAAAAATTTTATAAGTAACAAAGTAAAAAAAAAACAGCCAAATAATGTCTGCGGTAAACAATGCCATTTAACTAAAATAGCCCCTTAGCAAACATGAAAATACAGCTTGTGTTTCCTCTTATAAGATCTCTGTGCAGTAGGTGTGTGCTTTACCTCAGAATTGTCCATTGAGGGTTGTGTTTGAGCTCTTACAGAGTTCTGTGAGGTGTAGGTGCATGTTTATCTTTGTCTGGGTATGTGTGGACAGTCCTGATTTAAAGAGGAATCTTCTCGGTCAGGGAGAGATGATCGTCACCTTGCCTGTCGTTGTTCCTCTCCCTGGCTTTATTCCAGTGTTGCTTCTCTAAAACAACGACAGAGAAAATAATCAAAATAACTCAGGGATGTACAATAACATTACATGCTTATAGAGCTGATGATAAGACTGTACTGGTTTAATGGGGCAATGTGACATGTCAGTCTGTCAGAACAACATCTGGACTCGAGTTAAGAACACGATACAAGATTTAGCTCACTGACCTACATGAAGTCCCATTAAAAGTCCTTGAGGTTCTTCAGTGGTGTGGAGACGTGTCTATTCAGTGTAGCAGACATCTTCAGGACCATCATAGGTGTCTTCTTGGTGACATCCTTTCCCTGGATAGCCTCTGTTCCCCTCTCTGGGTAGATACCTATGAAGGGCCTGAAGTCAGAGTAGTCTATGATCAGAGACTGAATGAAAAACTATAACATTTTCTAAAAGAGTTAGTAGTTTTCCTATAAAACTTCAAGTATCAGCAACAATATTACGTTTATGTACATTTCCAAAGTCTATGAACAATGATCTCATATATTAAACAATGAAAATAAGATGCTTACCAGGCAGTATCAGGCAGGGGTTTGCACAAGGAATGAGGGTTGACTAAATATCATCTGTGGAGGTGCACACAAGGTGAAAAAAACAATAATCAATCATCAGAAACACTGAGTGAGAATAAGTATGCTCAGTTAATCTACTCTGAATAATATGACATTCAATAAATATAACACATGGCAAGAAAGATAATATAACTTACATGTGAAGAAGGAGCAGCTCTGAAGTGTGCCACGCAGCTAAAAAATGAGAAGGCCATGTCTGTATCTCCACTAGTAGAGAGCACATCCTGAGCATCCTACTGTGTTATGGCTCTCCCACATTTCTCCATCCTGAGAAGATACAAAGCACATTTCGGTCAGTAACTCAAAATGAACATATGCACGTAGTACAGCAACCTATGGGCTACCGGTACTGTTACCAATTTATTCCTGTGGCGCTAAGGGAAGTAACTAACATTACGTTACGTGACATTTACTAAAGATTAACGTCAGCTTAATTGTCTCGACTTGTCATTATCAATTTTCATTCAGACTCAGAAAAGTAGAAATAAAACTCACCACAACCATCTCAGAACCTCTGGATGCAGGCTAAATAAACATTCTGGCTCAACAATATGCTCATTCGCGTTGCTGGTCTCGTCTAGTTGTGCTGTCATTGCTGTTAAAGGCTAGGTAGGCAGCTTTTTTTTGACAGTATTAGGCAAAAACTTACACAATAACCTTGAGGATAATGTAAATGAAGTGATGTGAAAAAAGATCAGACGTCTGCGTCTCCCCTAGGCTCTGTTTTCAGCCTGCAAAGAAATCTACCCGTGACGGTAGATTTTGACCAATCACAGAGCAGCAGCTCTTATTCGTATTATTTTACACGAAATATAAATACTATGTTATCGTTCATGTGTTCAAAAAGGTTTTTCTTACCCGTGACTCGGACATTATGGAGGATAACATTGAAAAAAGGAAAAGAAAGAAGCTTCGGCAAGTTGGTTGGTTAGGGAGGAGGACAGAGAAGCTGCCCGGCCGATGAGCTCAGCTCCCCGGCTGCAGCCTCTGTGACGAGCCGCTGCTGCCGCTCGTGTGTGGCTCTGCACTCCTCCGACAAAAGTCGGAACAATACTTACAGACATTATTAGGAAAAACTGACCACAGATTGGGAATCTAAACCGTCACTTTCTCGCATGAAAAAATATTAAAACGAAAGAAAGTGACGGACTGGCGGAGGGGATGAGAACCGTGTGGACTCAACTCAAGGCTTTTTTCTAGATTTCTGCCTACCGAGCCTTTAACAAAATAAAACATTTTTAAAAAAAAGTTTAGCTTAAGTTATTCAAATCTTTATTAGCCTCACTGTTCAGTGGCATTGAAAATCACACACTCACACACACTAGCTGCACGACTTGCGGAGCAACAGTTGGATTTCACACACTTACCACGTTTACATGAGAGCTTTAATTCGGAATTAAAACAATTTAATTCGGAATTAAAGTTAATTCCGAATTAAAAAGATCATGTAAACACTTAATTCCTAGTGAAAAATTAATTCGGAATTAACTTTAATTCCGAATTAAGCGGGTGGTTTATTCCTGTTTTAAAGCGGAATTAATTAATTCCTCTATCATGTAAACGTTTATTCTTTTTAAAAACTTAATTCTGGTCGTTCTACGCGTGCATTCAGTAGGCTACTGACTCGCCGCTCTGTGTGTGTGTGTCGCGGTGATTTAACCATGAAAAAGGGGCTACAACATCACAACGTTACAGCCGCGGTGTTGTGAATAGTCATGTCGGGACGACCAGGCTTCATGAACCCGCTCCACAGACCCAGGAGCCCGGCCGACGCTGCCGCTGCCGCTGCTCTAGTAGCGGCCGGGCATCGGGGTCTGTGCAGCGGGTTCATGAAGCCTGGTGGTCCCGACATGACTATTCACAACACCGCGGCTGTAACATGTTGTAGCTGAAAAGTAAGCAGCCTACAACACACACAACATAACGTTACAGCCGTGGTGTTGTGAGTGAGTCATGTCGGGACCACCAGGCTTCATGAAACCGCTTCATACTCCGGTGCATGGCCACCGCAAGCACCGGGGTCTGTGCAGCAGGTTAATGAAGCAACACACACAACATAGCGTTACAGCTGCAGTGTTGTGAGTGAGCCATGTCGGGGCCAGAGCTGCTCCGGCGGGGAAGGCGAGCTCACTGCCAGGATCCCCACCGGAGCAGCGGCAGCGGCCAGGCTCACACACACCCGGGGAAGGCTATCCTGGCAGCTAAGAGGAGAAATAAGTTTAGCAGCGGCTGCAGCTCTGTTCACTTCACACTTCTTCACACTACTGAGAATGGAGTTTGTTTTCTTCCGGTAGACGTACTGCCCCTGTCCAATCAGAACGCTTCCCGACCCCCAGACGTTGAGCGGAATTAAATAAAGGCGATTTAACGTGTTTTCCATGTAAACCTTGATTCGGAATTATTATTTCCATGTAAACTCGAAGGACAATATTTTAATTCCGAACTATTTAATTCCAAATAATTAATTCCGAATTAAAAAACATCATGTAAACGTGGTAACTGACACGTCTTATCACTCACCACTGTATCCTAGCAACAGCCACTGCTGTCACGTCGTTAGCATAAAATGCTAATATCAGAAAAAACGTTAAGACTTTGCAATTAATAAAATGGCTGTAAATTGATCCTATTGCTTTGATCGGGATTTTATGCATCCTCGATTGCTTATCATAGCTGACATTGTCCTCTTATCTACAGTTAACAACGGCTATCTCACAGAGCGATAACGCTAACGCTAATGCTAACGCTAAAGCTAAAGTTATGTATCGATCTTTTCACATCTTATCTTTGAAACAAAAGTACTGGTAGAGCTAACATTCCCACGAAATAAACTGGTAAAAGCTTGTTTAATAACCTCGGAGTGAACATCAATTGGGTACAAAGATTAGATAAATGCTTACCTGATATTAAAGCAGAAGTAAGTGATATATTTGTGTTAATATAAGTCTTAAATAGTTATATCTTCCGACAGCAATCACTTACATAGAGTGTTTGGACCAAAACACGGGTCTGTCAGTCACTCTGCTCTGCTCTGAGCCGAGGAGAAAACATTTATCGTATCCTACAGTTTTTATCCAATGAGGAGAGAGAACGGCATGCAGGGCTGTGTGTGCAGCCAAGGAACGCCGTGAATGTGGCGACGTAGGGACGAGGACTGTTATGGTGCGTTCAAGGAAACTCGTATTTTTCCGACCGTGAAGTGGTACCAGTTCGATCTGGTACGAGTTCACCGGTCGGAAGTTACGAGTGGCTGTTATAGTGACTTTCACCGGTAAAACAGGTCGGAGAAACACGAGTGGGTTGCCTGGAACGCTACAAAGTCGTAAGTTGTGACTTGAAGCTGTAATTTACGATTTCAAAAGCCTGCCTGGAACGCAGCATTAGCGAAAACGACCGGACCACTTACTTCTGCTTTAAGAAATGCTGTGCCAGGTGCAGGTGCAGAGGTCCAACTGCCACTCAGTGGTCTCCGAGGAACAATCTCGATGACATTTCAATCATCTTTCCCGGTCAACTACGATTCAATGATTTTTCAATCATCTTTCCCGGTCAACTATAAATCAATGCTTCTTCAACAACATGTAGTTTCCCGGTCAACTCTATATCAATGACTTTTCAACATACAGTTATCATCACCCGGTCAACCATGAATCGATGCTCAATCAATCATAAGCACAACTATAAATCAATGTTGTTTCAATGTAACTGTTATCAACATAAACTTTTGTCGGTTTTCATCGCTATTTTAATGTTGATTCAACATTGAATTGGTTGACATTGAAATATCAATGCAAAATCAATGTTGTTTCAATGTAACTGTTATCAACATAAACTTTTGTCGGTTTTCATCGCTATTTTAATGTTGATTCAACATTGAATTGGTTGACATTGAAATATCAATGCAAAATCAATGTTGTTTCAATGTAACTGTTATCAACATAAACTTTTGTCGGTTTTCATCGCTATTTTAATGTTGATTCAACATTGATTTTGCATTGATATTTCAATGTCAACCATTCTGATGTTTTAGATGGAAAATCAACATTGTTTCAATGCAGGCTTGCTATCTGGGTGTTGTATGTTGGCCTGTGTGTGCAAGTTCACGGGAGTCACACAGCTTGAGGGAAGAAGTAGTTGCAGTCTTGTGGAAAAGGCCCTGAGGCTGCAGCTACCTGTATTTCTATGAGTGAGGTTCTTAGTCATTGTATAATCATTTGAACTTTATTTGAACTTTCTTCTTCTTTTTGCCTCATTTATGCCACAGGTCATATAGGCTACACAAAATGAAGACGAGAGACAGATGAGGAAAATCTTAATTGAACCAATGATTTTATAATCACATGGTCAATGCCTAACATCTCCCTACCCTACACGTCAGGCTGCATTTGATGTATTCATACTGTAAATCTACAATTTTTTAAAATCATGTAGCCTAAGGTTTGAACATTTAGCTGAGTATGAAGCCTCAGATGTGACTGTTAAAGAAGCGTGATGTAAGCCACCCTGCTGTTGGAAGGGTCTCTACATTGAGGAGGATCATTTTTCATTGAGGCATCTCCGCATTCCTCAGCATTATGCGTTAAATGACTCTACTTAATAGGTGTTCTCTGAGAAGCAACCTGCAGCTCTCTGAAATTTCAACAGTGAAAATCTCCAACACATATTTGACAGTTTATGATAAAAGAACTCGGCTTCTTTTCAAGAGAAAACCTTTTGCACTCCATCTCCCACGTTTCCAAGTTAATGACAGTGACATGCTACTCCACGCGCTTGGCAGGCTGTTACCCACCCATCTTCTGTGAAGCGCGTAACCTCATTAGTTAGTGGACTATGTGCAAGGTGTACAGAGGCTGTATGCTTTGTAATGAGTAGAGATGAGTAACGCTACTCAGTTTAATTTATATGACAGGTAAGGGAAAGGCTTCTACTTCAAGGAATTTCCTGTCAAAGATAACACAATAAAGTCATAGCCAAGTCTACGTCTCCTTGCTTCTACTTAAAAATCTCATTGCATATTTTCTCAAAATGAAGGTGTCCATATTCATTCATTGTGCTACAGCCCCCGTATCTCATTACACCTGGGCTCCTGGAAGTTGTCAGAGAAATCGCCTGAAAAATCATGTACTTCCTACAGTAATATCTCCTATAGCACCAAAATAAATGCAGGGATTCAACAGAAAGAAGTTAAGAATTTATTCTGAGAACAACAAGATGAAGACAATCATACTTTATTTTAACAGAAGTAAAACCAGTAGACAGTGAAAACCAGGGAACACAAATTGAGAGTGAAACTTCTCTCGACCTTGCACTGAGATCAGCAGCTTTAGGTTTATGTTTTTTTTTCTAGTTGTTGTTGTTTTTACGTGTTGTTGAGCATCTATTATCCAGATCAATAAAGAGCACTGACTGTCAGAATCATACCTCTCACTGCAGTACAGAGCATTTTCACCTGTGGCCTCTCATCGATGGGAGAGCGCCTTTCCTTTCGCCCTCGTCTTTAACATTTTGACTCTTCCGCGCAGTTTAAACACAGGTATAAACACGCCCGGAAACAACATATTAAAGAAAGATAGTGAAAGGTGACAAAGCTTCGACAGAAAAATAACATTATGTCACAACTCAGCTCTGCAAACGGTGACAAACGATGAAAGAGGAAGAAAGATGAAGAGAAATCAAAGCAGGTACCAAATGAAATACAAGTAGCCTCTAAATCCATAATGTTCATTCAGCCTCAACAACCAATGTCATTTAAAGTGCTTCAGATTAGAATTTTAAAATTAATTTTTATTTGCATAAAATGTTACTAAAATATAGTGTAGCATTCCCTCATCTGTTTGCTTTAAACAATATTGCACAGTTATTCTGGAGACAGTGCTAAACTGAGAGCAGCTGATACTGGAGATTGCTGTACTGTACAGTATGTAGTGAGAAATGCAGTGACCTTGCATATTATGTGAAGAAAATATGAACAGCTACACGACGGTATGTGCTTTATCTGCTAACACTCGAAACCTTCAGGTGGAAATTCAGCTATGATGAAAATGATAACTGTGTCACTTGGGTGGTGGATCAATGGACTACGCTGCTGCTGCTTTGGACAAGACACAAACCAAACCACAGGTCAAATGTAGTACTATAACAGTAGAGTTACTCCAAAAATAAATAATGTTTCAAGCTAGGGATTTCATTTTTGCTTGAACCATCATTAAGAAGAAGTTAGAGGAGGCAGTTTTCTCCTAATGATGGTGTTAAAGATGCATTAGCATTTTTTTTTAATGGCCACAAGCTGTAAATAAAAACATGATCACCTTGTGGAGTTGAAAACAGCATCTTACAGTTATGTAGCAGAATTAGCATTCAGCCCTGTTTGTGTCCACCTGACAAATGCACATCCAATATTTGTTTCTCTGTTCGGCTCTCCTCCTCCTCCTGAGGGAAATTTGTGACTCTTTTTAGCTGCTAAATGCTCCATTGTGTTCACCACTAGCCACCGACTTCATTTCTCTCTCTGCAGTTTGATGCCGTGCAGGTAGCGCTCAGTGGGTTTACTAGATCTTAAACGCTCCACAGAGCCGGGGCTAACTGTGAAGATAGGTGATTATAATCACCTATGATAATAATTAGAAACTCATTTTACACAAGCATAATCATTTGATTCGTTGTTAGTACAAAAAAAATGTAACATGTGGCAGCTTAAAGTGAAAACAAGAGCTTGAAACTGAAAATATACCTCCATCTTTTTCTTCTATTTGCAGTAACTCTTCTAAATATTAGTGAATTTGTGGTTGCAGAAGTCAGGTAACACGTCTTAGTTGATGTGCATTGTCACTGTATTGCAAGAAAAAAAAACATCTTAATAGATAGATAGGTAATGTGCAGAAATGCAGTTCTGTGTCATTCAGAGAGGTACAATAGAACATCACAGCCCCTTTGGTAACACTAATAATAGTTAGGAAGACTTCTCTCAAAACAAAGTGAAACAAGAGCCTGTTGTAGAATTGATCCAAGTTGGTTGGAGTTTTCAGACCAGTTTTGATTTTGATAAAGCACAGCTAGCGCGACTGATTGGATTGACTGCTAAACTGAGCAGGGACATTGATTTGGAGATAGGGTGACACTGCCCTGCTTTCCCTGGCATGGGTTTGCCTTTGGCCTGTGAGCAGACACATCTCTCTCTCTCTCCTACACACACACACACACTCTTCCAAGAATGAACCCTGGCAGCCAGAGGTGGCTAGAGACACTCTCTCACCCCCTTACCCTCTCTCGCCTTCACACAGACACACAAACACACAGCAGGCAACATTGATTTCCTGTTTGGCATTGCTAAGCAGTGAGTGACACAGCTGTGGGGACCGGGCTATTCTCTGGACACAAGAGTGCACACAAACACACCACCACCACCGCTATGGCTTTTTTGTCTCCCTCTCTTATTCACACCTTCGCAACATTTTACAGGCAAACATTCAGCTTATCTTGACGATAGCTCCTTCAGTAGTTCATCGTTACATCTCTTAATCTTATCTCTTTCCTGCTGCTTCATCTTATTGTCTCTGGCTGAGCATCTTCCCCCCGTCCTCTGTATGTATCTCTCTGTCTCCGTTTCCGTTTTCATTAAAAGAAATGAGTTTTTCTTGGCTTCACAGAGCACCATTAACTGCTTGGATGCTTCAGCACAATGTTGATCCAACCAACAGGTAAACATGTTTTATCAGCCACATGGATCCACAGGCAGAAACACGCGCACACGCACACACAAGACTCTACCTATTTCTGGGATAATCTAGCGAGTCGCGACAGCCATTTTTATTTAGCTACCGCAGACAGATGGATCAGTGTGTACTTTGTGCTCATTTTGTCCAAAACCACCAAAAACAACACTAACAGACTTTTATGCACTTTGGAATAAAAATCCAAAAAGCGTGCGTGCGTGTTGCAGCACTCGTGCGGCTGCTGAGAAGCGTGATGTGATGTATGCGCCCCTTCTGAGTTTGTGTCTCTTTGAGTTTTGTCAGAGTTCCTGTACATGTGCGTTTATGTGTATGCATGTGGCGTGCGTGCGCGTGTATGTGTGTCTGTCTCACTCTGTCTATATAGGGTCCGTTATTGGACGCAGTAGACCGGACAGTGCCAGAGGCGTACACCAAGTGGTCACGCGGCGTGACAGAGAAGAGAGCAAAGTTGCTGTCAGAAGGCCTTTTTAACACACTGCTGCTCTCCGTTAGGGGACATTTCGGGAGCGTTTGACTGCGAAATGGTTCCGCAAAAGGAGAGATAAACACAATTCTCAAAAACTCCCAGAGAAACACCTCTAAAGCCCCGAAGGCTCCCTACCTGAAAATACCACGCTAATACCTTTGATGTTCCCGGGGAGATGTGCAAGAGAGCGAGAGTAGGGAGGAGGACAGGGAGGGGGGAAAAACCGCAACAGCTCAACACACATACACATACACACACAGCGGGCAGCAGCTTCCCACGTCTAATGAATCCCTGTTAGCTGATATTTCCATGTGTGGGTTATTGAGGGAGATATAGTTCAAGGAGGTCAGCGTGCATTGCAAAATCATCCCTCTTAACAAGTTATTTCATTCGATCCAAAATTCTCTTTTTCCAATTTAAGTGTTTCGTTTCCCTCCTGAATTTGACTCGTTAAATATTCCTGCATCGAATCATGATGTCTTAAAATGAGCCAGCTAATGAAACCAACATGAAAAGTTGTCTGAACTTCTAAAACTCATTTATTTGCACTGGAAACAAGTGATGTTTTTATTTTTTGCAAGGAGTTGTGATTGACTTTTAAGGGACAATAATATCCAGTAAGGTTTTAAATTAGCTTTGTTGCATGCCGTCGGCTCTCGGCAGACTTCCTGTTACTCTTCCACTATTTTCCCTCTAACAAATGCACGGTAACTTTGAAATAACAGACACTTCAGAGTGTTGAAGTACTTTTGTGTGTGTTTGGGCATGGCTATGAGCGAGCCCACATCGTACCTGAGCTCACTTAAGTGTGTGAGTGCTTTATTACACTGCTCTTTTCCACATTATGAGAGCGAGTTCCTCACTTGCATACTGTTCTCCAAATCATATCTGCACCGCCAGCGTGATATTTCCATCTGAGCTGCATTTCCACAGAAGATCTCTGCGGCCCCTCTGGCTAACATGTACAGGGTTCAAAGTTTGATGCAGGATTAAAGCCTGGCGAGCTGACCTAGAAACACAAACATACAGTATGGAGGCTGGCGTTCTCTTTGTCCCTCACCTCTCTCTCGCACACACACACATTTATACAAACACATATTTTCATTATGGAGGCGACAGCTCCAGAGAGCTTTGACGAATTTGCTTTTCAGACTCTTGACCCTATTTCAATTCTGTTATTTTATTCTTTTTTTTCTTCTTTATTTCTCACTTTGTTTTTGCCTCTCTCCTCCCCCGGGCTTTCTATTACACAGCAAAGGTCACGTTTATGTCACCTCAGTGTTTAAAACCAAACGCACCTGTGTGTCAGGAGGGCACAGATGTGTAAGGACAAGTGAACTTGATTTTATGATGTGGTAATAGCCAGCAGGTATTGCAAAACAAAACAATAGGCTTGACTTCTCTGAATAGAAATACTTCTTTTTTTTTGTGCATCGGCAGCATTCACGAGCATGTGCAAAGCTAGTAAACTGGACATTATTTTTTCTCTCTGTGGATTGCTGTGAAGCCAAGATCTTGCTACATATTATTTTCCAATTTGTCAGTCAGGCAGTTAGAAAACAACGCTGTACAGCAGTTACCGCACCAATGTCACTGATACAGGCAGTCCCTGAATTGTCAATGTGGGTTAACGTACTTGTGTTCTTTTGATACACAAAAGAAAAAACAGTCACACTTTACTATGGCGTGGGAGTGGGGGTTAATATCAATGTCCGAGTGATTCCAGTTTTAGGTGCTGATGAGCGGATTTAAGCTCCTCAGGGAATCTTTGGCTTGGGGAGACATGATCGACTCAAAGGGATCAGGGTCTTGGCTGACCCGGGGTCTTTGAGCGTCCCACGGTCAGGCTCCACTGGGCTGGACATGGAGAACTGTGGATCCCTGCAAGGGTCCGATGCTGTGCTAGGCTGAAGCAGTGAAGTGCGACGTAGACTTGGAGCCTTCACCTGGGGTCCAGAGTTAAAGCAGGGAAGGCCTCTAGACGGAGGGGGCAGCTGCTTGGTCCAGTTGGTCAGAGGCCTCAAGGAGGACCCCGGCTTCAGGGGGGCAAAGCCCTGGACGCCGCCCGGCCTGAGCGCAGGGAGAGACACGCGCTTCTGAAGGCGAGGAGGCTGCAGCATGCGCGGGCAAGACGAAGCAGCAGATCTAGGGGTGAGAGAGTTCTGCAGCATCACAGCAGGGGCTCCCCACTCGTGCTGCGCCGCAGACTGAGCTGCTGACGTCGGGATGTCTCTAGCATTTGCCCCCTGTGGGGCAGCAGAGCCCAGGCAGTGCAGGTGGGTGCTGAGGAGATGACTCAGCTTGTCGGGGTCTGCTGGGCTGGAAACATCTGCCATAAGGCCTTCAAGAGGACGGTCGGCTTCTCGATGGGTTTCTCCGTCTGATCTGCTCCTCGTAAGGTCACTGCGGCCCTCGGTGGGGGGAGTTTTTACTATTCTTCCCTGGCGGAGGTGCTCGTTGAGGCAGAGGTTGAAAGGCTGTAGTATTTGAGGCTGCAGGGGAGAAAAGAGAGATTTTTCAATATACAAAAACAGGTATGAGAAAGACAGAGCACTCTTTTGTCTTATCATGTCCCAGAAATGGCTGTTTTAAAAAAAAGTCCCCTTTATTTGATACCTTTGATCCCTGTGGAATCCAGGCTTTTGAATATTTCTGAAAACTGCAAAAGGAAATTATGAGTCTAAAAGCTCACAGAAGATTTTGACTTTCTCTGAGTTGTTTACTCTTGAATATCAACGACCTGTTTCCACTGCCAGTCTCTGAACTATTTCTGGAATGGGAGAGGAAAAGTCACAGAGGAAGCCCTGATTCAGCACTTAAAAACAAGCAGAGGAGAATAACCTTGCCATGCGAGCGCCTGAAATCCACTGAAGTCTTTGAATCAAAACATTCACACTGAGATAGATGCCTGCTGCCTGCTTGAGAACGTGCTGAGCCGTTAACCACGTGAAATTCAGACCGACCACGGCGTTGTCCTACACTAGGGGACATTCACGGTACTCTAAGCACATAAACTTATTAGCACGTTTTCAATCTAATACAGTTCTTTAACAGCCCCTGTAACAATTACTGTCTCAGCAAGGCTTATTAAATTCTGTATTTGTTGTGAGAATTGAGAACCACCTTTGTGCCACAGACTCAACAAAAGCTCATTAGAGTTTGCACTTGTTTTAACATGCCTGTACAGTAATAGTAGGCTGTTCACACAATATCTTCACAGCTTCACTTCAAAGACGGGGGATTGCACCTGTTTCATTTTGCACAAGGAATCAGTACATTGCCAAGGGACATAATGTATAGTAGAGCTTTAAAGTTCTCAACAACAATTCTCAGCCAAATTTCCTGATAAGCGGCCACAAGCACTTATTAATGCAGACAACCACCCAGTAAGAACAGAGTTGCTCAGATCAGGAGAAAAAGTACTATTGAACTTTATATGAATATCTTATCCAGTATATGAGTCAATCTTTTTTAAATAGCTTATGACCTCAGCATCTATAAAAAAAATACTTTGGTATATCTTATGTAAGTCTTCATAGTTTGAAACTAATTCAAAGGCAAACTGATGGTAACACTGTCAGATTTACCATCATAAATCCAAGGACTGGCCTTTCTCTGCCCGTGTCCTTTGATCAGAACCTAAAGAATCTAAATCCATCGAGGATCATCTAAAGCTGCTAAAAGCATGACCTTAGTTTCATCAGAAGCATACCCACTGTGAAAGCGAAAGGCTCGCAGAGGATGTGAATACACTGTGTAGCTGTGCAGGTCAGGCAGCTCAGACTGTGTCTACCATTGGTCACTTATATTTTGAGTGGGAGTAGATGTCCAGGGCCACAGCTCCATCTCCTGGTCCCCTACCACAATGCGTCCACTCACTACCCTGTTATAAAACTCTGGTCTCAGTTTTTTTCAAGCTAGTAAATAATGATTTTAGATTTCAAAGTTTACAATTTGAAAACTAATTTGAAAACTCCTAAATAAAGAATGTTTTTGTTGCCTCTTACAATAGCTCTGATTAGTCTGCCACTCCAGGCATGAGCATGTTATTAAGTCTTTTATTTAGCTTTGTCGTATCTCTCATTCCTATCATGATTCTGTCTGAGAGAGAGCACTCCCCTCTGACTCCCACTGCATGAAGCAAAATACAAAAATTACAGTTTATGTCCCCCAAGTAAATCATCAAAATGAATGATCAAAAAGTTGAGTGACATCATTAATATGATCTTATTTCCTGTTTTGTTCAAGACAACACATTGAAGCCTTGTAGCATTTTTCAATTAGGACAGTGTGGTTCATGCACAGCAAAAATAAAAAATAAAAAAAGAAGAAATTGAGTGGAACATCCATTGTGAAAAGAAAACGACGCTGCGTGACACTAATTGCGAGGTTTGCAATCAGTGCATAAATGTATAGTATCTGGCGCAGATGAAGAAGCCAGTGACAGCAGCATGTAGTATACACATGCATGTAGGCTCTCAATAATGATTTGCATCTAGAGCTGTCTGCTACAGACACTAATAATTGGCTGCAATCATTTTGAGCTCTTCACAACACTGCCAAGACGTAAACATCTCAGCTCTCTAATGACAGCTATCGCTTTAACAGAAAATCAGCCAAGAAAGGTGCCAATTCTAGGCACATTGGAGATGTCAGGGCCGACCAGAACCGGCCTCAGCTGCAGCCTGAATCACCATGAAAAATGGTATGTGATTAGAAAGGCAACATGCAAGAATATGAATAAGATGCTAATAAGATGTAAATAACCCCCTTTTTGGGTGATGGAAGACAATGGGGCTTCAGCAGCAGATGAGAGCGACAATGGTGGCATTCCATTTAAAAGCCATATTAGATTTCATACTTTCATTTAATGTAGGTGGTTGTGCGAATGGCAGTTCGGATTGTGTTTGAAATCAAGCAGAGGGAAGAGTGTGACAGCCGTGGATGTGAGATTACTTGTCTCTGCTTGCTGCGCTCGACAGCCTTTGATATTGAAGTTAGAATGAAGGCGATCACTCAGGACAGTAATAATAAGCATTCATATTCAATATCACAAGGTTACTCTTAAACGTTACTCCTTTCAACACAATTTATTCAAGTCTTTCAAGGTTGAAACCTTTGAATAACTACACATTTATTCAAGGATTAAATATAGTAGAACAAACCCACACGGAGAGATTTCCCAATGCATGCGTAACAGTTCCTATATAGATCTAATGTGGTTGGATGGGAGTAATAAAAAAGACAGGAAATAACAAGAGCATCACAGCAACGCTAAACCATTTTAAAAAAAAACAACCCAACAAAGAAATTAAACATGAAAAATAAAGATCACAACTCAAACAGTGTCTTTGTGACTCAACACTCATTCATTCAGGTGTCAAATTAAAAAACTGCAAACCCAACACAGAGCATGCACGCGCAGATGTAGAGGAGCATGCTTCTGCTCCACGTGACACCAGACCGCAGCTCAGCGTGCGGGAGCTGGGGGTCAGCGGGAGCAGCATGTTGACTTCATGTTAAAGAAAGGATTACTGTACCACGCTGTGTCAGTGAAGTAGTGCACTAGATGCTCCACTCCTTGCCATAGGCATTATGTGTGGGGAGGCAAAGGTAGAAGAAGAACATGGGAGATCCATTGTCAGATATTTTTGAGCAAAGAAGAAGAGAGAAGGATTAAAAGACAGGGATGGAGGGTAGAGTGGGATTTAGAGAGGGAGGGGAGGGCACAGATATGTAAGACCGACATTTGTTGGAGTTGAGAAATGTTATACCCATTGACACGCAGCGCATGCTCGCAAGAAAAGGTCACACATTAGTTCAACAAACAAACCAATTTAATGCAAAATATAATTATCGTTGCCTCATGCAGTTCATTGAGATGTGTGTTAAGAGCCCAATTTTCTTTTTTCCAGGCCTGGCAATTTCTATTTTTGAAGACCTTCATTGCTGGCAAGAACTCTTTTTGCTGGTTTGTTTACAGCCAGATCTCCCTCCGGGGGGTCAGACCATTAGTGGTTTATCCAGAGAAACAGAACTACACTTGTTTTCCTCCCGTCCGTTGTTTCTCATCTTATATCGAAGTATGACTTCATAGCAACTATATTCTAGCATGTAACAGTGTCATTACCTCTTTCCTCCTACTCTTTTCCTCCCACTGTGCAGATCCTCTTTTGATACTCTGTGCTGCTTAATTAAACCACGCTATCTACTGGTAGGAAGGAAATGCATGTTGACTAAATGCTACGTTGTACTTACATACAGTATCTGTCAAAACAGTCTAAAAACATAAGTATACTTGATATTGAAATAAGCTGAGATTCTAATAAAAACACCTTTTTCCCACCTTTCCTCTTGATACAAAGCAGATCCCCACTGGGATAGCTCAGGAGAGCACAGCGTGGGCTTCCTTCTTTATTTTTCATTTTCACTCTCTCACATATGTGCATTTTTCTCAAGTCTGTTCACTGCAAGTCACTCTCTTTACCTGGCTCCCCTACTTGCCACCTCATCAGCGCTGAATAATACAAAAGCTTTGTTGAGGGATGGATGAGAGTGTTGTGACTGAACTGTCTCTGCAGTCCCATCTTTCTCAATGAAGTCAAACTCGTTCTGAGGAAGATTGCGAAATGAATTCTTTCAACCCAAAGGCAAAGATTGTGTTATGGTGACGTTGGTTATTTGTATTGTATTATTTGTTTCCACCTTTACCACTGCAAAATTATAGGGAATGTATGATTTTTGAATAGATATCTACAAACTGTGGAGAGAGAGAAATTGAGGCTTCGAAATACGGACGTCTGCAGGTCGGAGAAACTCGACAAACTTAGTTGTTTCTCTCTGAACACAGTTAATAAAGAGGAACTGAAATTTTTATGGACAGCACAGGAAATAAACACCAGAAAATTAATTGTTAATGGACAAGAAGTCAGACTGTTTTTAGTAAAGCAAACGAGAAAAACTATTTTGCATCTGATTAATCTTGTTCCAAATTAACCTAAAGTAAACACGCAGCGCAAATGGCCCTGTAATTGCATAGTGAAAAAAACAAAAAAACACCGCTACTAACAGGAACAAAGATGTCTCTGTAGTTTACAGGAGTTTAATTGGAGACACAGCCAAACTTTGTCTTTTTTAGGCTATTTACAGACCCCTGGATATGTTGTGTTACGAAAAGATGGGGAAGAGGCAGCAAAGGATGTTAGTGACTCACTCTGTCTGCGTTGGGGCATGCTGGTACGGGTCACGCCCTGGTGCTGTGCCTGCCACGGGGACAGCAGCGGGGTGGGCAGCACACCCTATGCAGAGAAAAACACAAAGGACAAAAGGCATGACGTACTAGAACACACACACACACACACCCACACGCATGAGCTCACATGGTAAAAACGCACTCACAAGCATGAATGCAGTGTTAAAGAGTATGGATAGGACGATTAACAGGGACATGCACACACGCACACTGATGCACAGAAATGATAAACGCTATGTTACACTGTTAGATGGGTCATTTCTTAAGGTTTGTTAAAAAGTTATGAGCACTGACTTTTAACTGCAAATGTAACTGCAGAGGTTAAATAGCACGGCACCGTTCGAAACAAACATCCACCCACCCACATCTACAGTCTGATTACTGTATGAACACACGGTATAAGTTCTCCAGCAACAATTACATAAGGCTCTTGTTAACAGGAAGTTGTTCAGTGTGAACATCAAGCTGAATATTGCTCTCTACATCTTCAGCTATAGTATAGTATCTCACTTCGTCTGACACAGTATTGAAGTTTACTCATTATCCTATAAGCCATCTGCTACCTGGAGACTTCCAGTCATCTTCATGTTGTTTGCCTCTTACGCTATAATTGTTAAACTTTTTTTTTATACGAATCAAATCCATTACCACGCTCCCTAGTGGTTGACCTAAGATCCGCTGAAGAGCACTCCATCAGAGGCATGATGGCACAAAAACAAAGTGATACTAGAAAGTTAAATAGCTTTTGTGGACCAAATCAAAAGCGCTGCCATTCAACTTTTCCATCCATAACTGTGAAGGCCGACAGTTGTGTGTGTGAGATGCGGGGACACCAATTAAAGATAAAGTCACTTCCTTATGCAGTGACATCATAACTGGTTGGGAATTTGATGTAATACATCTGTTGAATGAGTTGTATATACACAACTGCCAACAAAATTGGAATAAAATATTTTTTGTATATCTTCTCATGAAATGATAATGTGTTGTCCTTGATAGATAAGGTGCATATCTTCTCAAAACTTATAACACAACCACTATTTTCCAAAAATTCACAAACTTGCAACAATGCATTTCCCTGAGATCTTGGGTTACACAGTAAGATAAGATTATAACTCTGTGATAACATAACGTAATAATTAATTACAGAAAGACAGAAAGTGTCAAGTCGATGTTTATATCCATTTTGCAGAGTAAAAACAGCATTTGTGCATCTGTGATTCTGCAGACAAACGTGTTCCTGAAAGAATACAAGCCCTTTGCCTATTCCAACACCTAAGCAATTCAAAGATCCCTGGCTCCTGACTGAGAGAGTCAAAGTGAAGGAGCATCAAGGCCACGGAGCGAAGCAGACAGACTGAAACCTTATAAAGTGCTATTCCTTTCCCTCAGATGTGGTGAGGACCGCCTCTCAATTCAACACTAATGGAGAAAAGAGAGGCACCAAATCTGTCAGAGGGAAGAAGCAGCAGCAGCAGCAGCAGAGATAAAAGTCGAAAGGGGGAAGGTAGCAACTTCCCAGCCGGCCCAGCCCAGGCTGTTTCAGAGGCCTCCTAGTGCGACTGCTTGAGGAAAGAAGAGGAATAAGTTCCACTGATCTGCTCTCGTCCATGTCCTCCCTTGAACACCAACAACTGTTACAGCAGGAGGTCTCGGTAGAAACCTCCTGTTGAGGCTTCATTTGCAGCGAGGAAAACCTTCGGCGATGAGAACAAGTGGGTATGTTGGAGGGCTCTTGAATTATCTGACAGTGTCTGGCAGCTTTATTAGACCTCCGCAGCAGCTGCTCAGCCTGTCAACTTTTTACGGTTCTTTCACCGCTGTAAAGGCTCCCCAATGAAAGGCCAACAGAGCTTCACAAGGGCAGGGAGACAGAAATTGGGGAAATATAAAAGTTTTCTTTTTTCATATTCCATCAATTTCATCAAACCTCTTTTATTCCTTCTTCAAAAGCACAGGGACCTTGGGTTTAATACCTGGTAGCCGACTTGCTTCCTGCTCGGCTCTCTCAACAAATTAAACCGTATACGAGTTCTGTTCACTCACAGCTCTGATTGGCCTGTACAATGGTGACAGCTTCATCTCTGATAGATTTTCACAAGCTTCATTTTTTTCTATTTATTTGTGAAAGAGCACAAAATTTCAAGATTTTATCAGTGTAAATGAAGTTTTTTCAAGATGAAAAGGTGCTTGTGACAATAGTTTACGTTTATAATGAAAGAGCAGCGAGTCATAGTTGCACTGCACGTATTTGTGCCTCCCTCTGTAAACCTGGTTAACTGTAAGAGGCATAATCCAGAGGTCAGGTGAGGCAAAGGAGCTTGGGGGAAAAAGGGAAGAAGCAATAAAACAACAGAACAATAATTTCATCAGTGCAAAGTCCTGCAAGTAAATTGTGTGAAACTTGGCAGAGGTAGCAGAGCAGAAGTTGATCTTACAACCTTTTCATCAAAAGACAACAGTATTTAGAAGAAGCCATGATTCTGTGTCCCTGGATCGGCCTCTCTCTACTTGAATCCCCTAATCTGCTGCACGGAGCCTCTCCTGGTTGCCCACAGCTAATACCTCAGGTCTAGCAACAACGTCTTACTTGACTGAGTTTGGCAAATTAAATCCTCACCTGTCCAAGATGACTCAGCTGTGTGAGTGTGTGTTAATGAGTGTGCATTTGTAAGCGGGTGTGCGTATGCGTAGTGTGTGCGTGTGTATTTGCTATGCTGTGCCTGTGAATGTGAGGGGGACGACACGACAGCAGGATGTGGGTGGAGAGGTAATTTCAGGATCTAAAGGGGGGGAACTTGTTTCAACGTCCAGGTTGACACTGATCACTAACCCTGTTCAGTCCTCCTGCCTCTTGCTTCCCTATCCTCCCTCCCTCTCTGTGTGACAGCAAATTGATCTAATTACACATGAAGTAAGAAGGAGAGAGGTAATGTCAGAGAAAGAAAGAAAATACAGGGAAATGCAGACATCGCTGGAAAAAAATAAAAGTTAGAGAGCAGGGGCGATAAAGAGAAATACAGGGATGTGTGAGGAGAAAAGAGGAGACAAAAAGAAGAAGAGGATGTTTAAAAGGCAAAGAGGGAGTGGGTGGGTAGCTGTAATTATCCTCTCTGTCTGCCACTGATGAAACACTGCCTATTGTGTTACCATTGTTTCACTGCTGCTGCTCATCTGCATGTTTGTTTATCTGGGTTATTAACAAGGTCGGCTCCCCGGTCCGCAGTCTGCTGAACTCATTGTTCAGTCACACGGAGTCTGCCCCGCCGCACTCCTCGAATACCAGAAATGCATGTGGCACATCCCACATACACACACATGTACAACCATATGCAGACAATTACGACCTCCCTCTGTCTATCGCACAAATGCATACACAGAACAAAAAAGACACAAGCAGACACACAAGCACAAACACAAGGCTTCATAGTTTTCTCTTGTGCAACATCTGAAATGCCTGAAATAGTATTTGCTCATATTTTATGCTTTGTGAGAGGCAGAGGAGGCACAGAAAAGCATTTCTGCTGCTGTGATTGCTCTGGGGAGCTTTTCAAGAAGATTATTTTGTAACAAGTGACATTTAGGTAGTTTCTGATGTCATACTACGTGTGCGCCTTGCTGCGACAGGTGTGTCCAATATTTGTCTGCAGCCTTGTACATTGAGAGCCATATATATAAACCATATTATGAGATTTGTTTATTTTTGTTTTTTTTGTTTTCCTGAGCGCACTTTCTGGACCCAAAAATGAATTGTAAGCAGATTAAAAAGGGAGACTGTGGAAGTGGGTGTCCAAAGCAGTTGGTTGGGAAACGTTGCCAAGGCTAGGGAGACGAGAACATCCCTGGTCTCCACAAACAGAGAAATTGATTAAAGCAGCTTACAAAGCAAAAGAGAATACATCAGCTACTTGAAGATGCTGCATGAATAATGAGCTATACAGCAGAAAATAATACTTAAATAAACGTATCTGAAGTTAAAAAGCCAAAAACGTATTCTCTTAATCAATTAAAAAGTTTAAACCGCTGATGTATATATTATTAAAACATAGTTTGAGTTGTCGGTGTCGGCGTGGCTCAGCTCTAGGTCGTCCATGACCCAAGCTGTACAACTTAGCCTCTAGGCAACCGATAAGGCAACTTGATATCAGCATTAAAGCTTTAAAAAGATTACAGCGTGTGGCCTTTGACATCAGTATTATTCTTCACTGATTCTTCCAGCTTAGCTTAGCGCTCAAAATACTATCAGAGGCCAAGAGCTACTCCGCCGCTCTGATACAGCAGCACAGAGGAAAACCAACAAAAGAGATCAAAAGGTACGAAAACAAGGAATATGACATCATTTTAATAACTGAATGTGAGTGAGGTGGGGGGTAATATCAGTGTAAGAAATGTCAAGATCAGTCAGAGATACAAACAAAAATAAAGATTATTGTGTGAGAAAATACGACAGGTAGAAGTGACGTATTGTGTGAGGAACAATCAGAACCCAGGCTCGTTGAAGGTGCTAAAACTGTCAGTGACACCAAGATTTGATATCATCTAAAAGCAAGATAGACGGAAAAAGAAATGTCCCTTTCTCTCTGTTATTTGTTTGCTTTGTGCTCTCTTTTCTTGTTATCTTGTCAACAAAACAAAACAAACAAAAAAACACCACACAGCACAAAACTCGCAAGTATCATTTTAGAGGAATCGCGCCGCTGTTTGTCCACACAATGCTGCAAAACCCAGCTGCAGGAAACAGTTAACAATGTTAACCCGCGACAACTGCTGTGCTTTTTTGTCAAGTGCCAGCAAGGCAATATCTGAAATACACAAACATCATTTGTCATTATTCCAGGTCTGGGTAGAATTTATAGTTTAAAATAGGATGAATAAAAGCCGTAAACTATCGGGGTGCCAGCTCCTAAATAATAGCAGTGTCTGTCCTCGATGGAAAGTAGCTAAGCTTTGTCCAAAACGTAATTACAATTGTCTGTAGGTGCCTAACAAAAACTTTGCTCAGGCAGATTGATAAGTCTGTAAGTCTCCGAACAATTGCATTAAGTTGATCACTTGAGTCAGTCAGATGGACTCCGCTGCTGAGGTCTGGCAAAATATTAGAAATAAAAAAACACTCTCACACACACACACAAAAGAAAAAAGAAAAAACAAACCCAGTCTTCCTGTGTTTTGTGTTTTCGTGTGTTTTGATACACTCGATACTCCAGGTCACAGACAGATGTTCCCGACATGGAGATGATTCCCACAGAGAAAAGCGAGCTCTGCTTTGATAGTTGCCATAGCAACTGTTAAACCATATGCTCTTGTGTTAAGCAGGGACCCACTGTAGTTATTGAGCTTGCTTGTTTTGTCCTTTGTTAGTTTTTTTTTTTTTTTTTAACTCTGAAGCCGGAGCGTGCTACATTAAAAAAATACAATTTGACTAAATATTTCAACCAGCGTTCAGCACCCTACTGGCTGAGCCCCGTCTCCGTTATTCATTATTGAAAATATGTAAATACAGACAACAGTGAATCTCTTTGGTTTCATTTTTCAATTCTGTTCCTTTCTTTTCTCCGTGTAACCTCCTTATACTGCTTATGTCTGCCTATTTGTGCATGTGTGTGTCACCCTTTTAGCTAAAAGCAGGTCAATTATGGGAGTGTTTACTAGGCACCCTGCCTGTGGCACTCCTGCTATTGAATCAATACTTGGCTGCCACACAGCGTGCTATTGTGGCATGATACACGCTGAACACCTATCCATCAATCTTCCACCTTTCTCCCTCTCCGTCTGCTTCTCTTCCCCTTCCATGAATCTATCCCTCTTCCTCATCCCACCCTCCTGTACATCTTCTCCATCACAAACATTAACACCAGCCTCACTGCTCCCTGCTCAGCATAAGAGATGGGTTTTAAGTGTGCGAGACGAGGAGACAAGCACACTGACAGGCTCATAAACCGGCTGCTACAGAGGGGGCAGGGTGTAGTCATCTCATATTTCAGACATGGCTGGCCACGGAGAGAGAGAGAGAGAGGCTGCAGATATCTTATTACACAATAATAGTGCGTTGTACCATTTATTTTATTTTTAACCTGCTTCCTTTTCTGCTTCCCCTGTCACGCTGGTTAAAAGCCTGTCATTCTGTGGAGCAGTCAAATCCAATCAAGGGAAACATAAAAAAAAGGCAAAAGCAAAAGGTACTGAATGTGTGCCTCTTTCAATACAACACCTACAGTGCAATTAAAACAACCTCGACTCAACTTTTGAATCATAGTCATGGAACTTTTAAAAACCGCCCACGTAGTTGTTGTAAGCTAATAAAAACTTGAACAAAGATGAGCAATGGCCTCTTTCAGCATTTAGCTGATTTATATTCATAAATAAAACTGTTGGCAATTCAAAAGTTTAATATTTCCAAGCAGAACCAGTGGAATACTAAATCTTTTTTTCTCTCATTTAGCAGCACGCTGAACATGTGCACTCGGATCACCACTGCATCCTGGTGCGGATGTTTAAAATGTGAGGTCCACTAATACACCAGGGGCCGTATTCACAAAGCATCTTAGGGTTAAAAGTAGCTCCTAAGGGCCGAATTTAGGAGCTACTCCTAAAAAAAGTGGGTGTGTCAGTCTTAAATTTAGGACTCCTAGTTTTTTAAAATAAGAGTAATTCACAAAGTATTTTAAGCCTAAAAGTAGCTCCTAAGTCAGGGAGAGCTTAAAACTCCTGGTGAGGACTCCTAACTCAGTCAAGAATCAGAAACGGCTGCAGCCAGGTCAATGTTTTGGAGACGATGGAGGTCTGCGAATTGCTGCAGAGGGGGGGGGGAAGTGCTGCAGCACCTGCCTCTTTGCCCATTGATGCCCAGAGTGCCTTTTTGTCAGTGTTTTTTTTTTTTTTTTTTTTTGTTACAGCAACAATATGTACAACATTTTCGCTATAAAAGGGAGTAATGACGGTGACGGACTGTCCAATAACAACAATAATAACTGCGAAGCTGCGAAATCATGCCGATGTGAGCCCAAAATATTTTTTTTAAGTTGGTGCGCACTAGATGTAATAGTAATGACTAATATAGCTCATGTCATAGAGTACCTCCCCATTAAACCAAAATTATTGTCAGCCTGGGTTCGAGTCCAGCTTAAGGATACATGCATTTTCTTTTCTCATCATTATTATGATCACCATAGCCTATAATATTAGTGTGTGTGTGTATGTGTGTTGGGGGGGGGGGGGGTTTGCGAGTGGGTGCACTGACCATTATAGGCGTGTCATTTGCAGTGTCACTCACTGCTGGAGTAAAAGTGAGACGTGACAAAAACTGCAGCAGGAAGATGCAGATGGCAGAGAGAAACACCAATGGACAGAAAGTTCAGAGCCCAACTCCAACGTGGCAGCAGAGAGAGTGGTTTGGACTCGCAGCGATCTAAACGTCCCGTCGGACCTGACGCAAAAAAAAAGTGCAACGGAGCGGCGGCGGCGAGGAGGAGGAGGAGGAGGAGGGGGAGGGGGGGGGGGGGATGCGCCGCCGGCACACAACAACCAATCACTGTGTTGAGCGCCTCTAATGTCAACGGGGCGTCACCCGGGCGTCACTCTTAGTTTGCTCTTAGTGATTTATCCTTAGTAAGAGTAGGTCTCAGCAGCTTTGTGAATAGCTTTTAAGAAAAAACTCCTACGTAAAAACTTTTAGCAAAAGTTAGGAGCACTCCTAGCGGTAAGATAAAAGGCTTTGTGAATACGGCAATGATGATATGTCGAAACAGCTATTGTAGAAAGAAGGTGAAACACACACATCCTACTTTTTCTGCAACACAAAGCTTGAAAGAGTGTTGTCATGACAGGGTGCTCTCTTCAGCGTCATAAATGTTGGGACTCACAGTTTGGCTGGGCGATCTCCCGTAAGTCTGGGTGGCCTTGTCATAGTGATGCTGCACCCGTCTGTCCGTCTGTCTGTTGCTCTGTCTCAGTGAGGAGGGCGCCCTCTGGTGGTGGCACTGACACCTGACCTGACCTTGAGCAGGCTGCAGGGGCAAGAACCAAACAATCAATAAAAAAATGTTTTAAAAAAATCACAGTAACACAATAGCAGAGTGTTGTTTTACTAAATTTACAAGCTCACAAATGTGATAAGCTTTTTTTTCACACTTTCGCTGTCATCCTGGTTAAAAGCTTGTCACTCTGTAAAGCTGTGAAATCCAATCACATAAGCAAGGGAAACAAAACCATTAAATCAACATTAATTCAACCTTCAGAAGCTTATAGAAGTGGCATGAAAGCTATTAAAAGCTATTATCATTATTCATTACTTACTTCCTACATTTAAAAAAAATGAAAAAATTTGCTATTCCAAGTAAGATCTGTGAAAATCTTTTGTTAGGTTTCACCAGTCGTTGCCAAGTGTCGGACCGAGGCAGTAAAAATAACAGGGAATTTATGCACATGGTTGTCATAGGTAAAAAAATCTTGAGAATATCACCTGCAGTCACATGAACAAAAACAAAAGAGCAGCAATTTCAGAATTCGTTTGATTTAAAATTCATAAGAAAAAACAGGTGGCACTTCAATTTTAATCCGAGCAGAAGCAGAACAAAGGACCAAATGTGATTAAAACGTGGAAGAAAACTGTGAACGACCAAACACACATTGTGATTTTAAATGACTGGAAGGATAAAAAACCAGTCTGGATTGTAAATGGCTGAAATTGAAAACCCCTGCAGTGAATTAGACTCACTGACATTTACCTTACATACATGCTCACTCAGTATTACCTCCTTTTTCATCAGTTTTACCCGCTATCTGATGTGAGTTAAAAGATGAATCATTTTCTTTAAACTCAAACTCGATCCAACGCTGAAACAGAATATCAGAGCAACTAATGATGTGCATTAAATCATTCTGTAAGTGTCTGTGCAAAGAGTTTAGTAATGAGTGTCATTACATCTCTCTTATATGTGAATAAATAGCCGCACAACTTGTACTTGGCTGCAAAGACTTTGGCAGAATCCAACAGAAATTGTACTTTTTTTTGCCAGGCTCGGTGGAAACTTCAACGCAGCTCAAACAAGAGGAGCGTATAATCACGAACAGTCTGCCTCAGCAGCGGTGGAAAGCAGCATCCAAAACTTCATTCTGTCAAGTAGGACCGAGAAATCAACTTTCAATCTTTCATAGCTCCACTTTTCTCTTTCCCATTATTTCATTTTCTCTCCCAATCTCTGCTCTCGGTCCTGAGAAAACACACATACAAAGACACAAACAGACAAACACCGTGCACTTTCTTTTTGGCCACACACTTCAATTTCTCATTACTTGATCATGTTCAATTCAGTCAGCAGTTCCAGTCGTCTGTCTCTCTAAAGTTTCTGTGCAACACTTCACACTTCCTTGTTTACCCCACTCTTAACCAACAGCAGTATTAGCTTTTAATCAATTTCAAGCGCAGGCAGACGATCGAGAGGAACATTGCCCTTTTGACCTCAAGATATCATAAGACGCACACCACATGGCAATCTTCAAAGAGCCTGAACTAGTTTTGTTCAGTAGCAAAAGCTACACATTCATGATCCAAGCCTTGTGTGTTTGTTTAGTTACTGTACTGCAGGGACACCAGAGGCCACGAGAACACAAACAGAATACCATTTCCAGCGTTGCTTTTAACCGAACGTCAGGTGCCCACATAGAGCTTGAACAGCAGAGTAAATATCCCCGTCTCCCTCTTATCCTCTCACTACTTCCCTCAACATCTTTACCCTTCCAGGCCTCTACATTCATTAATGTCAGGCACGTATCTGAAAATATGTTCCAGCTCGTTCTCACTCTTGTCCCTTGTTGAAAGCGAGCGCGCAACAATCTCGCCGGCCTACGAAACCTGCTGTGGGTGGGTGCTAATTCTAATTGGGGGGATAGCATGCAGCGGGGATGCTGGCTCGCAGGCCCGGCTTTGACATTTTGGTATTTCTCGACACGGCGGGGATTTGAATAATGTCAGCCAGGTATACGAGGCATGTTTGGTTAACAAGGGATCCTGGTCAAGACAGTGATATGTGTTAGAGAGAAGATGGGAGCCGCTTAAAAGTGAACAGAAGAAAGGTTATTGATGGGAAAGTGCAACTGTGTGAGTGCACGTGGGAGTTCAGCAAAATACCCTGCAGACTCTGAACTCCCACTATGATGAAGTGAACTGCAGTCTGTCTCCACTGATCACTAGAAAGCCGAGCCGTGGATGTGGACAACATGTAACAACTTCCACGATGAATATTTTTTCTCAGTCCCTCGCTTTCTTCACAGAGGGTGAATGCACTCTTCCCTTATTCCACTCCTGCTCTTCCTTTTTTTGTGAAATCTGATAAATCTGGAATTGGTGTAAACAAAAGATAATGGAAGGTGGTAGTTGTGCCCAGACATGCTTAACTACTTCAGATCTGTCAAGAGAATTGGTGCCAAAGATGTGAACTACCTGAGGAGACGCCTTGTGCTTGCTGAACTCACATGAATGAAAGCAATCAGCAAACATGAGCGCTGGAGCTATTAGATCTCTGCTTGTGAACAATCAAAGAATACACAGCTAGATCCTACAACACACAACTGAAGATGAGTCTGTATTGATATTCTACATACCGCAGAGACATTCACAGTGATTCGGCCTTGATCCCATGACTATATCGAGAAGCACTTCCTCAGAATTAATACTTCCTATTTACAACCTTTGCTTCATATCATAAAGAGGACGTTGCTATCTGCTCTGCCATTGAGCTGATTCACAACAGCCCTTAAAGGATAGCATGAAATAAAACCAACAATCAGGTATCAACTGCAGAAATGACTCCCACACATACACATAACAAGTTTAGGTCAGTGCTCATGGTTGGCTGGAAACTGTTGTTGTTGAATCGCGGTAAACAACTGACATCATTGCATCATGTTTGCATTCTGCCTGGTGTCAGCCAGTTTTATCCCTTTATCTGTTTGTTTTCCTCCTACCCTCCCTGCTCACATATACAGTGTTCTTCTATTACATCTGCATTTCCAGTGTTCTCATCTACAGGTACGTGTTTTTCTGCTCGTGTTGACAGACGACAGAACAAGTGTGAAATAACAGTGACTGAAACGCTGCCCAGAAAAACTACATGCTGACTTAGAAAGCCATTTCCAAACTGCTGCTCTGCACTGCTAAAATCCAGATTTCCTGATCACATGAATTAAAGACAATGACTGCGCTATTTTCACCTTTTATTAGGGAGAATATTGGAGGTTGTTTAGTCTCTCGAACAGAGCACAGCCTCAGTCTAGGTGATAAACTGCTGCTCCACCTCTGCAGATCTCTGTAACACTGCAGACTGTGAGTGCCCCCTTGCAAACACTGTCTGCGCCAAGTCATTTAGGAATATCACAGCCAATGGGGAAACTCCAAGTCAATGACAAGGCATTCGACTGACTGGTGATGGAGCTATGATCTCTCAACTCTATCTGTCTATCAGTCAGTCTGTTGTGAGCTGGCCCCATTGTTGCAGCCAAGCGAAAAAGATCTAAGATCTATCTGATGCAGTTTCTCAGAGATAGGACGGAGGCACAATGCACCTCTGGCACCAAATGGTTACTCTGCAACTATATCTCCTCTCCATTGTACACAATCCCCCCCCCTTTTCAGACTTTTCCCTTGTATTAGTCCTGTTCACACCAGCTCACCATTTGTTCCCGCTGATGTTGTTGTTGTAGCTGTTGACACTGCAGCGTGAGCTGAGCAATGGTCTTGTCTCGACTCCTCAGCTCCTCTCTGAGCACCTGCACTTCCTTAATCAGCTCTTCCAACTGAAACCACAGACACATACAGGTAGATAGATATATATATACTAGTAAACTGGTGAAAAAAAAACATATATATATTTATACTATATATATATTTATACTTACAGCATAGCCAATCAATCACCACTGTAAAGTTATTTACCTGTGATGCAGTGGTATTGTCTTCAATGTCCTCAGGAGCATCTGCTGGAGAGTCTGTATCCCCGAGCTGGAAACAAACAAAACACACACACACACACACACACACACACACACACACACACACACACACACACACACACACACACACACACACACACACACACACACACACACACACACACAGGAATGGGCAAACACAGACAGAGTACACAGTGAGCTGGATCAATGACAATTGCCTTAGGCATGCCGCAAGAGCAATATTTTGCTGTGGTGGAATAATTTTGCTCTCTAGCACATATACTTTGTTGACCCTGAACTGTCAACCATCGATGTTAGATACCTGCGGCAGAACTGCTGAGGAGTTTTTTTTTAACATTCAATACATTTATTTGATCTGGAAAATATATCCTCACTTGAAAGGCTACTTAACTAAGTGCTGCTTTTCATCTCTGAACATTCAAAGCAACGTTTTAACAACAAACAAAATTCTCTGATTGCCTTTTCTATTTCAATTAAGATGATGAAATTACAAAAATGTCATGTTTACACCAGGTGACGTCTTGAAATTGTGTGTTTGATCTGGCCAAGTGTTAAGCCTGTTGTCTAACTGACAGGAAAGAGAAAAAAGAAAGTGAATCATTACGGCTGATAATCTTCTTGTGGGTTGTTTTTCGTTTTATTTTATAATAAGATTAAGAGTTTTTAGGGAAGATTATCAGAGTGTTGTTGGAAAATATTCTGTCAGTCTGTCTACCTGAAATTCACTAAATTTCTCCTGCTCATTCAGGTCACGTAGCCCAATGCAGAACCAATAAGCACAATACATTTTGCTGCATGTCTGACTGTTGGCAAAAGGAAGCAATGATCAATTAGGATTCAGTACGGCTGGAGGCTCCTTTTACATTCACTGTCATGAGTTCAACATCATATAAAAAAAACACAATTAAGAACATGGTTACTAATGGGCCAACTGAATCTTTTCCCCTCTTCAGGCTATACAGCACAAGTGTCTAATTGCAGTGAGCACAGTCAACGCAGATGAAGCAGACGTTTGATTTAAATGCAAAAGCCGATATCACTTTTTTTTTTTTTGCTGTAGAGGGCAAATTGAGTCAAGATGATTTCTTTCAGAGTTTGCTGTGTGAAATGATACTGTGCATTTCTGCAAATGCCTAAATGAGGACATGTGATCTATAGGAGCGAATGTTTTTTTGTGTTTTTGTGTTCATCTTTCATTCAAGTACACACTTCTAAGGCATCTTTCATTTCTCTCTTCTCTATCGCTGTTCCCTGTGGATTTGTCCAACTGAAAGAGATTGATCTGGTAAGCGGTCAGTTTCGCACAAGCACATGTAAACATGCATTTCTGAATAGAGAATAAGTCCCAGAGCATCTTATACCAAGTCTGCTGTCAGTGAACTAAGACCACTGAAAAGCATTCCCTCTTTTTACCAATAAACATCTTAACATATTTCTTAGTCTATACAGCATCTGTGTGCAATGCAACAACACTGTGTGATGAAATAATTTATTAAACTAATGTAATTAAACATTTAAAACAGTTTAAATGCTGAAGGTGGGACCATATTAAGAATTAAAACTAGCTTTGTTCAGTTTTGTGAGGAAGTATTTATTGTGTCAGGCATGTCGAACACCTGAGATGCAGTGTACTCCTTGGGGAGATTATTCTAACTGCATGGCCTAGTTATTCCACCAAAAATAAAAGCCTGGATTGCTGACATTATGAGCATTAGTTTGTGTGTGTAATCAATGGTTGATGCAGAAGCATTGGAAGGATGTAAACACACATACACAATATGAACTGAAATGTGTTGCTGACCTACTATAATGCAGGTGCATATGGTCTGATTCATGCAGCACACAAGTTTGTGTTTATTTGTATGTTTCTGCAGATGTGGATCTAACCTGGAGTAATGCTTTGAGCCTGAGCAGCTGGTTCTTGAGCGAGCTACAATCTTGAGTCATGTGCTCCAGTGTGAAGTCGTCCAGCATCCCCATGTAGCCACGCGGCCTGACTTCAGAGGGGGCGGGCCGAGGAGACATCCTCGAAGACTTGAACCCATCGTAGTGCTGGAAGACGTGGGCCCTGAGACAAAGACAAACAGCCAGCGAGAGTCAGACAGACAAACTTTATGATTCTTTTATGGTAATATTTTCTAATCTTTTTCTACTCGAACCAACCTGCCATCGTTGTGGAAGTGATCCGGTGCACTCCAGCGATTCTGTTTACGCCGCTGCCCCTGCCCCTGCCGACCGGCTCTCTCTGAATGGGACATCCTGTCAACGTCTACAAAAAATTAAACACACAGTGAGCCAAAAATGTTGAAAAATCTTGTTTTGGTGATGCTTTGAAATGCAGAAAAGCATCTACAATAGCTTTGTTGAAGTGAAACTAGCTCATGATTGTTGGTGAAGATGAGCAGTATAATGCAAAGGGTGGAATCAGTTTTTCTCTCTCTTTCTTCAGCCGTTTCTCACTTTCACCTCAACTCTGAGGTGAAATCGCACACACATACAAAATGCACAACAGTACATTTTTCATACCTTGTGGTAATGAATACTGCTGTGTGTATTTCAAATGCTCCACAATATCTGCATATAAATCATGATCTGATCCATCTCATTCTCTATTCTTCTGAGCTATCTGCACCATCAAATGCAAACACACCGTCACACAGACGGCGACAGGCCATTTCATTTTCGAGAAGCTAAAAGGACACAGTATTTGGCAATACTCAATAGCATATAGCCATGAAATGAACCATGACCGCAACAAAATTGACAACTAACAGAGCGTGACCCCCCAGGAAATCAAAAGGCCCCTTGACTTTCTATACCTGACAGTCTTTGGACAGAGAGAAAGCATGAAAAAGAGAGAAAGGGAAAGCTAGGTAAAGAAAAACTGCCAGACTGAAAGACCCAATTCAAGGAATTCAGCAGTGGTGTTTAAAATACTTTACCCTGAGTGTCACCTCATAGCACAGGAGCAGACAGGCTGTTTCATACTGAACTGCTACATTCCAGAAAACGTCTCCCTTTCAGCTCAGAAAAAACGTCCTCTAAAAAGTGCTACAATAGACATATATTCCAAGTGGGAACAAAAAATCCATAATGACAGAGAAACTCAAGAGACGGAGAGGAATGACTTCTTGTCCAGTCAGCTGGTGAGCAGTTAAAGGGCCAAGGAGGGAGAGGGAGAGAAAGAAAGAGAGTCAACCCAGTTCCCAGACTGCCTGGATCTGCGTTTGTTGACAGCCTTGTTTTTCTGGGAACTCCCTAGGAACTGGAACTGGGGAGAGAGGACTGTGGTGAGAGAAGCAGCTGAGGTGACTGGTTTTAGTCCAAAGCTAGGAAGTCACCAGCTGAGCTGAGGCAGGCAATGGAGAAAAGCTGGGGCCTCTCTCCCGTCAAGGACAGCTGGATGAAAATACAACACAAGACCCTTTTCTACCCTCCTCTTTTTCTTTTTTTTTCACTCCTCTTCTCCCCTTCCCCTCTCTTCCTGTTTTGTGGCAGAGCCCGGGTGTCTTTTAGGAGGGAGGAAACACCCTTTCCGAATCCCACGTCTCAGGGCCGGCCCCTGTGGGCTGGACTCTTCGGCCGGTGGCTCTCTCACACCACTTCTCGTGACACTAGCCATGACATAGAGAGCTATAAATATGGTCGCTTCCCAAAAAGGGAGTAGGATGGGACGACACTTCAATTCACATTCCTCCGGAGTGAACATTCCTTTCCCTCTCTCTCACTCTCTGTCTCCTACTCTCTCCAAAACAAGGAGGTCACTGTTAACAAATTTAAGAATGATACCAGGGTTATGAAGCTGCCTCAATATCCAGTTACAGGTTTATTAGGTACGCCATGCTAAAACGAATGCAGTCCAATACAACAGACCTGCAACAAATCCTGCCTTTTCGAAGTTTGTATTGCTCAGTTTCTTCGGTGGTGAGGTGGTTTTAGAGAGGAGTCGATTCAACTCTATGGTCATTTGGGGGGTTTTCATTTATATCAGTGAGGATAGACGAAATATTAGAAACAGCTCTCAGTGTAAGTGGGAGCAGTTCAACAGCATCACTATCCACCGCCTCCAAAACGGCCATAAAGTTGAATCAACACAACTCTAACACAGTTTCAACCGAGGCTTGAAGATTACGACTTTCATAAAAGGCAGAATCTACTGCAGGGCTGTTGGATTATTACTACATCACTCTGTTGTGTTCACTGTGTGGTCATGGGGCCGTGTGCCTGCGGCCAACCGTACGTTTGCAGGTGAACATGTATGATCAACATACGCCCCCGCTGTACATGGTATATTGTGGTGTTGGTAAATACCAAGCCTGTCATTCCACATTAAACTAAACACATTATCCATAAACAGTGCTGGCTTCGGGACTCAGAAGGGAAAAATCACTTGTAGAGTGCGTTATATTTCATGACAGAAGGGGTCAATACTCCACATCCCTTCCTCTCCCCTCCCCCTCCTGGATACAACATGTGAGACACACCAACCGATCCTTAATAAAGTTATCAATACCATTATCATGGTGTAATAATGTGATCTGATTACCTTTAACGTCTACAAAGAAGCTATTTTACTCAATTTTAATGAGATTGGTACATGATTACATTCACAAAGTGGAAATGGGTGTCAGAGAAAATGACTTCAGTAGATATGATATCAAGATGTGAGTGTTAATGTGACGTGTGAACTTTTAGCTATTAATGTAATCATGCTAATCCTACACTGCTGTTGTCAAGGCAATCAAATGCAAATTCTGCTCCTACTTGGCCTCTTTATATACAGTATAATGTATATGTATGTATATATATATGCCGTGCTGGCACCATATGCAAGGATGTGTGCATCTGTTCATATAACCAGAGCCAGGCAGCTTAAGAAATACTGGTGTACAATGGCAGTTGTGCAGCAGCAGGGGGGTTGTAATTTAATAACTATTCAGCAACCAAACACTGAGAGAGTAACAGCACATAATAGACGACAAGGTGTCCGTTAAAGGATTTTAATGGATGTTGCAGAGTCGAATCTTCACCCAAGGCAAGGTAGGATCTAAGTTATTCAAGCCTTTATACTGCATGCCATAGAATGATACTGCTGAAAACAGAATTGGTAATGCATTAATTTACAATTATGATCAGACCCGTTTTGCTAGAGGTGTCTGCTTATACAAAAATAATGGACAACTTCCAGCCAATAAAATGGAAGCATGTGTCGTGGCCATAGAATAACCTCACAAATTTGAATCCTGTGTAGGATGACAGCAATTACATGAGGTGTTGTGTGTCCGTGGGTGGCTATATATGTGTGCGCTTATGTATGTGCTGACCATGCACGCCATCCTCCGGGAGGTCCACGTCTAGCATGAGGTCGTCATCATCCAGCTCTAAAGTCCCCCGAGGGTCCAGGTTGTTCAGGATATCCTGAGAAGCACACACACACAAAAAGATCACAGTTACAGCTTACTTCATTGCATTAGATAACATTATAGTCACAGTGAGTGCATTAGAGTCACTGTATCATTTTGTGATTTTGTGCCTGGGTAAAACTGTGCTTTGCTGAGGGAGAAATCTCTAGACATCAGAGGACGTACACATCTAATGCTGTACAGATTCAGAAAAAGAAAATCACACACACAGCCCTTGCCAGCTATTAATAACACCCCGGAGGCATATTTCTATGCGACACATCATTTTAAAATTTGGTGTATATACATAAACCTAATTCCAACACCTCCAATTAGCTACAAATGGATGTTCACACATCTGCACTAAATCTTGTCAGGATCTCTCTGTCCTTGGTCTGGCATTAGCAATGTCTTTTAAAGGCACCACGGCAGCTTTTTGCCGCTACCCTCTAGAATATATTATGGATATGAAAAACTATAGACAGAGATATATATTTTACCACACCAAGGTTTAATATATGCTGTGATATCGAGTAACCCTGCTCACTCCTCACTGTGCAGTTTCAGCAGCTGCATAAAAAACACAGGAAACGAACACAACAGCAGGAATGACTCGTAACAGTAATGTAATCCAATCATTCCATGAACACGACCTTCTTGAGACTTTGTGATATTATAATAATTGTATTATGACATTTGTACATTCATTTGCCACTTTATTTATTATTTGTTGTCATCCCCGGCTCCTTATTATTCAACTATAACAATTTCATAAGCACTATCAATGACATTTTCTATGGTTCAATTTCACACAGCTCTCTCACACAGACAGCACAACAGGGGGGAGGCACTTTTATTCCATACATTAAACCACAGATAACAAAACAAGCTTCTGGAAAAACATCATTCAATTATGAATCATAATGCAGAATGCTTTGAAAAGCCAACAAAAACTCTTCTCATAACAGCCTGAGAATATGCAGTTAGTCTGACTGCTGCGCTGCTGTCTACAGAATAATTCAAAGCATACCCAAAAGCAAAGGAATGAATCAATAGTTCAAAGCTTTATTTTTCAAGGCAATTTTGTGCTTCATGAAACTAAATTGACAGGGCTTTGACTAGAAGACGCAAGCATAAAATTTCTCATTATTGAAAATCTCATGTGTTGCATGATAACTGACTGGCACTCAGTGTTTCGGACTTAATGAATAAGGAATAATGAAGGAAATAATAGAATAAACAAAACACACTTCGGCAGTTTTCCAAATACTCTCAACCAAGATGTGGGAGATGGAGTACATAAGCAAAATCGTTTCATTGCTCGGCCCACAGATTCCATTTTCTTCTTCTTCTTCTTCTTCTTCTCCCATCACCCTGTTGCTCTTGCTTTCTGAGTTACAGTTTTTACTCAACAGCACTCACCCTCATTTTTTTTTTTTTTGCATTATGACCTATACGGCACACCTGTTTTTGTTACCCAAATTCTTTTTTTGAATAATCTAAAAAAAAATGAACAGGCTGCGAACACAAGCTGCAGCTGTGAATCCACTGTTTCCCATTTAGCCACAGTACCAATGGCAGCACTGTCAGGTGTTTGTTAGAACTTACAGCAAATATTAGTCACACACCTAAACAATACACAACAACATAAAGAACCTATGCGTCAAACTCCCAGTGTGAAGAGCCGCAGTTGTTAAAATGAAAATTGTACCACTTCTATCAGAAACAGCATCCACTGCAGACACCTTTGTTCGTTATTACACATCATTTCATCACAGCTGCCTGTAAAGTTGTGCAAAGCTTAGAATACAGGCGACGAGTACGTGTAGTGTGACAAGTTTTCCTTTCGGTCACAGACACAGATAGGTTGACGTATCATGAATGGTTGCTTGACACATGCTGCAGAATCACAGGTAACACAAGATACCACTGTTACCACGGGGAAGTATCGCAAGATTTCACCCCAATTTCTTATGTTGCATTATTCTCACAACAGGAGTATGTGGTTCAATGTCTTTCTCAAATACACGACAACAAACAAAAAGATTTCAGCCTTTCTGTTCCACAACATGAACATACAGCCACTTTGTATATTTTAAGTAGAGCACTATATTGTTGTGTTATCAATGCTATAAAAGCTGCTCTGAACCACTCAGATTTTTTTTTCTGTATTTCAGCATCAGTCACAACTCTCTGTCATTCCCATTTCGTTGCCAGTGTTTGTTTTAGTGAGTAGCTCCAGAGGAAATTACATTCAACACTGGCAGGACACAACAAGCTTCAGAGCACGGAGCAATCTGGATCATCTCTCTGTGAAGGAGCGAGTTAGTTGTGTGCATGTGTGTGTGTGCACTTGGATATTAAGGATGGATCAGATGAAGTGTACTGTATGTCCACGGGTTTTCACACATTCTGAAGTGATCATTAACCAAAGCAAATCTCGCTCTGGAAGGGAAACAAGCTGAGATTAATTACATAACAACATTTTGCAGGAATAATTTAGCGTTTGCTGGGGAAGACGTTCAACCAATATGCTCTATAAGGGTTTTTTCTTGTGAGGGAAAAAAAAGAAAACGATATATTTACATAACTCAAGTGGCATATTGTTAAAAGTACTGAGTTGAATATGAGAGTTATTGATGTTTAGTGTAAAAAATGTTTTGTTTAATAATGAATTTCAAGATTTGGATGAGCTGTAGACCCTTGAAGTAGAGTAACATCGACAGCTCTTATGAACTATCATCAAAATCCATCTTACAAGCAGCTTTGAGTTAGGTTAATTGTAGCTGTTGCACTTGTTCTTCCTGAGGAAATAATGATTTCACTCGCAGCAATCCGAACTTGGCACATGACTTGCGTATTTTTGATGTATTTTAGATACCCAAAGGTGCTCCATCAATCCAGACTCTGCAGCACGAGCAACATGCAGAATCTAACTGGAAGGTCTTCCAACATACTCTGTTTCATGGCACACTCCCTGCTCCCACTGCAACATCGGCTGAATCCTCAAACAAACACGGCTCGATCAAACACTGATTAAAACTTCAAAATCACAGAGAAAGTTTGGAGGCTGAACTTCTCTCACTTTGACAGTTTACCCTCGAGTGACCTGGGTGCCTGCACAACAGACACAAAGCTTATTACAGAAACATTCATTCTACCCATTGCTTTCCTCAAGAGTATCTTTTTGGGATCTCTGCTAGACTAGATTTTTATCGTGCCTTGAATGTAAATTGGCATTATGGCTCATAATCAGGCAAAAAGGCAAAGTAGGCAATTCTGTTTGGGTTTAATCAAACCACTTCAAAAAAACAACTTCAAACTTGGATAACAGAGTAAAATCAATGAGACATCTTTGTCTTCCTCTTCTAGGAACTTCACCAGAGAAGGGGAAAGAAAGCAGCATCAAACACATCTTTGTTCAGGATCATTAGTTTTGTGAAGGTCAAATACTTTCCAAAATAATGCCCTAAGAATTACTCAAATATGACATAATAACTAATGAGGTGTCTTTATGTTGAAATAGGCTGAGTTTAGGGATGATGGCTCAGCTACCATGGGCCTGCATGTGTGTATGGACTATAGATTATGTATCTCTTGTGTGACATTAGCACCCCTACTTAACAGCGTAATTCTTTACAAGAGTCTACATCTTGGGACTTGCCAGTGGTTTTGATGGAGGACGTGTCCTCTTACCCCATTCATTTGTGCATGTCAGTGTAATCCATTTACCTGACTCATTTGCTGCTCTTGAAGTAAGGCACCGTCTCAACAGAAATCCATACTAAGTTCCTGTTTTACCAAATATAACCTTTTTAAAGCTTGTAAAATATGGGATAATCTTAATCTATTACACAACTGTAAATGCTTTATTGGTCTTTAGAGGGATAATTAGGTCTAATAATTGGGTCTAATTAGTGCCTGTGGTGAAAGACCAAACATCCAGAGAATGACTCCAAATTATGGGCTTATTAAGAAATACAGGATACCAGAAGAAAAAAAAACTTAATTAAAACAAAATATCCATTTTAATAATGTATCTTCTTTTATTCTCTTTCGGTTCTTTCAACCACTGCTTTAATAGACACCCTGTCATGACAGAGTCGGGGGGCTTAAGGGAGAGCTCACTAAAGATAACAGTAACATGGTGTTCTGCAAACTGTCAAATAAAAGCTGGTATTCAAATACTAGAGAGCTCTGAAAAACTGAAACAAATACAGACCGGTTCCAAATAATTACCTGCCCGTCTGTGCGATGTGTCACATTTGTCAAACTGTGACTTCCCACAGCATTATTTCCACCATTATAACTATTTCAAAAATCTCACTTATCTAGTATTTCTAAGCATTGTGTAAACACTTCTTGAACTTCTTAATGACAACATATTTATATCTGTGTTTTATTATTGTCACAATTCAGTTCAGTGCTTTTTATTTGATGAAGAGGGACAATGTACATTGATAAACATTTTAAAATAAAATGTAAATGTACTGAAGTCTAGCTGAAAAGCTAAGCATGAGTGCATGAGTAGGCACTCATTATCTGTTTGTATACCAGCCTACACTATTGGTTGCCCATAGAAGGAGTTGTAGATAAATTCATGAAAATTTGCTTTCCATTATAGTGTATTACAAACCATTTATGAAATGTGTACATACTGTTATGCTTGTCTCTTAGAAACAGAAAAAAATAATCAATGAATTATTGATTACTGGTACTTCATATTCTCTAATGGTGTCTCTCTCTATCGTTGATTAATGGATAATGAAATTCGACTCTTGCAGATGTTTCACAATAAAAGCCTTGGGGTGAATAGAATGGATTACGACCCCTGAACTGCTGTAAAGTACTACCAAACTAATGGGAGGTGTCTGTCTAACTGCAATATGATGATACTTACAAAGCAGGGAAATTAGGAATAAGAGTCTAATTTCCCTCCCTCTAATTACTGTATAACCCATTTCAAATGATAACTCATTTGGAGTTGTGGTGATTGAAAGTGTCAGTTGTAGAATTTAAAATGGAAATGAAGTAAAGGATCACAGCTGTACCATTTGTTTTAGATCATATTGTTTTTAGATTTGGGAAAAAAAGTGTTAAACTTTTTCCTCTGCATTTGAGCAGAGCATTGTTGCGTGACAGTACCACAGTTTGTTTCTGTTTCTGAACTACGCTATGCAGTGCAGAGGAGGTGATGAGTGACTGTTTCATTAATTGTTCAATAACTGATGACAGCTGCAGAAGAAAGCAAAGAGAAACTTGATATAAAGGCAGAATTTTTTTCCTGATTCACCCTTCTCATTTCATTTGGTGCTCAGGATGTACTGTAGGCCTATGTATTATAAAATAATGACAATATGCTGCTTGTCATAATGTACCATATCCTTCACCTGTATATGCAGCCTCATGCTGTATGTACTGACATGACTGCCTTTGTCTCACAGGCAGTGGCATGTGCTAATGAAGGGATGTTTCATGGATGTTTTCATGGCAAACTAGCAGATGATTCAAGATCATGTGCTATTTATAAATGACACTTTCCGAGGTGCTACAGTTGCAGTTTGTTTCTCACATTTGATTACTGCAATTAGAACCATTCATACTGCAAAGTAGTTAACATTTTATTGGTTATCGCTTTGAAAAAAAGAAAAACATTTTGTAGTTTATAGTGGATAAACTGTAATTACAATCTAATATAAGTATAACCATGGCTGTCTTTTGTGAGCATGAAGTAATGAGATTTTTATGCTTGAAGTTTTTACATACATACTAAATATATCCATTTTGTTTTATCTGTGAGATAAAATAAAAAGCAGTAAGAGAACAAAAACTACAAAGAAAAACTGCAGAGCGTATGCAGTGGGTTTCCCACACTGATGTAAGTCTCATATTACACAAGATTATTTTGTCCAAATCTGATTCAATTTTTAACAGCTAGGCTATGTCTCGTTCGCTCCTATCAAACCTTTTTTTTTTCATTCCTTGAATTTAGCTGTACACTGGTGGTGGTATACTTGCAGTTGCAAATATAATGAAATATAATGTGAAAACAATTCTAAATGTAATTTACTGACCGCTCATTAAATACAGTATTTGGACAGTGGCACTTCATTTTCTGTATTGGCTCTGTGTTTTAATTCACTGGATTTAAAGTGAAACAGTAATGCATTTATATAAGAGTGCAAATTATGCATCAGAAACTTAACTTGAAAAGTTTTTTGTCAGTTCAAAATAAAGTATGTCTCATTGGACAACCCTTTTAACTCTGTTAACAGCTCAGTCTAGACTTGACCTAAAAGTTTTTTGGGTTTTTTTGGCTAATTCCATCTAAAAAGGAAACTGTGGTTTCAGACTATGCTCAGAAATCAAGTTACAATGTTCTCCTTTTATTCTACTCTAAAACATTTAAGTATGATGGATGCATTTAATCTTTATTAAGGACAGTTATGGCCAATCATGCCTGGAAAGTCTGTGGTCAATAAACGGATTATTCAGAAGCAACCTAATCTTCAGTCAGTAAAAGTTGATTTGCTTTTATCTTGCCAACATCTGATATGTTACTGCCTTAATCCATCTCAGAGGGGAACAATAAGAAGACAGTTTAAAATGTTCAAAATGTGAGTGTCAGCTGAGAGACAAAGTGGTTGGAAAAGGCAGCATACTTATAAAAAGAACTGTGGTAATGATGTGTAGTTAAAATAACAGGTCACGATTGTGGCTGGAAACTAAAGTTGATTCATGACTGATCCTGACAGAAGTACAGCCTATAATTTTGGGGATGACTCAGACCATTGTCGTTACATGCAAAACAAAAAAAACTTGTGTTTTGTGCATTTGCAATGGCCTTTAAAGAAAGCACTGAATGCAACAACAGAAGTAAACAAATACATTGTTTACCTTAAAGGGCTGCTCCTGTCAATTCAAACAAAAGCAGTTGAGCTATAAGCCTCATTAATGCAACGGCATAGCCGGCTCACTGGCAGCATGTTCCATAAATGGCTGAGCACTCTTCAGACAAAGGGCTTAAGCACCTCACTCATTCAAACACTAATGAACTGACCTGTCTCAACCTGGCTCCACAAAGGCCTAAAATTAGAGGCAAAATAAATAGATCAGGGTGAAAGAGGCAACTGAGGGGAGAAGCCACAGGATTACAGAACCACCACGAGATTGCATGGAAAACAGGAAGAGAGGAGAGGAAAGCATAGGGACTTACAGAATTATAAAAGGGGAAAAGGTAAACATTTTTCACTCTGGGATATTGCTGAGGGAGGATGCTAGGCTGTAATTTCAAGGGAAATATATTTCTTCTAAGGAGAGACACTCCGGTACATAGTTAATGAAATGATCCAAATTCAGTTCTTCAAGGAACAGCTACAAATGCAAACTTAAGTTACAATGCTATAAAATGTACTCTGGATGATCATAAGTCTTAAAGTTTTTGTATGAATTGTGACAACAAAAACCCTCAAATACATGATGAAAATGAATGTGCTGCAATATGATATATGATAACCCTGCAATATATACTATATTTATGGCTGTAAAGCTGCTAATGACAATTTATGGGGCCATAATAGCCATAATATGTAGAGGGATCAGAGAAGTGGTAACTGCGTTGAAGGATGAATTCACTGACAAAATATAAGCTACATTTATTATAATCCAATAACATAAGACACAATATACTCCCAGTATGAGCAGCATTTCATACTCATTACAGTTTAAAGAAAAAGTGTGAAATGTGGTTTATTATAAAATGCATTATATTCAATATAACATAAATATAAACAGAACTGAACCCCCTACCATGTAAGCTCTCTTATGCTTATCTTATCCTTCCTGATTGCTTGTGAGTTGCCTGACAAAATAGAATAAGAAATCTCACGTACTCAGAAATACTTAAACCATTTAACCAAATCGTGCTCACATCTCCTGATGCTGTTGCACTGCGTGATGAATTGCCAGGGAGGCAGGGGAGACATTAATAGTCACCATGAGAAGTGGCCCTCCATTTCACAATGCCAATTGTGCAAAGCTGGTACTGTACAGTGCTGCATGGTGCATCATGGGAACATTATTATGAGCTCAGGTAGCCCACTCCTTGATTTTGCACAGAGGCATATGAATGCAGATAGAGCCATATATAGCCAGAAAAATACTGGCACACACAAACCAGGAGCACAAACGAGCACACGCACATTGTGCTGTCTTGAGGAAACACAGTGCCCCCATGTGGACTGGGCTCGTCATTGCAGTGTGGCTGTGTGGACCAACTGGGAGCTTAACATCTAACCTGCTCTCATAACAGCAAACAACAACAATGGCATGTTTTAGTCACATAGATGGTATAAACAGCAGTTACATTCTTCCTGAAGTGGAGAGTTTTTACTCGTCTTTTTTTTAGAGGGATTACTGAAAGCTCTGCCTATCATTAAGACTGGCCCTAATTACCCTGCATTTCCTTTACTCCAACATCCAATTCAGAGGAGAGGGCTTTACTTTCTGAGACAACTCCTAAGGCGAAGGGCACTTCATTCAAGCACTAACAAACTGCAGTACACATCATTGCCTTGGGCTTTACAGACCACATAGATTATGCAGGATAAATCCCAGAGAATTACTAATCATTTTGGACACAGACACTGCTTTGTGACAGGATTATATTCATGGTTTTCTTCTCCTCATTACGAGGAACTATTAACTCTGTGAACAAGAGAAGAATGAATAAGAGAGAGAGAGAGGGAGAGAGAGACAAGCAGATGGAAAGGAAGAAGGAAGAAGCAGAGAGGGGTGGGATGAGCTCAATGCATCCAATTACAGTAAGTGGGCCCATTTCCTCTAATCAAACAGCTCAGTTAAATATCTCAAAGGCAGATTCCCCATAGAGCTGATCTTCACACATCAGCAATCTCCAAGTCTGAGTCTCTCCCTCACTCTCTCCCCACCCTGTACATATTTTTTCCCCTCCATCTCCTCCGTCAGGCCGTCCCCTCTCTCACAGCAAAGGCCTGTGCTATCCTCTTCCTCCCACAGATTTGTACTTCACTAAGAGATGTCATTGCCTACACTGCATGTGTCCAGACAGACCATGTTTAAAATCACTTCTGCAACCATTTAGCACGAGGAGACCAGAGTATATTTTCCTCTCACATGTTTCATGGAAAGGTTGCACACAAGCTGCAGACACACATTGAGTCATTTCACCGCAGTGTCGTGGGGTTTGGGTGCATTATCCAAGAGCATGGCTGCCAGTGATGCATTAACAGCCTTCAGTCACACACAGGGAAACAAATCCTCCACTTTAACACAGACTAGTATCTCGATTTTGATTCCAAATCTCTCCTATTCAACTTCTGTATCTACTTTTTACAGTATTGTTTTCAGTAAATACATTACATAACATTATCATGTGCAGTTCTAACAGCATACTCTACTGCAGCCGATCCATATGAACAGCATCTTCAATGATTAATCTCCTTGTGATCACTGCATTCACAAATCAATGGAATACACATCCTCGAGGACAAATTAGAAAAAATCATAATCAGTGCTTGGCTGGTCTATGATGATGTAATTCAATAAACATTTGACATCATTGTTATGGAGAATATTGTTTACGTGGCAGTACAATACTGAGATTTAGTGGGATGACAAGATGAAAAGATACACAAGCTATGGTCGGAGCCATTGTTTCCCGTCTGTCAATAAGTCAATGGGACCTTGTCTTTTCTCAAGTCGAACAAGGCTCCCACATGATGACTGCTTAACTAATCCACTATACATAGACATGCACACACAACACAGACACGCACACACACTCCTTAAGACATCCTGAATGACTCTTAATCAGATACACATGGTTAAACCACGTGTGCTTGTTCTGACAGCGGCTGTGAACACACAAATAGAACAGGCACATAGCACAAACACACACATACATACCCACACTGCTGAATCTCCTTTTCTTACACATTTTCTTGCTACTATAAATCCATTATTTTTTAAGAGAAATACACTATACATTTCAATGACTTAAACCACGTGTCAACATCACATGGCGAAAGTTGTAAACACACAAATCTTATTATACAATTCCTAATCCAGCTCGTTTTAAGATCATTATTGCATTCCAGGGATCAGGTGCCATGGTACAGGAATACAGAGAACCAAAGCAAAGGCAAGCAAAGCTATTAACTCCCAGTTGGTGGCCAGGTCAGCAAAAGAGAGCGAGATTTTGGCATCAATCTGGTGGTGGGAGCTGGCAGAAAACTCAGGACAATTTAGTTTTCCCTCTCAGTCATTGTTCTGCTCAATTAATCCCAAATTATACCAGCGATGGGGATTTATTTAAAAGTGAAACTGATTAATGGACCAAGGCAAGTACATTATGTCATGTTAAAAGGGCCTCTAGCCTCCAAGTAAAGTGTATGTGATTGGCAATAGCCTCAAAGTACATTAGATAAGTGAGATCAGCCTTGTTTTAAGGAGAATAGAGACATGTGCTGTTGATAGTTCTCCCTTTCTGTCAAAATGCATTTTAAAACATATCAAGTCTTCTTTGTATAGCTACAAAATCCCAGTGTTACTGTATTCAGCATGTCAAATGTGGATGCATCAACTGGGAACAACTGTCGAAATTCGACTGTACTTAGGAATGAATCACAGTCACACACACATTTATCCTTGCCAACTTTCAATCAGTTTAAGCTGCAACAGCTTTAAATGTTCTCTGAAGTTTTTTTTTTGCTGGACTAACTGTATCACTGCTGAAGGGTTTTGGCTTCTCTCCATCACCCTCCCTCTCTGAAACATACAGATCAATCTGCCAGTTGGTGTAAAGGGAGGAGGAGTGGAGGACAGGAGGGCTTGCTGGTAGAAGCTACCACAAAAGTGCTTACTTATACTATACTGCAAAACAAGGCCGATTAGAGCTGAAGCCATTAGGTAATTTACTATCAATTAGTCACTGACTATTGTATAGCCTATTTTTCTTTTTAAAAGACATGCATTTGAGTAAACTGGTATCAAAATAAAGTAATATCAGCATGTTTGGCTGAAACCCAAAAGTGTGAAAAGATCAGTGTACAGTGTTTTGAGAAAGATCACATCAAAAGCTTGAACCAGGACTCACCATGCTGTTGAGCTCTGAGTCATCGTAGTTGTCTAATGGATGAGTCCCCGGTCCCCCGAGGGGCTCAAGACCGTCCTCGTCCCACATGTAAGTTCCACCAGAGCTGTTGGAGGGCGAGAGCTCCACAGATGAAGCCTGAGGGGCATCACCTCCGTCTGGCAACACCACCAGTGGTCCCTGTGAGTCCTGCATGGGGCTGTCTTCTTCATGTACTGCAGAAGATATAATAATGTGAACTCAGGGCTGGACAATTGACAGGAATGTGACAAATTTAGTTTAGAATATTCTCCCAGTCGAGTATATTTACCTGCCAGATCTATACTGTCCCAGTCAATGGTCTCGTTGAGAAAGTTGTGTGGGCAGGTTTGTGTAGTGCTGCCAGTTCTCCTGTTGTCTGGCAGGTCCCCATCGCTGAGCACATCTCCCACACTGTCAATGTCATCTAGAAAGTCTTCACTTGTGTCAACTCTGTCTAGAGATGAGGCAGAAGATAAAGACATGTCCTCCAGAGTCTCGCCTGCTGCCTGGACGCTGCTCTGCCGGAGCAAACCACTTCCTGCTCCGTTTCCTGCTACAGCTGCGAAACTCCCATCACTGTCACTTGGAGAGTCGACTTTTTCAGTTTCACTTGTCTGCTCAGCGTTTATTGTTTTATCTAATGGTTCTCCACCTTCTGGGGTAGCTGAAGGTCTGATATCTCCCTTGACCTTACCTGAAAAAAGTGGCTTCTGCTGTTTGGCCTGACCGGATCTAGCCAGCCGGTAGCCCAAAGACCCCCCGCTGCTGCCCAGTGGCTTGGTCAACACACAACTTGGGAGCAGAGGCTTCTTCAGAGCACTGGGAGTAGTGGGTGCTGAAGGTATCGAGAGAGTAGGCAGAGAGGAGGCAGCTGGGGGGGTTCTGCTGTACTGAAGTCCTCCACCAAGACCCCCCGAACCTCCCAGGCTACCATTAAGGCCTCCGAGTCCTAAACCCACTCTGCCATTACTCAGCTGAGGGGGTTTCAGGAAAGAACTCCTAGGAGGGCGGAGCTGAGTATTGGCCAGAGGTTTGGCTAACTCCACGGCCCGGTTGAAGGAAAAGGACCGTATCATGGGTTGGTTTGTGGGTGATGGAATCTGTTTGAAGTGAGTGAAGCTGTTCGAACGGACCATGTTGTCCAGCGCCAAGGTCTTCAGGCTGTCACTGGACAGGGAGAGGCTGTCTTGGGAACTGCTTCTGGTAGAGCTGGAGCCCAACCTTGGCCGTACAAGGCGTGAATCTGAACCTGTTCGAGCAGGAATGCCTGAGGCATTATTTCCCAATTTGGGACCTCCATTAAGTGGGCTTTGGCCGAGCTTGGTCCCTACTTTGGGACTCAGCTTCGAGGACTGCTTGGGAATGGCCTTGGGGCTAGAGGTGGCTACCATCAAAGCACCTGACCTCCGCATCTTAGGTGTCCCTGGAGACCCATTCCTTACCTCCTTTGCCAATGTCAGGACTGGCGACTGAGCTTTGTCTTCACCTCCATCCCCGTGGGCGGTGGGGCCGGAGTGGGTCGTACCCTCATCTCTCCTCCATTTCAGAGAAAGGGGAGAGGTGTGGATCACACCATTTGGGCGTGTTTCTGGAGGAGTGGTCTGACCATCCTGGGTAGTAGTTGCTGGCTGAGTGGAACCGTTGGTCACTGGGCTGGCGCCACCAGTTGAGGAGCGTCCACCGAACTTAGGCAATCTGGAAACCATGGTGGGCCTGGTCAGTGCTTTTTCTTCCATTAGAGGCCAACAAAGGCATGGAGGGGCATGCATACACTGGGGAAAGAAAAAACAAAGAGACAAAAGAGATGATTAGATTTGTGCATGATTTGAGTAAACGTTAAGAATTAGGACACTGACCCCAAGCTTTACGTCCAGATGGAGTCTGTTGAAACACACTACATTGCTACAGATACGTTGTGTGGTTTTAATAACAATACCTAAAGATGGAGATGTTAAACCAATAACTCAGACCAGAAAATAGATCCAGCTGTCACTTCATATTTGAATACAAACTCAATAGCAGAATGTCATACACATTTATTGTACTGTGTGTCATTTTCATCTTGACTGCTCGTACCATTTGTTCAGACTGTGCTGTACTGTCCGAGGCTTTGCTACATGACAGGGACTAATGACTAATATCTAACCCTGAGTGTATTGGACTGAATGTACCATAATGCACTGTTAATGACATGAAAAACACTACTAAGGAAAGTCACTGATTGTGTAAAAGTGAAAGTAAAAAGTCACAGAGAGATATAAACTATGCATGTCCAACAGACAAGCACAAACACAGGCTATCATCAACATTGCTAATCTGAAATAGCAAACTGTGATAACACCAAAGGTAGTCCTGTTCACCTGCTACAGTAGTTGCATGTCTGACTCCTTTTCAAAGATCGCTGACTGTGAGGGGCATTAGGGATTAATCTGGCAGGATTAGAGGGTTGACTTGAGACTTTGTCACAGCAAGTCTGTCTGGCTGCTTTCATGTCACCACATGAGAGGCATAAAGGTTAAACGAGTCTCTATCTGTATGGACCTAGTACACAACTTAACAGACAGACATCTGAGTCACACGTGCTAGAGATGATGCAAGTACTTGCAACTCTATTTAGAACAGATAAAAACACACAAAATGAAATGCACTGCTGCATAAATGGGTGCTTTACAGTCTGTTTAAAAACAGACAACGCACACATAACACATACACATCAGTTCTAATTATATAGGGGTTAATTGAGGACCAACAGGACTGTCCATACTAAATAAGAAGTTAATAGAGTAATGAATTTTAATGTTTTCTCACATGAGATGACCTGTAACTGACAGATGAGGATATGGCGCCAACCCTACTGGCAAACAAAGGAATGGGCAAACAGATAGACAACGCCTGAGGGGCAAGGGGAAACCAGAGCTGGGAAGGTGGCCAACGCACTGTGAATGGTGAATGGAGGATGTACACTATGTAATGCCAATGGGGGGAAGAGCACAGGGTTGCTTCCTCTCACTCATTGTTAGATTCATTCAGTTCTAATCAGCCATGAGAGAAGTGTACTTGTGTTTTGAGGGGGTGCACCTGTGCGTTACATCCATCTGCCGGGAGCTGGAAGATTATGAAATGAAAAAGTTGCACAGACCCAGATGGGCAGAGGAAGTAAATCCACTTGCATGAAGAAGAAAAGCAGTTACTCCAGACCGACGTAATGTTGCATCAAATGATGACAATATTCCCAACTACTCATCAACTTTTAAGAAACGTCTGGCTGTGTTTGTTGTTCTGCGACAGATGAAGCCCTTACACCCACATGAGTGGATCCTTTGACAAACTGGCACAAAGATACAAAGGCAGATACTGCAGCAGTAATCCACTCAACTTTTGAGGGGCTGGGGGAGGGGGATTTTGTGACAATGTGGGTTTCTGTTTTGGAAAATAAACCCTGTACCACACTGCCCCACATTCTCTTGCACAGACGCACGTGTCTTCAATCAAAGAGACACACTCACCACTCTCCACACACACAAGTGTCACGGTCCTAATCTGCGCCATAAACACAAGTGGGGATGCACACAAAAACACACAGCTACACACACACACAAAATCAGGTCAGCATGCGCAAGCAGGGAAACCAAAGCCTCTTTGCCTAAGGGAGGGGGTGGTAACTTTGTGTGTCTGTGTGTGTTCAATGGGTAGCGATTAGATTAGAGGTTTTCGCTGCTGTTTGTGGCCCCAGAACCTCTCAAGTTTCATTCATATCCAGAGTGACACACTGCTATGACATATCTGCAGATTCACACACTGCTGTGACAAATGTTAACACAACTGGGTCATCTCAATCATCATAGAGACACTGGAGAATTTCTGTCCGCACAGTTATGTTATTGATAAAAGCAGAAATCAGAAATACTACCCTCTCATTAAACAGGTGCTCAAATAGTACTAGTGCAGTTAGTATGGCCCTATATTTTTATGTTAAATATGTAAATTCAAATAACTTATTAGCAGACTAAAGAACAAGGAAAATATGAAAAATATTCAATTAACATTTACATCATCACATCGGTGGTGCTTTGGTAACCTACTGATGCTGTATTCAAACACTGCATTTTTTCCTATGTAAAGTAAGCGCCTGACTAATACCATCCCAGGTCAGGTCAGGTCAGGTGCCCATTCAATATCCATGTTTTTACCAGAAAAATAGGATTTAGCTATTACCTATTTGTTACTGTTGCTCAGTGCTATGAATACAAAGTGGTTGGCACACAGTGATACTCCAAATACTAGTACAAAGAGACAGGTCAGGTCACAAATAAACAAGATCCTCACTGACACATATTCAGAGGTAGGGCAGTAAACCGTTCATGCCATCTGTCAAACGCTCATATCTGAAGGTCTGCCCCTCCCCCCTCCAGAGTATAGCCTTGTAAATAAATATCCAACAGATAGCACAAGACCTGCAATAAACTATATGACGGCACTAGTGCATCTTTCTGCTGCATGGCAAACACCACATGAACCCTTGATGGTCTGAGTGGATGAGTAATGTAAAGAAACAGGTCAGGCGATAGACACTTCCTACTAAAGTGAGAGTTAAAAATCATATTCTTTTTATGTGATGAAAACAAAATAAAAACTGCCGTAAGGGGGAAAACCCTGAAAAACCTCAGTGCTGTTGGTCTCTTTCTAACCTGGTTTGACATGGATGTCTGGAGCGAGAGTTTAAATAATTAAGTTTTTCTTGGTCTTCTGCTCTGAATACTTGCTCCGACAATTGGTCAACAGCAAAAAGTGAGTTTTCAGAGTGATATGGAACAGATTAAAAGATTTACATCTCTTATGATCCAGTGCATGCATGTGTATGTGTATGTGTGTGTTTGGTTTCTCTATGGATTCATTTCCAATCAAGAGTGACTAAAAAACACAATGAGAGAGGCAACAATGAGCGGCGTGGGGAATGAAAAGGATCAAAAGTGAAGAGAAACAGACACAGAGACAGGCGATTATTGCAAAATAGAATTAGAATGGGAAAGACAGAAAAGACTCCCTGCTGACTTTTCCCACAGAGAGATCCTCAGCATCTCAGCAGCAGTCCCTGAGAACGTGATATGACATCTTTTTCTTTCTCTCTAGTGCAAAGGAATGGAAGCTTCCTGTATCCCTGCCAGGGAGGGTATTTGCCCTTTCTTCATTTCCAACTCAGAGGACAACCAGACAGACAGCACCTGGCAGAGATGCAGGAGGGCTGAAAAATTGGATCTACAAGAGTAAGGTCGTTCATTACTCTCCTGGCAAAGTTTTCGCTTTTGGGCCGCACATGTACACACACTACAGAGATGCATTCTTCAGGGGCAACAGGATGGATGCAGATAGGATGCGACAGCTCCAGAGCTATGATCTATTGGGTCATTGGCGCCACGCATGAATGGAGGTACTCTACAACACACAGCAAATCCCCCGTCCCGCTGTTTCTCCCAATAGCCAGCCTGTCCCCATCTCCCAGTGCTCATCGCTCCCCATCATTACACAGCATAGCAGCGTGGCTGGCTACATCCATCTTTCCTCTTATCTTTCCTTCAATTCTGAAAGATTAAGAAGGAGGTGTTTATTTGACTTCATTCAGACTGAGGAAGCCCAGCGGGGGATAAGGCCCAGGAGGATATGAAGAGTATTTCCCTGGACAGAGTCCAAGCAAAAGTGTTTTATTCCACAGCATTTTAGAAAACACTGATTTCCTACTATCAGTGAAAAAGTAATGTATGAAATATAGAGTTTCTACAAACTCAACACCGATTATGAACTGATATGGAACAAGATCCAGATGATGTAACAACTTTGCAAGACCACTTCCTGAAGAAAATACAATTCGCTTACATTACTTTTTGTTGTCTTCATGAAACAAGTGCTGCTCCAGTCATTTCAGACACATTTTATTCAAAGCAACTGACAGATTGAACCATAATTTATTTGGAAACATGTAATTTTCCCATCTTAAACTTTATCATACCATTAAAATAACCTAGATGCTATTATCACTTAAAAAATCTGCACTAAGTTTTTGCAGTGATAGACTTGCTGTGGCTGTATCATTTCCTGTGTAAAGAAGTGGGTATAGCTTCTGGTTACATTTTCAGAGCGGTTTCCTAAACACAACCAGTATATCATGTGGATGGGGAATTAAAAAAAAAAAAACTACCTTAAGCTAGTCTCAACAAGCAGAGCTTTTTTTGTTTTGAATTTATTCTGTCTGCACAATTCAGGTCCATGAGGACTGTGGTTAAGGTGCATAATGAAGATAACTGAATAAGGGAAAACAAACAGGGAGTGCTGGGACAAATGGGTTGGATAGAACGAGCACGAAAAGATGCAATCTCTTTTCTGGCACTTGTTTGTTCTTGGCGTGATTTTGAAAACAGCTGCAAACCAGAACTTCTCTGTCCCTCCCTATTTCTTTCCAAAAATCTTTCTATCTTAATCTGTTTTTCATAACGCAGAACCAATCGATTACATGGATCGATGTTTCTACGACCAGTCTGGAGAGCCCAGCATTTCATCAAAGTGGCTCTTCTGTAAGACACCGAGGCATTTTTTTTGTAAAGGACAATGCAATCATTTGTGTTTGTGTTTTGTGTGTCTAGGTTTTTGTGACGTGTTGCATACAGAAATATCAGAATAATGTCAAAAGTTTTTCATGGGGACATGATACCATCTTCTTTCTCTGGTGCATGGTTTCACACAAAACTCCAATAAAGATATCGAGCAAAAAGGCAAAGCAGCACAAACGCACACATACTCACATAACCAGTGCAATTTAATTCTTGTCAAATGAAATCTGAAGGCCTGTATTAAGTTAACCAACTACCACACAGATAAAAAAAAATAAAAATACGGAGGCCTAATGCCTTTTAATTCAAAGTATCTAATCTGGGAAAGGATGAGGGCACAGTAAGTATTATCTGACTATCAAATACCAAGATGACTATGTCACTTCATAGTGAATCCAAACCAAACTCCAGACTCATTTACATATATTGACGGAGTTCTGCATCTCAGTGGAGTAATAACTAGGCCAGTCATCTGGACAGGGAGCTAGTGGCCCATAACTCTCTCCCTGAAGAGATTAACAGAGTGCCATTAGAGCGGGCTAATAGAATGAGACAGGGATGAAAGCAACACTGACGCTGGGCTAATGTGTATTGAGTGAAAGCAATACTGGGCTGAGCTACCCTGATGCTAAGTGATGCTAATCCAATGAGACAGCATAGAGGGTTTGGTAATGCTGTGTACTAACTGTGCTAGATCAAATGACAGACACCAACAGAAGAAAGAGTGAGTAGATGCAGTGTAAGTGGAGAAAGTTAAGGTGTGGCAGACTGCTGCATTAAGAACTACTGTACTGTGCAGTGCCCGTGTCTTTGCTTGTATAAAGAAGTACATTTAAAACATTACCTTAACTCAGTGAAAGTTGACTTGTCCAGTCATTTCCATCCCAGAGTCACTTACTAAGATAAGAGCGAAACTAAGTTGCTAAAACACTCTTATAGTTTTCTATCATCTAAACTGAAAGTGAGGCAGCACCCTAAAGAACAGGAAGACACTCTTCAGAGGTTGATCTGTCTGCTGCCTGGCTTTCACTCGCTCTCTCTCTATCTGCATGTGTGCCTGTGTATGCGAAATGTGACGCGTGTGCGGTGTGTGCCGATGGGTGTGCGGTTGACGAGAACAGAGCCTCCATGGGTGCAGTTAATATTTGATAGGGCATCTTTTAGCAGCCCCACCCATTGCTCCCTGCAAGGGGAGCCGGGAGGAGAGGAAAGGAGAAATTGGGCTTTACACCAAACACTACAAACTTTAAGACTAATTTCCTGTACAAAATAAGATTATCAACAGCAGGAAGAAGTCTGATCATTTGGTACAATAGTACAAAGTCTAAAGACCAAAGCCACATAATCCTCGCAACGCAAGAAAATGTATCTCCAAGCTTAAGTAGCAATTTTCAGTGTGCACTGTGCTGGCCTGATGTCACGAGATCACCGGAGGGGATAAGAAAGGAAAACAGAGCCTTCCTAGCATTCAGCTGCACATGAAAAGTGACTCCAGTAAAGAGGAATTTGTTGTGGTTCTCGTAAATATTCAGTGTGAATTCAATTTCCCCCACTCATTTCATGCTTGACATCAAACCAGTTCCACTCAGTCAACCGTTTTCTGCTAAGTGCCAGCAGTAAAACCATGCAAGCATTGCCAGTTCCTCAATATCTCCTGTTTATAGGAGCCTGCGGTGCCATATATACCTTTATAAATCACAGTACGGGGGTCTGGCACAGTCTACGTTAGATTAGCAACAGAACTAAATGCTAAAACACAGGATTTCAAAAGACTCATAAAGCTTTTATATAATTCTTCTATCATGCGGTTCAGTTAAAATCAGCTGGGTCTACACACAGGTCACAATATTACATGAAGTCTGAACTGGTCATACTAATGACTAGTCACGAAGCAGAAACACCCTTTAAAATATTTGTCCACATGAATAATTCTGCTGTTCTCTTTCTCAGGTGTGATGCTGAGCAATAGGCTGGGCTTCAATAAATCTAATATCCCTCTCTGTTATACTGTAGCAGTCTAGATCCACAATAATCAAGGTTCTCCTAACAACATGCTGCACCTACATTTTTTTCCATGTAGATGTAGAACATGCTTACCCAGACATGTCGCTGTCTGCTCCCTCTTACAGTATGTGACCTTCATTTGAACGACTCTGTGCGAAGACTGCAGGGCATCTGACAGCCCCTTTTAAATCATGTTACCTGCAACCAGCTTAGCTTTACCCGCTGTAAGAGGGTCTACTACCATGGAGAAATCCATTATAATAAAAAAAAATACATTATAATAAAAAAAAACTGACTTAACTTAAAAATAACTGTTTATGACAATACAGTGCAGACACAATCAGCATTAAGTAATCATATCTTAGTGCTATCATAGCTCTTAAGTGAAAAATCACCCATTACAGGAACATTTTCTCACATGACAAACACAAAAGGACTTTTCTTGTAGACCAGAACATTGATCATTTTCTCTGGTACCTCCCAATAAGGTCACTGACTCTTCACAGGGACATGTGAGTTCATTTGAAACATCTCCAGCTGATCTGCTGCGCTGTTGTGATGTGACCTACCCAAACTCTGACTCATTCCCCTTATACCGCCACATGCTGCAGTGAAAACACAGGCCAGTGAGAGGTGTCGCTTTAAGGGAACGAAGCCGGCATTAAAATAAATATGAAACAGTGCAAAATAGTAAACTTTTAATCATGTTCCTGTCGGAGTTATCCTTTGTGAGAGGACAATACGCTGCCATTAGGTCAACTTCCTTTCTGCCCAAATTCTCTCCTTTTCCTGTGCCTCCTTCCTCTCCATTCTCTCTATCAGGCTGTCCCTCTGAATAAACGGCCGGCCACCCCCCCACAATCTCTGCCGTTTCCTCAGGCAGCACATTTTAATACAGTAGCTAACTAACAGCCTGACATGCAGCCAGGGAGAACAAGGCATCCCTGCGTCAAATCAGGCCACAGTTGGTGGTTAACGTCCGTGCCTATGTGTCCAGTTTTTCACACAGTGTAGCGCTACTGGGTCAGCTGATGAAACTGGAAGGGAACCTATCCAAGAGAGGGTGGGACAGTGATCTAGCTTTTTCTGAACTGACTCAATACTCATTAGTTGCGTCCATGGCTACATAAACCCCCGCTGTTTAAAATATTTGAAAGCAGAAAGCCAAAGCAGCACAATAAAACCCATTATCTGGAGATACAAGATGATGCTGTAGCTCAGCCTGCCATGCAAACACGGTATTTGAATACCAACGACCATGTCTGCGCAGGTGACATTCAGGACGCTGTTTGTTTTTTGCAACGACATGAGAGTCAAATGTCAGTAGTCTCACAAAGCCTAGTGGAAGTCATCAGATCCAGAGCTCTATAGCTTTACGGGTGTGTATCACAAAGAAACATCCAGTTTGTAACATGCAATTATGTGTCATTGAGTTCCAAAAACAGGCAACGTGCCAATTGAAACCTGTGCAGTAACATGAGTACAGAAACCTCTTATTACCTGAGCCTTGTGCTAGAAAGCAGTGTTTGTGGACGTAGGTTAAAACACACAACACAGTCTTCATTCCAGCCTTAATGTCTGGTCCCAAAGACAAGCACCGGAAATGGAAAAGTGCTGCTCTCAGACTTTTGGACCCCACGGCACATCATTCTTTTTTGCAAAAACTCAGTGTTTTGTTATTGTTTTGTGCAGGTCCATTGTGTTTATGTGCATGTGAGTGTGATTATGAGAGAGAGAGCTACACTACACTGTGTGCAGCTGCATAATCAAAGATTCTGACATTTAAAATTGTAGAAACATAGGTGGAGAGACAGGAGGAGGACGTCAGCCCACACTGACCCAACCCGGATCACAAATGTCTCCTCAATGTGCCTTGGACGCGAGCTGTCCACCACTGATTGGATCACCTGATGCCGGTTCTGAACTGTGCCAAAGACTCTATAATATCACATGACTCAAAGCCTCAGAGGATTATCGAACCAGACTTAAAGGTTTTAATGAGAGTGACCCTGCAAACCGGTGTGATGGAGGATTAATGCACTGACATTACCTGATGCTTAAGAAACCGTATGAAACATGACTGTAAGAAATGACACCCGATGAGGCATGCACTCTGCTGGATAGCATGCATTTTAAATATCATATGAAGCACTGTCACTAGGAAAACAATTATAGCATGATATGAAAGAAGGAACTTGGAACAGTGTTTATCCTTATAAAGTAAATGATCCCTTTCTCACTTGCACCTGTATTTAAAGGTCATGTACACTCAATCAGGTATTTTCAGTTATGGCTAATTAGGCCCTTTCTCAGATAGCTGTACGGTCGAGGCTGTCAATCAAACAGAGTCTGTGAACACACCCACACAGTTTATACGTAATCCTTTAATTATGAAAATTAATTTTCAACTGAGTAGATGACAGTCACGTACATCACATTTTGAACTGTATGTCACCGTGAGAACATCAGAAATGATGAAGTTAATGATGGAGGGATTCTATTAAGTGGCTCCACTGTCTGGGTCCTGATATTGCACATCATACAAGCACTTTTCCTGCATTTTGGAAAGTCAAAATGTCTGTAGTGACAGACAACACACAACAACAAAACACATTTTCAGCAACTGTTCATTATATCCTGACAATAAATGTTAGACATCTGCTGCTACCACCTTGCATTGTTTTCATAATAACACCTGTGTAAACACACGCACACAAAAACAGAGCAAATGAACAGATGGACTTTCACGTAGACAAAAACACTCCTATGTATTCAACTTTTTCCACGTTGTATTATTGCTTCCTGAAAGGACAGGAGGTGCAGACGCGCAGCTGTATACAGCCTGCAATCTGATATCATGGAGGAGTTCACATTAGTAACTCATATCACACATCACTTTTTATTAGAAAAAGTTAAGCGCATCACCTTCCACATGTCAGAACAGGACTTAACTCTTCCTTTTTCAGCATATTAGTAGTTTATAGCCTGCTGGCGCTTGTAGACTGACATTACACATGGCTGCTTTCAAATTTCTACTCCTTCAGGGTAGGAGCATCTCACCAAAAGAAATTAGCATGGCAAAGACACCCATTTGTCCCACAGACATGAAAAAACAGACATCATGCAAAGTATGGTACTGTATAGCATTTTTGTCCTAAGCACCTGTCAATTTCTGACCCTGGGCCAGTGTTTCTGAGATCCTGTGTCTACACTCCTCTACACGCTGAGCTATTAAAAGCCGTTAAACATCTGTGGTCTTACCGAGGGAACGACAGAACTGATAAGCGTGGCTAAGTATAGCCCTAATGATAGGCCTCATAGAGAGAGAGAGAGGAGGAGGGCAGAGAGGATCAGAGAAAAGTCAAAGTCAAATCAAGTCCCTTGGCCCTGAGCACAACACCACCACAACAACAACACACGAAAACTTGCATAAAACTATATTATTATCCTGAATGGGTATTTTAAGTGCTGGGCTATTTCCATCAGTTTGTACGATCAAGCAGAGCAAGAATCAGTGAGAGACTCCCCATGACCGTTTTGTTCTAATAATGAAATCTGAAAAACGCCAGTGAATACAACTCCCACAGCGGAAAGGATGAAAGCAAACTACTCATATCCAGTCCTAAGAGCTGTACATCCCTCTTTCAAGAAGAGCTGTATCGAGAGCACGTCCTTTCAGAACTGAAGGAGCCTCTTAAATGAGAGGTGAAATGGTTTCAAGTATCTATATCCAGGGCCAAATGTCCTCCATTCAGCTCTTCTTGTCTCAAAACGACCTGCATAGCTGAGAATCTTCACATATTACACACCTCTCACCTTGCTCTGCACCGACTCCTGTAGTGTGTCATATCTGGCATTGTCATATGAATGACTCAACAATTCTTTGTGCTGCAAATAGTCCCTTTAGACCTATGCAAGCACACTTTAACATCTTATCTGGTGACCTCAAGGCAGCCCGTCATGGGCACTACTCGGAATGACTGCTATGTGCAGGGTAGTGTGTGTAACGTGTATCTTCACACATAGCTAGATTACACTTGGGCGCGCACACACAGTCTGGAGAAACCAATCACACCGAACTGCAGTTTGGGGGGTCTTCAGCTAGACTGCTGCACAGTGGAGACATTCAGCTGTTGTTGAGGGGAATCAGATTGTAAACACACCCTCAGCCAAGGTGGTGCTCCAGGACCCCTGCCAACAGGTGCATGAGGAACACACACATAGATTTGCATTTGTGTGTGTGTGTGTGTGTAAATGCAACCCCACCCAAAACACTGAGACACCAGGGGAGTGTCCATCTCACTTACACCGAGGGCAATCAGTCATGCCTTATCCTAATGTGTACTGGCGCTGATGCCATGGCGCTTTGCACTGTCTGGGCTGTAATGGATCAGAGCCCAAAATGGTACACACACACACACATGCGCGCACACGCAGTTATGAGACTTGAATGACAGCAACTTCAGAGGTGGTATAAAAATATGAATATGTGAGGGAGCACTGCATGGTATAAAAAAAACCCTTGCCAGTTAAATCTGAACTCCATGTCTGCTGCAGATCTAACTTCATGACATGAAGGAGTGAGTCATCTATAGTTACTTACCCTTTAATCCAGACAGGCATAAGGAACACACATCTCACTGGTGGTGTATCTCAAACCAGGTTGAGTTCCCTTCACATAGGCTATAAAACCCTGAGCCATGCAGACACACTGTGTGCCACATTTAGACATTTGTCAAGAAGCAATCCTCCAAGATTATTCCAGTTTATCTTGCAAATGTAATATAAGCTCAATGGGCAGAACTTGTTATATAATTAGGTGCCCTGTATAGGCTTATTACATAAAGGCCTGGCCATTATCATTCATGGTAGAGTGACTAAAGGGCAGGTCATGACTGTAGGGGGTGATGTTGTGATGTAGGAAAACATGTCTTCTTCTGCCTCAATGGGAAAAACAGAGGAAGACCACAGACACCCTCTTCATTATAAAGTATGTGTTGCTACCATGTTGTAGCCTATCTACCATAACCTGTCAGAATGACCTTTATATTAACAGTGTTTTCAAACAGCCAATGTAACGTGACGTAGCCTATGGATGTAAGTTACAATATGACAACACGTACCTTACTCACGCTGTTAGGAGCATGTTTGTAGCCTCCACGACGGGTCAGCAAAGAGTCCACTTGTTCGTTGTCTTGTAAATATCAGCAGCATGTTGTAAAGTAGTGGTAACGTTAGCTAGTGTTTCACTTTCAGTTTAAAAACACTATGGACACTGAGATGCGCTGATGGGAGTTGTAGCTCGTCCATCGCCAGCAGTCAATCAATACATTAGTTCAATGTAACATAACCGAAAAAACAACAACGCGAAGTCACGGGAAATTACGCCGAGTTGACCAACAAAAGCTAATAAATAAATAAGTAGGACTTGGGGGATTGCCCGTGTTTCCGTTTAGTCTTTCCAGTTTGACGTGAAAAAAGAAACAAACACCCTCGAGCTAGTGAATCCCCGAGCCGTTAGTTAGTTACAGTGTCAACACCGAGCAACTGATGATACCAAACTGTGTAACCGACTGAAAAAGACTGTCCGAGTGTCCGTAAACACAACGCGGCGACGTAAAAGATACGGAATCCTCGCACAAAACAACAACATAGGGTTGAGGGAGGGAAAAAAGGAAAAAGACACCGTCCACAACACAGGAGGCAGAAACGGTACGGACAGACTACTCCACACATACACAGACTCAGTTTATCCTACCGACCGACAGCCTCCACTCGCCTCCAGCTGGGCGGGGCCTAGAGATGTCACCTGGGTCTCAAAGGGTGACATAGCGTGTTGACCTCGAAATGCTCGGTTGCCTGTTTTGGTTCAGATAGTTAGTAGCCTATCATTTCATATAGCCTAGGCATACTGAATTTTTTTATTAGCTACATATTTTGTTAACAACATACTTCCTGCTAACCGTAGCCTACACGTGACATCAGAATATAAATAAGCCATTGAGTCACGTGCAAATGTGTGGTTATAAAACACCATATGGATCATACAGGGATATGGTTACCGTGTCGATACCCTGTTACGTAATGCTTAATATAGCCTATGAGCCAGTAATAATTTACAGTAATTGTATTCCGCTCTCTGATGAGCTGCCATCTATAAAGGATTTATTGTTTAAACCTACTGTAATGCATGGGTGACTTAATGGCCCTTCCCACATGGTCCAAGGCCCATGAATTTCACCTGCAAAATATCCTGGAGCGTTATAAAACAGTGAGTCACACAACCACGAACAGGTGCAAAAATAATCTCAACCAGATGTAAAATAACAACAAATAGACACTGAAGGACAATCTTGAGAAACCGTCACATTGAGATGTTTTCAAGCAAAAAAAAATTGGCAGGACAAGTAAGATATGGAGGACTGTGTATTTATTGATTTCATTTTGGCACTTTCAGTCCTCCATAGTAGGAATTAAGCAAATAGTAAACTTATCTATTTTATAATATATAACACTACTATACGGACTGAAAAACAAGTGCATACAGAGGTGTGTAACATGGACAAATACACAAAGGCATAATGCCACACAAAACATCCACAGGGATGCAAAAGAGATAGATCTAACAAAGAGACAAAATGACCACAAACAAATTGGCTTCCTGGTGGTATTTAAAAATAAAAATAAAAAACTCTTTTCATATTTACTGACTAAGCTTCTATGTTGCTGTGTAGCATGGGTGGAGGGTTAAAAAGCTTTTACATTTCTGTTACTTACTTTCCAAAGCCAACTGTCCCTTGATGTGGTTTAGGCTATACTGCAAAAAGGAAAACATTGTGGGCCCCAATGAGCTGTGTTTGTGGGCTTTTATACAATGTTAATTTCATCACAGAAGAGCTGATTGAGTGAGAAAGGCGCCCAGGACAGGCAATAGATCAGGACCTGCCTGGAGGCTGATACTGTTTGTCTCTCACAAACCTATGACTATACAGGACCCTTGGGTTTAGAGGCCCTGGGGCAGTCGTCCACTCTGCAGTTCTCCACCAACCCTTTGTCCTAAAGCTGTAAATCACAACAAACAGAACATTAACGCACACAAAAGAAACCCCAGAACGGTCGGACACATGCTTTGTTTGATTGAAAATACACTGAGTGATCTCAGTAGTTTATTCACAGAATTTGTAGCAGATGTGAAACTGTTATTTGCCTCTTTGACCACTAGAGGGCAGCCTTTCCTTATTATTGCCTGACAGTTCAATTTCTTTTCAGAACTGTTCTGCATGTGCACCTGTCAGCAGCCCTGTGAATTTCAGCCTTTAATTACAAAAAAAAAATCACCATTACAAATTCTAATATCTGGAAATCTGGCCATGAGGTCTCGTTCTCGCTGGATTCATTACTATGAGATGATCACAAATCACTCAAATTCATACTGTTTTATTTGTCTTATAGCCTAGCCTATACATTCAGGATATTTACCCCGCCATAAATTCAAATTATTTGTTTACAAGACTATATTAAAGCTGTAGTAGGCTACGTACCGTTTACATGTCCGTTACACACAAGCCAATAGGCCTACTAAGTGAGATACGACAAGTTGATAAATCTTGTCAACTCCACAAATCTGTATTTTTCAATATTTATTGTTTTTAATTCTGTGTCAACCTGTGACATTCCTGCACTGCGCACAGGAAAAGACTTGTTTTACATTACAACTCAGGAAGGGAGGGGGAGGAGGGGCAGTGGGTCTCATAGCAACAGGTAGGAACATGGCCGACAACCCGAAGAAGTGCCCAAGACAGGTTCAGAAGTGGAACTTGTTTTGTTATGATGAAGCAAAACAAAGTGGCACATGTAATGTAAGGTAATACTATGGTTGAGCTAAATTATTCCTGTTGCTGGATAGGTCAGTGGATAAAGCTGTTCACTTGTGATTAACAGACTGGTGATTCAAGTCCCATTCATGGTTTTGATGACCTTTGATCCCTTGTCATGCATATTAAGATGCTGTCCCACATTTTGATTAGCTCTAGGTTTGTTTGTTTTTTCTTTTCTTTTTTTTAAAGAAAGCTTTTAAATTCATCATCACAAGACATTAATCTCACTTTAATCACCCAAAGCTCATGTTGCACTCCTCGTCTGACGACTTTGCTGGTGGCCTCTCTCTCCACTCGTTTCTGGTAACCAGATTTATGTTTTGGCATTATCTCTTCTTTCAGCCAGCGCTAGTAACCTGTCTGTGCTACATTAGCTAATAACTATGTCAAGAGTTTGCAGGGCTACTGTTGCTTCAGCATGGACTAAACCATTTTTAAAAGAAAGCAGGGGGTTATTGCTTGAAAAAATAAAAACGTATTTCATGAATATTGCATGTTTTGTGGCTTCGTTTTGATGCTGATGCAGCATTAGTATGAGTATTAGTCAGGGTTATACAGTAATTTATCTGCTGCTGACTGCGACGTGAGAGTTGACCTCAGGAGACAACTTAAGTTTCCAGAGGAGATTACTATCAATCCTCAGACCAAACATAGCGCTGTGGTCCAGGGCATCAAAACAAGTGGTGCTTCTCGAGCTGACTGTGCCATAGCCTACTTTAGGATGAGAGGATGGAGGAAACCCACAAGAGGAAGCTGGGCCATGAGTGCACGCAGTTGGGATGGCAGGCATGGAATTTGCCAGTGGAAGTAGGCCATCAGGGATTTCCCGGGCAAGCGGTCACTTTGGGTCGCCCTGTCCAGACTTAGAATCGGAGGTCCCAACAGAAGCTGAGACAGCATCAAGGTAGCTGTGGATGAAGCGCTGCGAGCACTGAACAACCCACCGGGCAGAGAGTAAACATGAGTGGCTGTGGAGCCCAGGGTGCCAAGGGGGCTGCCCCAGGACGCTCAGGCTGGGTTATAGCTGTCAAGCCCTCTGGAGGTGTTGTGGGTTAAGAAGAAAAGCACCAGGGGCCCACATCACAAAGCTCAGTCAATTGGCTCATGAAGCGTGAGTGTTTGCCATCACCCTCAAGAAGGCGGCTATAGGGCTTTACCCAACCATTGGGGTGAGAGCGATGAACTCATGGTGTTTCAGACATAGAAATATTAGGCTATGCATAAAATTCCTCTAGGGATCGGCAGAAGTTACACACTTAAGCTTTAATTTGGGTGGTATATTTTCTAATGCATTTACTGTGGGTATTTTTTACTGTGTTTTGTGGGTGTGGTCAACATAAGTCAAATTTTCTAAAATCCTTTGTTCATCAGAAATCTTGGCAATTAGATGGAGGCAACCCCACTCACTCAACATGTCACACAGTGGCAGTGGCGTGCATCCTTATGGACATGTTGTACCTCGAGAGTTCGGTTGCCAGAATACATGGTGCCAAACAGGTGAATCATTAGAACAAGCAAGAGAGCACATCAAAGCGGTATCAGTTTCATAATTAAGATAATAGCCTACGGAAATATTATAATGGGTCTATGTTTTCCATCAGTGGAACAAGGGAAAGGTAGGATCAAGGATTGGTGTGCTTGTATTTTGGTGGATCCTTTTGCTTCACTATTAATCTCTGCCCTCAAATTTTCTTTCGTTCTTTTTTCTCTTTTGTCTTCTTTTTTTGTATGTCTGTTTTGGACTGCTCTGTTATCTCTAAACCAAATTAAATGAAATTAAAAAGTTTTTTATCAACAAAAAAAGGCTGATTTTAATTTTTACTGAGAATTATATTTAATGATGTGTAGCCTATAAAATATAAAACGAGAAAGATTATTTTCATGGATCATTTATATTTTCTTTTGTAATTATTTTCTTTGTCCAATATTTTATTCTCATAATATATTGTCATAATCACCATAATCTTAACGTCAGCCGGTCCTCGCTTAGTTTGTTTTAGAAAAGGAACTCTTATTGGATGACAGTGCAGGCCCATGGTGTCAGGTGATGCAGCAGCAGCCACTGCTCAGTCTATCCTCCCTCTATGTGGAAAAATCGCCTATATATCCACCCGGATGCTGAGCCGTGACTGCTGATAATTTTTGCCCAGTGCGCAGCGCTGTGGGCTGAGCAAGGCATCGGAAATATTTCAGTACCCTTGAGACGGACAGCTCTTCCCGGATCCACAAGCTCTTGAGTGCCGGTCTCTGCAGTTCGAGTCTGGAGGGCCGGGGGGATCATTATTCACAGCTTATTTGAGATACAGGGGGGAGGGTGTAGCCGCCACATTAAAGCCACACACCTTCCTGTTCTTGCAGATCGTGACCACTTGCACGCGTCTGAAGCCGTAGTGGAAGGGTGAGATAGAGAGAGAGGAGGGAGGAAGAAATAGGAAAGAGGAGGGGAGTAGTAGAGCATCACTACAGAGAGAGATGGCGGAGTGCGGGCGGAAGGCGCTGTCTCTCCTGGAAGCGGCCCGCTCCCGGTACGAGAGCCTGCAGATATCCGACGATGTGTTCGGTGAGTCCGGGGATGACAGCAGCGACAATCCCTTCTACAGCACCTCCGGAGACTCCGACTCCGACAACTACATAGCCGAGGTAGGCGAGGACGATCATCAGCACCATCATCACCACCACCACCACCAGAAACGGGGCGATAAGGAGAGCGGGGGAGCAGGAGGAGGAGGAGGAGGAGGAGGAGGAGGCAACACCGGGAGCAGCGGAGCCGGTCCCCCGGGCACCCTGTCCCGTAGTCAGGCAGAGGACGAGGGCTGGACGGAGACTCTGCAGGATGTCACGGTGCCGTCGTACAAAGAGACATATGGTGAGACGTGATCGCATGACAAAAGATGATGAATAGGGTCGTTTGTGCAACTGAGGAAGAATTGCCTGTAGGTGTGAGGTGATTGAACATAGAGAGACCGCCTGTGACACACAGTGCAGTTCATGTAGCCTACTCCAGGTCAGGCAGGCCGTTTCTGTGCCCAGATCCATCTGCTGCCCAAAGAGCAAACAAAAAGCCTATTGCTCCGGTTCACAACTGGATGCTTGTTTGATTTCCGTGTGTGTGCATGCCTCCTCCTTGTGCGTGTGTGAGTGAGTGAGAGAGGCATGACACTGCATCGTTAATTGATGTACTGAGTTAATAGCAAACGCTTAGCCTTTGATACTTCACCCCTTGGTGCTGGTACACAGGCTGCCCTGGGGGAGAGATTGTGCGTGTGTGTTCATGTTTTAGGGCATTGCATTGCAGGGAGACATCCAGTTTAATTTGGAGAAACAACTTGATGTTTCTCCTCCTGGCTCAACACACATTACATAGGCTGTAGCAGTGTATGAATGAGGGTAGAATAGATGCAGAAATGTTGACCTCTGCCCTCATGCTCTAAGTAAATTTAGAGAATTTACAACTGTATTAAAATGAGCTTGATACACAGTGATTTTTGGCCACACACTAGTCCAGCAGCATTGCACACCCACACTGCTCTGTCTCCTGTTGTCATGCTGCATGAAACCCACTGCTACCCAATATGTGCCACACTGTCTCCAGAACAGTTTTTTTTATCCATTTGTCTACCACTGTGTCGGGTGCACCAGGGAGTGAGGTCTGTGTTCATAGTGCAGCACCTTCTGTCGGGCTTCGTTTGGATTCGCTCTCCTCTCCCGTCTCTTTCACCTCAGCTGAAGCGAAGATGGTCGGTGGAAAATACCATCCTGTGTCCACACTTGACATGTTGCACGGTTGCACCCTTGGAGGTGAACCAGCATATGGCTGCAGCAGATATGGACCAAGCCAGGCACAGAAACACACATTTGGAGCAAGCATGTATAAAAGCATTTGCAGAAAATCCACTGTAGGTTTTGAGTGCCAGGAACCCACTGGAAATTAAGTGAACCACATTGGCTGTATGTAAAGATTTGGGATGTTCTATTGCCAACAGCAAAGCACAACTTGCTTAACAACAAATGCTCACATTTGAGTATCTCATCAGTTTTCAGATACTGCATATGCAGTTGGTGCCAGTTTGAAGGTGGTGCCACTGGCCTGCTTCAGAAAGCAGGATTACTTAGCAGGACAGCAAACAAAACACGCAACATCTCTGTTTTCTGTACTTCTGCCCATGTTCCAGATTTTATCCATCACTAAGTCCAGTGTGCATGAGGGAGTGAGGTTTGCCTGCTGTGAGGCTTCATTTTGGATTTGTTCTTTCAGTTATCCAGCTAACTTACTTCATTAATCCTGCTTTATGAGAAAGGGCCTCAGATATGGAGTGGTGCCTATTTTAACTCATCCAAAATAATCTGAGCCAAAGTGAGCCAAGCTCGGGTACCGTAAGAGCTTCTGTGGTGGGAAGAGTATCACAGGATGTACCGTACTCCCACACCCTGCTCCGAGCTCTGTTGATTTAAGCTAGTGAGGCAGCAGGTGCGTCTGTCTGCTTTGTGTTGTCTTTCCTTGTTTGTGAGAATACACATAGTTACTGTTTGCACAGGCACAGGGCAGCATGGGTGTGGTCCCGTCATCCTGTATCAGGGTTCAGATGATTAAAAGCCGCTTGGCTTGGATGGATGCAGGGCTGCCAGGGAGCATAATCACACCTCCGTCCACAAGTAGCCAAGACTTCACTCAGATGAAATCGACTTGGACAGTAAAAGACCGACTGTATCCTGAGCATCCAGCATATCTACATAAATATGTTTCCTCACCAACTTTAATGGTACAAGATGGGAAGCTACTTAAGATAGATTGGGTTTCTGATAAGTCTGCCCATCTGTGGAAATATCATCATTGAGATTATCATGTGCCGGGATTCCTATGTCTACCTGGCCACCTGTCAGCCTGTCTCCTTGTCACCTGCCTGTCTGTCTCCCTGCACATTCCTCTGTCTCACTGTGCCTTTACTGTCTAGCTGTGACAGCGCTGACATAGACGCAGCGTTGGTGTGACAGTTCCACTCCTTGGAGACTGCGCACCCTGTACATAAATCATTGGCCTCCGTCAGAAAGCATCATCTCAACCTCATACAAACGCAAAAAATAAAAAATCCCATAAGGTTTTGTTTTGGGGGTTTGTTTACAGCTACAGAGACAGGTGCAGAGTTTTTGGAGCCATGCTGTGTTTTGGACTTGCATAAAATTGTTGTACCCAAGGTCAGGTATACAGGTGATGTGTCATATCGATTCATAGCGTGAGGTTTTTCTTCCCCTGCAACTGAGGTGGGGGGGTGGCAGCAGACCAAGCCAAAGATTATGAGGCATACATCCACATCTCAGATTATATAACCACTTTATGTTGTCGAAGGGAATTAAAAAAGCTATTTATTCATTCCCTTAGTGAAGCACATGGATTACTGGTTCCCTCCATATGTCAGTTTATTTATCTGACCCTGTATTCCTTATTTAGGTACACGTACTAATAATGTTTTGATTTACTGTAGCATTTATATGTGTGTTCGTGTGTGTGTAGACTTCAGGTTAAATGGTAATAAAATTAAATGCAAGATCCAGAATACTTTGCATACAATTCCAGAAAATACCACAAAAAAAGCTAAACAAAATGCAAAACCCTCTGTAAAATTCATATATCCCTATAAAACTGGTGCTTTGTATAATATTGAAGCAGTCAAAATGAATTTAATTAAGCCATCTGCCTTCTTTTCCAGGCGAAGTTTGCCAACTTTAAGATTCTTTGCATTTTTATCATCTGTACACACGGATGTTATTTTTGTCAACCCATTTCATGGCAAATTAGCAAACACGCACTGTGGGCATTTCACATGCTGTTTTCATGGTAAATTGGTCCAAGCAAACTGTCATTAAAAACAAATCAAATGAGCAATTAAAGTCTTCGGTTTACACATGGATTGTGCCACATTTGTATTCTGTGGCATAATTTTAATCAGAAAATTTTGAATTTTGTTATTGTGGTTCGACTGAGAGAACCCCTATTCCCTAAACACTAGTTAAATAGTCTGCTGTTTCTCTCACACTCTGTCTGCAATTTCCACTGAGCTTAAAAGTGATCTTAAAGCATGCTTGGTTTTTATCCACTGCACATACGCAATAATCTCTCATTCTTAAATCCATGGCTATAAAAGCTCTTGCAGGCAGATGATTGTCCTTCCACAATAAAAACACTCCAACAGCTGATAATCACGAGGGATTATACAAACGTCTGCATGTGCAACGTAGGTGGAGGTTTGCATTCAGCAATGCTGGAAATTGATATTTCAAGTCTCCCCTTATACACTACAGTCTGAGAGCAGAATTATGTAAATGTCTGATCCAGTTTAATCAGAGTGATGTAGGCTGGACCGCAGCTTGGCTGGCAGGGAGGTATAAAGGGAAATCTATGGAGGAAGGTTATATTTGCGCAGGAGCAGATGAAGCAATTCCATTATCTGTGAAAATGATGAGTCCTTCCTCAGGTAGTATTTTTTTGGCTTACTCCCGAGATGAGCCGGGGGTGAGTCATTTTGCCTCGGTGGACCTTCCATCTGAATCTCTGATGTTTTTTTTATCGAAGGGTGCCTCGCTTTGAGGAAGTCATGCTGGATTTTACATTCAGCTTTCAAGTCTAACCGTATGCAAATGAGTGGATTTCAAGCCATGCCCCGGCTACTCCTGCTGTCTTGGCCGTGAGCATCAGCTGTGTGGGCCTGCTTGTGTTCCACACTCTGTTTTTTCCTCTTTTTTTTTTTTCCTCTTATCCTCCTCCACACGTTGCCTCAGTAGTGTACCATTCAATTTTAAGCCTCGTACATGTTATCTTAACGTTAAAAGACTGGAGCATTATTTCGGCCACATCTAACCACACAGGAAGGAATTGGGTAAAAAAGGAAGAGAGTGTAAATCTGCTGCTGGGAGGTAATGAGATCGCGCTGTTCAATTGAGCCAGAAGTTGTTCTGCTCTCTCTCTGGCTGATGCAACAACCTCACTGAAAGTGTCTAATTTACTAGAGCAAATGCATCAAGCCAGAAGCTGCATTGTGTATTGACTGTTTATGACTTCAGTTCAGTGCGAAACCTAAAAGCCTACAGGCAGAGAGCTTTTAAATGGGAGGGAAATGTCACTTCTCCCTTAGTTAACAAAGGGGAAATGGTTAGTTTTATATCCAGCCATTAAGTGCCTCCTAACTAACTAACTAATCTGAACTAATCTATTGTTGCCATTTATGCATTACTCTGGCTTTTCAAACATTGATTCACTATTTCAATGTTGTTTCACTACCCAATATTTTGATACCAGAAACTATCGACTCCGTTTGTCATCATTAACTACTGTTTTTAACCATTTCAACAGAGTCAGCTGCTCGCTTGCTCATACACTCACAACACATGATGTTCCAGGTGACTCAATGTGGGGCTGTGAGTCAGGGATATGTGGGGATACGTATGTGGGATATTTACGTAAGTCTGTTTGGTTACATGCGCACTATAAAACGCTGCTGTTTAAAACGGTAGCCTACCTTAGAGCGATGCTTCATTGACAGTTTGGCGTGACACCACTCATTCAAAGTTCACTCCACCGCGCCAGAACATGATTTGGATTCATCGCCTGCCATAACGTTACAGCAACGAGGCACCGAAACCTTCGGGAAGCGTAGAAAGGCCACGCTGTGACAAGCATGACAGTGTGGTGGCTGTCATGTTGTGTAAACTTCCTAACCGCTGCCCTGGGCTGGTGACATTCACACCAAAAGCTGCTGTGGCTGATTCATGAAAAAGCCCATAGACGTTCCCCCTGTTGCTGTTCCCTTTAGTTGTACGAGTTGGAAATACAAGACAGTTTATACACTTCCCACAGCGACAGTGGTAGCTCAAGAAAAATCATATTAAAAAAATCATATTATCACATCTTAAAGTGTCAAAATAAAAATATATTTTCAGTACAGTCAATCAAACTGAAGGCTTGGTGCCAAAGTTTGAAAACTGGGACTGTGACAGTTGTTCAGTCCATATGGGGCTCTCCATCTGCCAGTCTGTCCATTTTCCTCTGATATAATGTGTTTTTTTCCCCTTCCTGTTCTGATCCAGGCCCCGCTCAGAAGATGCCGGCCACCGCCACAGCCTTGGACTTTTTCCAACTCTTCGTCCCGGACAATTGCATCCAGAACATGGTCACCCAGACCAACATGTACGCCAAGAAGTTCCAGGAGCGCTTTGGCTCAGACGAAGGTTGGCGTCCCGTCACTGCCCAGGAGATGAAGGCCTTTCTGGGCTTCGTCACCTCCACCAGCGTGCACCGCTGCGAGTCGGTGCTCAGCATCTGGAGCTCAGGCTTCTTCAGCAACCGCAGCATCGCCTTGAAGATGAGCCAGGCGCGCTTTGAGAAGATCCTCAAGTACTTCCACATCGTGGCTTTCCGGCCGTCGCAAGGAAGCAACCAGGGCCTGTACAAGATCCAGCCCTTCCTGGACTCGCTGCAACAGTCATTCAGCTGCACATTCAGACCTTCACAGACACAGGTGTGTGCAAAACTCCAGACCTGGGCTTCCTTAAAGCATCTTTTACATGCACATGTACTGTGTATATACTATATATATATATATAGCGGTTATTCTCATGCTGATTTTCCATTCACTACCCGTTCTAGCAGCAGCAGCATTAGGGCTGTGAATGTTTTGTTTACACTAGGACTCACTTGTTTTTCAGCGGTCAACGAGACTTAACACCACAGTTGACATCAAGCATTACACCTTTTATCTACAGTTGGCAAACAGCAGAGAAATTTTAGGTTTGAATGAGGACATGAGCTGAATCACTGTTTTCTCAGCAGTGTAATTAAAACTGTTTCACTTTTAAAAGGAACACAGTATGTGCACTTTTAATACAAGGGAAAAAAAAGAATTCCCAGGTTACCATGTAAAATAAAAAATTAAGGGAATTTGCTTATGAAGGTAGGTGAACCAACTCAGTAGCTCCCGCAAAGAAAAGCCTTTACACAGCAAGTATTTAGGCAAGCACTCATTTTTTTAAGCAGACTTCCCCTCCAGAAGCCTTGAACGTAGAGTTGCACTGTATGCATTAGTTCTACATTTATGCAACTGGGGCAGTGGTGCGCTATAGTCGCGCTACTCTATTTTGGGTGGGCTGGAGTTTATTGAACTACCACTTTCTATTCCTCCAGATGAAAAGCAGCACTACAGACTTGAAAGAACCCCTGAAAAAAAAAAAAAACAGTGATTAAAATCAAAGCAGCTCTTGCATATCATTGTCATGTTCCTATCTGACTTGATTACTACATTATCTGTGCATGAGTGCGAGCAATGAAAACAGCACAAAGAAATTTGAAATACATCGCAGCAATCACTCAAGCTTGTTTCCCTAAACTGATGAAAATCAAGTAAAAATGCCAAATAATAACAATAATGATAATTATAATCACAGCAGTCAGTGCTCAATGAAAGGAAATCACTGCATCTGCTTTGCTGCTGATTGTCCATGTCCATTTTGATTTGTCTTCACCCCCTGACTTACAAAACAGCCTGGGATCCATGAAAATGGTTGTCATGTAAAAGTAACATGTCATCTTGGAAACAAGAGACAGCGCTGCCTCCACTTTCACGTGAGGGCTTTTAAATGGTCTTTCATAATAAGAAATCAAATCACCCCTCATATTCAGAATGTGGTTAGGAACAGGGCACCAGGGGTGGCTAATCATATTCCTGCGCTGGTGCTGTTGTCGCTCCTGGAGCCACTGTCGAGCTCTTAAAAATTAATGAATTTCTGGGATGGGGTTGATTAATTTGCTTTTGGTCTGTCTCTGCAGTATGAGTGCTGTAACATCAGCTTCATCGTGAGACATGATGTCAGTGCTGTGGTGCTTTTGGGGATTCAGACCTTTACTACCAACCCCCACCTCATGCAACGTCCACGTCTCACAGAATAGTAAAAACACGCCGGTGTAACTGGTGGTTTGGTGAAAGACTACACGGTGTCATGCTTTCTATCCACTTAGGTCTAAAAGTGACTGAAACAATGAGGGCAAGCCGGTTGTCAGACAGCATGTGCGTGTCATTAGCAGTAGCGAGGATAGGCTACATGTGTATCTAGGCCAGTTTGTTTTATCTGTTGGTTCGGTGTGCCAGAAGCAGAGAGTGGGCCCAGATAGTGAGAGTGGCACAGGGCAAGACTGTGGCTCCACACACAGTGGAAAAGTAATCAACCCATTTAATGACTGGCACACAAGGAAAAAGGTGGATGTGAATTTCCATTACAACTTTGTGCAAGCCTAGGTTGACTTATTTAGTACCAAGAGCGCAACACATAATGATAATAGTAATATATCATAGAGGAAAACCACTAAATACTCACATTTTAGCAGATTTTGAATGGGCTCTATGCACAGCTCCTCTACTTCCTGAACTTAAAGGCAGCTCCTTTGTTTCCTGTCTTACATTATTGGACAAACTGATTAATCCAGGTGTGTCTGACCATTGTGACTACTCAGACACACCTGGATTAATCAGTTTGTCCAATAATGTAAGACAGGAAATAAAGGAGCTACCTTAAATTCAGGAAGTAGTGGAGCTGTGCATAGAGCCCATTAAAAAAATAATTATAAAAGTAGCAGCAGATTCATTTTTTCCCAATTAGTTCATCAAATCGTTAACAAATTATTCAGATTTATTTTTAATGATCAAACAAAGAACAAATGGATGGAGTAATGCAATATTTTGCAACCTGTAGGCCTATTTATCTGCCGCTTAGTATTATTCAACATGTGCGACTGCTGAGTGCTGAATGTTAGCATGTAACATTAGCTCCTGCTGACAGCGATGCTTCACACGTTCAGTGTCATTCTAGCAGTTTTGCAGTCGCTAAGATGATCTGTTGACTCGGCATTGTATTGATTTGTAAGTGTAAAATCTTTACAAGCATCTGTCGCAGGAACATCCACTGCGAGACAGCAAGTGAGTGGATGGATGGATTTTTCTCTCCATTCTTTGTCCAGTTAAGGATTAGTGTGAGCACATTAATGATTTACTTCTACGAGCGTTCAGGTACAGACGTGACCACCTCATTTTCAGCGGTTAGGAGAAGGTGTGGATCATCAAGAGAGGAAAACTGCAGCAGTTGGTGCTTTAGTGCTAATGCGTGAAAGCCACAGAATGAGATATTTCTTAAAAGGCCATTGTGGTTTGAATGATGTCATCCATCCAAAAGCTAGAGAGCCTAATTCGTCTTCCACTTGTACATCCATAACTCCAGATTTGACTGGGAAATGACTTGTTGCTCTCAGGCTGAGAGCTGGAGAAAGCTGCTGGTCGCCACTCAGTTCTAGCTGTAGTCAAATCATGGTGGACTGGGGGAAGGAGGCAGGTGACGCCAGAGGAGGGGAGGACTGAGAGAAATTTGAAATTCAAATATTTATATTGTGGTTGACAGCATCTATGTGTAATACTTGGTTAGGATTAAGATGGAATAGTCCAAGAAAAGGTTAAAAAATATATTTTATTTTTTTGGGTTTGTGTGTGCGTGTTCAGTTAATGCCTCTTAATGTGTGTTTGGATTTGTGAACAGGTGCCAGTTTTTAAAATGCTTTCTTTAATCCTTGTTTGGAAATTCACCCTCAGGATCCGATCTGACGCATCAACTATTTAGAGACAGAGAGCAGACCTAGAAAAGTGACCCTGCTTTTGAAGTACATCATTTTGCATGATATTCATTAGTTCACATTTATGTTCATTAAAGTTAAAGTGAAATAAGGAGGTCCACATAATCTCCATTTAACAACAGCTGTCGGTGCCTGCAGGGACTTCTTTGGCACCAACAGCCCAAAATGCAAAACACGTTTTAAGAGTTGGAAGATGTGAAAAATGATTTAAAGGATAAGGATAATCCTGGGAGTTTGTTTTTTTTATTTTACTTGGGGCCATTCCAATGTTTTTCTTGTGTAAAATTATTTATAGGGATAAAAATCAATTGCAGTTTACACTGGACTAATCTGAGCTAGAACCTTATACAGGCAATCACTAAACACCTGCTGCAGTGTAAACAGTGGCTTGTTGTCCGTGTCAAAGTCCATGCAGTAAAAGTGCTTGCCAAAAGGTTCAGATTATTATTACGGAAAATGAGCCAACGTTATGGATTTTATGGATAAATATAGTCCCACAGAGATGGTACTTTATGTTTAAGAATAGGATCCTTTCTGTTTAATCAGAAACAAAAGGTTGTTATGTCACTCGGTACAAAGCCGCCACACTCCACTGACCAAATCAGTGATTTATTTCACAGGATACAGTTGAGCTGACTCACTCTGTCAGTTTGTTTGTGTCATTGTGTGACTTTCAATCATGGAAAAAACATCTGGATCTTTTACTCAAGTAACAGCACCACACAATAATCCCAGTATTAACCTTGAACCGATTCATGAGATTTGTTTTTTAACAATCAACTCATGGATTATGTCTTACAGCTTTAAGGTGGAGAGTCAATCTGAAACTGTTTCTGTTATATTTGAATTAAATCTATTACCTGTCTTTGCACCGTCTACCAGAGAACAGAACCACCAAGTTGGAAAAATTGATTTTTATCTATTTTTTCTGCTTAGCACGAAGTGACAGTTATTTTTTTAGACAAACTTTTTAGTCTAGTTTGCCCTAAAGTTAGAAATTGTCATGCACACAACATCTACTGTAAACAGACAGACGTATGGAAAGCAGTTTTCTGAAGGGCTTTGTAGACAGAGCTGCACAGTAGAGAGCGTGTTTCTGCTGATTCCACTGTTTTTCCCTTCACAGTTACTCTCCAACTACATACACAACTTATGAGGATCTTCGATTGGCTGCCTTCTCTCTAACCCTTATAGCTGTAACGTTACATCATCCTCTCTCTCACTTTTATCTCAGACGAAAAATACTTTTCTTTCCTCTCTTATCTTTTTTTTGTTTCTCCAATAACACCTCTTGTACTTTATAGTTATATAAAATCAAAACCCACATTGTGTGTCTTGTTCCTAGGTTCTCCACGAGCCGCTGATAGACGAGGACCCGGTGTTCATCACCACCTGTACGGAAAGAGAGCTGAGGAAGAGGAAGAAGAGGAAGTTCAGCCTCTGGGTTCGACAGTGCACCTCCACCGGGTTCATCTGTCAGGTAGCAACACACAGTCCTCAGTCTCTGCAACTGTGTGTGTGCATTAGAAGCAGTGGGGGTGTATGTTTGGTTGGAGATAAAGTAGAAGTGAAGCAAGTGTGAAAAGAAGCGAGAGATGAGAGAGAACAGAGGACATGTGGGCCCGTTACGAGTTTGCTTTTATCTTCAACAAATTTCATATCACATTCTCGGGTTATTGATGTTGCATCATTTTGCATTCAGCCAATTACTTTCCAGAGCTTTTCAGATCATTTTTAGTCTTTAAATGCAAAAAAAAAAGAAGAAAAGTTTGGTTTTTCTTTCTTTTTCAAACTGATGAAACTCTAAAGTGAGGAATACCTTCTGGGGAGAAATATTGCTTGTCAGACTTTTCTTTTTGATGTTGTTTTAGAGTGGAGCAGCTACTGGCTCTGGATCAGATCCGTGTTGTCACATTCTCAGGGAGGCAGAGCTGCTTTTTCTCACTAACAACCTTGCCCTTACTGCAACCTTCCACTCCTACGCCGGCTGCTTATATAACACCATCATTTAACTGTGGCCTGGCGCTGCAGGAGGACTGACAGAACCTGTCCAACACCGACCATTACAGAGGTCATTACAGACAGAGAATAATTAGAGTCTAGAAAACAGGTTTGTATAGTTTTATTGCAGGCAATTGCATGAGGCAACCTCCCAGCTGGGCGGCATTTGTGCCGTGCTACGTGGAGCCAAACTGAAAGTGATAGCAGTTGTTCTTCCTCTATACTACAAAGCAGTGCTGTAGGTCTTTCAGCCTCCCACACACACACACACAGGCATAGACCAGCAAACACACTCATTCTTGCATTGTTATATTTAAGAGGACATAATGCATTTATCTGCAGAGGTATCTCGCCATGAAGACTTTTTATAGTATATCTCAGGAGATTATACAGTAGAATACCAAATAGGTGGTTTTATTTCACCTAGTTTTAGTTCTGTGCCTGGGAGAGTCCTGCAGGTTATAAATTACATTAAAAATTCAACATTAACATTTCTTCCCAGAGACAGTGTCCCCATTATTTAGAGATTCAACTTCACTTCTAAGTATCCAAGTGTTAACATTAGTTTTCAGGGATTTTTTTGTTTTTTAATCATTTTGCTTTATTTTGTTTTTCCAGTTTACCTCGACATCATGTAGATAAACCAGTGAGAACTCTTCTAAGGGTCTTTCACTCAAACTGTCAAAGACGAAGTATTCATGTGCTGATCGTTTTCAGATAATTAGCAAAGAGTAAACAGGTTACTGTGGGATGGGCAGGAACAACAACACAAGAAAGCAGGTGGATTGTGCAACCTTTTCTGTAGCTTTCCAAAACTAATGATGCCACCAACACAAATCATTGTCATGCATACACATTTGTCACATGTACCAACAAATTTTTTCTTGAATGGCCACTGAGCTGTTGGCCCTGCAAACGATGCACGATGAACGATGCATGCGTACGCTTGTTTTGAACTGAACTGAACCAAATGCGACAGTTTGACCCAGTGTCAGACTGAACATACTACTGACCTGAAAACAGAGTCAGTGCTCAGCATAGCTGCTATGAAAGCAGTGAAGTGTCCACTTTCTGTCGAGTGTGGGTGTAAGTTGCGATGTGAAACAACAAAAGTAATTAGTAATTTAGATTTCCATGGCTGATTGACAGAAAGGCGTCGCAGTGGCTTAGCTGACAACATGTTGACAAAGGAATCTTTTCTATGCTTTGTTTTCTAACTGAGGCAACATGTCTGAACACCAACATGCTTAATAATAACATTACAGTTTACACTGTGTATCTAGCATGAGATCAGACAAAGAATAAACAGTATACTGTAGTGTTTGCATTTTCTTGCTCATCTTTGAGAACATCCTGTCCAAGGACAAAATGTACTTGCTGTTGGATGCATTGGGTAGAAAGCACAACAATATAATTATACAACACTGTAAAAGCAGCAACGTTTTACTGCACACGACCCATAAATACATAGATCTCAGGCGTAGGGCACCAGTGCATTGAAAGAGGTTTCTTTTTATCCTGGATATAATCCAAACTTAGATCAATGGAGAGAGGAACAACCACGATCAGAATTTTAATTTGATGCATTCTCTTTCTTTTAGTCGTCATTGGTTTATATCGGTTAAAACAGCTGAGACATCTAGCCGCTATTTCTCTTTTATCCTAAATCTCCACTTGTGTGTCTGTCGCACACAAGAGGCATCATTAAAGTATGACATTTAAAGCCATATTCCATTATCCCATCCATTTAACAAATAAGCATTAGCATTCACACTGACTGCTGCCATTTGGCAGTCGCTCAGTCTTTACCAGTCAGCTGTACACTGACTTGTGCCGGCACCAAAATCTTCTTTCTCTCTCTCCAAATGAATTGTGTCAAGGGAGAAAAAAAAGATCTAAGAAATAAAACGAGTTAATGGAGTGAATCAATGCGATTCCATTAGTGAATACACCACACGGCAATTCACAAACACACACACGTACACAACAGACACACGGGCTGATCACTTAGAGTAAAAGCCGTAGGCCTGATGTACAGTAGATGCCGGCTAATCAGGCTAATGCCGCTCAGTTCATGAGACAACAGAGAGTGCAAGAGGGACACGAGACTGTTTGTGGCTTCACATTTCTGTTTATATGTGTTTGATAATGGCTGCCTTCAGAGGCCAAACTCTTCTTCACTGCCTTGACCCAAAGCATCAGGTGTCATTAACCTGAAGAAGCAAAACTTAATGAGCAGATTATCATGAAAACACTTGAGCTCTCCAAAGGATGAGGTTTTTTTTAACATTACATAATCTATGGGCCGTCTTTTCATAACACCAGGCCTAAATGCCATTTATTTATATTATCCAATGTCTATAAAAGAGAGGAGGGGAGGGGAGGGGGGAGGACATCTGAGTAAAGTCTCCGTCCGTATTGTATTGTCTGCAAGTCTGACTAAAAACAAAGAAACATGTCACGTACAGTAAAGTACACTCAAATAACCATTATAGCTAACTGCCCTGGGAATTATATCCATTCACCTTGCAGGATCAGACCTCATTTCCTCAAATCTATACATTACGAACATGGGAAGTGCAAAGAAGCGTGACCCATGGAGCCACAATGGCTGCATTAATGGGAAAAATACATAATGATGGAAAAGTCGTCTCCATACATCAGATACTCTTCACTCCACTTGGCAGATTACAAAGAAATCACTCAAACACATTAATGAGTCCAAGTAGATTGAAATTTCAGCAGTTCTGCAGTATTTTCTTCGAGACACAGTCCCTGTAAGATTTCCTATAGGACAGTGCTGTATGTACGTTGGATAAGTGAGATTTAAGTTTTTTAGCCTCATTTCTGTTTAATCTCCTTGTCCTCCCCTCGGCCTCTCTGCAGATCTCAGTCCACCTGAAGGAGGGCCAGGGTACGGACGGCCTGGCCACTTTAAAGAACAAGCTCCAGCTCCACAGCCTCGTGGCCAAGCAGCTCTGCCAGAACATCTCTGGAAAGAACACAATCATCTTCACCGGGCCGTCCATCACCAGCCTCAGCCTTTTCACCGAATTCAGCAAACAAGGTATGCAAATCTAATGCAAAATCTTTAGGCGTCTCTCTACCTTACCGCCTTCTTTGCAATTTTTATTTGTTTATCTATTTTTAATCATGTTGTGATGATAGCATCTCCAGGCTAAAACAACCCAATGACAGTGACATTAAGACTGTTATAATTTACCTTCAGATGAGACCTCACAGCACCACGGTTTTCTTTTCTTTGTCTGTTGTTACACCTCAAGTGGAAGCTGTGAATGCGTAAAGGCACAAACACGCCTGTCACATACTTCACCTGTGACTGTGGAGATTTGCCTGTCATGTAAAGTCATTGTTTTTATCTTATTTTTTTTAATCTGCCAGGAATTTAACATTTTCTGAAAGAAGCTAAAAATAGCTAAACGCCTGACATAAATAAAGATAGAATAAAGAATCAAGAATAATTGTCTGTTTGAATACGATGCTGCCTTGTTCGCTCAGGTTTCCAAATATTTGAGAAACTACACAATTCCCCCCACGAGCTGTTGTTGATGCATGACACTAAGTGACTTGCTCAGATGGATGCTTTCTCGCTGTGCAGCCATCATTGACCAAAACAGCCCCTGGACGCACCGCAATAGACTGTTCTTTGCCTTATGACTTGCACGGTAAATCACGGGAGAGTGGGAGTGGAGTGTTAAGCCTGGTAACAGCTTTAAAAATCAATAGGAAAACTGGGCACTGTGGTGAAACACTGTTTACTGTAATCTACTACAGCTAGAAATCAGATTCCAGTGTTGTCATGTTACACCGTCGGTATTGGAGTGAGTCTCATTGTCATTTTTCTCCTCCTTTCATAATAACTGCAGTGTCATCATGTCATTAGAGGCTAAAATGAGAGAACGTGATAGAAATTGTGGAGCTGGCAGGGAAACAGGATGGAAGACATTTTGGCAGGTAGATGAGAAGTCAAAGTCAGGCAGGCAGAAATGGTAAATGGGCTGCTTCTATATAGCACTTTTCTAGTCTCAATGACCACTCCAGGTGCTTCACTCTAGGACTCACACTCATTCACTCACACATACACATACGTACAAGCTGCCTGACGCAGAAAACCAAAAAGTAGGCAAGCACTGGAACATGCTTGAACTCTATACACACAAAGTACAAAGCAAAACTGAAGAACTTGCAGAACTTGCATTCTTCCACTGCTAGTTTGTACAATCCATGTCTAAAAAAACACACAATTAAACAGGGCATGACAGAAGAGTTTGATACACAAGGAGGTTTAGGTGACAGGGAGCAGGTGAAACTAACAATCATGAAGATGGGAGACTCAATGGAAAAAGAAGTAAAACAAGAAACTCTACGGCAGGGAAGGGATTACAAAATAAAGCAGGAAGCTCAGAGTCCACATGGAGTCAGTCAGAGGAGCAGATTGTGAATAATGTACAGGAGACAGATGAGGCTCCTTTGATGATTACTATCAGCACAACTTGGAAATTAAAAAGATTCAATACTCCCCTTATCACAAATGCTCTTTGACTAAACACTAACCGAGGAACAGTTTTAAACTCCACTGGGCAGAGGCTGCAGCGCGCCAAGTTGTAAAGAAACAACAAGTTTGCAGAATGTAATCCGCACTTTGTTGTCCTAATTAGGTGAAGCCGAAAAAACTCAGCTCTGAGCTTGTGGAAGCATTGTCCGACATCTTTCATTCAAATTTATCACGCTGGATTAATTAGCCGACGTAATTATCCTGCGCTTCTCCGCAGCACTTACTGTAATGTGGTTGAACACACACACACATACACACACACGTGTACAACATAGATAGGAATCATTCTCCAAATTGAGAACATGAACAAATCAGCAGCACATGATTGTTTCACTTGTACTCGCCCATGTGAGAAACAACAAGATGAGATGAAAGCAGAATGAAAAACAGAAACAGTTCTGTAGGTTTTGCTTCATTACAGAAAAAAAGCACAAAACTGCACAGGAGTTACTGCAGAGATCATGGATGATGTTGATTAACTGTTGCTGATGAGAGAATATATCAAATACTGATATTTTAAAGCATTTATTCTGTAAAAATGACTTCATCAAAACTTATTTTCCTCTTAGTCTAGTAGTCAATTAGTCAGCTAATGTAGTAGACCCAGTCCGATAGATATCGGTCTTTTTATATTCCATTAACTGGTGGGTTATTTAGCCAATTTATGCATCAGTAGTCCAAGCTGACAAGTTCAAATGTCTCGTTTTGTTAGACCAACAAAAACTTAATTCTCCATCCACCAAATAATCAATTCAATCTATGGATTGAACATATCTCTGTATCTCTTTGTACTTCTCCTCCAGACATCTTCTGCTGTGGTCTGCTGAGCACCAGGAAGAGCGACTGCACGGGCTTACCACAGAGCATGCTGGTCTGCGGCTCCACGCCAGCGCAGCGTGGCCAATCACGGGTGATGATGAAAGGCAGCTTGTCACTGATCAGCTGGTACAACAAGGGACACTTCAGGTTCCTCACCAACGCTTACTCTCCGACAAAACAAGGTAAACAAGGCGCATCTTTTATGCTACGGTCAGTTATTTCCACCACAACAAAGTAGTGTTGAATGTTGTACTGACAGGAAATGGTACACAACAACATAACGCACAACATGCGTTTGATGGAAACGATGCTCTGGAACCATCAGGTGAAATTGGCACATATTTAAGCATTCACGTCAGGGAAAGTCAATGAGAGCTCCTAATCCATGATAATCCATTTCTAGGGGGCGACGGGATCATGATATTCCCCTCCTCTTATTGCTTAATCCACTCTGGTCTAAACTGTTTTCTTAGCTTTTAAATCCAGTTGAAGTGTTGCATCGTGTGCTTGAGCTGTTTTGAATGGAGCCTGTGGAAGTGAAGCCCCAGATCAGTTGAACGCATATTTTCCGGTATTGATTTACCTTCCACCTCTGTGTGTGCGCAAATGTTTTTCACTCTGTACTTAAAGAAAAAAATAAAGTAGCTGCAAATCCCATAAAGCATTTCGTACATAGAACATATACAGGTGCTATATCAAAATGAGCGCCTGTTCTGTAGGTGATGTTTTATTGTTAATTCAGACAGCAGCTCCTGAGTCTTGGTGGACATGCTTTAATTGAATCCCTCTCTCTCATATTAACATTTGCTCTTGTAGAAAAACTGCTAATAATGTAATGTCAAGTTCAAACGAGACCTTTGACACACTGCCCCGACACAAGTTTAAAATTCAGCAGCTTTTATATAATAACTGAAGTCCCAAATTTGTGCTCAACTGTTTTAACTAGTTATTAAAGACACAAAGTTTAACATTATCCTGTAACTGCCTGCAGTATCTGTTGACCCAGATTTATCCTCCATCTGATTTTGGTAGATACTCATGGAGAAATGTAGTCTTCCCAGAACAGCTGATGTGTTTTTCTAGGGCAATGACAGTAGAGAAAAGTGGTATTTTGCATCCTGGCTCCCTGTCAGGCCTTATGGGGACTTAAGGTGGAACAGATTGATGTCTGCCATGAAAAAGGCCCAATTAAACGAAGCCTACTAAACAACAAAGAACAAAAAGATTTTAAAAAATTCCTCGCAGAACTTTTGAGAGTGCCAGGGTGTGATTTCTGTCAATATACGAATCAAACCACACATTGCACAGACTGAGCTAATCCGAAAGACATGACCATCACTCTCACTCTCAAAGAAAGTGATATAGATGTTCCTAATAATCTGATTTAAAACACCTGTGTGTCATCCTGGTCTGGGAAATCGGGTCTGAAATATTGCAACAAGTGACGCATAGTAATTAATGAATTGGTCTCAGCTGCGGCCCTGGCCTGAGGTTCAGAGGTTACCACGACGATAGACAGACACCTGGCAGAGATGAGTAAAAATGCAAAGTGTGGGAGAAAGAGAGAGAGAGGCCTCGGCGTTGATGTCACCTTTGGGCTTATTGTGGAAAAACGGTAGCTCCTATCAGAACAAGGAGTACTGAGCAGCCAGATGCCTTCCCAAACATGTTGATGCTGTTTTTGGTGTTTATAGAGTAAATATTTTAGAAACCCATGCGAGTTAAAAACAGGGAGCGTGTCTTAGGAAATCTTTGTATTGGAGTTAATGGGCAGCTGGATGGGATCTGGATCTGGATCTGGACACAAGAGGCTCATGGTTCAAATTCTCTAAGTCTCTAGAGCACATTGTGAGAAAAAGGGGTGGGAATTTTTTTTTTTTAAATTGCATACTTCTTCCCACTCCTCTTTCAAACTTTTATGATTTGATGATGCTTTTATTATTTTGTTTTGTTTTGTTATATATATTCAAAAGTATAAGTTTGTCTACAACTAAACAAAGGGACTCCTCTCTCCTTTGTCTTGTTGTTGGCCAGGTGACCACAGACTCTGGAGAAAATGAGCTCCAAAGTCTCCACTGTACGTCTCTCAATCTCACTTTGTGTGTGTGTGGCAGGTCTGATCATTAAGAGGAAAAGCGGGGAGATCCCATGTCCTTTGGCTGTCGAGGCCTTCGCTGCACACCTCAGCTACATCTGCAAATACGACGACAAGTACAGCAAGTATGTCCGACGTTTAACCACACAGCAGTGACACACAGGGTCGAGATAACAACAGTCTCCTTTGCTTTAATGCAGTTTCACGGTGACTAAATGTCTGAATCTATCCTAATTTAGACATTCTCTGCTCTTAAAGCAAGACTGTGTTGAGCTTTGACATTGAAAACACACTCTCATTCTCTTACTAAATGAAATTAATTCCTCAGCAATAAAACACTCTCATTTCATTAGTCTGGTGTTTCTATGCACGTAAGTGGCTCATTGTGACTGCGACTGGTGTTCAGAAACTCACTGAAGAAAAATATCCTGTTTGCACAAGCATTTTGGGGACCATTCCCTCCCTCCCTTTGATTACTTCAAGACAAATGAATGAACACACTTGTTATTCAGTAGTTTTAGTGATTTCAGCTCCAAGTCTTTTCTTCTGCTTCTTCTGCTTCTGCTTCTTTGTCTTGGGCTTTTTGTGACTTTTTAAAACTTTTACCCAAATGATCACATGTAGCTTTTCAATGTATTAGTCAATTGTTTACTTAATTGGCTAATATCATATATACCAACCCCACCTCCTCCCCCACAGGTACTTTATCTTCCATAAGCCCAACAAGACCTGGCAGCAGGTATTCTGGTTGAGCATCAGCATCGCCATCAACAACGCGTACATCCTCTACAAGATGTCTGACGCCTACACCGTCAAGCGCTACAGCCGAGCGCAGTTTGGAGAGAGACTGGTCCGAGAGCTGCTGGATCTGGACGACTGCTCCCCCACACAGTGAGGAGGAGGAGGAGGAGGAGGAGGAGGAGGAGGAGGAAGAAGAATAAGAGGAGGAGGACAGCAGGAGTGCGCAACAAAAACATACACACATACACACATGCATACAGACACACACATTCTTCACACTTACATGTACACTCATTACGGTTGTACAGACTCTGCAGTCTGTGTCTATGTGATAATACTGAAGCAGTGCCAAGCCTATGTCTCTCTTCCTCTAGATGTTTTTGGTGGTACTGTAAATATTCATTAACACACACACACACACACACACACCCAATAGAGAATAACGAGCCACGGGACAGTTCACATGCCTCAGCTGCAACTTTCAACCGCACGGATTTACTAAGGATTTGTGAACAGGAGCTATTTCACGAGCAGAGAGAGACAAAGACGACAGGAAGAGTTCCACCTTAAATGATGTCAGAGTCAAGTTTTAACTCTTATCAAAGAGTGAAATTATTGATATGAGCCTGAATCTCCCGTGTCAGCGTTCAAACACGCACCCGTCAGGCTAAAAGGCTACATGTAGCTCGATACTTACTCTCTGCAAAACAAAAACAAAAAAAACACCTGCGACCCTGTAACAAAAGCTTAGTAAACCAGGACTATGGTGTGTTCACACGCTGCATGCATAAAGAATCTGGATTGTGATGTTCTCTTGTTCAGTGTGAAAATGATTTTCTGCTCCAGGTGGGGGTTTGTTTTTTTCTCCGAAAACTTTTTGTTTGTGTGTATTTATTTAGCAAGTGGAAGTGCAGTTTGTGTGTGCGGCATTGAGCCTGAGGATGTAAATGTACGGCTGCTGTGACCCAGATGTGTTGTGTACTCGCTAGGGGAAGACTGTCAGGTGACGTTAAAGCCACAGCCAGCAGTGCGCCACCGACCCACAGCCACGCAGAAACAAAATGGAAAAACCAGTCTCTCAATAATGGGGAAAAATATTCATGACTGAAAAGGGCAAGAATTGAAGTTTTAGGCGTGTGCGAGCATAGTTTTATCAGATTTACGACTAACATAAAGTAACAAAATGACAGTGAGTTTGCCTCTCTTCATATTGATGAGAAGGGCACAGTCAAAACACAAATAAATAAAGGTGTTTTACCAGCCAGGACTTTAATTTCCCAAGTCGCATGTCCGGCAATTTCTTTCCTGGATATTGTGATTTGTGTTTCCACTGCAGACCCCAAAGTTCGCTGACATCAGAAACAGTCCTGGGAGGTTGAAATGCTGTAAAACTGTCATCTCCCTGGAACTTAATTTAGACTTTGTTTCCCTGAAAGCTTCCTGCTGTGGAAATTCACCTTAAATTTCTCATGTGAAACAACCTGAGCTGTTCCATCTGGTGCAGAAGACGTCGTGTCCTCGTGGGGTCGGCTCAGTCCCAGTTGTGAGCAGCTTATGGAAAAAACAGATTTTCAGGGTCTTAAACAAAAGAAATCATCAAATCTGAAGCTTTACACATGTAAATTGTCATATTGACCCATTTCATTGCTTATGCTGCGGACTGTTTTTTTTTTTTTTTTGGCTTGATTGGATGTTTAGTAAGCCGGTGTTGCTAGGAAACTAGAACTATCTTGGCCAGTGGGCAGGGGTTTGGATAATGTTGCCTGACAAGATTTAGATCCAAGAAGTAAAAACTGACTCACTTGGCTTAGTAGACGTCCGGGCGAAACAACAAAGCTACAAATCTCAATGAAGATAAAAGAGCGTGGGTCCGTCTTATTCTGGTTTCTCACACACTCAAATGCATCAAATCAAAAAGTGCTGACTCTGTTCTGATATAGGTGACATTTGAAGATTAAAAAACTTGAAACGTTACCGTTAATGAAAAGATTTGCAAATATAATGTCTGTTGAAATTAAGCATGGATGCATTTTGGTAAATATTGTGAACGTTTCCTTCTGCCGTCTCTTGTCCAGCCAATGGGAGTGGGAGTGGAGAGATGTCTGCTGTCTGTGGCTTCAATGAGGAGTTCAGTCCAATTCGCTTCGCTTAACATGTCACGCAGTCGACATGTTATCGTCACGCTGGAGTCACACTATACAAAGTGAAAGGTTTCGGTGTGCGCTTGCTCCGTCAGCATGGTTAGATGTGTGAATACGTATTAAAGCAGGGCGACAGGTCTTCACGGGCTGCAGGCAGGGTGGAGTTGTGGATCAATTCGCTGGCAGGACTCATGCACTTTTCCCACGTCGCAGTCTTGCACTTTGAGGAGATTTGTAAAGTTAGCAACATTGTCTCTTTAGAAAAATCCTTTTAGTTTTTGAGTTTTGAATCCAATGATAGTGTAACACTGCTCTCAGAAAAATATGAATAGGTAAGTTCTGTAACTATACATAGATGAAATGAATTATATAAAATTATGCCAGTGAACTAAGACTGAAAAATTTATGACTATAACCAAAACAAAAAAGATGATTTCCACTGTAGATTTAGAGTATAAGGTACAGTATGTCTGTTTATATTTTGTTTACAAATTACTGTGCGTGTATGTCCATAGTCACTCTGTCACTGAGACTCAAGATTGTGATTTTTTTAACTTTTTCACTAATCCAAAGCACCTTTGTTGTCATTGTTGTTCTTGTGTGTGTGCGTGTATGTGTGTGTGCATGTATCTAATCACTGTTCACTTTGAAGTAACTCTGTAAATCTTAGGAGGGCAGCCCTTCTCATGTCATGTACTTATCAACTAATGATAGAAGCATTATTTGATACTGACAAATAACACGCACTACTAGTATTAAATCAATTGGGTCACCTGCTGCCATTGCACCGTTGTAGAAGCACTTTCTGCCCCGCAGTCTGCATAAATTGAAATACCCCACTGCTGAAACATTAGGTGTGTTTCCATCCATTTGTATGCAAATGTTTTTTATTTGTGCTTAAAAGTAAACCAGAGTGCAGATGCCCAAAAAAATTAAAACACACAAAAGCCAAAGACTGTCGTCTTCCTCAGAGGGTGCATTACTTACGTAAAATGCCATATTTCCACCACATGCGCCACAGCATTTTCATTCTTTTTTAACTGGCATGTAAGGGGTTAATGATCCCAACTTGATAATTAGCGCCACCTGCTGCTCCCAACTCTCAATAATCATCTAAATGGATGGAAACACACATTATTTTACATTTCTATTTCATTTATTTATTTACATTTAATAATTTTCTGTACAATCTGTTGAATTGTTTTATTATTATTATTTAAACATGGGGATTTCTAACACTGTTTAAAGTCTAACTTGATACAGTGTGGTCAGAAAGCCAGTGATGACACAGTGTACAGACACACCCAGGAGTACTATTCACTTACATCACTGCTGCTGTGCGATTAATGTTGTTTAAAGGTGTTTCTAATTCCCAAGTATTTCTGAAATATCTAGACAACACTGTTGTTTTAATTTATTTATATTTGATGTAAGAACTGTTTTAACGTCCTAAAATATCAACAATCATTTAAGAAACGTTTGTGCCAGTCCCTGAATCAGAACAGGTTATATTTCATTTCACCATTTTCCCCCACTGACATTTAACAATCATAAAGGGAGAAATCCAATATAAAAAGGCAGAGAAACTAATTTTCCTCCTTCCATCTAATCACTGTTCACATACGCTCATGAGTATGTGAATCTCACTCAACACTGCATCATGCCTCGCAGCTACACATGCATGCATTAAGGTCCTCTGAGTCTTAGTCTCTGTGGAGAAATTGGTTTCTCGGTTCTCGATTAGTGAGGACTGACTGAAGCCGAAGTGGACAAGGCAGGTAGAGAGAGAGAGAGCCAGAGAATAAAATCATGGACTGCATCACAAAGTGCTGAAGCACATGCAACTATCAATCGTATCCAAGAGTGCTATGTTTTTCTTTTACAAGTGTGTCACGTGTGTAAAAAAAAATCACCCTCCATGACAACTGCATTTGCAGATTAATCCGATGCCCATGGTGGATTGAAGTAGACATCCGCAGAGGTTTCAGAAAGTAAAGCTTATATCACTCAGCTAAGACCACAAATGAGAAAAAATTATGCACCAGGGACTGTGCAAGGCCACAGTTACTTGGCAACAAATTATATATGAGTATGTTCGAGAGAAAGGAAAAGAAAAAAAAAAGAGGGGAAGCATTTGAAGTTTTTCTTAGGATATGGTAATCCTGCTATCACCCCTGCTGCAGAAAGAGCTGAGCCTCCTTTTTATTCATGATCGAAGAGTAGGATGGAGGATCCTCCCCTACGATGCTCTTGATTATTCAAGACAAAGACTACATAATGGAAAATCATGTCCTCTTTTTAAACTCACAAGTTGAGCTCATTTTAGAAAAACCTGAATGACTAAAAATGACGCTGTCCAACTTGATCTGTTATATCTATTATAATTATATATTTCTACAGTGCCTTTCTGCTCATTTTAGTGTTTTAATGTTTATGTCCTGAAATGGAGTTGATGTGATGTGAAAGATTAGAACAGAGTAGATTAGGGAAAAAATATCACCTAACAAAATGAATATGGTTAAACTCCTGCATGGTGTGAGTAATAGAGAAATAAATCACCTCCACAGTAGAGATTTAGATGCAGAACATGTTTGATGACGCCCTCTGTCCCATTGTCCCACTGCTGTAATGAATCAGCTCAAGTAATATTTCACACTGAGAATCAACAGTGCATCCATTAGTGTGAGTTTTCAACACATTCAGATCGAGACAAGGCTTCTTTCATAACAAATGATGAATATCTGTGATGGATGTTAGTTTTTGTTTACATGCTGTGTAGAAACCTAGTTTTGGATGTATGATGGCTCCGAGCTCTATGAAGGAAGTGAAAATGTTTACCTGCACGTGTGGTTTTTTTTCTTCCCCCTCTCTGACTTCTTCTACCTTGTCTCCTTTTGCAAACAGCAGAGATGAGTGACGTCTTTCATTCATGCCCATTCATTTGTGTCAGACGTGCGAATGGGAGTAAACAAAGGCAGATGGGCAGGAGCGAGACACTGTGCAAAACGCTAACACACAGAATGATCCCAAAACACTAACTGCTCATCAAAAAGCCTGAGTAATTAATTACGGGGAGGGTGTAAAAAAAAAGAAAAAGAAAAAAAAAGATGCTTTGAAATGAATCAAATTCACTGTCAGTTGTTCTGTGGTAATGAAACGAAGTTGTGTATAAGATGATGTCCATGTATGTGGTGTACTGTATGTGCCAATGTGCCATCTCTGTACAGTGCTGCACAGATGTCTGTCATTATGAGTGAGACATTGTCCCAAGTAAAAGATATTCAAGAGTATAAATGAGTAGCTATGGATGTGACAACAAATTCAAATGGCTGACCTCAGGGCTTCATAACTAACTGCTGTACAATATATTAACTTATTATTGAATAATAGAATATACACACACTGAATGGACTTCTATAACCTTATCAGGTGCTATCGAACCACTGTACAAGTAATAGTAGAATTAGATTTGTTGTAGTTGGGAGCTCAGCAACCAAACAGAGAACACCAGGGTCATATACAGCAGGAGTTGTACCACTAAAAACACCGTGAGTCCGTGTCTTTCTGGATAAAAATGTCAGAAACACGATGATACATAATATCAGGCACTGTAATGAAACGTTCAACCGTCCAAGTGGTAGAACTTTTTTCACTTCGTATGATTCTGTTTGTAGTGGCGGCTGCAGGGTGATGAGGAACTGCGGGCTAAAAGTGTTGTCTGGTTACACTGAAGGGCCAAGATGATGTGTGTATGTGCATGTAACACTGGGTTGAGTAAAAAGATGTAAAAAATAATAATAATAATAACTGGTGTATGCTGGACCAAATAACTTTCTAAAATTGTGTGTGGTGATGAGTTGTACAAGGTTGTTGTGTAAATGTGTCTTCATTAAAAACTCTACACATGTGGGTGCTCCATTCAAAGACTGGGAGACGCTTCTTGGAAATCATGCTTGAAGTCGCACACTCGGTCTTTTCTAAGTCTGTTTGATTAGGACAAAGTTTCATTGCAGCACATATAAAGTTTTCATGTTCCCTTTCAGTTCGGCAAAGATGTCGTTCATACGCGGCTAAAACACAACTTTTATGAAACATTTAAGCGTTCACTGTAAAATGTAGAGTGGTAACCTAGAATCAACTTCCCCTGAGAACTACATAGATGTTTTTTGGAGGGTAGAGAAGGGCTCATATTTATATTGCACTTTTTTTTTCTTAATCCATCGCAGAATTATTCATATTTTGCTGAGAGGCTCCCCTGCTCCCCAAAAATCATCATCCTACCACTGCAACCCTGTTTTTATACCATCCCTTACTGTACAATAGCCCGGCCCACTGTGTGAAATCAATATCCTGTGTATCTGCCATTTAAAAGTCGCCCAAACAGACGTAAAAGAAGTAGTAAATGCTTGAAATGTGGCTCTTTGTGTATGTTGTTACGTCCTGGAGGCTCCTCAGATTGTTTGTTGCTGAACCTGCAGAGCAGTTTCTACACTGACCAGGGAAAGAGCCGACCTGACTCCTTCCTGTCCTGCTACGCTGATTGGACCGGCAATTTTTCTTCAGGTTTGAATTGAAAACTCACCACGGTTCTGTCTCACCTCTCTCTCACTGCCACTTAAAGCTCTGCTGATGCCACACAGGACCTGAACACTGGACCTGCAGCGTGAGAAAATCCTGTTGCTGATGTCACTGCACAGTACACGGCCTGATCTATATAATGACATGAACAAAGAGGCTTTACATGTCGCATATAAGCATTTCTTTTCTTGTATTATTCAAAGGTTTTATGTTAATTGTGGACATATTTTGCTGAAATCCCTCATTAAAATGCCACGACACATGGCAAAAGAAGAGTGGAGGGGATGAGATAAGGCCAAAATAAAGGCTGTGACCGTGATTACCCAGTCCAGCCTCGGTGCTCAGTCATGTAAGAAATGAAATGTTGCTCGAGGTTTTGTTACACACAAAAAAACCTGAATGACTGCATGAGGGGAATGACTCAGGTATTTCCTCGGCTTTTCCTCTGCTCTGTAGAGAAGGTGGCGAAGCCTAACATTAATTTGTGCATAAAAGAAAGAAAGACGAATAAAGCTGTGAAAATATTCTATTCTGTTCTAAAATAATGTGATTTAGAGTTTAAAATCTATTTACTGAGGTCCTCCAAAAGGGTCAAGAGTCCCTGACACCAATATCCTGGTCTCACTGAGGTTGTTTTTTTTTTTTGATTCGACTTGATAGTGACTGACCCAAGTGACCCAAGACCCATAGTGTTGACCCAACTACAGTTATCAGCTGCACTCAAGGTCAGCTCCTACATGGGTCTACATACAGCTACAGTACATGACTTATGTAATGTTTTCGGGGGCTGTAAAGAGTGAAAAGTGCAACAGAAAATATCCAACAAAAGGTCAATGGGTAGGAAGCCTGGACAACATCACAAATAAAAAACATAAAAAGGTCTCCAGCACAAGTACATCATCAGAAACTCCAAAACAGACCCTGCAGGCATCACAAAAACAATGAAGGAGCCAAATACTCACAAGAAGGCCAACACAGAGAAGAAACAACGGAGGGTGAACAAGCAAAATGACAAGACAAACTGGCGAACACAGGAAGGAAGACACGGACTATTTAGACAGGGGGTTAATTACAAAACAAGATTCAAGTGCAAGAGACACAAAGTTAGAAAAAACAGGGAGAAGCGAGAAGATGATACAGGAAAACTCAAACTAAACACAACATACAGAGGCCATAGCACCATTTTCGTAAGGAATAAAATGGAGAGGCTTACTTAGTGAAGCTTTAAAATTTCATTCATCCATTCAAGGCTGTGTGTTTATACTTTCAGGTTTATATCCTCAAGAGTTTGACTTGTAAAACATTTGTTTTAACCCTGACAGAACAGAAACTAAAGGTTTGGAAAACCACATGTTCCTGTGCTGCAGCTGTCACCACCACTCTCTATATTTTTGTAAAAGGTCAGTGACTAGCTGTATGATCAGGTATGGAAATCATTACAATAAAGCTATAAAACTGAAGGACCAGCCCTCTTTGTGACCAATGTAATGCAAGACAAAGCCAGTAGAGGGCAGCAGATCACAATTCTCTCAGTCACTCTGAGCTCATTAGCTCCTTGATCATCCACTGAGGTTAAATGGATTATAATTGGTCAAAGCACCTAAACACGACTGTATAATCGAGTTATTTTTTGCTCCTTATTGATGAGTGGCTGGATGACCTTCTAAGAGCAGAAGGTATAACTGCAGCAGCAGCAGCCGCCACCAGGAAGAGGCCGTTTGGCAGAAGGTAGTGGCATGTTATTCCATCTGCAGAGTTCAAGAAGCTTTCAGTGACAATATTATTCCTGCCTCTGACTGTGTGTGCTGGAGCATGTGCATGTTTGTGTATGTGTGTGAGAGACAGAGAAAGAGAGAGAAAGAAAGACAGAAGAAAGAGAAAGTAAAGACAGGATGAACAAGTGATGGAGAATAAGGCAGGCCTGGTGCTCTCCCATGCCTGGAGGTAAAGCTGATAATAATCCCCACAGAGCAGAGACGCCTGTGGAGAAGGTGCACAACAGCAGCTCGTCTTTAGAGGCTCAGACCAACAACCCAGCAGCTCCTCCCAGGGGTGGACACACACACACACACACACACACACACACACACACACACACACACACACACACACACACACACACACACACACACACACACACACACACACACACACACATAGGAGAGGCCTGATCAGTGGAGAGATAAACTGGGTGTCACTAATCAGGAAGAATGGGAAGTAACACCACATATAATAATATTGTGAACGAATAATCGGCTCGGATTTTGTTGTTAAAGCCTGAAGTGGGTGGAAATGATCAAATCAAATACATTTATTCACTAAATTACAACAACAAAAATTCTCCTAGCAATGTTACTGTTTGTCTTCTGTTGCCAATATAAATATTACGTAACACACTGGTGTGAGAAAACTCAGATATTCCACTTAGGTAAAGCAGCAATGTGCACAGTGTAGAGAAATCCTGTTATCATAAAAAGCATTCAGACTTTACTGTAAGTGGGAATCCAAATGAACTTCAGAATCATATACATTACATTATAATGGATGCATTCATTTGTGACTCTTTTTTATATAAGATTCTTTATTCTATTTATCTATCTATTTATAATTCAACTCACTTTCACTTTACGCATAAATAACATGACATAAAGCTGCATATCTTCATCTATTAGGCTATATATAATAACATAATACGGCATGGTGTACTGGCTGACTATTTTTTATATAAATAATTTGACTTTGCAAAGTAAAGTTTGGCGAGACATCCAAACTCACATTTGGAGAATACATTTTTCAAGTACAGACAAACAAACAAGTGCCACTAAATTGTCACAGTATGTACTTTCATAACAGAAATGATTGTGCATCATTTTATACTAACTGTGAACAGAAATATGTTGATCTTGTCTTGCTTTGAAGTTTTGAAGTAGAATAAAGTAAAGAAACTGCAGCAAAACCAACAAATTATCTCAAGTAGTTTGTTTACTACTCAGAACAATATTCACTGTTGTGTGATAAGTGAAATTTGAGCTTGCGAGGTGGATTTCCTCATCCGAGCGTGTACCATGTTCCAC